>OX439378.1:21570397-22170397 GCA_949319315.1 Zelleria hepariella | reverse complement strand
CTCTGACTCCCTTAATCCTTGATAAATTCCACAGTCAGGTTATTACAATTTGCACCTTTCGAATAATTTCAGCAAGTCCAAGTGAAGAGTAAGCAACCGAGGGGCTACAAGATATCCCCGGGCAAGATAAAGAAGAGGCCAACAAAGAAAACATCACCTGTGGCCCTCTACAAGAAGAAAGCAGAAGTCATTTATAACACCACCAAGATCAAAAAGTCTTTTGTGGTACAAAGTTCTGTGGAACATAAATACAGGTCTTCTAACAAGGAAAACATGTCAGCCATCTTGAATGATAACTCAATAGACTATCGTTCAGAAAAGTGCCCATTTAATTCTCAAAATAGCACTGACTTTACCTTCAATACATCAGAGATATTTTCCAATGTGAAGAAACCCAACAACATAGATGTTCTTCAGCAAACTTATGAGAAGAACTACAGACCATCGGTAAAACAGCAGCCATGCATCCCACAGAATGTGCTGAAACCATCGAACAAACAAAACTTTGATAACACTGAAGATATTTTTGACAATCTGACTTTCACGCCACTTAAAAGTGTTCCAACTAAGAATGAGAAATTGGACAAAGGTCCCCAGATCATTCTCAGTGTGAACTCTGAGAGTGACTTTGATGACAGCCTCGATAACAAATATGGCAATAAAGAAAACGCCACTCACTCTATTGTGTGCATTACCTCATCTCAGCCTCCAAACAAATGGCTAACTGTTGACATGCAAAGATCTTTAGACGGCAACTTTGTGGACACTACAAACGACTACGGCGAAACACCGATGTTACAAAACAAGAAGATTCCAAACACTTCTTCCCCAAAGGAATTCAACAGCCCCAACTTTACCATAAACACTGAATTTTCTAGAATCAGTGACTTGTCTTTCTTGCCGCATAGATTCTCGACTGAAAAAAAGATCCTGCCACGCATGAACAACGACACTCACGATCTACTCGATGGACTCGGCTCTGACACTTTTACGAAAGATTCGCCGAATAACAATCCCTATCCTTCACTTGAGCCCCATCTCAGGCAGATCTATACAGAAGCAAGACCACAAAGCTACCAGCCAAAGGTGTGCCGGCAATCTTTGTTCAGGGAATACCAACAGCAAAGAGATATGACTGAAAAATACTACTACAAACTCCATAACTGTGAATCATATATGTGGCAGAATAACCTCAGAGCTGATATTAGGTCTCCACCGAGATCTATCACGCCACCATTGCAGTCCATTCCTGAAGAAACCCATTTCTCTGACACTCAAGTTCTGGATAGGACTGATAAACAGAACACATTTACCATTGATCGTACTTTTGAAAGGCCAGAAAGAAATTCCATTTCCCACAGTACACGGGAGTCCTGGTCTAAGAAAGCAATCAGGGCTGAACCTGAGCTCTGGAAAATGCCAGTGTCCACTGCCAAACGAACCACAAAAGCCAAAACTAAGAAAGACGTCTCGGCAGTTAATAACGCGACATTTGAAGCCAACAAAACCGCCACACAGTCCATGTCCTTGAATGTAACAGGGAATGTGTATACCCAATCACTCACAGTGGATCCCTTTTTGTCTACAACTTATTTCTACGACGAAGAAGCTGTGGAGAAATTCGAAACAGAATTCAAGAGATGGTTGAACTACATCCTGACGCCTCCCGCCGATCTCGACAGCAACATAGAGCAGAAGATAGATGTTGGAAAAGCCTGGATTGAAAACAGGAATAAGGAGGTGCCCGCCGCTCCGACAAAGGAACAAGTGTGCAGCACATACCACAACAGCCACAGGCTCCAAAGTCTTCGCAGAGCTGCCAGAGCGTTGGTAAAGACTCCCGAGATCGCTCAAGTATTTTTGAAGCTAAATGCGCAAATTGAGAAAAAGTTAATCGCGATTAGAAATGACAGAAACCTGCATTTGGATGTTGGCCTGCAAAAAGCTATCATGGAGCTGCTCCTATCATACAATCCTCTTTGGCTTCGCCTAGGACTTGAGGCAATTTACGGTATCCTGATACCGCTCAAATCGAACAGCGACATCGAAGGACTGACCACATTCATCATTAAAAGAATGTTCAAGAACCCATTCTTGAAAAACAAGCATACAAAATCAAACGCCCCAAACATGCTGTTACCAGCTTACATGGATGCCATAAAGAAGTTTACACTGAAAAAGTTCTTCATGCTAGTGTTCTTCCTAGATCAGGCCAAACAGAAGAAACTGATCCCGCACGACCCTTGCCTGTTCTGCCGTAACTCCATTTGTAAAGAGAGCCGAGAACTGATCATACGATTCACGAGAGAACTCATCGCCGGCATTGGCGATATCACAAAGCATCTCAGACCTCTGGGCTACGTCGTTTGCCACAAGCAGTCTTACCTAGACGAGTATAAGTTCGCCGTTCACAACATCGCCGTTGACATCAGAGATGGCGTCAGACTAACCAAAGTCATGGAGATAATTCTGATCAAGAATGGGTTGCTGAACCAGCTGCGGACTCCAGCCATCTCGCGCCTGCAAAAGATTCATAACGTGCAAGTCGCCTTGAACGCTTTGAAAGAGGCCAATTTCAACATCGACGGCGACATAAGCGCCCACGACATAGCGGACGGCCACAGAGAGAAGACGCTGTCGCTACTCTGGCAGTTGATCCACGTATTCCGCGCTCCGTTGTTCGTGACTGCGGCCAATGTGATTCAAACCTGGTGGAGGAAGAAGTACGAAGTCATTGTAGCCAAGAGAAAGGAAGAAGAGAGAGCAAGGCAGCGGCTGATTAACGCAGCGAGTGTCATTCAATGCTGGTGGCGCAGGATCCAGTACAACAGACTGGTCGAATGGAAGATGCAGCAGATTACAACTGCTACTATTACAGTGCAGAAATACTGTAGAATGTGGTTGTGCAGGACGCGCCTACGCAAACTCAAGACGAGTGTGCTGAAAATCGAAGAGTGGTACAGAACAGTAACACTCATGAGAGAAGCTAAAGAGATGCTAGAGAAACTGAGATCGGAAAGAGAGAAGTTGAGATACAAATCTGCCATTAAAATACAGAGTTGTGTCAGGAGATGGTTGGCCATGCGTCAATATCGAATTATGACAAAGAAAGTTGTGCTAATACAAAGCATTATTCGTTGCTACCTCATCAGGAAGTGGTATGCTGAACTGCAAAAGACGGTCAGATATATTCAGGAGAAATATAGAGGAAAGCTGATGATGAAGGAAGAAATGCGACGACTTTCTGAGAAGCGAAAGAATGCAGTGATGATTCAGAGCTTCTACAGAATGCTTCAACAACGAAGGCAGTTTAACAAACTTAAACAATCAGTAAAAACGCTCGAAGTGCGTTACACCGCCTTGACAGAAATGAGAAAACAAAGACTGAGCTTCCTAAAGCTGAAACAAAGTGCCATATTAGTGCAGTCCCTGTACAGGGGTAAAAGAACTCGTCAGGAATATACTAAGGAGAGAAACAGTATAATAAAGTTGCAAAGGAGAGTCAGGGCTAATCAGCTTATGAAACAAGATAGAACGAAATATTTGACCACGAAAGAAGCTTTAGTCGTCCTACAGTCTCAAATCAGAGCATATCTTGCCATGAAAAAACAAAAAGCAGAATATATCACCAAACGAAATGCAGCAATAGTCATCCAGAAGCATTTCAGATCTCATTTAATTACCAAGAAAAAAAGGAACGACTTCCTTCAACTTAGAAAATCAGCGATTGCTTTGCAAAATCACTACAGGAGTTTGATGGCAATGAGAAAGACGAGAACCGATTATTTAAGATTAAAAGAAGCTGCTGTTGCTATTCAGAGTCGATACAGAGCCCAAATATCAATGAGAGAAAGCAAGAAACAGTACGAAAAGCTTCGAGCTGCATGTATAACCGTTCAACAAATATTCAGAGCTAACTTACGAATGCGTCATCAAAGAACTCAGTATCAGAAGCTCAAATACGCTACTGTTCTAATTCAAAACGCTCTAAGAGCACATTATATGGGCAAAACACAAAGACGTGACTTCTTGAAAAAGAAAGATGCAGCTATAACCATTCAAAGATGGCTCAGAAGATGCACTGTGACTAAACATACGCAAGAGCAATATCAGCATACGAAGCAAGCCTGTGTTACGATTCAGAGAGTATACCGAGCTTATATTCTCGGTAAGAACCAAAGACAGGAGTATCTGAGGATAAAAACAGCAACAATCTGTATTCAATCGTACTACAGGCTGTATGTCGAGATGAAAATAGTTAGGGAGCAGTACATTCAACTGAAGACTTCGACCGTTAAAATTCAAAGGTACTACAGATCTCATGTCCTGACGAAAAATCAGCAAGAAGAGTACCAGCGAGTCAGGAAGGCGACTGTAACAATCCAGACATACTACAGATTGTACAAGGAAACCCAAATGATCAGGCGTCAGTACATCGAACTGCGGAAGGCAAGCATTTGCGTCCAAAGGCGTTATAGAAGTCTGCGCCAAATGAGACAGCAAAGATCAGAGTATTTGAGGCTGAAGGAAGCTGCTTTGACTATCCAGCGGAGGTATAGAGCCTTGGCTTGCATGAGAAAACACAAAGACTCATACGATAAACTGCATTCGGCTGCGGTCGTATTACAAAGGCAGTACAGAGCGAAACTCGCCATGAAGCAAGAAAAGGAGAAGTACAAAAAAATCCGCACCGCGTGTATAAAAATCCAGAAGGCTTACAGATATCATGTAGTAAGTCGAAACCAAAGGGAACAGTATTTGAAAGTAAAAGATGCGGCAGTAAAAATACAACGGAGGTACAGAGCCATTCTGGCCATGAGAGTCCAACAGGAGGTGTACAAGAGACTTCGTAAAGCTGTCTTAGTTGTGCAGAGGCAATACAGGGCTCAAAAACTGATGATTAAAGAGAGGACCAAGTACATAAAGATTGTGTGGGCATGTCGTTTGCTTCAAACAAGGTACCGAGCGTGTGTAACAGGCAAAACTTACCGCGGAGAATTCATCAAAATAAAAAAGGCTATCGTAGCAATACAGACAAGATACAGACTGGTGACAGAATCTAGAAAGATCAGACAAGAGTATTTACTACTGAGAACTTCAGTTACAATGATCCAAAGACGTTTCAGAGCTAACAAAGTCGCTCACGAATGTAGACACAATTTCTTGACTTTGAAAAAGAATGCCTTGCTTATCCAATCAACGTTCAGAATGTACGTCTACCGAAAGCAATATCTCATCATCAAAAATGCCACTCTTTGTGTGCAGAAGTACTACCGCGCTTACAGGCTTGCTCAAATCGAGAGAAAGCACTACATTCACGTTAGAACTTCAATCATAAAGATCCAAGCCCAAATCAGATGTTATTTGGAACGAAAGCGCTATCTCAAACTCCAAGCGGCTGCGATGACGCTGCAAAAAGCCTACAGACTCAAAAAGAAACTGGACCTCGAGAAGAAACTCAGAGAGGCATCAGCAACGTGCATACAGAAATACACGAGACGGTTCTTAGATCAACAGCGTTACGAACACTTCCGGAAACACGTGATCTTTGTCCAGAAACTCTGGCGCAGCAAACTGGTCACCCGATTGCTCCGTTGCGAGTACGTGCAGAAGAGGCGGATGGTGATCAAGCTGCAGGCCACGGTCAGAGGATATTTGTTGAGGAAACGTATGCAGAAGCAAAGGGAGGAACTAGAGGCTGCAAATGAGCGGAAGCGGATTTACTGGGCTGCCTCTAAGATTCAGGTGAGACACAATTTAAATGTTCTTTATATTTTAATTTACCTATTTTTATTCTGTTTTCCAACACTCTCTTACTTTTGCACCTAAGTTGGCAGACAAAACATACATAGATTCAAAGGCCTAAAAAGAAGATAGATTGCCTGTGAATATTTATACTATTGAGCATATTTATACAGTGACCATTGGCACCTTCACTCACCCTAAATGGGTGAAGTGACAACTCGGACGTTGCAGTGCCTGGGACATTGTTTTAGATGGTTTACTTAGGCTTCCCGTACTTTATACACCAGCGCTATCATCTAAAAATTCCACTCAATCTCCGAGCATCAAAACACTCTAAAATAGCCCTTATTGAAATTAACAATATTTTTTTGACATTTAATGACGGTTATTTTTGCGGTGGCTATTTTAGATATTATATATTTTATATCGATTGAACGGTTTCACTTACTTATTTTATATTGATATTTTATATCGATTTAACGGTTTCGGAATAGCCGACAGGTTTCGACCTCGTCCGAAAGTCAATCATGGAGTAGGGACAGTGAAAATGTGCAGTGCTTACGAAAGTTTAAGTTTTAAAATATTTTAGATAATTTTAGCTGTGCTATCTTTTGTTTATCCCTACTGTAACCCCACTCCCCTGGCCGGCAGGCTCTCTTCCGCGGCCACCACACGCGCCAGCTGTGCGCGGAGGACCGCCGCGTGGCGGAGCTGCGCCAGCGCTGGCGGGAGGGCGCTCTGCTCTCGACGCAGGAGTCGCTGAAGGAAAGGAACGCCGAGGCGATGGAAGTACTGAGCAATATGTACGATATCGAGACCGTCATACGGGCCTTCCGGTCGCTTGGTGAGTACCTAAATGTTGAATGAGACGTCCTAGATATCAAAATTAGATGCGATGATCTTTCCGGGAATCGATCGTTAGAGAAATTTCGATGCAACGGTCACGTGAACAATCGAGTTGAACATTTTAGAGCAATTGATGTTTGATCAAGCGTCATTAGATTTCAAGTAGGGAACCCCCTTATTTTAACCAAGACACAAATTAGCTCAAATTAGCCGGGGTTGCAAGATGCCGCGGCTTATCAAGCCCCTACGCGCAACATAACGTAGTTTGACCCTATGTAATAGTTCAAAAGAGCGAAACGGTGCTCATTTTGTCAGGCGCTTGTCGTTAAAAATCATCGTACTACACCGTATTGTTCGGGTATTTTGGTGAGTGGGAATATGGCACTTATTTACTATGTACTGGGTGCGGGACGGGAGCCCTCTTTTCCACGCAGGAGTCGCTCAAGGATAGGCACCTAAGATTTTTTTTTAAGCAGAAACATTTTTTTTTATTACAAAGTTAGTAAACGAACGAGCCTAGCTACGTCTGTTAGCAAGGGAACTTGTCCCTAAACTCCCTTCTTTTTTCCACAGAACTGCTGACCGAGGTATTCCCGATGATGTACAAGGAAAACGCGGCGTCGGTCGCGCGTCGCGTCTACATCTACATGTCTGTGACCAACCGCTCCATCTCGAGTATCGAGGTGCTCAAGTCTGCCGCCTCTGTGCTTGTCAACCTGACGAGGTACAAGGTCACCGGGCCAAAGATTTATGCGGTAAGTTTCTGTAGCTCTTCTTGACATTGTCTTTCCTGTCCTGCATTGTTTTACGAATTGGGCGTGGTGAGCAGACTTACTGCTCCGGCACCTTCCTGGAGAGAAGGTAGTGGAGTCAGCCAATAGCCACTCGCAGAGTACCAAAGCGCAAGCCGAGGCGGCAAGACCTACCTTTGCACATTGGTCCTGGCACTCGGTTTCGATCGTTTGCTGGATTTAGTGTGCCCTTTTTATGACCGAAGCCGTCGATATAAGGGCCACCATAATAAAAATTAGTAGTGTTGGAGGGAGGTGTCTTGCCTGAGTAAGGGTGAGTGAGAAACTAAGTTGAGATGTGCAGGGAACCTGGCGAAGCAGGAAGACGGTAGGTGGACCAAGGCAGTAACAGTGCAGACCAGCAGCCCGATGGTCAAACGAAATCCCCAAGTCGACAGAGGATCCGTGCATGTGTGCAGCAAGAAAACGAGGCGCGAAGGGGAAAGGCGAACCACTAACCGTGATATTGAAAATGAAAAAGTTTATTTGTTAAAAATGTTACAGATTAATGTTCTGGCTCCCAAACCAATGTTCCCAATGTTCTAGCTTATTCCAGATGATGTACGATTTCAAGTTTCTATGATGATGGGACAAAGGCAGTGACAGTGGCGGCCGAGAACTGGACGGCAATCAGTGGGAAGACCAGCAGCCCGATGGTCGGACGACGTTGTCATAGCGGCAGAGGCAGCCCCGGATCTAGGGGGGGGGCAAACCGGGGCACCCGTCCCGGGCGGCAGTTTCAGGGGGCGCCAAAATCATTAAAAAACCGTGGCCGTCCGGATGTCTGTGTGTAACAAATAACAATGTAGCACGATCACACCCGTAAAACTTTACATATCGAGAAAAAATCACGAAAAGTGCCAACCATTCACGAAAAATGTAATCTTTTTAGTAATTGATCTCAAACGCTGGAGAGAGGGGGCGCCACTGTAAAGTCTCTGGCCCGGTTCAAAAAAATCGTAGATCCGGGGCTGGGCGGAGGGTCCATGGATGCGGATGGATAGGGACCGTGAGAGGTGGCGTGAGGGGGAAAAGGCCTATACCCAACACTGGGCAGAGATGGGCTGATGATGATGTCTCCACTAACCAATCATAATTTTAATTTCAGAGGGATCGCATCGCGCCGGTACTGAAGTTTATGTGGCGGTTCAGCAACAGCGAGACACAGCTGTTCTGCATCCTCTGTACCTACCTGTGGCTCTTCGCCAAGTACGACCAAGTGCGAGAGGTAATAAACTGTTTATTGCCTTATTGCAGTTATTGAGATACTCGTGCGTAAGCGCGGCTGAGCGTGACAGCGGCTCAGTCACGCTCAGCCGCGCTTACGCACACTAAAGCATTGTATACATGCTAGACATGTGTAGGTAATGCTCGTAATATTACAAAAGACATATTACACCACGGTGTCATGAAATATTACCCATTACACGAGAGAATAAAGCATGGCACAAAGCATTTCATTACTTCAGATGACATGAAACATGACATCATGGTAAATGCCATGAAACATGACATCATGGTAATTGCCATGAAACATGACATCATGGTAAATGCCATGAAACATGACATCATGGTAAATGCCATGAAACATGACATCATGGTAAATGATATGAAACATGACATCATGGTAAATGACATGAAACATGACATCATGGTATTTACCATGATGTAATTTTTCATGTCATCTGGTGCAATGAAACATGGTATCATGGTATTTCAGTATACTTTCATTGCAGACATGAAAATGACATCATGGTATTTCATCACACTTTCATTGCAGTACAGTTATTCATTTCATGACACCAGGAGGATAATTCTCGGGCATCTCGCATTGGATATGTTACCGGCCAAACCCGATTTTAGGATAAACTAGTTTCGCCTAGGCCAAACTAGTTTATCCTAGCAAGAATATGAAACTAGTTTATCCTTAAATCGGGTTTGGCCGGTAACAGATAGGTACATCTCGAAGGATAAAAGAATGTTTGCGTCAAATGTCACATCTATTCTCACAAAACAAAAAAATAAAATAAAATTAATCGAAACGAAACGAACCGAACCTAGACGAGACGAAACGAAACGATGAAAGAAAGTGTGCTGAAATACCATGATGTCATGAAATGAATAACTGTACTGCAATGAAAGTGTGCTGAAATACCATGATGTCATGTTTCATGGCGTGTCATGTTTCATGGCATTTACCATGATGTCATGTTTCATGGCATTTACCATGATGTCATGTTTCATGGCA
Source organism: Zelleria hepariella (assembly GCA_949319315.1). Classification (NCBI taxonomy): domain Eukaryota; kingdom Metazoa; phylum Arthropoda; class Insecta; order Lepidoptera; family Yponomeutidae; genus Zelleria; species Zelleria hepariella. The sequence continues at coordinate 22,160,767 of OX439378.1, read as the reverse complement.
TTTACCATGATGTAATGTTTCATGGCGTGTCATGTTTCATTTCATGACGTGTGCTGAAGTGAATTGTCATGTGTCATGTTTGGTGCCATGATATAAGGTAATATCACGCGGCATGAAATGTCATGAAATATATCATGACTTCGAAGTGCACTGTTTCGCGCATGTCTAAACATGCACGCCTGACAACATTCATAACCAAACAGACTTCGTGAGATAGAGTATCTGTAGTGGCTACCCCTGGTGTCAGAGTTTTTATGCCACCCAAAGGGCCTCTGACATGGCATCAACAACAAATGTCTTCCGAAACACGGGCTCAGGCGCTCAGACATTATTGCCACTAGCGGTCACCCATCCACGGACTGATCGCGGCCGTTGTTGCTTAACTTTGCCAATCGATTAAGAACGGCTAGTCCAACTAGGCTGCGATCAATAGTGGAGAAGTGCCTTTTATAGCGAAAGCGCAAGAGAGAGGGAGGCACACCCCAAGCGACGTGGATGTCGAATGTCGAGAAAGACGAGCTGTTGATGACGCTCATCAAAGAAAATAGTGGCGCCTCAAGTTTAGGATAGCCGACCTCGTGTAACGGAAAGAGGCGAGGACCAGGAAGGAGATGCCCATAAACATTTCTAACTATTGAATAAAAATAAAAAAACAGTTCTAAAATGATAGTTTTCTGTCCCGGGGCTCCATCTATGTTGCCTTCCTCTAAAGCTGGCCCTGAGCCATTTTTACTATGGTAAAACCAGTTTTGCCAGTGCCGTAGGTCTGCCGCACGTAACTCGGAGTAGAGCCTAGCGCGATACACACATGGCTATCAGCTAGGGGAGCACAATTTCAAGATAAAAGTTTTATCCCACTATCGCTAGCGCCATCTTGCTTTATTTAACTGCGTAAAGCGAGATGCCGCTAGCCGATAGAGGTAAAAAACTTTTATCGTGACGTTGTGCTCCCCTAGCTGGCCCGCCACGACACCTCGACAAACGACAAATGATATCTTACTATAGAGAAAATAACGCCAGCGATAGTAGATAGCGGGATCAAAACTTACCACCATCTTGCTTAAGCAAGATGGCGCCAGCCAATAGCGATAAGGTCAACAAACTTTTGTCTCCCACAGGACTTGTCCGAGTACCTGCACCTATCGGAGAACCACAAGATGATGATGACGATCAAAGGCAACGTGGACCGAATGCGGCGCATGGCCGGCAACGTCGTCAAAAACCGGTTCTCCACGCCGCAGCCCAGCAAGTTCATCTCCCACACTATGAACCACTCGATGAGAGAATCCATGGCTCCCAACCACGTCCTCCCGGCCTTGGAACCAGACTATGGTATAAAGCGAGTGGACAAACCGCGGTACTTTGAAGACGCCTCGCAAGCTATCAACTGCCTCTTCCGCACTTTCAAACTGTGATTGGGTATTTACCGCTGTTTACCCCGCTCACTCATATACAAACGCAGAAATGGTTTTGCTGCCCCTAAATATTATCGTGAGCGCCCCCAAATGTATTATTTATTAAGGTGAAGTTCAAGGCAAGCAAACTAGCGGCGCCAATAAAAAACAAAATTATCTTCTTTTTTTTTGCTAAACACGAGCCCGGGACCGATGTAGAAGAAAGTTATGATCAAGTTGTGATTTGATTTTATTATTATGTTCTTTGTAAACTTAGTTTTAATTTGTTAGGTTTTACCTACTGGACTTTAATTGACTTTAGAAAAGTATGTCTGGTAGATAGTTTTTAGCCTATTGTTTTCCATAATTTTAATTAATTTCTAATGTTTAATCATGTTTATCTCCAAGCGCAGTAAATAATTTTGTAAAATAATATTAACTTGCCACCAATATGTAACAATGAGTCTGCAATGAGTACTTGTTTTGTACGTTTATGAAAGTACCTTTAATCCGCTAAGAAACTATAATATTCCTTGTATTCTTTATAACGTATTTTAATGACAATTTATGATTCTCAATAAAGGATTTTACAGGAAGCCCTCTTTACTTTCTAATCGATATTGATAGTCATATTATAAATTACGATAATTATTTAATCGATAAATTAAAAAAAGATTTATTTGGTCACTTGATCTTGCATGATAGTACTGCTGGAGCAAACTAGTACCACCAGTGGTACTGGGAAGTGGTCCGGAGAGGATCCATTGGTCAACCACACGCCGCCGTGGCCGTCCTATTATCCAGGTTGACGTCATCATTCAATGAAAAGACTGGAAGTTTATTTGAAGGGAGAGGAAGCAATCTGGGGCGGTCAGGCTAGGCATGAAGGAAGCATTTACGAAGACATCAGGTTCTGAGTAGAAGAAGAGTAGTTTTTTTTTAGGTGCGTGATTCGTAAATGTATCTGTAAATGGTCTGTGGGTCAGTGGATAAATGTCCACAGAACAATTGAGTAAATGTCAAACAAAATATTTTTTTATATTAATCTGTGTTAAATGTAAAATTTTTAGGTTACGTATGTTATTGTTTGTTTCTGCGAAACTGAAATAATTTACCTCTGAAGCAAATACAGCAGTTATTATTCCAATTATTGAAGCAATACAATGGATGACTGTGTGAACTACATGTTGCTGCTATTAGTGGTCTTGCCCGTACTTCTATTCATCAACCTATGGGCTGGTATTGGATGGGAGTTGTTTGTGAACAACTAAAAAATATGCCAGTAAAATTGAATCTGAATTCAAAGACACAGGATATGTATTTCATGGATTGCCAAGCCATGGCAGACTTAAAGAATCAAGACTTATTAAGTTTACAATGCGAAACCTGGGAACCAGAAAAAACCGTCTGCAGATTAAAATATTAGATAATTATTAATTCTGTGATATTTAGAAGAACTGATGTGTTATCTTCCTGATACGTTAATTTAAATAAAATAATTACCATTAAATGCTATGTATTGATTTAAAAATAGGATTCTTGTGTAAAATATTTATTACAGGTACTTAGTAGATATTATCACACATTATTTCTATAAATAGTTACATTTAGAATATAAAAACTTAACATTTATTTTGATAGATTCTCTTATACATTACCCAAAGTACACAGGAATGTACAGTTAACAACTTTCATAATATTATCAAGGTTAGGAGGCTGTAATAATAAAATTATATTTTAGAATGGGCCATGGGCACTTTATACTCCAATTTTTTATTCCAAAAGTGTTTGACATATCTTTTGCGCAAAAGGGATATCCAATCAAAAGAATAGTGATGGGGCAAAGTCATAACTTTGTTTAATAATTATAAATAGAAATAGGAAATAGAAATTTATTCGTTCAGTCATTCATTCAATCCATATTTTTTTTGTGAAAAAATCATTGTTACTACCTGATAAGTTGATTTATCACTATTGTTCTTAAAATGCGACAAAAATGACCAACACAAAATTTTCCCTCTTAATTTTGACTAAGCTGCAATAGAATTAATTCTTCAAGAGCTTTCATTTGATATGAGTCTTATTTCAGTGGGCCCAATATGCCCATGGTCCTTTAGGATAATTTTTTACATCTTATCTACGTCAAGTGTCAAAACTATCCAAATACAATAAGCCTCATAAAACTTCTCTTTTCATAAGTACACTAGATTTTTAATAAATATTAATCTACTGACCTACTCACATTACTTGGCTGGTACAGCTTTGACTATTTTAATGGCAACATTTTAGTTACTTTTACATCTGTAAAGTTGAATCAGTTACTCTGTGCAGTTCCCGGCGCATAACTTGAGCAAAAGTCTGCGTAGTGGGGATGAGTTCGCCATGTCAAAAAAAACTTAACCAATCGGGGCCGTCCGTAGCAATAGCAATTCCGTCGCGCCCCTCGTCCCCCGCCAAAGAGACCTAAAAATCGTCAATCGCAGTCAAGGTCATTTTTCAATTTATACGCCGGGAACTGGTAACTGCAGTGAGATATTAGCTATAGTTACATTTATTATGATGGGTGCTAGTTTTCTGTCCACCTAGCTCTCCAGTTTTGAGCATCAATGGAGTTTGATTATTCATAACTCCTGTGAGAAACTAAATAAATAGAGTTATATTTCACCAGATAAAAGTAGCTCCTCCATTCCCATATGGCCGCGGTGTCGCCACACTCGGTATCTGGCGATGTCTTTCCTAGTCACCATGCCAACCACCTGAGCAGAAGAAATAAACCAATTCATTTTTTTTCTTAGAGAGCCAAGAAAGTTTTTTAATAGGACACACGAGTTTTGCTCTTTTTTTGCTCACAGGGTGTTAAAAACAAACCGCCAACAAAGCGGGAAACCACGAATTGTCCTAATCATTACGTACATTTTTGCCTGGGAACGGTTTCCGAGATAATGATAACTTTTATCATTCCGTTCTTTCGAGCAATGAAGTTAAACTGTTGGTTGACAAAGAAACATGCCCGTAATTTTAAATTTACTGCGAAACAAACAGCTTTTTGATAATCATCTGCCATGAAGACTGAAGGACCAGGGGTCTTAGCCTGTAACGCAATGGTGCCAAAATAGGCTCTTAGTTGACAGCTTCAAATACGATTTAGTCTTTTTAATGTTTTTGTAGTACTTACATCAAAGAATATTCTGATTCTAATGCTAGAGGATTAGTTCTCTGGTTGTAGGAGAAAAACGAGGAAACCCCGATTTTGTCCTTCTGCTAGGACGCCATCGACACGCCATTGCGTTACAGGCTAAGGCCCCAGGTACATACCTCGTTGACGTCATTGACGATGGGCAGGTGCCGCAGCCCGAGCGCGCGGAACAGCCGGAAGAGCCGCGGCAGCGAGGCGCGGTGCGGCAGCGTGTACGGCGACGGGTTCATGTATGGACGCAGGTCTATTGAGCACGTCAGCTCCCAATTCTCCATATTGAGCTGCGGGGAGGAAACAAAGTTGAAAATTGAACAATCATTACAAACATTGAACGAGCGAGAGAAGTTCTCCGAGTCTACTGGAACCATCAGGCGCTTGTATGTATGAATGTTGTTCGTTCGTTAGACGATAACTTGATCGTCGTTGGTCGGATCGTCATGACATTTGGAAGGCGGGTAAATGAAACAAAAATATTTTTTAAGGCGCTGGGCATAGTGAATTAGCCCGCGCGCAAAGAAAAATGCACAAAATCGATTCCTGTATCAAATAAACTGAACAAATCGAAAATGTTCACATATTAAACCCTAGAATTAGGTGAGACCTATCTAACACAGCCAGTTTTGTGTTGAGATTCATAAACGTTTTGAAGAATTATTTTAAATGAAAAAAAATAGGCGGGGCACTTTTTTTCAGACAAAATATCTTGCAATCTGTTATGGATATCAACAAGATATCAACATAAAACTGGCTGTTTTAGATAGCTCTCACCTAATTCTAGGGTATTCACCTATTCACTATGCACAGCGCCTTAAGTTCGAACATCAAATCGGTCGAGGGGTTGCCGAGTTCGCGAGTTCAAAGTTCGGGGCGAACCACTAGTAATTATTTCTAGGCGTGAGATGGGGGGCGGTAAGGAATATGTAGAGAGCCACGAGATGTTTGCAGAATTCGTCACGATGCTTTCCATCGCATTTTCGCAAGCAGTAAATATTGGGTATAGTTTGCCATACATCGATAACTGCTGAAATATTGTTATGTGTGTGTGCGGTTTAGGCTAGTGGCTTCAGTCGATTTGTTTTAAGGGTATACAAAGAACAGGGTGACTGCAATACGGCGACCAAACATTTATAAACATACCTCATCAATGGTGGGATATCTTGGGTACTTATCCCTGAACATGTTCATGTTCACTTTCACGTTGGACCACGTCGAGTTGGCGGTCTCGTTGTACATCTTGTTCTGAAGGAGAATTAAGAGCTGCGAGCGCAGGATTAGGCCGCGGAGCCTCTTGTACGTTGTCACCTCCGCCTGGGAACAAGGCACTTGTTAGAACAGCTATGACTTATCTTAATATACATATAAAACAAAGTCGTGTTAGTTACACCATTTATAACTCGAGAACGGGTCGACCGATTTTTGATTTGTTGGATTTCTGTTCGCCCCGAATAGCAGAATAACCATTAAAACAACGGAAAAACTCACGAGAAAAAAATAAGTCTGCGCGGACGAAGTCGCGGGCAAAAGCTAGTTTGAAATAATTGACTTATATTCTGTAATCTCTCAGGAAGGACCTAGGGCAAGCGTAGCATAAGGCTTTGTTGGGGCGTATGTATGGGTTTATAACAATGTCTATCTCGCTCTACGTCGAAGAAAAGAGTTAGATACATTTAGTTGAACGAGCTAGATAAGCGAGAGAAGATCTCTGAGTCTACTTGAACAATCTGGCGTTTGTATGTATGAATGTTCGTTCGACGATAACTTGAGTAAAGTTGGCCGGATCGTTATGAAAGGTAAAATGAATTAAATATTTTTTAAGTTCGAACATGAGCCAAATCGGTCGAGGGATTGCCGAGATATGGGGTCGCGAGGTTTTCATGTGCCTGATTAATAAAGGTGATCGGTGGGCCGCAAAGCTATTTTTCACTCACATCGTCAGCCAAAGGCGGGTCAACGACGGGGAATCCATTGTACGTGACCAACTTCAACAGCTCCACAATATGGCCGACGTTCTCGACCGTCCGCAGCGTGAAGACCGGATGTGACATCACCTCCGAGGCGTATATGTTGTGCGCGAGCGGCGGCGGCTCCCATGGCAACAGCGGCACGCCCGCCAGCTGAATGTGGATGTCGTAGATACCCTGGGAATACGATAAGCCTGTAAAAGTGTTTTGTGATAATGTTGACCATGCCGATCGCCGGAAGAGCTAACTACAGTCACGTCGCCACGGATTATACCGGTTTTTGCACTGAAATTAGGTTGCTGAAATCTTTCTTTACGCGGAAAATTCTAAAGCCACGCTAGTGAAGCAACGGGCAACAGCAAGTGTTACCTCGCTGAAGATGTGCCTTCGGCAGGCGGCCTACCCATTAACGTCTTTAGCTTTAACCGCATTATGGCTACCTCCTGCGGCCCTCCCCCCTTTGTCTCCCTGTTTTCTCTCTCTCTCCCCTTCTCTCTGAGAAAACCTATACATGCTCAGAGGCTCCAGGACGAAGTAAAGCTACTACTTACCTAAAGAAGATTTCCAAAACCAGAGTCACAATGATCGGCAATGCGTTAGAGATCTGGCCCGGGTGACTGTAAGTGATATGGTCATTCTGACCACAAACATACACAGGGTGTTCCCAACCCACTTGGCGACAACCAGAGTGATAATGATTGGCGACGCGTTTGAGATCTGTCCCGTGGTCTCAATGATGATGTGATGACTGTGAGTGAGATGGTCATTCTGACCACGCACATACACACCTCGTTGAAGAAGTCACCGACCCACTTAGCGACAATGAGGGTCACGATTATCGGTAATGCGTTGGAGATCTGTCCTGTGGTCTCGATGATGATGACTGTCAGTGAGATGGTCATTCTGACCACGCCGCCCAGCTGCGCCGCCGCGCCTATTAGCGCATACTTCGCTGGGTTTATGCTCTGTGGAAAAAACACTTGAAATTATTCAAGACAGTCACTTATGCAATTTTCGCCAAGTGTAACACCCACTTTTCACGAGGCCGAAGGCAGTTTTTTTTTAATTTGGTCTCAAGAGGCCGAAGGCGGCACGATAACAACCCGCTCAGGCACCCGAATCTGCGAGGCCGAGCTGTAGAATCGTATGCGAGGCCGAAGGCCGAACTCCATCTCATGAGGCCGAGCTTCGCTCAGTTTCGGCTCGAAAATGCCCACAACAACCGTTTACAAGTTATGCGTTGTTAAGTATGCTTTGTGACTGTGGAAGAGATCCGTCTATGTTATCTTCCGCTCGCTGACCGGCTAGCACAAAATGACAATGACATTGACAAATGACATTAACGCTACGGTTAACACCAGGGGCCCTTAGCCTGTAACACAATGGTGCCAAAATGGGCTGTCAGGTGACGACTTCAATTACGATTTGCTAACGCTGTCTGTCCTTTTAATGTTTTTGTAGTACAGCAAAGAATATTTTGATTCTAATTCTAGAGGATTAGTTCTCTGGTTGTAGGAGAAAAACGAGGAGAGCCCGGTTTTGTCCTTCTGCCGGGACGCCATTGACCCGCCATTGCGTTACAGGCTAAGGGCCCTGTACTGGACATAGTCCAAGTAGCCGGATAACAGTGTTTACGTCTGGCACAGGATCGTGAGGGGTGGCGTGAGCATGAACAGGCCTTTACTCAGCAGTGGGGTAACAGGCTGATGATGATGATGCTTCGTCACTCACATTAGAGGGCGCCGCGTATTGTATCCCGATGGCCAACAGCCGTCCCCACGCCGCGCCGGTCAGTAGGTTCGGTATGAACAGTCCGCTCGACACGCACAGGCCGAAGGTCCACGACGAGAGAAGGAAGTAAAAGGTCACGAACACAAGGATGGACCACGGCTTGTAGGAGCCGATCGGGTCGTGAAGGAACGAGCGCACGGACGCTTCGGGCGTTTGGAACCAGACCGCGGCTAGGGCATTGTACTCGCCGTCAGCGCAGTATAGCTGTGGACAAGAAGGGTTTTATCATCTTTTTGAACAAGCGAGCGAAGTTCTCCGAGTCTACAGGTTGTCTGGAAGAGATAGATTTTAGCTATAAGGCCGCCATTTGTACAAAATTTTGTTGAAAAAGTTATCTGTAATATTCTTTCTGTTGTGCAATAAAGAGTTCTCTATCTATTTACTGGAACAATCCGGCGTTTGTATGTTTGTCGGGCGAACTACTACCAGTAATATTAGTGTGCAATGTACCTGCAGAGGCACCTTGGTGGGATCCTCGCCCAGCGGTCGACAGTCGTTCAGCAGGAACATCATGAGGAAGCCGCAGGTCGCGCTGGCGGCGGCCACCAGGCACGCCTCCACCACGCGCAGCCAGCGGCATTGGATGTATCTGTTATGGACCACAGGACCACAGGGTACAAAAATTGTTCAGTTTAGCTACTGCATTGAAAAAACTGTGAAAATTGTGCATTTCCAGCCACGCTACTTCAGTTGAACTTTAACAAATACAATTGTTGATTTGTTATGTAAGTCAAAATACAATTATTGATTTGTTATGTATGTAAAGTCGACCTTTACACGCCGGAACTCTACTCGATTACCTAAGTTCCAACAACAAAACTGTACAGTTTGAGATGCGGCGGCGGCCGGCAGCGACCGAGCAAGCCGTCGGATACGTCACGACACGCATTGTTCCCGCCGCAACAGCAATCATTTTGGTGACATCGGGCTTTCTTCATAATTATTTTTGCCGCTCGCCGCTCCCCACGGACCGAGTTACCTGTTAGAAGGTGTCTAACAACGTTAACATCTAGGGAGGGAGGTATGAAATAATAATCTTTACCTGATCCGAAAAACAGAGAGCCGGTAATTGATATGGTTCCAGAGCGCGCCGAGGCTGCCTCCAACCGCGCCAAACAGCATAAACACCGGAAGCTCGTAGAATTGGAACGGAAACGGCTCCATCTTGCCCAGGTTAAGGAGACCTGGGGCAAAGGAAAACATGTTATTTTCACCACCGTCATATGCTCACCACGTTCTTGTCAGGATGGCCGGAAGGGAGCCCATAATGTGTGTGGACTACTTTAAAAAATGGGTAACCTCGTCTTTTGACTATGCTTAGAGCTGTTATTAATCAACAGCAACCGGAGCCAAAGGTTTAACGTGCCTGCCGAAGCACGGAAGCGGTCATAATGATGTTGCCTCTAGAGGTCACCTATCTTAAATATACAGACTGTGCCCGATGTTGCTTAACTTTGCCAATGGAAGAATGGCTAGTCAAACTAGGCTATGCACGCTTAAAGATAATAACCTGGATAGCGCAGCTCGACCGGGTGGCCGTGGTAGGCAGACAGCGCGATGTTGAGTGTGAAGGTGGACCGGATGGTACCTAATCCGACAAGTAGAAGCTCACCTGGATAGCTCAGCTCGCCCGGGTGGCCGTGGTAGGCGGACAGCGCGGAGTTGAGTGTGAAGGTGGACCCCTTTCTGACCCTAGGCACAACGGCTATGCTCAACTGGTTCCACGGCTGGATGGTACCTAATCCGACAAGTAGAAGCTAACCTGGATAGCTCAGCTCGCCCGGGTGGCCGTGGTAGGCGGACAGCGCGGAGTTGAGTGTGAAGGTGGACCCCTTTCTGACCCTAGGCACAAGCAACGGCTATGCTCAACTGGTTCCACGGCTGGATGGTACCTAATCCGACAAGTAGAAGCTAACCTGGATAGCTCAGCTCGCCCGGGTGGCCGTGGTAGGCGGACAGCGCGGAGTTGAGTGTGAAGGTGGACCCCTTTCTGACCCTAGGCACAACGGCTATGCTCAACTGGTTCCACGGCTGGATGGTACCTAATCCGACAAGTAGAAGCTCACCTGGATAGCTCAGCTCGCCCGGGTGGCCGTGGTAGGCGGACAGCGCGGAGTTGAGTGTGAAGGTGGACCCCTTTCTGACCCTAGGCACAACGGCTATGCTCAACTGGTTCCACGGCTGGATGGTACCTAATCCGACAAGTAGAAGCTCACCTGGATAGCTCAGCTCGCCCGGGTGGCCGTGGTAGGCGGACAGCGCGAAGTTGAGTGTGAAGGTGGACACGATGGTGCCAAACAAAGTGCGCCACGTCAACGCCTGGTTCCAGAAGCTGGTGCCTTCTTCGAGAGAGAAGAGGACGCCGCCTGGAAGGAAAGTAGAATAGTAAGCTCTAGGCCAGTGGTTCTTAACCTATGGTCCGCGGACCACTGGTGGTCCGCGAGGGCCTCTCTGGTGGTCCGCGGGAGGGTCCTGCAGTCCAGCGCACATAGCGATAGTTGTCAATAAATTGTAATGTTGATTTTGAAAGTCATGTTTGAATAAGTTCCCAATGAATAAAATAACTGAAATTTTCGTGCGCGCTGGCGCGCGCTCTTACTTCTTCTTCTTCTTCTTCTCTTCTTCTTGTAGTGCCGTCTCCTATCGGAGGTTGGCAATCATCTTGGCTATTTCTTCCTTTGAGGCTGCCAAACGGAACAAGGAGCTCGTGGATTGTTGGTACCAATGGCGTAAGTTCTCCAGCCATGATATCTTGGGTCTTCCAGGTCTCCTCCTGCCTGGTATCTTCCCTTGGATGATTAGTTGCTCCCTATAGCTCTTACTCCCTATTGAAAAATATTTTTAACCTCCGAAGATCCGCGTGACTGCAGATTGCGCCAAGGAATTCGGAAGGCAAAGTTTTTTGTTCGAAAGTCCGTTATTGGCTTAATCTTATCTTTAGACAATATTGAGAAACTAATTTCAATATTTTTTATTTTGCTTCAGTAGTTTTGTTTTTATGCGCTAAAATGTTTTGTTCCTGTGACCGCCAAACAGCGCCAACAGTATGCAGACCGTCGCGTGAAGGTCATAAAACCGTATCTTTGAAACGTTGTAAAATCCAAACTACTGAACCAAAATAAAAAATATTGAAATTAGTTTCTCAATATTGCCTAAATATAAGATTAAGCCAATAACGGACTTTCGAACAAAAAACTTTGCGTACCGAATTACCGAATGCGCCAGATTTTGACAGGATAATGCAATAAATAGCCTATACGTAACCTGCGGCAGGCTCCGATGTAAAGTTGCGGTCTTCAGTTCAATACGCAAAAAATAATAAATTGTATTAGTATCAAAAACCTTAAAAATCGAGTAATCAGTGCTCACTCATAGTATGTCGTTAGCCCATGTCAAACCGCACGTAGACTATATTTAGGTTAAAATTGGTGAATTTTCAAATGCGCTACGCGCGTGTCTTCTATTAAAAACAAAGGAATTCTCCATTATGAAATGTATGACTTAAATAAGTTAATTTTCAGCCGCGCTGGGTGCGTTTGTTCAAATAGCTAAATAAATCTTGATCATATAACTAGTGGTTCGCTCCGAACTGTGAACTCGCGACCCCATGTAATCTTACCAACCCCATATCTCGGCAACCCCTTGACCGATTTGGATCATGTTCGAACTTAAAAATTCTTTTAATTTCATTTACCCGCCTACCAAATTTCACAACGATCCGACCAAATTTACTCAAGTTATCGTCGAACGAACATTCATACATACATACAAACATACATACATACATACAAACATACAAACGCCGGATTGTTCAAGTATACTCGGAGAATTTCGCTCGCTTCGCTCGCTCGTTCAATTAAAAAGGGAAAGAACTGAGATACAGTCGGCAACAGTCTCAGATACCCCTATTTGTTCGATTGGCGCCCTTATGCCGCGCGCGATAAGAGCTGCCATGGGGTATCTGAGATTGTGGCCGACCGTACCTTAAATCTGGTGGTCCGCACTAAGAAAAAAATTATCAAAGTGGTCCGTGGTCCAAAAAAGGTTAAGAACCACTGGTCTAGGCCGACTGAGCTGAGAGGATAGTTGAACGAGCGAGCGAGCGAAGCAAGAGCTGGAACAATCCGGCGTTTGTATGTTTGCATGTATGTATGTAATCTATGTAATTATGTATGTTTGTACGTATGTATGAATGTTCCTTCGACGATAACTTGTGTAAAGGTCGAATTTGGTTATGAAATTTGGTAGGCGGGTAAATGAAATTAAAATATTTTTTAAGTTCCAACATGAGCTAAAAAGGTTGAGGGCACAGACTTTATAATGGTCGAGGGCTTGCCGAGCTAGTCCGACTTTGAACCTAATTATCTCGGAAACCTACATTGCGGGTTGCAATTTTTACTTGATTTTTTTGTAAGAAATATCCATAATTTTGATATGGCTTCTTGAGAAGGTATGTTAAGAATTTGATACTGAACACATTTCTGAAAAAAAAAATTAAAAGTCCGACCTTATTATCTCGGAAACCGTTGATTTCCCAGGCATAGTTCCTTGGGCAAAAATGTTTGTTATGATGAGGACTATACGTGGTTTCCCGCTTTGTTGGCGGTCTTTTAACACTTTGTATAATATCACGCTACGAATTTTGGCATTTGGGGCGCCATATTGTAAATGAAAATTCGGCATTTATTTTTATTTAATTTTGGCGAAAAATGTTAGTTCTACAAGCGAAGCATAAGGCCGGGTTAAAGCGTATCTATGGGTTCAAAAACAATAGGTATCTCACTCTTTTGTTTGAGGTAGAGCGGGATGGACAGAGCCACGCTCTAGATACGCTCTAACCCAGCCTTATGATGCTTGCTGGAGGGAATTGTGAGTGGTTTTCGGTGGAGGTCGGACAAAGTTTATCGATTTTAGAAATGTAGTACTGTTGCGTCGCGGTCGAAAGGTTCTGGGTTTGAACCCACACGAGGTTGAAATTTTTTTTTGTGCTTTTTTAAAAATATTTATTTTTCTGAGCCCAACTTGATATTAAAAACATATATTTTGTTATTCGTAGAGCGGGATAGACAGAGTTATTTGCCGTAGATACGCTCTAACCCAACCTTATGCTTTGCTTGCTGGCTTAGGATGAGAATGGGTAAGACCTTATCTATGGGCTTATAACTTTATCTATCCCACTCTACGTCGAGGGAGATACATATAAACACCTTTACTTCCTAAGCAATTCTTGCTAATCTTCCTGGTATCTTACACGGGCGATACCTTAATCTAAACAAAACTGCAAAACATATTTTATTATAAATGTATGGTTTAGATTAGGGCACACACAGACAGACACACAGACAGGCACAACCTCATAAACTCAGAAACAGACACACACACAAAGCTATCAAACTTATGACACCCCTCTTTTTTGGTCGAAGGTTAAAAAAACCTTCCTTTTGAGTTTTCCTCCAGTCGAATTTAAATTAAATGTCAAATGTGTAAAAACGCATACGAAGTCGCGGGCACAACTAGTTTCTATTAAAGTAACGTTTAGGAACAGTGCCGTGCCCGGCCCGATTCGTCGTGTTGTTGACTTCCTCGGCCACTAGACATGGATGACTTATAAATCGGACTTATAATCGGATGACTTATATAGACAAAAATCGGGCTCACGTCTTCTAAAGTAAAGTAAAGCCTGCACGTCAAGCCTGATGGACCATCATTGGTATAATTATATAAATCAACATAGTAAGAGAGAGAGAGAGCACTATCGCCAAGAGATAGACAGTGTTAGAGGTGTCATGCTATCTATAGTGTATGTATGGCACATCGTGCTGGGATGGCTAGAGTGGAACAGACAACGCTACATCGCGGCTGTCGAGCTCGATATGACCGTTCATCCTTGGCCCATAGGCTGCGGTCCATGGCATTGCACCATTTGTTTTACTGATTGGAGGTCTTATAGCTAAAAGCGATCTCTTCCAGACAACCTTTTGATGAGAGGCTAAACGAAGAGCGAAAAAGCTTCTTCGTTCGCGAGATTCTCCTCACCTATCGGAGCTCCAAAGGCAGCAGACACGCCAGCCGCAGCGCCGCCCGACACGAAGTCTCTCTTCTCATGATCCTCGCGGAAATACTGGAATATCTTGAAGTCCTTGTTCAGAGTGGTGCTTTTCCCTTGCGATATGCCGGCCGCTACCACTGCGCCGCTGTGGATCATCGGCCCCTCCTGCAGAGGGTTTTCGAATTTAGCGATGCGGTAAGAATTTGTTGAAGGAAAAGTTTTTGTGTTTGTGATAAAGATGGTTTATAATATTTTTTTGGTGGCCTTAATAAAGTTTTATTAAGGCCACCAAAAAAATATTATGTGGCTATGTGATTTCACAAAGGTAAATTCAGGGTGTGCAATTTTTTTTTGCTCTGGCTTTTCGTCGATCATGAATAAGTAGGTACCTTTTGAACTCATAAAACTTTTCAGTTCTTCCGACATTTTGAGACGAGCCCAGACAAGCGACACGATACCGTTAAAAAAAAAACCTACTATTTGCTAATGTAAAGCAAGAAGACGCTTGTATAGCGGCGTAAACATTTTTATCGCTGAGTCCTTCAGTTCAGTTTACCTTCCCGCCAGCCAGTCCTCCGACGACGGCGGTAATGACCCCTATGGTCTTCACCAATAGGGTCTTTATTCGCACGACGCGAGGCACTTTCACGCCGTTCAAGTAGCACTTTACTTGAGGAATGCCGCTGCCTGCTGCTACAGGCTGAAATAAATATGTAGATAATAGATATGTATTGTAATGTAATTGTAATGTTAATGTTAATGTAATTGTAATGTTCAATTATTAGAGAGAGGGGATATAGATAGAGAGTAAGAAAAAGAGAGAGAAAGGGGGAGATAGATAGAGAGAGCGAGAGGGAGAGCCAGAGAGAGAGAGAGATAGAGGGAGAGAGAGAGAGAAAACGAGAGGGAGAGAGAGCGAGGGGGGATAGAGAGAGCGAGAGAGGGGGGAGGGAGAGCGAGATAGAGAGAGAGGGAGATAGAGAAAGCGAGAGAGGGAGATAGAGAGCGAGACAGGGAGAGAGACAGCGAGAGAGAGAGAGCTTGAATTATAATTAAATAATATTTTATTAGGGTGGTACCAATATTATCTGCTCACCTCGACATATGCGACTAGAACCGATCCAATGAACACTATGGAGATGTTCGAGAGTACCCACAGGAGATATGGAATGTAAAGCTTGTCATCCATCACATATTTATCGACAGCTGATGTACATTGCTCAGGAAATTCATTTGTATGATTGGCCCTAGTATGAAAATGGGCTGAGCAAGCCTAGTCCAACTAAACATGTAGTTGTAAGCACTGCAGGGTATCACTGATTCAGTACATATTACTGATAAAGGCTTTTTTTTAGCCTGAAAATATATAATTTTACAGTAGAGCCTATACATATATTTATTTATACAAGTTTTTGATAACCTTGGCTTCTATGACCTAGAAAAAACAAGTGATTGTGTATGGTACACAAGACAGCATGTATGCGTCGACGTGCTGTCGTATGTGCATGTGATATTTTTCAAAAGGATACATTTTTTCAACTCTCGATACTTGATCTTAGAGAACTCCTCTATACAAATGTCAATGGTAAATGCTATCAGGGCTGTGATGATCCCTATGAGTAGGAATATAAACCATCTGGCCATGTCTTTCCATACAATGAAGGCATATCCTCGTTTGCGCTCCTCGTCCAGAAGGAGATGGTTTTCACATGTATCATAGTCCAAACTCTGAAAAAGTTTTAATAATTTTTACATTTATAGGATTCAACTTGTTCAGCAATTCAGCAGCAACACGTTATAGTCCGCGCAGGATGAGACTGGGATGCCACCTTTTGGAACTGAGACGCGCGCGGTAAGCAAACTCGCGTCGATGCAACCTTGTCAAACTATGATAAAGTATATTTTCGATTGACTTCGACAAGGTTCCATCCCATTCTCATCACGCGCTGATTATATTCCTAAACAAAAAAATATTTTAAACATTCATTGGAACAACAGATATAACATATGTTAAAAAAAAAAACTAAACAAAAAGGCCACTATTAAAAAGTGCACTCATATTTTAAATCAGACTGCATGTCTTTGACCTTTGCCTATTTTCAGTCGGCAAGAGAAAAAAGTAGCTTTTTTTTTCTACCGGAAGCAAAAGAACTGGTACTGAAACTTCTGAAAACAGCCAGTCAGTATCTTACTTCATATTTTGCAGATAGAATATTCATAGATCCAGGTTCAATTTTCTGAACTGGAATTCGTCTCCTGACACCATGACTACCTCCCAGTTCCCCATCCTCTTCCAATTCATCCTGGAACAGAAATGAGATTAAATATAATATAAAAATAATTCAGACTTTTGGAACTGCCTATGGAGATGATTTATACAGTGTCCAGTGGCATCTCCACTCACACTAGTTGGGTGAAGTGACCACTTAGAGGCTGCAGTGCCCGGGACATCATTTAGATATCTTGCCCAGCATCTATACCATCCTGTCACGCCGTTAATGTGCACCTCTTAAAACTAAATTATTCAAAAGTTACCTCAAAATGCACAGTTCTGTTCAAGTTGGTTGGACTCGAAGGGCCTGGTTCTTCATCGTCGACCACCAACTGGGCTGTGTCAGATGTAGTCTCGCTGCCACCTTCACCAGCATCATGTGGTGATGAAGTACTCATTTTGACTGCTACAGTTTCAATGTGATGTAAACAATAATTGTGATTGAGGTCTGGTGGTTTGGAACGGATATAGTTTTCCACTTTCAGCTGATTAGGATGATTCAGGCCACACAACTCGATTACTCAACAGTTGTAAATTACTATCGCTTCAGCGTTATTTAATAAAAATTGGCCAATTACTCCCAGTTTTGGTTTCTTCGTTTCTTCTCTTCAACTCAAACTCAATTCATTGGATTATTTTGATTAGGAAACCGATTTACAAAGTATTAGGAAAGTTTAACTTTATCTTGTTATCTCTATCGCTCTCACAGGTTGATAACGTAGATAGGAAAGTCACGTACGTGGATATCACTAAAACCTGACGTCTCAATTTGTTTGGTTAATCATTATTCTTTGGATGAGTAAGGTTTTTTGTCCTGCTTTGACCTATGCGAAACAGCTATCACGCTATCCTGTTGTCAAAAAGTGACATTTGAAGTGTTGCCAGGAAAAGTAATAAAATATTTGCGCATATAAAACATACTTATAAATGTTGCAATAGCAAATTTTCATATGTCAAAATACGAATCTCACCTTTGACAGCTCGTATCGATAAATTACATCACTTGGTAGGTTATCTATCAGTCATATTACATACCATGCTCTACGCTCGATATCTTCCACAGCATTCGATATCACCTTCGATATTATCTTCCATATCGAAGGCGATATTCCACAGTTCGATGGAATCAAAATAGGTAGGTACATTAGTGGTTCGCCCCGAACTATGAACTCGCGAGTGTAACTTTTTCCTAACAAGTAACACCATTCGCTCGCATTGCATAATTTACAACCCCACATCTCAGCAACCCCTCGACCGATTTGGCTCATGTTCGACCTTAAAAATTATTTTAATTTCACTTTTAAGTGAAGGCGATATTCCACATTGCGATCGAATCCAAATTCATTACACAAATTACATAATTTTTCTTGGTTGCTAGAAAAAAAAGATGAGATAAGTAGTAACTTTTAATGATTAGCGATATTCACACACACATAGTTTTGGTTCGAAACTGGTCGAAAGATGAGATATTTTGAAGTCAAGTGTTAGTTTCTAACAAACGAGGAGTTCCTATACTCGGCTGAATGTTTTTTAATGAGCGAAGTCCTCCGAGTCTACTTGAACAATCCGGCGTTTGTATGTATGTATGTATGTATGTTTGTATGTATGAATGTTCATTCGACGATATCTTGAGTAAAGTCGGATCGTCATGAAATTTGGTAGGTAGGTAAATTAGGCAACGATAATTTTTAAGTTCGAACATCAGCCAAATCGGTCGAAGGGGTTGCTGAAATATGGGGTCGCGAGTTCGTAGTTCGGGGCGAACCACTAGTATAAATTGTATTTTTTTTGTTTCCTGTGTTCATACAAGAGAAGATAATAGACTTTACGAAGAGATATGGATTTTATTACGATTAATTATCACCAAATCACCGTTTCGGGAGAGCAGTGATAAACTGATAAGCTTATCAACTTATCACTGTGTCAATGAAAACAAACTTAATGCACACACGCAATAATCATCGTAGCGTTAACAATGGAGTAGTGTGTTTGTGTGCGTAGCTTGCTCGTTTGGTTGACAATCGCGATGTGATGTATTTCTCATCGCGTGCTGAGTTATATTTTCAATAATCTTTATTAGTTTTTGTTTAAGTTATTCGATGTCTACCTAAATGTTTTCGGTCGTTGTGATAACCTTTCTTGAATTTGCTTTCTAAATATGTGTAATTTGCCGCCGAAGTTCCATTCAGTGTGTCGCCTTTGTTTATCATTCTGTGGCGATAATTGCAGTGATGCTAAACTACCAATTTTCGACCGTGATAAGGATAAATCACGACTTTCGGAGATGATAATGACTTACTTATCAATAATGGTAATATTCCCAATGTTGTTTAGTGCTTCGCCTGTCGGGAAGGTGCCGTTTTCTCGTGTGAAAGTTTAGCATAAGCATACGAGATTGTGGATGCTGATAAGCGCCATTAACTTTCTCGCGGGTGTTGAGTATTTTCGCATTGTGATATCATGTTACGGCCCACGCACATCGCTCGGGTGGGTGACTAATGTGGTTCGTGGAAGTGATAGGCGCGGCGCCGTTGGCTGGCGGTCGCAGGGGAGGCTGGCTGGCTGAAGGCTGGTGGCGGCGGGCGGCTGATAACAAAGGAGCGCGCCGCCCCGAGCGCTCCGCGCCGCCCCCGCCCGCCCGCACTCAGCCACACACCAACACAAATGCCCCCTGCACTTATCCACAACATGCACAGCTATTTTCAGATTTCAATATTTTCTAAATTTAGATGCACATTTGAGAGAATCAATCCACAGTGTCTTTATGCTCCTTGTGTGGCACTAAAGATTCTACAACAACCTGCTGAGAGGCTCTTGATATGTTGTTATTGTAATATTAGTCAATGTTGGGTTTTTCGCATTGACTTATTATCAGTTGGCTGCTAGTATGAGTCATCCTGATCTATGATTGCTCTCAGAAAAGGTCACTGGCCAAATCACCTTCTATTTATGTTGTGAAATGGGTATTAAGTAGTGTTGTTAACTGTTGCAGGTGTCTCCGGTGGACCTGCTGCCGCAAGTGGTGTGCGGCAGCTGTGCGTCCAAACTGGACGAGTTCCACACCTTCAGAGAGCTATCACACAAATCAGAGCGGCTGCTGGAGCAGTTCCTGCAGTATGCCAACTCACTCTCAGGCCCTAAAGAGGTGAGCATCAAAGAGTTAAACCAATTCAGTTTCTTAACTATTTATTACAGATAACATATTTACATAATATTTATTAAGACCATCTCTAATGATTCATCATATTTCATTATGGATATGGCGTAACTTGTTTTTAAAAAGTAAACTCTTTACGTAACGGCTAATACTTATGCAAAACTAGAATCGGAATTTATATTGAAGTAGCGAATGGGTTGGCTCTTAAAGTTTCTGATGTAGAAAGCCTTGAGAGTGTTGACCAGTAGGCCTACAATCATGCCCACTAGCACCACCATGGCTACTCCAAAGATGCTCCAAAGGACATGTTTAGGCTTCAGATCCGCCAAGGACATTCCTCTCTTTACTGCAAATGTTGTGTCAAATGTTGGGCAGGATTCCAGTGTCACATTGGTGATGTACGATCCACTCCAACGCATTGGCGCCACACAGCTGCAAAGGAAACATAAATATTAATGAATTAATCATTAATTAGTAGACCTTATTATTTTGGTGAATACCCAAATAAAGAACTTTCATAAATGTCAGGACTCAGGCCCTTAACACTTATGACTGAATACAGACAGGTGTCTTTATTCTCACACATTTTGCTGCTACAGCCACGCTATAATTGGACTAGTCAGCTGGCTGGAATATGCATACTTCCAGGCTATTACTACATGTAACAAAGGGTCCTAACTCTTATTGCAGGGCCAATAGGATGAATAGTATTCTCAATCTCAAAGAGTCCTTGTCAACTTGAGGAATGGTGTGTCCTCCTAAAAGATATAACAAACTTACTAAGGTATATCTCCAGTCTTGAGCTTCTTCCCGGCCCCCTGCTTGGTGATGATGTTGGCCAGGTCACAGTTGCACAGCCAGTTGTTGCCCGTCAGGCCGAGTGTCTCAAGCTTGAACCACGGCATCAGGTCCGTAGGCAGCTCACTCAGGTTGTTGTCATCTAAGTACACCTGTTGAATGTACAAGTTAGTCTTGTTGAGATGTCTGTTTTTATACACTAAAACTAAAATCGAAGTACCTAGTAAGTACTCAGGTCTTTTTTGCCAGCTTCCTAATAAGTTTTCATTGGCTTTTTTTTTTGTGCCATCCTGTTTATTCTAGTAGGTACCGGACAGCAGGCTTGTCCTCTGAGGCATATTAAAAAAAGGAGTAAAAAAAAAGTTACAAACTTTTTTTTTACTCCTTTTTTTGTTGCTGTTTATCCAAACCACAGCCTTCTTCCAAACCCATTGAGAAGTAAGAAAACTAACTGCATTGTCATAGCTTGCTTATCCCTCCAGGGCCCTTAGCCTGTAACACAATGGTGCCAAAATGGGCTGTCAGGTGACGACTTCAATTACGATTTGCTAACGCTGTCTGTCCTTTTAATGTTTTTGTAGTACAGCAAAGAATATTTTGATTCTAATTCTAGAGGATTAGTTGTAGGAGAAAAACGAGGAGAGCCCGGTTTTGTCCTTCTGCCAGGACGCCATTGACCCGCCATTGCGTTACAGGCTAAGGGCCCAGTATATGTATGTGGGAGTGGGATGCATTATATTGGGAAGTATTTGGAGGGATAGTGCAAACCAGGGTATTTCTTATAGAAAGTTGCATATCAGCCAAACTCAATTTAGGATAACTTTCATAAGATCAAAGATTGATTGATATGAAAACACGTTTTGTGATTTATCAGCTGCCCCAGTTAATCTGTGTCATGTAAGCTGAAAATCTGGGCCAAATCCAATGTGATGATGACACTGCCAGTATATGTATGTATTTGCGCTAATATTATAATGCTGTATAGATATTTTGCGGAGGAGTAAGCGTTACTTGGCCTCAAATCTGTAGTGTGATGAAAATTCATGTTGTTGTTTGATAAGATAAACAATGATAAGTTATGCGAAAAAAGCTTTTAGAAAAATAGCCTCGTAAGAACGGGCAATATACCATAAGTACCTCTACAAGTAGTTACACGGATGACGTGTGTGTACCCTCATGTGGGCTTAAAGATGATGGTTTGATGATGAAATTATAATCTATCTATCTATAGGATAGGCGGAAAACAGGTGTCTATGGTCCGAAGACAGCCGGAGTGTGTGTAGGTATTTGAATGAAGAGGCCTATACCTAGCATGAGACATCAACATGGGGCAATTCAATATGTATTATAATTCTGTGCCAGAGATGTTCCATTAACTTATATTGAATCTGATTTGCACGCGTAATAGCATCATCGAGCAATAATAATAAAAAAATTAACTGTTAAATGAATATAGGCACAAATCAAGTGCAACCAGAAGACATACATAACGTCCAAACAAAAACTTTTTGTGTAACAAAATATGCAGTCTCGTACTTAAGAGTTCCCTGTACAAGCGTGGGAACTCGGCGATGGCCAAGCGCGAGAAACTCTGTTTTCTATAGCTGTTTCACCCAGAGCGAAAAGGGGCGCGGGAAAAGTGAGAGGCAATGCGGCTGTATGAGTCTACGTGTCCTTTCGCGAGTATGTAGTTGTAGTTGTAATGTAATAGATCTATTTTTCCAAAGGTTTTCGTAGTTCAGCTGCCATTTCTACATTTTATTAGCTATTTCAAAAATCTTTTTTTTTTTCTGACAAGTACAATACGTTATTTATGTTCCCAAGGTAGACTCCAATAGACAGTGTTATTATAATGTAAGTAAATATTATAATGTAAGCTATTATTATAGGCTATAATTTTTTATAATAAAAACTATTTGCAAACCTCCGTATTGGTCATCTACTGATATAAAACAAGTTTCAGCAAAATCCAGCCTGTACTTTAGAAATTAAACCTGAACTACGTTTGTATGGGAAAATGGTGCTCTAGCGCCCTCTTAACTCTTTAAAAAACCTTGCATTCTTGTTACTCTTGACTTTGACTCTCCATGCGAAAATCATACAGAGCATGTAAGACCGCAATAGCTAGAAAAAGCAGTTTGATAGGCTTCGTTAACATTTTGTGCACTAACTGCCGGTTTCTGATTTCAAAAATTCGCTAAGCAAGTACTTAAATATCGTTCTGCCTCTGCGGATTTCTCACAAAAGAACGTGACAGAACGATAGTTAAGTATTTACTTAGTAAAATTCTCAATTCAATTCATTTTGAGTTGAGAAATTCACTAAGCAAATGGGTAAGTATTGTTCTGTCACGCTCTTTTGTGAGAAATCTGCTGAGACAGGACGATACTTACCCATTTGCTTAGTGAATTTCTCAACTCAGAAACCGGGCCTATGTATCTTCCATAGCTCTCATTGTTGTTTTAAGTCAGCCTAGCTTAAACTTAGTATACTCTTAGTTAAATAAAACTAACGCGTAATATTTACAATAGTCATTGAACTGGATCCACATTTTCCCGAGCTGTGGTTTTGCATCTTCATACCCTATCTCTAAGAGTAGTGTGATATTAAGTTTAATTATAGATCAGTAACTCTACTGTCTCACAGCGCTATGGCACAATAGAGGAAGGATTTATGTGGCCGGTTAGTAGCTTGATTACGTTTAATTACCGGGTTTTCCTTCCATGTATGAATAGGCTCTTATTGTTCTGATAGTAGATAAAAGGCAAATAAAAGGTCTGTGATAAAGACGTCATAAAGTAACGAGATTATATTATATTATATCTTGTACCCTGAATGGTTAACCAGAGGCACCTTTTTAGGGCGGGCATAACTGAGGTATTTACATTTATGCCTGTGTTGAAAAGGTAGGATCTAGGCAGGATCATATAATCAGAAATTCCGAACGCGTCTTTTGTTTTTATGATCAAGTTTGCTAATGATCCGTCAGCCTTTTTGACACTGTGTACTGGTCTCTACTTAAATTTATAACTGAAATCTCAGCCTGAGAGTCGGATGATTGCTTGCTGTTGCGTCTGTTTCTACACCCTCTTTATAGACAATTATTATGGTACTTGCCTCTTTTAAAGTCCCCCTATCCCTCAAGCCACCGGAGGCGTTGTGGTTGACGTAGCGCAGGAATTTCTATTGTGATATGCCTTACACACCAGCGTAGGTGTCTAACTACCGGTTTCTGATTTGAAATTCGCTAAGCAAGTACTTAAATATCGTTCTGCCTCTGCGGATTTCTCACAAAAGAACGTGACAGAGCGATAGTTAAGTATTTGCTTAGTAAATTTCTCAATTCAGAAACCGGGCCTTAATCGCTTAAGAAATCGGTGGTACTCTCCTCTTTAAACGTCCACTTAAGGCTGCGGTAGGCATTATCACGAAGGATCCTTCCTATTGCTACAATACAAATGTTCCGAAGGCCTACGATACTCACCTCTTTAAAGGTCCACTAATTAAGATTGCCGTAGGCGTTATCGCGAAAGATGCTACCTTTTGCTACAATACAGATGTTCCGAAGGCCTACGATACTCGCCTCTTTCAAGGTCCACTTATCCCTCAACCCGCGGAAGGCGTTATGGCTGATGTAGCGCAGGTTCCTATTGTGGCACAGGTGCAGGACTCGCAGGCTCCTCAGAGGCGAGAAGGTGCTGCGTTTGATCTCCTCCAGGTAGCCGTTCTCGCCCACTTCAAGCTCCTTGAGGTTGGTCAAACCTGCAAGTAAAAAAAAAGCATTGCATCTACGTGATGAGATGATTTTTCCAGTTGCAGCTTCACTCACACTAGACGGGTGAAGTGACCACTCCAGCAGAGGTACCTTCTGAAGCGTGGCCCCAACGAGGCTCAGAATCTCAGGCACCGACACGAAGTGGTTCCCAGATTGGTCCAGCTGTTGTAAGCGTGACGTACTCCGTCCGCAACATTTAGCTAGTAGGGGGGTTTGCCCCGAGCTTTTGCTCTAAGCTACGAGTGTCCGCAGAAAGTTGCACTAAGTTGGAAGTTGGAAGGTCATGTCCAACTCTGCATAGTTTAAGACCCCATGGTAGTCTATTGAGACAAATAGCGGGGGTTCTTCCCGGAGCTCTAGCTCTAAGCTACGAGCGTCCCAAGAAAGTTGAACTTCGCTGGATAAGAAGGGTGGTTCTTTCCGCTTACCAATGAAGCTGTCATCATTAAGTTCCACCACGGGGTTGTTGTTAAAGTTGAGGTACTGCAGCGTGGCCCCAACGAGGCTCAGACTCTCTGGTACCGACACGAACTGGTTCCCAGACAGGTCTAGTTGCAGCAGGCGAGACATGCTCTTGAAAGCGTCTGCTGGGATGCTGTCGATCTGCGTGTAGGATAGGTCTAGCACCTGGAAAGCCAAAGATAGGTGTTTGTTTAGGGGTGGATAAAAACGGAGTAGTTCCTAACTCAAGGAAATTGCAGCTCGTAACATTTTAGGGCCCGCCTGGCACACTACACGTTAGTGTTGTATTCGGAGTGCGATCGTGTCTATTGTTCGTGCTGTAGGTGCTGATCCAGCGTACTCCATCTAAAATTCTAAACAATGTCCCATTGCACTGCAGCATCCGAGCGGTTGCTTCACCCAACTATGTAGTGTGAGTGGAGATGCCACTGGACGCATCCTCGGAGATGATATTGGATGCTGTCCATCATAAAGTCCTAAACTTGTAGTTTTGATTATAGAAGACCGTAAGATTTGTTAATTTAATGTGATGGGACGTCAAAACGCGCATTGCGTTTCGCCTGGTGGAGTCGCGTGTGGCGTGTCCTCATACAGACATGTTTTCAACCGATGAAGAATTGATTTAATTAATTGTTCTGTAGAGGATTTATTCAGTATTCCGTGGTACCTGAAGTGACACTTAGAGCGCAGACAATATAAAGTCCGCCCCTGAGCGGTCGCGTGACACAATTCGTGTCATATAAACGCGCCCTTAGACGCTGTAATGGCACTAGCCTAGAACATGGCACTACAACTACAGCACTTGGGCACCGTTACCATTCTCTCAGCTTAGTCGGCCTAGTCTACAGGAAAGACAAAGCCAACTAATCCGCGGGCTTTCTCTTGATGTTTTCGAAAAGGACGAATGTAAGCCGACGTTTTCCTCTCGTCAAAATTGACAGTCATAGCCAGGGCTAGTGTTGTCATATGGTGCAGTATCTCTACCGGGTTTTTGTTCAAATAGAGCCGGGTCAAGTTGGGAGTGGGCTCGAAGAGGAGCGAGTGTATCTCGTTGAA
The DNA here is from genome assembly GCA_949319315.1 of Zelleria hepariella. Taxonomy (NCBI): domain Eukaryota; kingdom Metazoa; phylum Arthropoda; class Insecta; order Lepidoptera; family Yponomeutidae; genus Zelleria; species Zelleria hepariella. The sequence continues at coordinate 22,134,856 of OX439378.1, read as the reverse complement.
GCAAGTCTAGAGACAGTGTAGTGGGACTGTTTTGGATGGGATAGGCTTGCCCATCACATATACAATCCTCGAAGCTTTGTCGGCCTAGCTCACAGGCTCATAGGCCAATACGCGCAGAGGCATATTTTACCAACGTTTTCCTCACCTCCAAATTTACAGTCATAGCCAGCGCCAGTATAGTGACATGGTCCAAGATCTCTATCGGGTTGTTGTTCAAGTAAAGCCTCGTCAGGTTGGGAGTGTGTTCGAAGAGGTTGCGGTCCAGCGAGTGTATCTCGTTGAAGCCGAGGTTGAGGGTCTCGAGGGCGATGCTGTCGTAGCGGCCATTCTCGTAGGGGCCCTGGAAGATCTCGCTGCGAAGGACTTGGCCTGGAAATGGGAGAAAAGGGGATTAGCAAGTATACTTGTTTGAAAATGTATTGCCAACGTCCGCACAGCGAAAGTGTAGCGATTTGAAATGATTGTAATAGTGTCGAGAATTATGTTGTTTCTTTATGTTGCTCGCCGGTTGGGGACAACAAACTCTTCTGGGGGGATATATCCAGCAGAAAATAGGTCGGTTGCCCTGACCGATGTTTGTGACTGTATCTAGCTCTATTGTAATCATCATTTTCTGTTATCCATAATCAGGGACATAGGGCTCTCAAAACAGTTTTCCAATCTGGCCGATTTTGCGCCGATCTAGGTCTATGGAGTAAGAAATACGCTATAGTTGTGTAACCGACTCGTATCGAGTTAAAATAACAACGCGAGTCGATAATCCTATTATCTAATTAAAAAAAACTTGTATCATAAGTCCTCTAGGTTAGAACTTAATTTTACTTGACATTCTTACAGGTTATCGTTAATTATGTACATAGAAACAGTTTTGTTTGCGACAGTCTACAAAATTGTAGCTAACAAACACTTTCTAGTAGTAGCAGCCACCTCAATACCATCAGTATCTTATCTTTTCATGGAACTGTTCTGCAGTTTACAATACATTTTATCGGAAATGTGTCACATGAAATGTCAGGCTTCTTATCCAGGTCATAACATTTCTAGGGTGTGTCATCAAAATGTTTATCACTATGACTGCCTGATTTATTATTAGCCTACTTACGTACGCCCCTCACACTGATTATTTTTACAGCCAAAATTGCGGAAAAATTAAAGCAAATTATAGTTGCTCAGCATTTGTTCGAAGTGGACTTTGTTTTTACGTATTTTTGCAATACCATCAGATAAAGACGGGTTTAGGATTACTTGGGCACATAAAACATCTGTATGACTTTCAAACCATTCAATTTTGCGTTGATTTTGCGTTGAGTTCCTGTCTCTGGCTTATCTTCCTATCTGTAGTATTTTTCGCTATTACCTGCCTTGTTTCTTAGGTCGAATAAAATGCGTGGCTAGAACTTTCTTACCTGTAAGGACATTGTTGCTAAGATCCAATTAGACCAATCTCTCGATGTTCTTAAAGGCGTCGTCCTCAATGTCCCTCAGTCGGTTTGTCTTGAAGCTAAGAGCCTTTCGGGCTGCCGGCGCTGAAGTCAGCTCGGTTAACTTCACCAAAGAGTTGAAAGAAGTGCCCAAATATTAAAAAAAAAACCGTAGCTAAGTGGCCATAATGAAGAATGTCCGTGGGTCTGTTAAATCACTTGAAACTTTATGACCGTGTAGCCTAAAAATTTAGAAATACACCTGTTTTTGTTTCATTCAAATCGAGCCAGTAGTTTTAAAGTTACGACGGTTTTAGTTTCCGTCCTTTTGGAGTTTTTCGCGCGAGCGCGGCAAACTCGCGTGACGTCACAACTCAACACGCACCCGACACATACACCATAACACTCATTGAAACGGCTGTATCTTTGGAACCGTACTAGGTAGCCAGTTGAAATTTTAAGAGATTATGTTTTATTATGGTGGATTACTCAAGAAATAATAAAAATAAAAAAATATTAAAAAATAAGAGGGGTCCCCATACAAAAAACGTTGTTTTATACTTTTTGCTCTTTAGAAAAAACGGTAAGAAATACAAGCATCAAACTTGGTATGATTATAGGACTTACTCCATAGTATAACAAAAAAATATAAAAAACGGTCAAGCGCAACTCGGACTCACGCGCCGAGGGTCCGTATAACCAGTTTTTTTTTTATGTATAGTGGTACAGAACTCTGTGCGCGATTTCGACTCGCACTTGGTCAGTTTTTATGTGTGTTTAGTCAGTGTTACAGTAGTGTTTTAATATAATATTACTTAGTTATAACGTTAAAAATTCTCTTGGGACAGGTTTTAAAGCCGCAAGCTCTGTTTAAAATATTCCCTAGCACGGGTTTGTACTTAAAATAATATATTCTTACTTAGCTATGGATGACGACTTTGAAAAATGAAAAATGAACTGACTAAACACACAAAAAAACTGGCCAAGTGCGAGTAGAACTCGCGCACTGAGAGTTCCCTACCGCCATACAATAAAAAACTGGTTATACGGACCCTCGGCGCGTGAATCCGAGTCGCGCTTGACCGTTTTTAGGGTTTCGTACCCGAAGGGTTCCACACGGGACCCTATTACTAAGACTCCGCTGTCTGTCCGTCTGTCTGTCTGTCCGTCTGTCTGTCCGTCTGTCCGTCAGTCTGTCACCAGGCTGTATCTCATGAAGCATGATAGTTAGACAGTTGAAATTTTCACATGTATTTCTAATGCCGTCATAACAACAAATACCAAAAATCAGAATAAAATAAACATTTAAGGAGGCTCCCATACAACAATTGTGATTTTTTCACTTTTCTTATAGATGGTAAGGAACCCTTCGTGCGCAAGTCCGACTCGCACTTGGCCAGTTTTTATATTATTTTGTTATACTATAGAGTAAGCCCTATAATCATACCAAGTTTGTTGCTTGTATGTCTTACCGTTTTTTCTATAGAGCAAAAAGTATAAAACAACGTTTTTTTTATGGGGACCCCTCTTATTTTTTAATATTTTTTAATTTTTATTATTGATTTGGTAATCCACTATAATAAAACATAATCTCTGAAAATTTCAACTGGCTACCTAGTACGGTTCCAAAGATACAGCCGTTTGAATGAGTGTTACGGTGTATGTGTCGGGTGCGTGTGGAGTTGTGACGTCACAGCAGCTGACGACCGCGCGCCCGTCGCACAGGTAGTTTAAAATTAAATATCTCGAGAACTATAAGTCGTATCAAAAAAATTTTTTCACCCAAATTTTCCATTTTTAATAGAGTGTATGGTAAGATAAAAATCAAAAGTTGATGGTATTCTTCATTACCTGTGAGGACATTGTTGCTAAGGTCCAAATAGACCAATCTCTCGATGTTCTTGAAGGCGTCGTCCTCAATATCCCTCAGCCGGTTGGTCTTGAAGCTAAGCGCCACTCGGGCTGCCGGCGCTGGAGGCAGCTCGGTTAGCTTCACCAAAGAGTTGTTGAAGAAGGTGATTAGCACGTGCGTCTCTGTAAGGGAGGCTTGAGGTCAGGGGGAAGGTCGTTTTCGGTGACTGTTGGTCGTGAGGAAATAGAACATGCATAAAGTGTTGGTACTACTAGGCGATTCGCTTCAGAATTCTTTTGACTCAGTATATTTAAGTCGGTCGGCCACAGTCTAGGATACCCCAATGGTAGCTCTTACCGCCCGCGGCATAAGGGCGCCAATCGAACAAAAAGGGGTATCCTAGCGTGTGGCCGACTGTACAAACCTTTTATAGCAATATTTTTTTATGGTCTAGAAAACTTATATTATTATCATATTCAATTTAATTCAGATTTACATCCATAGTTTGTTATGAGGTTCGTTAGTGTATCAAAACCTAAAATTAAAATTATGTTCTATAAAATATTTTTCAAAGTTGTAACCAGATAGTTACCTCAACTCGTTGAATGGGCAAAACTTCCAAACCCTAGAAGTATAGGGACCATAGATTTAAAATCGTCCTACCAACCTACTTTTAATTCGGTGGTAAGTGTAAGGGCATCAGTGTCTCACATTGGGGTTGAGTAGCCCGCCGAGGACAGTTTAGAGTTTGCGAAATTTTGTTAAAGACTTTGGAAAAAGAAAACACGATGGAGTTGTATCCACCGATCCTGGGATCAGATGGATGTCTCCACGGATCCCGCCGTGTTGTCTCCACCGATCCCGGGATCAGTGGAAACATAAAAATTAAGTTAATGTATGTATCCTGTGATCCCGGGATCGGTGGAGACAACAAAATACAGTTGTCACCATTAATGATACTAACTTAGCCTCACGCTCATTTCTTCGAAGGAGTAAACCAAGACACCAACTCATTGAACTGACACCAAGTCCAAAAACATTTTCAATACATGTAAAAGTATCTATTCAACATGTCATTGTTTCGTTGAATTATTACTAGTAATGACCAGTAGCTGTTCGGTTTTGGTGTAATAGCACCAATTAAAATTCTTGAATAGAACTGTTTAGTTCCTCAATTAAGTTCGATTTTCCATTTTTAACAATAACATTTCTCTGACGAGTTACACAGAGAAACTCAAAAATTGAATTGGGTCTAGGTTTTACCGGGGTTTTTATGTAGACTCACAGTCAACCAGAGTAACTTTTTGAGTAGAAAATATAACTTTCTTTGTTATGTCAAAGAGCATATAATTATGTTATGATGCTCGTTGCATAAGGTAGGTACAATAGGTAGTAGGTATCTAGGTAAGTACCTCAAAGTGTATTGTTTGTTGGCCATAAGACTACCACCTGTACAAATAATTTGTATTTATGATGTAAGCATAGCGGGCAAATAAATTAAATCCATATATTTTTACTGTAATCTCCTCTATAGTTAGTTTACGTCTTCCATCAAACAAATCAATAACTTTTATTGACGTATCATAGATTAGATATGTAATTCTTAAGGGGCTAATAATGCAAGAGATATAATAGGGATTCTCATTTAAAATGCTAAAGCACTTGAAAGATAGTATCATATTACTGGATATCATAAATGATAATGCATTAACTTTGACAGCGAAGGGCAAAATACTAATATAATATATCCAATAATAATAACATTACTAACATTCAACTACCAACCGGATCGAAAATACATCCCAAGCAAAAAAAAAATGTTCTACCTGAGTCCACATCCTGTATTTCCCTCGGCCAGCTCCTCGGGATTGTGTCAATGTTCCTCCGAGAGCAGTTCAGAGTGACCGTGTTGAGATCGTCGACGAAGTTGTCACACGGCGCGTTCCTCACGAACACATCTTGCGCGTGACTCACGCCTATTAGAACCCCCAGCACTAACACCTGCAACCGAAACGAGCCCGTTAACGACCAACGCAAACACCCACCATTAGACCATAATGTCTTCTTTAACTATGTACTCACTTTGCGCAAATCCGCTAGAAAAAACATCGCGCCGAAGCTTCAATATAACACTGCAAGTGCGACGTACATCAGATACTGTGCGGCTTATCTTATCACCCGACTGATATCGCGAACTGACACAGAATACCCCTCATTGGTCGTCTCGGCTCTGCTATCACAGATAACACGGTACCGCTGTTTGTTGCTCTCAAACACGCTGTTGTTGTTTACAGGAGGTGCTGAATGTGACTGCGGACAAACTGGAGGAGATCATCAAGCCGCTGAACGATTACGAGCGCCCGATGAAGGTTAAATACAACGACAGCTCGCCCGACTCCACTGAGGAGATGAAGAACCTGGAGAGCCGACAGGCGGCCGTCGCGCTGCTCCAGATCAGGAACTACGACCCGACCAAGTACGCCGTCAAGGCTGAAGAGAACAACCATATAGTGTTCAACAGTGGGCCCTCGCTGCCGCCGCACGAGCGAGGGAGAGAGGCGATGCACTGCAACGCAGTCATCGACATCATCAGCAAGGCCGTCGCGGTCGCGCAGAGGGAGCAGGACGACTACCCCTCCAACTACTCGCGAGACAGAGCGAGCGAGATGTATCCGAACGCGGAGTACACTGACGACTATAGCTACCAGCGCGACGCACACAACCGCAGCCCGGCCAGCCTCGAGAAAGAGATGGACCTATCCGTGTACAGCACGGTGAAGAACGAGCCGGAAGACCCAGAGGCTGTTTATTCCAGGAAGGCCCAGCCCCAGCCGGACGGGCCGAAATACCCCGAGGTGCGTAAGGCGCACGGCGGCCGGAAGAAGGCGCCCAAAGAGAATAACTCGCTCTATGAAGAGTGTAGCCAGAGCAGCAGCGAGTCCGATCCCGATCGACTACAGATGGACATCTCTCAGATGTCTCAGGTACGTATGATAAGTTGAATGCAACAGTAATCCCTCGAGAGTTATTGGTGTATCGAAGCGTGATATAGGTCTTTTAGAGAAGTGACCTTTGCATGTGTATGTGTCGCACTCAACATGTTAGTTAACACTATACAGCGATACACTAATCGTGCGTTCCGCTTTTCATCTCAGCAGTAATTTACACAACAAAACATATACCTATTGTAAATATTAGAGCACGACATTCCTTAGAAATTGTGTGAGTTTCCCTAAAGGAAAGTTTTCTAAGCATTAAGTACTAAAATGACTTGTAACTCCAAAGGATGCTGTTTCAATCACAAAATTCAATTTAAAATGGAACAGCTTTTGTTCAAGGTCGTGTAATCGAAAATAAGCCCTGTATGAACTGCCAACAGAGCTCACAATCCGTTGCACTTACAGGACGATCCGGAAGAGACCCAGTCGGCCCGCTCCACGCAGTCGTCGCCACAGCCGATGCACGAGGAGCACGACAAAGAGTCGCTCTGGCAGGCGCTCCATCGGCAGAACAACGGTGAGCAACCAATAATCATCATCATCAGCCCACCTCTGCCCACTGCTGGGTATAAACCGCGCGGAATGAGAATGGGATGCGACCTTTTGGAACTGAGACGCGCGCGGTAAGGAAACTCGCGTCGATGCAACCTTGTCAAAGTAAAATACAGTATGTTTTCGATTGACTTACAAGGTTCCTTCCCATTCTCATCCCGCACGCATTATATAGGCCTTTTTCCCCTCGCGCCACCTCTCCCGGCCCCTCACCATCCGCAAGTACAAAAGTGCTTGCTTTTGGTAAAACCCAGTTTTGGACAGAATATGTGGCCGGACCACAATGATTGTGCAATGTTAACAATAGATGGCGCTGCACGTCTTGCCTAAAGACTTTCAGCAAATATTGTACATTTTCGCATTTACATAGCTCAATTGGACTAAGCGCTGTAACAGGTTACAGCGGATTCAAGTCCTGTCTCGAGAAAAAAAAATCCTTAGTACATCTTGGTATTTATCTGGGATTTTATATAGGGGATGTTCGAACAGCCTCTGTATTATCTAAAATATCCACCGTAAAAATAACGGTTTTTAAATGTCAAATAAAAGATTGTTAATTTCAATAAAGGCAATGTTCGAATGTTTTGACGCTCGGAGGTTGAGTGGAATTTTTAGATAATAGAGGCGCAGATTACCTAGTGCTTACTGGAGCACTTCATAAAGGTACAATTTGTATAACACCGGGTTTCCGCAGGGCCAGGCGGTGAAGCGACTCAACTCCTGCGGCGACTCATCAACAGCAAACATCTGGGCATGACGGTGTCACCACTACGCGCGCCCCCTTCGCCTCTGGCCTCGCAGCACCAGCCCAACGGGTCCCTTTCGCCGGTACGTACCGCTCTGGGCCAGGGGTCAGGATATGTTGGTACCCCGGCGAGCCATCAACAGCAAATCATATTGTATTGTGCTTGGTTCACCACAAGGGTGCGTCTGAACGGGTTGCCATTCTAGACCAGGATGGCGACTGGTTTCCCTCGAGGCGTATGTCCCCGACATCGATGAAACATCTGGGCATGACGGTATGGCCGCTCCAAAATTAGAATATTGCCATGGTACTACCAACATATTAAAAAGTCCGACAGCATTAATAGATCGTAATTGAAGCCGAACTGGGAGCCCATTTTGGCACCATTGTTGCGTCACAGACTCAGGCCCAATTCTAGAGGATTAGGTCGTAGGTTGAAGGAGAAAAATGAGGAAACCCCTGTTTTGCCCTTCTACTGGGACGCCATCGACACGCCATTGCGTTACAGACTTAAGCCCCTGGTGGACGGATGTGGTTGAATGTCGCTACTGTTCAACCTAGAAAACCCAGAATAAAGGGAATGACCAAAGTTTGAGACCAACTACCAATCATAGATATGCAACAGTTGTTATGATACAACTTGAGTATCGTTTGTGTGATAGATGTTATCATCATTACCTACAACAAAATATGACAAGTAGAGCTTGAAGCTTGTCCAATATCCGGTATTTGTATGATTTTACTGCCGATATGTATTCTTTCGCACATTAGCAGTTTTTGGTAACTATCAGACACATCACCTCAAACTATACTTGGCCCGAACCATTTTGGGTAAGCATTTAGGTGTCATTGCATTTTAGCCTTTTTGGTTTACCTTCAGGGTATACATTTCTTTAGCGAGGTCAGGCTGACAGGCTTTTAGACCTTTTAGTTCCATTCAACAGGCAGCAACATAAACAAACAGACATCGAATCACTTCTACAGTACCTACAAACAATTCACCAACAGATTCAGATTCCAGGTCTTATTCACTATCCAACTAATTCCTGTATAGCACAAAAAATAGTTTCATTGGCACACCACAACGAAACACTTTTTCCTACTACCAATAAACGTGGATGAATATAAGATTTTATTTACGTTTTTATCAATGGCGCACTTTTGTTTATGACTCTGTACTCATAAGCACGTATTACCACGGAGTACCGTTAATAATAGAGGTCGCCACTATGCAGCACAAGTTATTACCACATCTCCATGTGACTCAAAACACCAGTCATTAGAACACAAAAACTATGCAACAACAAAAGCAAAGTGACAAAGTAACTCGTGAGTGTTACTCGGGCTTCGTTTTACGACTAAAGCCTTACTGGCTCGTAAATACACACGGAGGCGGACAGAAGTTCCGAGGGTGCCCTTGAGTTTATTTGTTTGGGTTCACCGACTCACTATTTACGTATGTTATGTAGTAGACGCGACTAGTGAAATTGGTAATTTTTTTCACTGTGCAATAACATTGTGATTAATGTTTTTTTTTTCTTTTGCCTCTTTACTACTCGCAAAAACCCGGCCCCGGAAGCACTACTACGTCTTAGTTGAACATCATAGTTTAAAAAAAATGGCTCTATTAAATTACGAATATATTATTATTAGCTCCGACACCGGCGTTAAAATTATATGGCACAGGCTACAGGTATTTAACCGGTTCACAAACCTTGAAACCTAAAGTATGAATATTATGTTCTATTTGTTTGCATTTTTTGTTTATCTATGAACCATATTTCTCATACATATTTACCGACGAATTTATCAGTGTATCCAATGCCCATACGTGTTCGCGTAGGTGCGACCCGCCCCTCTACCCTTGACGCATTTTTCCAATACGGCCGCAATATGGTGCAATTTACAAAAATTTATATTTATCAAATTAAGACGCCTCACCTTTGAATAAACATTACAAAGTATTTAAAATCAAAGCATTACTATGCGAATTCAAAGATAAATTAATATTTAAACTTTTTCAATTTGATTGCATTAGCGTCAAGGGTAACCCCCCCGGTGGGAGTTAGGAAGCGTTGACAAAACTTCTGTTTCTATTTCGCGGTAAATATGTGAATAATCGAGCACGAGATGTTGTCCGAATATAAAACGACAATCATGTAAATAAATGGGCGCTTGAAATGCAAATTGCGCTCCTTTACCGTTTTCCTCGATACGTTTTACCTGTTGGCGGGAATGGCCTTTCCTTGCAGCAGCAATTTTAGGCTCTAAAACATTATGCTAAAGAGACTATTTTTAATTGCCTTTTTTTGTCAAAAGATTCGTGACCTGAAGTTGAATCAGGTTTTTTTAAGATGAAGGTTGTTCGTTTCCCTTTCTTTTGATCCTTTTTTAACCGACTTAAAAAAAGGAGGAGGTACGCACATCGATCCTTATTTTTATTTGTGACTTCAGAACTTCTTTCTGCGTGATTATTTTTTTGTTTGAAAGGGTATACTTCCCATAAAAAGATATGATAAAGATCTTCGGAGATGGAGAACGGAACTCCTCAACGGACAGCAGCAAATCACTCGGAATCAGAGTGCAATAGCTCAATAACAGTGTACCTTTTCATCAGTGAAGTTAGTCTTTTTATTTTGTTCATTTTGTATTTTAGTGCTACTGTTTACCTGCCAACTACTACCTACAACATGTACAGTTCTTTTTACATAACATAAACCAAAAGTCATTAGCGAAAAGTGAATCTAAAGACTCTGTAGCCCCGAAAATTAATTCACAATATTGCATCTTCCAATAGTGATATCAGCAACTCGCTTGCCACTTGTCACATTAACAATATGACATTATTTTATTGACGTTTGTTACCTCTTTCTCAAGGTTTACCTTCGTTATACTTGTCGCGTGATGTACTCAGATTATTCTTTATATTTTCAATTCTTTATATTTTTTTAATTCCTGTACCTAAACATTTAATTTCTGGTGTACAATAAGTGTTCTCTATCTATATTTTTGTGCAAATGGTCAGAAACAGAAACAGAAACTACAGCGTCCGAAGAGTTGCTTCACCCATCTAGATGAAGTGAATGGAGATGCCACTTGCTTGACGATAAATACTCTGCCCTATAGTTGAGCCATTACAAACTTGCGAACTGAGATAAATATTTTTTATCGGACCTCTGACGGTTCCAAAGATACAGCCCTTTAAAATTAGGACAGACAGCGGAGACCGAGTACAGCGGAGACCGAGTACAGCGGAGGCCCCGTTTGGTACGGAACCTTAGAAAGAATTTATCGATAGTCGATAACAGGCATTTATTGTATTTTTTCAGGGTCACCTTTCAATTAAATTCGTTATAGATGCAAATGCCTAAGTTTTTTTAAATCTCCCAATAGAACGGCGAATGGGGCAGCCGCGGCGCCGGAGTCGCGGGCACAGCGCGCCGCAAACAGAGCTTCCCGGCGCGCGCGCAGCCGCTCCCTGCAGCGCACGAGCCCGCCGCGCCCGCCTGGCCCGCACACGCCGCCGCTGAGAACGTGAGTTACTTATTTTTTTCCTACCCGATCCAAAGAATCCTAATAGAGGGGTGAATCAGAATCAGAATCAATTTGTTTTATTCAATATTCCATAAATAAAATATTTACATTGAACGTCAAAATATTATCTAAAGTAAAAAAAAGGTATATAAATCAGATACTTATTACTATCTAATACTAAGTATCTAGCTACTTTTTTTCTCCAGCTTCACTAGCTCTGATCGTTCTTGGAGAAGAAGCATGGTAAAGAAACTCCAATGGTGTTATAAGTTTGATCGCTATGTGTCTGTGGCACCGTAGGGCGTAGCTTTTAAACGGTTGTAACGATTTAGATGCGGTTTTTTTGAAAGCAGGTTTTCTAGCGAGTGTTCTTAGGCCCGTAAGATCAATCACAATTTAAACCAAAAAGGCTAGTTTAAACTATAGCCTTGAGGTGTGGGCGCGATCACGGTGCCCCGTAGCTAAGTGCCGTAAGATCAATCAAAGTTTAAACTCAGACCATAGATTTAACCTCGAATTTTGTATGAAAATTAATCGACAGATAGGGTTTAAACTAGCCTTTTTGGTTTAAACTATGATTGATATTACGGGCAACCTTTCTGCCCTCTAAGGAACTCAGTACCGTATTTTCTAACACCTCACCGTTTCTCCCAACAGCAAGAGCCGACCGACAGTTCGTCGAGCGGCGCCCGCGCCGGCCCGCGCGTCGAGCTGTCTTGCTCCAACTGCGGCACACACACCACGACCATATGGCGGCGCGACGCGCGTGGCGAAATGGTCTGCAACGCGTGCGGGCTTTATTACAAGCTGCACGGGGTACCCAGGCCTACCGCCATGCGACGCGACACCATACACACGCGCCGCCGCCGGCCGCGGCACGACAACAAACACTCGAGAAACAGTAAGTACATTGTTCTAACATCAAGACAATATGGCGACGCGACACGATCGGCGAACACTCGAGCAACAGCGAGAAACAGTAAGTACACTGCTGCTCGAGCTGCAGCACTCTGACAATGCCTCCCCCTATGCGGTTAGGAATGTGTCTGTGAAAATTACATTGCAGAGTGAAACCGGCCTCTACTATACTCCAATCGCTAGTTAGAAATAAATGTTGACAGCGTTCTTGCATCTGTGGCGCGTCATATTTCATACATTTAAAATGTGAAATAACTCTTAAAATGTCCTATCCAACTAAAGATAGGAGTAGGTATAGGAAGCCGGTCTCACTCTCTGCAGCTTGTAAAGACTACTCGGTTCTGAAAATGGCGAGCCAACAGCGCGCGGTGAGATGGCCTGCAACGCTTGCGGGCTTTATTACAAGCTGCACGGACACGATACTATCCATAAGTGACGCCGTCGGTTCCACCACGATTGGTGGGCACCCTACTGCGTATTTCTTTGAGGCCCTTGTAATTAATACACTCCAACCTGTATTCCCAGAGCGGCGTGGTGGCAACAACGCATGCCCGGAGCCCGCGGAGCCGGCGTGCGCGGCGGCGCCCCCTTCAGAGCCTGGCGCTGAGGAGGCAGTGCTAGCGGCGCTACGGAGACAGCTGCAGCCGCACCTGCTAGCGGCACTGGCGCACAACTCACACTCGCGCGCGCAGGTAACATGTGGCGCCCCCTTCAGAGCCTGGCGCTGAGGAGGCAGTACTAGCGGCGCTACGGAGACAGCTGCAGCCGCACCTGCTAGCGGCACTGGCGCACAACTCACACTCGCGCGCGCAGGTAACATGTGGCGCCCCCTTCAGAGCCTGGCGCTGAGGAGGCAGTACTAGCGGCGCTACGGAGACAGCTGCAGCCGCACCTGCTAGCGGCACTGGCGCACAACTCACACTCGCGCGCGCAGGTAACATGTGGCGCCCCCTTCAGAGCCTGGCGCTGAGGAGGCAGTGCTAGCGGCGCTACGGAGACAGCTGCAGCCGCACCTGCTAGCGGCACTGGCGCACAACTCACACTCGCGCGCGCAGGTAACATGGCCCCTTCAGAGCCTGGCGCTGAGGAGGCAGTGCTAGCGGCGCTACGGAGACAGCTGCAGCCGCACCTGCTAGCGGCACTGGCGCACAACTCACACTCGCGCGCGCAGGTAACATGTGGCGCCCCCTTCAGAGCCTGGCGCTGAGGAGGCAGTGCTAGCGGCGCTACGGAGACAGCTGCAGCCGCACCTGCTAGCGGCACTGGCGCACAACTCACACTCGCGCGCGCAGGTAACATGTGGCGCCCCCTTCAGAGCCTGGCGCTGAGGAGGCAGTGCTAGCGGCGCTACGGAGACAGCTGCAGCCGCACCTGCTAGCGGCACTGGCGCACAACTCACACTCGCGCGCGCAGGTAACATGGCCCCTTCAGAGCCTGGCGCTGAGGAGGCAGTGCTAGCGGCGCTACGGAGACAGCTGCAGCCGCACCTGCTAGCGGCACTGGCGCACAACTCACACTCGCGCGCGCAGGTAACATGGCCCCTTCAGAGCCTGGCGCTGAGGAGGCAGTGCTAGCGGCGCTACGGAGACAGCTGCAGCCGCACCTGCTAGCGGCACTGGCGCACAACTCACACTCGCGCGCGCAGGTAACATGGCCCCTTCAGAGCCTGGCGCTGAGGAGGCAGTGCTAGCGGCGCTACGGAGACAGCTGCAGCCGCACCTGCTAGCGGCACTGGCGCACAACTCACACTCGCGCGCGCAGGTAACATGTGGCGCCTCCTTCAGAGCCTGGCGCTGAGGAGGCAGTGCTAGCGGCGCTACGGAGACAGCTGCAGCCGCACCTGCTAGCGGCACTGGCGCACAACTCACACTCGCGCGCGCAGGTAACATGTGGCGCCTCCTTCAGAGCCTGGCGCTGAGGAGGCAGTGCTAGCGGCGCTACGGAGACAGCTGCAGCCGCACCTGCTAGCGGCACTGGCGCACAACTCACACTCGCGCGCGCAGGTAACATGTGGCGCCCCCTTCAGAGCCTGGCGCCTTTCAACATCCGCCTTTCAACGCCTTTCAACATCCCATTCAGTCCCTCCTTGCGGGCTCGATCCTCCCCCATCATTTCTAGGTGAACAAGACAACGGAGTCGGTGGGATTTTATTTGACCGATTATGTTAGGTTCAGAAATCATCAGGTCTTCGATTATCTGACCTACTCTCAGTATATATTTTTTCAATGATCGGTATTACAACCAATCTAATGTATCCAGGTCGGGCGCAGTGCTCCAGAGTACGACGAGGCGCCGCTAAACCTGGTCGCGAGCCACGCAGCCACAGAGGAGACGCACTGACCACCTCGCGATGACCGCGACACCACCGCGCATGCGTGAGCAATCAGTCTCTTCCTAACATTTTCGGGCGCACACGTCAATTTTACGAGCTCAAACTTCAAGTCACCTTTTTTTACTTTTTTCGTCAGCTTGGTGACTTGAACAGCTCAATCTGCTGAGGATATTATAAAATGCATTTTATACGACTATGTGATTGTCGAGGTCAGTACGTAATTATACAATCTACTGGGTATTTCGTTGGAATGCAGGGCATTAGTAAGCGAAGATCTGATGTTTTAAAGCGTAGTGTACTCTCTCTCAGTGCCTATTAAATGATCTAAAAGCAATTAAGTATCTGATGAAAGCAAATAATAATCGATCTATCTGTGGTAGTAATATTAGTAAAAAATGGAACTTTTTAAAAATGTGACGTATTATTGGTTTAATAACTCAGCGGTTTCTTTACATACAATACAAGAAATTTTAAATATTATTTATTTATTGCCCGTTCGTGGGCTCTAGTATTACGAGATTAAAACTTTGTCATAAGTTGAAACTTGAGGTATTTTTTATTATAATAATAACCACAAACACTGAGAAGTCAATTCCCAGTAAATAACCATGAATATTCTTACCTATATTGTACGTAAAGAAACCGGTTTTGGATACAGGAGTAATATTAATCAACTATTTTTCTCTGATCGTGCATACCTCATATAATGATAACCAAACGAAAGCATGCACTCAGGCATTACTGTAATCAAACCACATTGATACCATACTGTCAAAATCTCATAATAATATTTAGTTACTCCTGTATTCTTCGATCTATTGGATGTAATTTAATTAATAATGTGAATAAATTAGGTATGCACCAGATGTTTGTGGTATTACAACCTAAGGGCTTTTCTAACTGGTTATTACAAACAAATCATGTTTTGGCACTCTTGAAAATTGCATGAAACAATAAAAGTTCATACAGTTTAATTTAAAGTCGTCGACGAACAAAGATATTTTTGTCGCAAATCTGCATGAGAATCAAATAAAGATTGTATTAATAGTTACCAGCAGAACAAAATCCCTTCGAATGTAAAACCACTAAAGGTTCTGAGTGTTAAAAGTTTGAGATTCGTGATTCTATGAATGGATGCCAATTTGATTTAAGCGAGGTAAAATCTCAAAATAAAAACTTAGGATATTAAGAAGTTTTCAAGACCGTAGAGAAAGCTATAAAACCTTGCCTCATAATGCTCTCTTGATATTGATGAAATTAAATTTACGGTTACCTATTTGAGGAAGCAAGTATTCGTTTAGATTTAAGTCGTATTAAAATATTTGTATAATATAATTATTATTTTACTTTGGTGTAACGCTGAGGTAGCGTTAGTTCTAATTTATTTCCCATTTTATCGGTCAGTATTTAAAATATAAGTATTGTTGTTTCTGTCCAAGTATTGCCCTCAGTTACTTAAGTTAACCAGAAGCAATAAAATGACAAATGAATGTTACATTGTATTAGGTAGATAGCATTCTCTGTCGCCTTCCAATACAAAGCCTTTCCAAGTTTGCGTGTTGAAAGTTGCCTTTAAACTAATATGTAGCAATAAGAACCTTGGCATTATTTGAATTAGATTAGTAAAACATTTTACATAAGGAGCAGATTTTCCAATGCATTGAAATATAGGTTTACGATGGCATTTTTGAGATCAAACATTCATAACATAACCAAAACGTTGTGGCATTATGTATTTGATTCATTATTTTGTCCGATTCACCTCATTATTATGGTCAGTTTATTGTAATATTTATATTAACGCTAAAAGCATTTACTCATATCGCGGTCCTATACTAGGCTGTTAGATAAATAATACTTCCATCCAATATAGGTTTTTTGTTGAATTTATTTTCCCGTCCTCTATGTTAGTTTTTAGTTTTGTAGCGTCGAATCTCACGGGCCAGTAATAAAACAGTCTTAGAAACATTGTGATAGTAATTATGTGAACAGCGCTCGGCTGACTCGCACCTGAGAACATTAAAACCAAATTGTCGAAGGTAGTTATTCCCGTAACTAAATAGTACCTACAGTACGAAATAGCCCATTTTCATAAAACGATGTTTTTTCTATGTGTATCTACTTCTTACTTACGATGAAGTTTTTATCTTCCCGCCAGTCTTCTATCTGCCTTTGATTATAATGCACGCCTCGTTTCCATATAAGAAACCATTATATGTATATTATTCATATAATTATATTATTATTCGATAAGCTTACCGTATTTGAAAGCTTTAAAATTGAGATTATTTATTATTTACTATTGGGAACACTGGGTTAAGCCGATACCGAAATATTTACTGCTTCGTGTTGTGTAATGTAAACAAAGCAATAAAGTATAGTATAAGACAACTTTATATGTTGATTATAAACATTTGCTCTCTACAGCGGTCTTAGCTCTCTCTCTAGATTATACACAAATTGTGATTTAAATTATCTGCAAAACCATTATTTATCTTACAATTTGACAAACTAATAACAGCTTGTATTATAAGCTATTGAAATATTTTATTTGCATAAATGAGACGAGTACTTATCTCGTATAATTATTCTCCATTGCACTACCATATTGCTGCTGGCAGTAGTAATACAGTATTATTTTTAAATTATGTCTACTTACTGTACATTTTCTGTTAGGGTTACTTTTTAACTTTAGTAGGTTTTATTTAGTTGACACTCGAATTTAATTATTTTAAGTCCACGAATACTTACCCAAGTTTAACGGAATTAATCGTGTACTAAAAATTACTAATTTATGTTCACTACCTAAAAACGATAACCACGTATTGAGAATATACAATTTCACGTGATAAATGTTACGTAAACCATTGTTTATATAGCACAGATATTATAATAGTAATAAAATATTCTCTAACTTTTCCCCCAAAACTGATATTATGCTCTCGGATCTTCCACTTGGTTATTTATTATCGTTTAGGTTAAAAGTATAATAATGTAACATTGTATTAGGAGTTGGAACAATTTTATCGATATTAAGTTACTAACAAACCGGTTGTGTTGTGTGTGCTTACGCTAACTAGCATGTGTTTGTGGTTTTATTTGTATGTACCTAGTCGTAGTCGGTAGTTCCGAGGCTCGACTACATTCGCGAGTCCTACTGCAGAGTAGGCACGTCTCGTTGTGTCCTAGAACCTACGGCTAAGCTGCGACCAGCGTACCAATCGTTGTGTATTATATTATAATTTATGCTGAAATATTGGCTTTAACGTCATGATATTCCATTTGGTCTGTTCTCATCATAATGTGAAGATTAAGACTGATAATCTTTTCAGCTATTTAGAAGTCTTTTCCATGCATAGCTCTCAAGCGATATACTATGTCTGTAGCACCCGAATTGATATTAAGAAAGTATTTAATTGAAATGTGATATTTGTTTGAAAAAATGTAGAGATGTGTGTGTTTCAAAAATATAAAGCAATAACATTGTGATAAGTGGTAACGAGCATTGTATTGTATGTATTCAGAGTTTATTCTGACTAATGTGAAATGTTAAGGTCAATTACATAATATAAATTATATTATGTCTGTCTAACTACATAGGACTTTAGAATGACCAGACTTGTATTGTAGATACCACTTTCCTAATTCTGCTTTATAAAGCAATAAAAATAAATATATGTCACTCCAAACACCATGTATACAGGGTGTTAAAAGACCGCCAACAGACCCGAAAGGTACGCATACTAGACACCAAAACAAAGTACTTTTTCGATAAATTATTGCTGGGAAATGATTTTGGTTTTTTAGGTTATAATTTTGGAAAATATTTTATCACGCAATGGGTGTGTAACGCAGAGAAATCATATTGCGCAAGCGTTGACATAAACTTTTGTTACTTATGCTCGATGTGCCGATGTTAAGAATACATTGCGGGTTGCAATTTTAACGTCGTTTTATGCAAGAAATATTCAAAATTTTGATATGGCTTCTCGAGAAGAAATGTTAAGTACGAGATACTGAGTACATTTCAGCAAAAAAAATTTTTTGAAAAGTCTGACTTTGAACCTCATTATCTCGGAAACCGTTGATTTCCCAGGCATAGTTCCTTGGGAAAAAAAGTTCCTTATGATGAGGACAATACGTGGTTTCCCGCTTTGTTGGCGGTCATTTAACACCCTGTATAGTTGAAGGTCTTGAATAAAATTGCCTTTATTCACGTTTTGAAGTGTCAGAGAGTAAAGCCGTGAATCACGAGTATGATACTGTAGTGCGGTTGTGACAAAGGCCAATTAATTGGCAGCGAATATTCCATAAGGTCATGAGTTCATATTGGTCTTGGTATTATTTGTATTCGATATTTTCCCAAAAGTAATCGCTATAATATTGTGTCCGCTATGCTTTTTTCAAACGATTTTCTTGTAGGATAAACCGTTATGGAAACATATATTTACAGGCTCAAACGCTTTTGGACCATTGTTAATTATAGTTACTTCAGATTCAACATAGAACCTATTAGTAAGTTTCAGCATAAATTATCTGATATTGAGATTGTTTCCTTTAAACATGTAGCCGGAATACTCATGAATGAAAAAAAATAACATTAATTATTGATGTATAGATGATAAATAATGTGACTTACGCAGGGATGGATACTTAAATTATTAAAATTTTAACTGATATATTGGCTATGTAGTGCGTAGAATATTTTTTTACAAATAAATTATAGCAGCTATTCACCTGTTTTATTTCCTACTTCCTCAACTACACTACAACCTTATCTACAGGGTGTTAAAAGACCGCCAACAAAGCGGGAAACCACGTATTGTCCTCATCATAAGGAACATTTTTGCCCAAGGAACTATGACTGGGAAATCAGCGGTTTCCGAGATAATGAGGTTCAAAGTCGGACTTTTCAAAACTTTTTTTTTGCAGAAATGTATTCAGTGTCTAGTTCTTAACATACCTTCTCAAGAAGCCATATCAAAATTATGAATATTTCTTACAAAAAACGACTTTAAAATTGCAACCCGCAATGTATTCTAAACATCGGCACTTCAAGCTTATGTAACATAAATTTATACCTACGCTTGCACAATATGACTTAAGTTCGTTACACGTCCATTGCATGATAAAATATTTTTCAAAATTATAACCTAAAAAACCAAAATCATTTCCCAGCAATAATTTATCGACAAAGTACTTTGTTTTAGTGTCTAGTATGCGTGGCTTTCGGGTCTGTTGGCGGTCTTTTAACACCCTGTATATAACTGTGAGTGATTACAATTGATTACGCAATATCTGATTGTCCTGGGTCATAAATAATGCGAAGAAATTATAAATAATTGAATGAAGGGTTACTTTGCAATGAAGCTCGCTTATGTCAGTCAAAATTAAAAGCGGCGATTTAAAGTGATACATTTTTTTAAGGTACACAAAAAAGACGATAGCCATAAAATTACAGTTATTAGAAATATTCAGTTTCTTAAATAAATAAGTAACTTATTGTTAAGAATCCAGACTAGCGTCCAAAATATGTGTACACAGCATGATAAAATTTAATGTAGCTTTAGCAAATTAGAACTAATTAAGCTCCTTAATTAAAAGAAAGCACTCTTGAGTGCGTATCACCGCACGGGAAATGAGTGAAAGAAATTGGAGGGTGAAATTGGATTGGCTATGAAGCGGCGTCGCTAAGGTGCACGAGGCCGACACAGACGTAACGATGTAGTTGGACAGCTTACCTTTCACTGTATAGCATTTTCAGCACAATGGCATCATTCACAAAATAAATAAATAATTAAAAGGACCAAATTCGATTTACCTTAACATTTAATTAACAACTTTCAACAGATAAAAAGATGACAAAACAAGATCACATCACAATATGTTTGTCACATGAAATTTAGGGAGTAAGACATGTTTTCCTCTTTCTCACACTGTCCGCAAATACCTCTAGTAACTACAGCCATACATTTGCGTCTTAGTTTCGCTACCGGCAATATTTTATTTTACGCAAAATAAGACTAAGGGCCGGTCGTTGAATAAAAAAATCACTAAGTTCATATTTAAGTATCGTTCTGTCACGTTTTTTTCTGTTACATCTGCAGAGTCAGAACGTTTTTGATTCGTGAAATTCTCAATTCATAAATCGGAGGTTAGTCGTTAGGGCGCTTGCAGCGCTCGTTCGCGATGTTTTGCGAAGCAGCTAAATAATCCTTTTGAATTTTACATCACAGTGTTAATGGGTCGGTTGCCACGGTACAGTTAAATAGTCCATCTGCCCCTGTATTCTCTAAAATATCCACCGTAAAAATAACAGTTTTTTAATGTAAAGAAAAATATTGTTCATTTCAATAAGGGCTATTTTCGAGTGTTTTGACGCTCAAAGTTGGAGTGTTTTTTTTACATAATAGACCCACTGAACGTCACTTCGTGTTATGGGTCCTCTCGTGCGCTCTCTCCTAGCATCTATAACGCTCGCAACAACTTCCACGCAGTGACGTAGCTAGGTAACCAAGGGCCCTGGGGCAAAAAACTAACTAGGGCCCCAATTTAACTGTTTAGATTTTATCAAGTTAAAATATACCTAGATAGGTGTATAAAAATACTATGGAATACTTAAATGGGCCTTAAAAAATCTGTCTAAAACGGAGAAATTACCTCTTGAATGTTTCCTTAGAGAATTTTTAGCTAGTTCAATACGGTTTGATGTCAGGGTCCGAGGGGGCCCCCTGAGCTTGGGGGCCCCGGAACATTGCCCCTATGTAGCTACGCCACTGCTTCCACGCAATCGATTCCGTTACGTGACAGTGATGATGGGTCGCTTGACGGCGGATCTGACCCGTCGTCGGTTGGCGCGCTTGCGGCGCTCGCTCGTCGCGTCTCGGAACAGCTGCTCGCCTTCCGCCGCCTCCGCCTCGCGCTGCAGCCATTGCAGCGCGTGGACGTTATAGCCCACCATGTCCTGGAGGCAGAAAAAGAAACATTGTTGTATTACTTTTTGTATTTTCTGAAGGACTAACACGTGATAGGGAAGATTATAAAGATTTATATAAGGTTAAAAAATTCGCTCGGGAAGTCGGGACAGGTGTAGATAAGTGCAAACTATCACGCTAGATGGCGCCCCATCATCGCAACTCGTAAGACGAATATCAATGTGCTTGACCACAGCCTTCTTTATGCTTGACAAATGAGCCGTGTCAAATTTCGCTTTATCTGAAGATATTATTAATCTGTGTAAGCGAAATTTGAAATTTGACAGCCACTACCCGGTTCTTGTATGGCCAACTTATGAGCGCCATCTGGCAAAGGCTTTGAATTCAGCTTTTAACTGTCAGTTGAAAACGGGCCATTCGCATCGACAGTTACTTGACTCTGTAGCTCAATTGGTAGAGAGCCTGCACGGTATGCAAGTGGTTGCGGGTTCAAGTCCTGTCCCGAGCGAATTTTTTAACCTTATAAAAATCTTTATATTGTTGTATTAGTTAATTCTGACTGGCTCAGCAATCTAAAGTACATCTTGGCCTCCCCAAACAATGTCCTGCGCTAACTCCTTCCAATTCTCCATCTGGAGCTCGCGCAGGTCTATCTCTACCGCCTAAAAATCATCCAAAATGTTGTAGGCGAATATTTTAGACGCGGTTGCGTTTTCACCGCTGTGGGGGCGAGTACATTCAAGCATGAAAATCATATTGAATGGAATAGATAACTAAAACATTTTGGTACTACGAAAAAGTAGTAAACCATTAGATATGGTCTCACTGCATTTTTTACACGAATAGCAAATGAGAGTAGTTTCTAGATTATTTTATCGGCAAAGGGGTGTGGGGTTCGAACTTTAACTGTCGTTTTGTGGTTATTATTAGGAACCCTTTATTTTGCCGCTCTAAATTCAAAATGGCGGAGCCAATATGGCCGCCCAAAAACCAATCATTGAGCCAATAGTACTCACTCTTAGCTCTTGGAGCTTCATCGTAGCCTTGGCCTGTATCTGTATGATGTGCTTCAGCAGCCCATCGTTGGCGACCAGAGATGCGTGGTGTACTTTCAGCAGGAACATCGCCAGGCGACACAGCAGCTCTGCGTTGTCACCTCTGTCGAGTAGACTTGGCAGCAGGGTCACCACGTCGCATGCTGATTTGAAGGGCAGGAGCAGGAGGGCTTCTTCCAGGTCGCTGTTGAGATTATTGGATTCAACACTGATGCACAGCATCTTACGATTCAAGGAGTAAATAAATAAAAATAAGAGTTTATATTATTCTTACTGTCCTATCAAAGTCCATCCAAAGTTTGTCTGGAACAGATCGCTCAACGATAAGACTTTAAGAAAATCCATGTATAGGTACTTTATATTGATGTAACTTTAGGGTTAAACTTTAGAAAACACATAGATTTAAAAAAAAAAAACCATAGGAAGACTAAAATAATCTTGTCCGAAAAGTTGGAGAGGGCGTTGCTCAAATAGGACAATCGACTGCTTTGCCGATTTCCTACAACTTGGGGACCTAAAGAAACTCGCTGGAGCGGATCCTCCGCACAGTCTCCAATAGGAAGTCTTCAGGTGTGTGTGGAGCTGATACTATTGCTCCAGCCTAGCCCAGGCTAACTCCAAACTAAAGATAGGTAAATGAAGACGATAGCAACGTGGCGGGAAATTCAAAATTATCACAGTTTTTTACATTTTGTAGCTAAACTGAGCTATTTTTAACACGCTTTTATAAGCTTGGCCTGTATGTATGTATGTATGTATGTATGTATGTATGTATGTAACGGAATCTTTGAGCATAATTTTTACCAATTTCCAGAAGTCTGATTAATTTGAAACTTTGCATACGTATCAAGGACCAATGACAATGCAATAATTTGATAACAGTTTCCCATTATACCCCTACAGTGCCATTATACAGGGTGGATTTTTAGAGACGGGGCAGTAAGGGCAGGTACCTTAACCGTTATAGTTACAGGAAAACGTTCTTAGGAGACCTATCATAACTTTTTGAGATATTATGAACTGCATTCACAGATTTTGGAAAAAAAAGGACGGTCAGCAAAAAAATGCTAAAATACCAAAAACATTTTTTTTAAGCCAAACGTATTTTTTTCATGTAGGGATCAAAAGACTCTAAGGAGCCAACTGAGGTTTGAGTACTAGAAAAGTTAAAAATTTACAAAAAAAATAATAAATCGAACTAAAAAATTAAAAATAAATAACAGTTTAAAAAAACTAAAAAAACACGCTTTTATAGCTAACTGAACTAAAAAGTAGAAAATAATTTTTAATTACAAAGAGTTTAAAATTATAATAAAATTTAAGTTATTAACAGTATAATACAATTCAGAGTAAAAAAGCGTGGGGTGCATCTCATAGATAGTTTCCAATAGAATGATTGTAACATTTAATTTATCAAGCACCCCACGCTTTTTACTCTGAATTGTATTATTCTGTTAATAACTTAAATTTTATTATAATTTTAAACTCTTTGTACCTAATTAAAAATTATTTTCTACTTTTTAGTTCAGTTAGCTATAAAAGCGTGTTTTTTTAGTTTTTTTATTGTTCAGCGATTTTTGGTTCAGCGATTTTTCGTTCGCGGCAATAAAATAGTATTCTTTTCATTATTGTAAACAACAGAACAACAATAATTCAGCCGATTATGTGTTCTGGCCTACGAAGCAGTGGCACTGCCCAAAAAACTTGTTTAGGACCAGAACACATAATTAGCTGAACTATTACTGTTCTGTTGTTTACAATAATGAAAATAATACTATGTTATTGCCTCGAACGAAAAATCGCTGAACAAAAATAGCTCAGTTTAGTTACAAAATGTAAAAAACTGTGAAAATTTTGAAATTCCCGCCACGTTGCTATCGTCCCACCTTAAAGAAAATCTTTACAGACCTGGATCGGATCCTCCGCACAGTCTCCAAGAGGAAGTCTTCGGGTGTGGAGCAGTTGTAGGCCGCCATCAGCAGAGGTGGCTGCACGTTCTGCCCGCGCGCCTCTGTCGCTTCGCGTTTGTACGCAGCACCCACCTCCAGGCATTCGAGGATGGAGTCCGCCTGGTTGGAAGGGGTGGAAAGATCAGGTTATGAATGGAATAGGTCAATATTTTGCAACTGGTGGGCTGACAGGTGAGCTAATATGTTTTTAATTGTATGGATTTTTTTTTGATTGGGTCTCGCCGCGGTCGTTAAATTTTGGGACCCTCAGGAGCAGAATATGTTTTCAAAAACATTGTTTTAAGTTACAAAATTTCGTCGAGGCCGAATTAAATGTGTAATCTCTGACTAAGGCCTGCAATATCAATAACAGTTTAAACCAAAAACGCTAGCTTAAACCCTATCTATCGATTAATTTTCATACAAAATGCGAGGTATAATCTATGTTCTGAGTTTAAACTGTGATGATATCACGGGCCTAAATATCAAGTTTTATCGATTTTGAATCAAAAGCCTATTTTAGTCAGTTTAATAAACTATCAAACATGACTATCAATGTCGCCAACCGGCTACCACCAGCACCATCGTGCATTATTATTTGTAATCCGTCATCCGCGACCGTCAGTTAGTTTGCTTAGTACGCCACAGATGGCGCTACCAGTCGCGGATGGCGGATAAAACGCGGCGGCCCATAGACGCGCGGCGAGAGAGATTTGGCAGCGCGGCCATCTTTTTTGAGTTTTAGTTTTCGTCGTCAAGTCAGTCAGAGATTAGAGAATCAGTTCAGTTATTAGTTAATTATAAAGTCAGAGAACAGTCAGAAAGTCAGTTAAATAATAGATTTATAGTGTTTTAGTTAGTTTCAGTTTAATAAACAGTCATTGAAGTCAACAGAAGTGGTTTTTGTTAGTGTGCTGAACCCCAGACGCCGCGTCACCCGGCACTCCACAGGCACCCAACACCATCGAGGGTCGCCATTGGTGACAATCAACAACATAATCTATTTAAGCATCAAGGGGCGGTATAGAACACGATACCTACATTTTGTGATACAGTTTTTCTTTACGTAGCCTATGTTGTATCGTCACAGTTTTACTTTTTAATTATGTTAACCTTTAGAGTTGTTAATTGAATAAATTATGTTATACTTACGGCTTTTTCAGCTCCGATCGTTTTCTTTGTCGCCAAGTTTAGGTTGGGAAGACCTGGGACTGGAGCCTGGAATAGAAATTGAGATACAGTTTGTATTTTAGCAAGTTTTAATAAGAATCTAGCGAGAATGGTCTTCTTGCAGAGCCGGTTGGCAATCATGTTGGCAATTTCCCCCTTTGAGGCGGAACAAGGAGCTATTGTTGGAACCAATGTCGCAAGTTCCCAAGACATGATATCTTAAGTCTTTCAGGTCTCCTCCTGCCTAGTATCTTTCCTTGGATAATAAGTTGAAGGAGTCCAAACTGGGTTATACGAATTATATGGCTAAAAGGTGAGAGGTGGCGCGAGGGGAAAAGGCCTATACCCAACAGTGGGCAGAGGTTACTGATGATGATGATGGCCAGAATAATCGAGTTTCCGTTTTTTGATCTTTCGTGACGATTGCTGATCTTGACAAGGATATCTTTTAATATTCTAGTTTATCTTGTTGGAATGATGAAACGTTTGCAGTCAACAATCTTGTAGGAATGATGAAACAATTGCAGTCAACAATCTTGTTGGAATGATGAAACGATTGCAGTCAACAACATTTTAGTCCTTTGTCTACATATTGGTTTGATAATAAAGTATATCTAGAAGCAAAAGGAGTAAAATATTCATAGAAGGATTGTAAATGTTTAAACAGTTTTAATTTTTATCGTTCAATGTACATTAAGCAATGTTATCTGTAGGTTATGTTTCATAAACAAATAAATGTTAATATTTTAACCAGCGCTGCCTTTTTTCTTCTCATTTGTCCTGATCCATGCAAGACGAAAAGGCTATTTGAAACATTAAAAATATTCAAAATTGGGTTAAAGCATTGTATTAGAAATGGCCGACATGATGGCTACCGCCTTTACAAGTGAGAGGACTAAGATAAATCTGAAGCAAATCACTTACTTGCTAACGATAGCTCATTCCATGCATCACTGGCCACCGAATCCAAGCCTTCAAGGTAAGTTGTTCATTACTTGATATCCTATTCATCATTATTAATTATTTTATCGGCCCAGATTTGACCACTGCTGGGTATAACCCTTTTCCCCTTCCCGCCAATTGATTCATACTCTCTGATTAATACAGGGTGTTTCGGAATGGTCCTGTGACCCTGAAATGGGTTGCTTAAGTCATCAATACAAGCAACTTTTACATAGAAAATATTCATACCTACGGTGCCAAATGTATCTCTGTTGTGAACGTATTGGACGGTAACGAATCAGGCTTTATAGTCGTGACATATGATGAATAGTGGGGAGTTAACCTCTTCAGTCGTCGATTAGGGCCTCTAGCAAGGTTATCTGTGTGACGATAGATATGTGACAGTAAAGAGCGAAACGGACATACAAGTACCTGGGCCCTTAGCCTGTAACACAATGGTGCCAAAATAGGCTGTCAGGTGACGACTTCAATTACGATTTGCTAACGCTGTCTGTCCTTTTAATGTTTTTGTAGTACAGCAAAGAATATTTTGATTCTAACTCGGGATTAGTTCTCTGGTTGTAGGAGAAAAACGAGGAGAGCCCGGTTTTGTCCTTCTGCCGGGACGCCATTGACCCGCCATTGCGTTACAGGCTAAGGGCCCTGCAGTGGCAAGTGAAGCTGACTGACGAGCGCCTGGACCAATCATACAATCGCCGCTGCCCGATCGGTTCACACTAACGTCCTAACTCCACTCACCAAGTAGATACCTAGCTAAAGAGATGATCATTGTGCTTATTCTGTAAAAAAACTATCGCACTGTTGCTACTTAGTCCTCAAAACCGGTTGATTTTCGAATTTTAGTTTTTTCAACAAATATTTAATACGTATTACTTGTCGAAAACAAAGATTGTTTAATTCTATAAGAGCTGTTTTCCCGCAAATAAACGGGGTTTGAGGACCAGCAACTTCGCGTTTTTTTTTACAGAATAAGCACATCCCTTTCAGCTTTTGCCTTTAATCCGAATAGATTCGCCCCGTTTTGGAATATCCTTACTTTTTTAATCGAACTGTGCCCACACACGCACGAACAATGAAATTGCTTCGATGCAACCTTTTTTCCAACAGATGGCGCTAAATTCGACTTTATCATAGTGGGCGCGGGCTCCGCAGGCTCGGTACTTGCCAACCGGCTGTCTGAGAACGGTCACCGGCGCGTGTTACTCATCGAAGCGGGCGGCGAGCCGGGCATATTGAACGAAGTAAGTGTACAAGGGACCATAGTAGTAAATGTAAAAATAACCATAGCAGTAAGTGTTCAAGGAACCATAGCGGGCTTGGGAGCTGTACTCGCCAACCGGTTGTCTGAGAACGGTAACCGGCGCGTGTTACTCATGGAAGCGGGCGGCGAGCCGGGCCCATTGAACGTAGTAAGTGTACAAGGAACCATAGTAGTAAGTGTAAAACGAACCATAGCAGTAAGTGTTCAAGGAACCGTAGCGGGGTTGGGAGCTGTACTCGTCAACCGACTATCTGAAAAAGGTCTCCGGCGAGTGCTATTTATCGAGGCGGGCGGCGAGACGGGCCTATTGAACGAAGTAAGTGTACAAGGAACCATAGTAGTAAGTTTAAAAGGAACCATAGAAGTAAGTGTTCAAGGAACCATGGCGGGGTTGGGAGCTGTACTCGACAACTAAAAGTCCGAGAACGATCTCCGAAGAGTGTTAGTTCGGCTAGCGGGTCTGTTGAACGTAGTAGAAATTTAATTTAATTTGGTAATGCATGTTCGTAATTAATTGTTCAGTTTATATAAAGTAAGTCCTTAATTGGCCTAAGCTTAGCCTATTTCAATCTATTTATATTTTTTATATTGTGGGCTTTGTTTTATGAATAAATCAAATCTCCCCCACATGCCCCATAGCGATTACGAGGACGATTATTGCGTTTTTTTTTTATTCCTTATATTATACCTGAAATTTACAACTCAAACTCACTATCGTCTGACCATCGGGCTGCTGGTCTGCCCACCGACCACCTTCCAACAGCCCTATGGTCAGTCGATATCGTTGTGTCGGCGAAGGGTCTATGTATGCGGATGGTTAAAGACTTTCAGAGGTAGCACGAGGGGAAAGGCATAACAGCAGCAGTGAGTGCACTGGGCGGACTGATGATGATGAAACTTGTTCACTTTTAACATCTCAAAAATCCCAACCAAAATTTTCAGGCGTTGATATTGTGTTGCCTTTTCCAGGTGCCTGGATTTGTAACCTTATTGCCGGGCACGAAGTACGACTGGGACTACCGCAGCGTGAGAGATAAGAACGTCGGCTTGGGCCAGAGCGATGGTCGGTTCCAATACACGCAGGGCAAAGTGCTTGGCGGCTCTTCCTCAGTCAATTTCATGTTCTTTGTCAGGTAAAATCTTATAAATAATTTTTAATATCCTTTGGTGTAAAATAAAGAGTTCTTGATCGGTCTGTATTTATACATTTCAGAGTAAATGAGATCTTCTGAGCGCTTCAGTCAAATTCTGTACCTTATTATAATATCGCAACAACCCATCGGGACACGTCTTATTCATGCAAATTTTTATTTTATTGCAGAGGGAATAAGGTAGACTACAACGACTGGGCGAAAGTAGGAGGAGATAAATGGAGCTACGAAAACATTCTGTCTTTCTTCAAGAAAAGCGAAGACATGCTGGACAAAAATTTACTTAAGGACCGTAGAAACGGGCCCTACCACAGTGGCGACGGGCCACTGAAAGTCTCGCGACCCAAATTAGAATCTCTCCATAAAAAGAAAGTAAAAAAACTGTTACAAGCATTGTCCGACATCGGTATCAAATACAATGCAGATTATAACGGCGAAAGTCAATTGGGGGCCTCGGAAGCATACTTTACTCACGATGATATGGTTAGATATAGCACTGCCAAGGCTTTCTTAGAAGGCATAGACAAACGCAAGAACTTGACTTTGCTCAGGAGAGCAGAAGTAAAAAGAATCGACATTACAAACGGAACCGCGCGGGCAGTCGAGGTTGACTACGGCGGCGAAGTTATGAGGCTTTACGCCGAGAAAGAAATAATTGTTTCATGCGGCAGTATTAATTCAGTAAAATTACTGGCTGCATCCGGTGTCGCTGACAAGGAAGTCCTGCGAAAACTCGGCGTTAAACAAGAGGCAGATTTGCCCGTGGGACAAAATTTGATAGACCACGTATACGTCCCAGTTCTAATCCTAGGTGCAAAGGACAAAGCGACAAGAAAATTCGTTTTCGATTTAAGCACGGTGCCATTTCCCACAGTGTTGGCTTTCGCTTGTGAAGACAGCCGAAACCAGTCACAGATAGAGTATCAGATTACATACTTCGACCAAGCGTCGCCGGCGATGAGGCACGTATGCCGCGACTTTCTGAACTATCGCTCGAGCATTTGCGACGAGATGGTCGAACTTAACAAGGAGCGCGAGATCTACTTGGCTTTCGTCGCTTTGTTGCATCCGAAATCCAAGGGCAGGGTTGAGATCACCAGCCTGGATCGAGATCCGGAGGTTTACCCGATGTACTTTAGCCATCCGGACGATAAGAGCAAGGTTATGGAGGGGATAAATCTGCTCGAGAAGTTGAGTCAGACGCAGTTTCACAAGGATACGGGGGCGGAAACGGTGTTCGGTGACTTGAAGTTGGGAAAGTGCGAGCATTTGCTGTTTGCGTCAAGCGAGTACTGGAAGTGTTACTTTGTGGTGATGAGTAATACCCCGTGGCACTTGGTATCGACGAATAGAATGGGAGACGTGGTGAATGATGAACTGAAGGTTCGCAACGTGAAAGGACTGCGAGTGGTCGACGCGAGTGTATTCCCATCACATACGAGCGGCAACACCAACGCCCCCGTGATGATGGTCGCGGAGCGCGCGGCCGATTTCATCATAAAGGACCATGTAAACTGACCGAATATTAATTTTGTAGATTAAACTGTAGATTAAAATGTAGATTAAAGTTTTTTTTATTGCATTGTATTTACTTAAGACGACGTACGTCTCACAACTAGCGCCGCCAATGGAAAAAAAATCATATCTTTTTTTTGGATGCGTTTTTAGCAAAAAACGCTCCTGCGATTCCTCAACGCGAGGCTTAACTATTTTTAGGACCTAAGGTTTGGATTCCAGATCCTATAACTTAAGAATGCAATCGATTCTCGCCAAAAGTGGCCACTTTTGGCGAGAATCGATTGCATTCGTAGGAAATCTAATCCTGGAATCCAAACCTTAGGTCCTAAAAATAGTTAAGCCTCGCGTTGAGGAATCGCAGGAGCGTTTTTTGCTAAAAACGCATCCAAAAAAAAGATATGATTTTTTTTCCATTGGCGGCGCTAGTTGTGAGACGTACGTCGTCTTAAAGCTAAGTACAGTGAATACGTAATGTTGTAAATGCTGCAAATAAACTTGTGATAAGCCAGAGCCTATAAAATACGAGTTTTTTTCTTTTCTATTCCTTGACCTGGTAGTCTGATAGGTAGAACAAGACACCGTGCAGGCTACAAGACAGGCCGTACCTTGTCCTCGCCTGTAGCCAGCCCGTCCTGTGCCTCGTCTGTGTCGTTGAGGTCCAGAGGCTCGTCTGTGCGCAAGTACAAACGCAGCGCGCGGTTGCCGCCACACGAGACGCCGTGGAGGCTACAAGACACCGTGTTGGCTACAATACCTTGTCCTCGCCTGTAGCCAGCCCGTCCTGTGCCTCGTCCGTGTCATTAAGGACCAGAGGCTCGTCTGTGCGCGAGTACAGACGCAGCGCGCGGACGCCGCCGCACGAGACGCCGCGGAGGCTACAAGACACCGTGTTGGCTACAATACCTTGTCCTCGCCTGTAGCCAGCCCGTCCTGTGCCTCGTCCGTGTCGTTGAGGACCAGAGGCTCGTCTGTGCGCGAGTACAGACGCAGCGCGCGGTCGCCGCCGCACGAGACGCCGTGGAGCCCGCCCGCGCCGACGACGACGCCCCAGCACTCGCCCGCGTGACCCTGGAAAAGTTATAGGTCTCACAACTAGCGCCGCCAATGAAAAAAAAACATATCTTTTTTTGGATGCGTTTTAGAAAAAAACGCAACTGCGATTTCTCAACGCGAGGCTCAACTATTTTTAGGACCTAACGTTTGGATTCCAGGACTGGATTTCCTATGAATGCAATCGATTCTCGCCAAAAGTGGCCACTTTTGGCGAGAATCGATTGCATTCTTAAGTTCTAGGATCTGGAATCCAAATCTTAGGTCCTAAAAATAGTTAAGCCTCGCGTTGAGAAATCGCAGGAGCGTTTTTTGCTAAAAACGCATCCAAAAAAAATATGTTTTTTTTTTTCATTGGGGGCGCTAGTTGTGCGTCGTATTTCATCTTAAGTTGTTCTGTACGTTCTTGCAATTTACGAGCTCGCGTGGCACAGTGTACAAAGAACTGCAAACACGTAGGACTAACTACTAAGTAACGTTCGTCGTTCGCTGGTCCACGCGCGCTCGTGAATTGCAAGAACTGTACCAGCCTCTGCCTCGGAATCTGGACACATGTGACCCAGACAACTTTTCTTCGGCTCGCTCGGAAAATCGGTGCGGATCGGTTGCACTCACTTATTATCGCCCACAAAATAGTAAATAGAGCACTTTATTGGTATCGGGCCAAGTACGTATGTGTACGTGTACGTTTTCCGAGCAAGCCGTAGGAAAAGTCGCTCAAGTCGCTCTACATGTTTAATGTTTGTGTATCTTGCGGCAGAGGGGACATTTGTACGTATGTGGTAATTTCTGCAGTGGCACCGACGGACCAAATGGAGAATTCTGTTGTAATGTCAATTGATTTGTAATTCATTAAATACGCGCAGTATCGAAACGTTTCATAAATTTATGTATTGTGTGTTGCACGAGAAGAAAAGAAGAAGCAAAGCAATATACAATCAAGTTAGTGTTGACCGCATTTATGAAAACAAATATATGGAAGAGTTCTAAAATAATGCATAGATGTCGCTAAGGTAACCGAAAGCATTTCTAGCTTTGTGTGTTCTTTCAAGTATGACTATTTCCGACAACTTTGGTACCTTTAGGTAGGAACAACGCAATGGCGTGTCAATGGCGTTCAAGTTGAAGGACCAAACCGGGGTTTCCTCGTTTTTCTCCGGCAACCACCGAACTAATCCTCTAGAATTAGAATCAATATTATTGATGTAGTAGATTTTGGCACCATTACGTTACAGACTCAGACCCTTGGATGTAGGAAAAAGGTGATAACTCACATTCAAAGTGACAATATTGTCGAAGGTGTCAGCGTCCCACTGCTTGACCTTCCCGTCCTTAGAAGAGGTGAAGAAGTAATGGGTACTAGGCGCGAACTGAAGTGACGTCACCGAGTCGTTGTGAGCGAATATCGAGCGGTGGCAGTCGCCGAAGTCCATGCCCCAAACCTGGAAGCAACTGCTGTTCATAATCTTATTTCTTGCTGTGACCCAAACAAAACCAACTCTTATTACAAACAATTATGGGCGAGAATGCGGCAAGGGGTTTAGTTTAGACAAATGGTTGGTGGTGTTTTAATAAATGTATTTTCTTTCTTTCTTTCTTATCTCTTTCTCTCTATTTCTATCTTTCTCTAGTTTTCTCTCTCTCTCTCTCTCGCTCTCTATCTCTTAAGTCTTGAAGGCTTATGTTTTGTACTTGGAAACCTAGAAACCTAAGATACAGATCTTTGATCTAGTTTAGGTTCCAGCTTTCCACAAATTTGTACCATCTGTGTATTCCCTATTTATAACCTTACTATGAAAATTTGTGGAATGAGAAATAAATTTATCTTTATCTTTAACTTTACTTATATTTTTCTGAACCGTACAATGAGTTGGAAAAAAAAGTATTTTCGGTGCCTCCAATATGACGGCGCGAGCGACAAAGATCTTTATTAAACAAAATAAAACGTTACCTTGACGTTGCGGTCGGCCGAGCCCGTTGCTATGAGGGTCGAATCATAGCTGATGTCTAGACACAGGACTGGTAGCTTGTGGCCGTACAGGGAGAGATAAAACTGGAACGAGAAAATTGTATTATATTTCAACAATAAAATGGCGAATCGTCGGTAATGTTAATAAAGGCAAGGGAAGTTTTAGTTTTAACAGTACTGGTTCTGACGCGAAAATAAAACCAGAGTGTGTTGAGCAGCGTAGCCACTAATAAATATCTAAAGTTGGCTATAATTCAGGGAAAAAAAACTATTATCGCAATATCAATATTTTTCAAGATACAAGACGTTTATTTGCTTTGAACGTGGTAGCAAAGAGCATATAATACAGTGGTAGTTACATTTCAGGTGTTAAATTAGTTAATATTTAAAATCTCAGCACATTCAACCTATTTAAGTCATGCAAATATTACAGGTACAGTATACAATATTTTTATTAATAAGGACAATAAAAAAAAAAGAGAATATTTTAAAAACGCTGAATTTTGTACTCACTTTGAAGGTATCCAAGAAGAAAATCTTGACTGTGGAGTCCATCAGCGCTACGGCTACAAACTTGCTGTTGGGGCTGATCTTCGCGTCGAGGACTCCTTCCTCCAGCTCCAACGTCCTGGTGTGCAGGAGGGAGAGGACCTGGGGAAGTATGGTGAAGTTAGAAGGAGAAGGGAATATAGCCGTGAAACTACACGCTCAGATTTTTGTGGTTTTAAAACACAAGGTATTTTGTAACACTGGTGATACTGAACAAAATTTTATATTTTCATTACAAAATGCGCAATAAATCACTTCTGTATCCACTTGTTAGGAGAAGTTATTTTTTTTTACAACGAGATCCCATTGAATTACGCTGCATACGGAACAACAAGACGTTCATTATGTTGCGTTTGGCAACATTGCGCGCGGTTGCGCTATGTGGCCAAACGTGTGCGCCTCAATTCCAAAGCTTAGTACACAAGACAGCATGTCGACCTTTACACGCTAGCACTCTATTTGTTTACGTTACGGGCGACTTTACAACAAAAGTGTACAATCTGACGTGCTTTCGTGTGTACATAGCTATAGCTCATATTTAAATTATACCTTTGCTTATAACTTTACTTTTTATTATTACCTTTGCTTTTGATTCGCCAGTTGGGTCTTGTATTAGTTCGAAATTCCAAAACTTTACTGTTTTGTCGGCGCCCGCAGTGTAGCAGCCGCGCTGTGAAACAAAACAAATGACAAGTTAGTTCCCAATAAGGCCAGACTGGGGAATTTGCATTAGGTAGCAATATCTCCCAATCGCCAAGTAAATATCAACATGCGTAATAATAACAACTTATGGAGAACGTCCACAGTTTAACTGTATGGATGAAGGAAGTTCAGTAAACTCGGTATTCGACTCTATTTCGAAACTTAAATGATGAAATGAGTGGCACAGCTCACCAGATCGGGCGTGAGGCGCACAGCTGTGACTTCACCCTCATTCGCCGGCAGTTGTTCCAGTACTGAACCAGCGGCTACATCCAGTGACAGAAGGGCTTCTCCCGTGCAGCCCACTAGCGCATGTCTGTTTTTGACTCAGCGAATGTAGTGAGTGAACTGTCTCACCAACAGCCTCCTTCAACTTAATAGGGCAGGTTGCCAGACAAAAGGAGACCTTAAAGGCTCGAGATATCATTGCTTCATGGAGATATCTGGTACGTTAACAGTTTCAGCACAGAAACGGCTTTTTTATTCTAGTAACTTCGAAGGACTTGATAGCTAAATTGATCGCCATCTTTTACTCAGTTTTTGTAGCGAGTGAACTGTCTCTGATGAATGAACTATTGTAGTGACTGAAATCTCTTACCAGATCGGGCGTGAGGCGCACAGCTGTGACGTCACCGTCGTGCGCCGGAAGCTGCTCTAACACGGAACCAGCGGCTACATCCAGTAAGAGAAGGGCGCCTCCCGTGCAGCCTACTAGCGCATGCCTGTCTCCCGGCGCGAAGCAGCAAGCGATCGGACGACCGCACGGAACGGGGATCGTGCGGAGGCACGTTTGGTTCGGTCTGTGAAAAAGGCGTTGGGTTATTAGAAGATAACAGGTTTTTGTTGAAGGTGGAAAGTGATAGATTGGCTTACACGAGTAAGTAGTCAAATCAACATTTCCTCATAACATTTCGACAACGTCCCAGGCAATGCAGCATCCGAGTGGCCTCTTTAACTATATAGTGTGAGTGAAGGTACCATTGGGCGCATGCAAATGTCTTAGCAGTCTTAGTTAGTTATGTATGACATTTCGGGACACGCATAATAGTCTATTATTTAATAATGTCTCGCGTAAATGGTCAAAACTAAAGAACGAAGTTAAGTGAGTTGTTGAGGGTTCAAGTAACAGATTGGAGAGATAAATAAAAAGTATAGGAAGGTATATGCAGAGATATTCATGATTTTGCATACACACTCTGCGGATTTTTATTCAAAACAACGAGAGCCTTCAAGGATACGATATAAATGTTCTATACCTTACATTAATTTTATTCCAAAAAAAGCATACCTGTTCCATAGTTTAACAGAGTCAGCTGAGGCGGAGAGGACAGCCAAATTGTCAGAGCTGATTGCGACGCAGCGCGGCTCCTTCTGGTGGCCGGGCTGCGTTATTTGCTTCAGGCATTTCACTGGAAGAGATCGCACAAACATTAATGATGTCCAATAATTACATAATTCAATATAATATTTAAGAGTCTTGTCGGTGCAGCATCTCCGTGCACTTCGATCACAGGCCAGTTCCTTCGCAGCCTGGTACGTCACGACATCCACCTTCTCTTTAAATGCTCGGCCACTTGCTAAGTCACGACAAATTCAAAACTAACATAATAGAAGGAAAGAGAGGTAGAGGAAGGCCACGGAGAAGCTTCTTTGACCAAATTACATAATTACAGCATACATATTACATTATTACAGCAACAAGGATATAAACAGCCGTTGAAACGGGGGCTACTCTACTCTAGCCATAAAAAAATTATGAAGATGCATCTCTCCGCCCATTTCCGCTTCGTTTTCCCAAAAGGCATTATTATACCACTTTGTTCACCCATGACCAGATGTT
This sequence comes from Zelleria hepariella, assembly GCA_949319315.1. Classification (NCBI taxonomy): domain Eukaryota; kingdom Metazoa; phylum Arthropoda; class Insecta; order Lepidoptera; family Yponomeutidae; genus Zelleria; species Zelleria hepariella. Next base: position 22,098,391 of record OX439378.1, on the reverse strand, counting down.
TTAAACTTTACTCATACTTTTACAATTCCATAACTAACAATCCTTTATCCTGTGCTTGTGCTTTATCCTATGTATTTCACTGCGCCTCTACAACCAAATACAACTAGAAAAATATTCTAAGAGTACGGAGAGCTGACGGCCAGCCAGGTGACGGCTTCAATAGCGATTTATTAACGCTATCGGTCCCTTTAATGTTTTTTGTAGTACAGCATAGAATATTCTCATTCTAATGCTAGAGGATTAGTTCGCTGGTTGTACGAGAAAAACGAGGATACCCCGGTTTTGTCCTTCTACTGGGACTATTTGGGACGCCATCGACACGCCATTGCGTTACAGACTTAAGCCCCTGCATTAGTAGAGAGACATAAGATCAATCAGGGTTTAAACTCAAAAAGCAAGTTTAAATTTGAAAAACTTGTTTAAAATTGATTTTTAAACCGATGTCGGCCGATTAAGTTAAACTCCAATTTAACTGCAAATTGGCGATAAACCTGCATTGATATTACGAAATAATCTCCCGGTGAGGTTTAAACTCGCTTTTGGAGTGTAAAATGTGATTGATATTACGGGCCTAAGAAGAAGAAGAATACCTTCTGAATCGTTTTCGTCGACCCTCAAGCTGTGCAGCTCGGCGGTGTTGTTTGCCAAAGTGACCGCCACTCGCAGCTCGCCCGTGGTGCCAAGCAGCAGGCTGGTCGACTTGATCTTGGCTTGCAGCCTCACTGAGGGCAGACGCCGAACTTCGTCTGAGAGTGTTAATAGCTGTGGGACCTCTGTGGCGTCCGGGTCCGCCGCGCCGCTGTCTTTTAGCTTTCTGTTGGAGGGAGAGGTAGATGTGGATAAATCAATGGTATGTTGGTTAAAAAAATAAGTTTTTATTAATTTGTAGCAAAATAAAAAATACTTGATACATACATTTTTCAAAGACTGAAAATAGGATAGCCATGCCAGCTAGCTAACTTCAGCGGGCCTTGTGCATTGGCATGTCATTTATATTTCAAATAAAAATAGATAATATACATAGACAAACCCAGGCATTGTAGAGGCTCACGTGTTTGGGCACTTACTGCAGCTTTTTCCTCTGCTTCTTGACGCGCTTGTCCATCCGCGCCTTGGCATCGTCATCGCTGCAGAAGGCGAACAGCTCCAGCAGCGAGTCGGTGCCGCAGCACGCGAGGACCGCCTGCCCCGCGTCTGTTGCTAGGGCCACCACGCGCCCCTTGCCGCCGCGCATCAGCGTGCCCACTTGGTGGCATTGGAGGACCTGGAATGAGTGGGCTGTTGTAAGAGACTAAAACCAGTTCTTGCAATTCACGAGCGCGCGTGGACCAGCGAACGACGAACCTTACTTAGTAGTTGGTCCTACGCGTTTGCAGTTCTTTGTACACTGGTCCACGCGCGCTCGTAAACTGCAAGAGCTATAATAGGGCGCGCATCAGCGTGCTTAATTGGCGGCATTGGAGCACCAGGGACAGATGATGAGCTTGTTTCACTCATTCCTTTACTAACGTTTTTACTGCCAAAGCACCAACTAACAACCATAGACAGTAGATCGATTTCCACGGGGAAAGCAACGACACTTCTTCATGGCTAAGACTTCCCGACAAGGTCGAAACTAGTCGGAGATCCCGACGTTAATAAAAGTAAGTGAAACCGTTAAATTATTATAAAATTAACAGTAAAGTACATTAACATACAGGAAATCGTAAAGGGAATTACACGATACACGGCTTGGTTGTTAAAGTTAAAGAATCTCGGAGAAAATAAGAGTTCATACAAACATCAAACATATGCATCATCTACTATACAAAGCACAAGCACACGAAAGGTGAACGACGATTGAGGTCTATATTTGTAGACCGATGTAATACGACTGGCATAGAGGCCATGCTGACATAGATCCAGCTGAGATGGTGTGGACATGTAACGCGGATGAACGACTGCAGACTGCCCAAAGCCGTGTTCTACTCAGAACTAACACAAGGGAAGCGGAAACAGGGTGGACAGTACCTGCGTTATAAAGATGTTCTCAAACGACACCTTAAGGCCACCTACCGCCTGAGGGCTGGGAACAGCTGGCAACCAAACGCCCAGAATGGCGTAACTCAGTCCACAGAGGCGTTGAGAACTTTGAAAAAAGTCGTCTCGAAAACTTAGAAGCAAAACGCCAAATACGGAAGACAAGACCAAAACCTTCCTACACCTACACATACAATGACGTCGGATAGCTCTACTGCGCTGAATGTGACCGGGTTTTCAAAACAAAGTTCGGCCTGTCCAGCCACATCAGAGCACACGCTAGGAAGCAGTGACGGTCGCTGTCGTCGGATACGACGAGGAGGCCATCATCATCATCATATTACTACAAATGTGAATTGTGATTTTATGGTTGTGTTCTTGTGCCTTTGTGTAGTAAAAGCCTTAAAATATCATTAGCCTGTTATTAATATTCCAACCAAACCCAACTCACAGAGCTGTCCTCCACATTATCCGTCTCCTCCAGCTTCACAATCTCGAGATGCCGCGCCAGCTTCTCCGCATCTTTCTCGTCGTCAGTCCACTTCAGCTTCCACACTCTGAGCTCCTGGTCCATGCTGCCGGTCACCAGGTAACGCTCGTCTTTGATCAGCACCGCTGACCATACCTGCGATTTAAATTTGTATTGATATTGAACATAGTTGTAAAAGGCATACAACTGCTGTGTATAATCATTGTTTCAAATATTTTTATTGATTATCTTATTTGATTTATAAAAATGAAACTGTTCCAGCTAAATAAAAAAAAGTAAGATGTAGCCTGTACAATTGTACATGTCCCACTAGCTGGGCAAAGGCCTTCTCTCAGAGAGAGAGTTCGAGCTTAATCACCACGCGTGCTCAATGCGGGTTGGCGATTTTTGCGTTGAGTTTATAATGCCTCATATACGCCTCAGCTAAATAATGCTTTTTTTTTTTAGAAGCTTTATTGCACACATCTCTATGCTGGGCCTTTGCCCAGCCAGGGAAGACTAAAATCCAGGCTAACTAAAAAAAAATATTTTCGATAAATTATATGTATGAAAGAACATAGCGTGTATGGGATCTCAGGAATTTGGTGGAAAATTATCCATAGTTGACAAGACTAGACTAGGAAAATTGAATAGTGGTCATTATTCATGGGCTGGATAGATAGATAGGTAGATAGAAAGCCACTCACCTCGGCCTGATGGCCGCCCAAAGTTTTAAAGCAGTGCTTGGTCTCAATGTCCCAGAACTTGACAAAGGAGTCCTTCGAGGAGCTGACGAGGCAGTTCCGACCGTTGATGAAGAGCGCACTGGTAATCACACCCTTGTGGCCACTGAACCGCCCAATGCCCGTCTCAGAGACCACGTCCCAGAGGATCACTTCTGTGTCCTGAAAGTTGATGAAATATAGTCAGTGTAGGTAAATGTAAACAGAGGTAAACCTATTAGTCTTAATGAAAATTTTAAGAGATCTTAAAATTCATATTGATTTGACAGTTTCACTTACTTTTATTGTGCTTACGAAAGTTTGGGTTGTAAGATTTTAGATTTTCTTATTTTGGCTACGGCATTATACCCAGCATTCGAAAAACATCTGAGCTGTGATCATGAACTTTGGTAGCTGCTAGATGTATTCAAAAGGGAGGAATTAAAAGGCTTTACTTGAGGCAAAATTTTGTTAGGGTTCCATATCTCAAAAGGAAAAAAACGGAACCATTATAGGATCACTTGTGTTTCCGATTATGTGTCTGTTTAATTAATGTAACTACAAAAACCTTAGTGCCTGAGCCCAACTCGCACTTGACTGGTTTTTAGCTGAAGGTTTTGTAAGAACTGCTGCATATTTTTTTGACTTCCTAGTACAGGTAAGTTTTAAAAAAGCTAGCTGCTGGTAATTTGCAGCAGTTATCATGACTTACAGTTTTTTTGGAAACAAGTAAAACAGTGGCTTTAGTCTCAAGACTCTGCTTAGTCTGCACTTTAGGGAAACACCAGGCTTGAAACGGGTCGAATCAAAGTTGTTCTGAGGCAAAATAAGGTAATAATTTTTGCCGCAAACAACTTTGATTTGACCTGTTTCAAATACAAGAATGTGTGAATATGTGGAATCATTAAAAGTTAACAATGGGCTTCAGTTGTGTTTACCTTAGCTCCAGAGACCAAACGGTGTCCCTGCTCGTCGTACTGCAGGCATGTTATAGCAGACTTGTGCCCGGCAAACACGCACACAATCTCGTTGTTGGTCAACTCAAACACATTGATGTTCCCGTCCACATAGCCCACAGCCATATGGTTCGCGGTAGGGCTCGCTGCTAGTTGCGATACCACGACATTTTCACCGGGCAGGACTTGCGCCTAGAGAAAAAAGACAAGGCGTTTGCTGTTATTATAACACTGAGGTTAAATTATTAGAACATCTTGTAATGCCGATAATTGTACTGACTGGTGGTATGTTCCGGATGAGGTAAAGAAGGGTTGTAATGGGTTTACACGAAGATTTAACGTACCTTTTCACCGAGTCTCATGTCCCAAATAATAACATGCTCACAAGCTCCGACAGCGATGTATCGGCCACTAATTCCGTTTAAAGACACATGTGTACTATTGCAGTCACCACTGGCTACAATATTAAACGTCCCACTGGGCGCGTAGCGTAAATATTGCTTTGTTAGACCCATATTTATGATTTTTTCAGTAAATAAACATAACCTCCAAACGTTTCATGAGCAAGCGTGACACTGACAGTTGTTTTTTTTGTGGTTTTGGTTTACTAATCTACTCTGTGATACCTTTGGTAAAGACAAAAAACAAAGCCAACATTTGGGAAGATTTTCAATATTTAGGCAACGTTAGAACAACTTAAATCAACGTTCCTTGATTGGTGTAAAATTTGTTGGATGAATAAATGGTTTTATGTGCTTACACGATACGCGCTACCTTGTGCGAATGATGATATTTATTTTCTTTTTCACTCGGTAGCAATACGCTAGAGTGGGTCAGAGAGATAAGACTGAGGCCATTCACAAGGGATAATGTGCCCGTGTAACCATAGCTATTGTTCAGAATCGAACTTCATTTTGTGACATCCATCTGTCCGATTAATCTGTGCTCGGAGAAGTTTGCAAAAAGTGCGTGGAATAAAACTCGTATTTTTTTGTAAATTCACGAGGATATCGCTTGAATTTGAGGACCGATAGCGCGATATCTGCTCCTGCGGTGTTATGTTACTCAACAAATCAAGGTTATTGTTTATGTGCCGTCGCTGTAGCGAGCAAATGTGGTGTGATTTACGCCGCACTCCTGTGTCAATTTAATTGAGTTTGTTGGATCGCAGGTTGGTGGGGTTCACGTCGAGTCATCCTCAGAAGTACGAGATGGAGGGCAACGCGACGTCGGACATCGTGATCCTCAGCGGCAACTCCCATCCGGAGCTCGCGGAGCTGGTTGGCAAGTGCGTCGTTGTATCCATAGTTCGAACACCAGTTGCATGCATGGTCGTCAAGCAAGACCCTGACCTTCAAGCCTATTTAATCCATTTCGGTGCTAATGTTTATATTCACAGTGTAACCACTGCTTATTGTAACATAAACCCATGCAAACTAACCTACAAACAATGTAATATTTTATGCAGTGGTGGGCTGTTTTAATGTAAACAAAAGTGATGTCTTATTTACCTCCTCGTATTTATAAAAACAATCCTGTAACAAAGTTGGAAAGTGGCTGTATTGAATTTCATAATTCCATGAAAAATCTCAAGCCTCTAGTGAATGTGTTTGTTTACTTTCCATAGTCGACTGGGCGTGCGTAAAGGCGGCTGCTCGGTCTACCACAAAACAAACAGAGAGTCTATGGTGGAGATAGCTGACTCCATTCGAGGCAAAAACATCTACATTGTGCAAACTGGGACTAAGTTAGTATGATTTTTATTTCAATTAGAAGACAATCAATCATCTGAGTATACTCACTTTTAGTATACTTGAGTGAGCTCAGACTAATGCTGAATGAAATAACGAGTGTGTCTTATTTCAATTGTTTACTCGACAGCAATTTTTGTCTAATTTATGTATGAATTCAAATGGATTTATATTACACATTTATTAACCTCTCGGTTGGCATGCTTTTTTTTCCAATACCCTCAGGGCCCCTATAAGCCGAATATCAACTGATTGCATTCACAGGTTGCTAAAGGTTGCTTTGCCAGTGAATGCATTAGATTCCGTTTTGCTACTAATTATAAGATTCAAAATAAAAGTCAAACTCTACAGGGATGTCAACAACAACATAATGGAGCTTCTCATCTTGGCGTATGCTTGCAAGACCTCATCGGCCCGTTCCATTGTCGGTGTCATCCCGTACCTGCCGTACAGCAAGCAATGCAAGATGAGGAAGCGCGGCTGCATCGTCACCAAGCTTCTGGCCAAGATGATGTGCAAATCGGGCCTGACGCATATCATCACCATGGATTTGCACCAAAAGGAGATTCAAGGGTTCTTCGACTGTCCCGTGGATAACCTGCGAGCTTCACCGTTTCTGCTGCAGTATATTCAAGAGAGTGTAAGCTTGCCTTTTGGTGTCTCATCAACATTATTGTTTTTATCTTAATTTTTAAAGGAAATTAAGTGAATAATCTAAAGAAATTAAAGTATGAGATCTAGGAGCAGGTTTTGTCTGCATGAAGTTAACAGGAGGAGTAAAAACTCCAAATGAATCTGGCAGTAAAGTTTATTTACTACATTCACTATTGATGAGTTGATGGGTTTATTCAACCAATAAACATTTCATTTCATAAGATTGGTTAGCCTGACTCTAGTTGTATCAGATTTTCAGTAATGAGGCTGACCTTTATAAATTTTACAAGTTTCTCCGCTGTTCTATTTGCACTACAACTATCATTTGTAGTGTATCCAGTCGCCATGCTGCTGTAGAAAATAATCGCAACCCATACGCCTTGTGGTTACAAGAAACCCACCTTTAGAACCCTGTCCATCACATCCGTTTCGTCCAAATCCTACGAAAAACACATGTTCAGGACTAATAGTAAGAATGTTCCCTCTTCTCCAACTCTAGATCCCGGATTACCGCAACTCAGTGATAGTGGCGCGCAACCCGGGCTCGGCTAAGAAAGCGACGTCGTACGCCGAGCGGCTGCGCTTGGCCATCGCCGTCATCCACGGGGAACAGAAGGAGGCCGAGAGCGACGAGGTCGACGGCCGGTACTCGCCGCCTTGCATGCCAAGGTACCTGTATCAGTAGACAGATACTGGGCCAGTAGAGTCTAGTCCAGTCACTGCAGGGTGCCTAACAAAAAGGGTTATATCGACGATCTACCTCCTAAGAAACCTATCTAGCCAGTATACTGCTGGCTTAGCATGAACGGCCTCTCACTCCGTTGCTCTAAAGCCGCATTAGCATGCATGCTTGAGAAATGCTTAGTCGACGTCGAAATGTCTGTTTCATGAGTTTAGTCTTAGATTTTCCCAAGTAACTGACATTTTGGCGTTTTCCAAAGCCTTCTTCGATTCTGCATTCTACCCAGTGGTGAGGTTCTAAGGCGAGGTCCTACGCCGAGCGTCTGCGCCGAGAAGTTGGCCGAGAGCGACGATACTATCCACCATCATATTTAGAATCAACTACAATAACTTTTAAAGCTAGCAATTTTAATCGTTAACAGATTGGTCAAAATGCCCCGCAAGTTAAGGATATTAATTGATATTAAGGATATTAAGTGAACGAATTTGCGCTGGGGCAACATGATGAATATTTTCCCCAAATCCCTAGACGGCAAGTTTCAAATATTGTCTTAGTATTATTACAGATATCCTATGAAAACAAAACCCATCTTAGCCTAATTAAAAAAAAACTAGTTACTCGTAAGGTACGCATCGTCGACGCGCGTTGTCTTTTTTTGCGCGGGTATCCAAAGCGTCGCACTTCGTGCCCTCACAAGCGCGCCATCTTGGTCAGCATAAGCTGGAGATCTTACCAGCTGCACTTTGCAGCATCAGAGTAAACAGTGTTGGTCCCCGCGCGGAAAGGACAACCCGCGTCGATAAAACCCCCCTAAAACTTGTAGGCGTTTCAGTGTCGACAGGTCGCGCACTATGGACGTGTCGGTGGGCGTTCCCGTGCATCCGGCCAAGGAGAAGCCGCCGATCAACGTCGTGGGCGACGTTGGCGGTCGGATAGCCATCATGGTGGTTCGTAGCTCACTGCATTTCTTATTTGACAGTATTTCCAAGCTATTGATTAGAAGTTCTCAGAGTCTACTGGAATAATCCGGCTTTTGTATGTATGAATGTTCATTCGAAGAGAACTTTAATTTGGTCGGATCGTCATGAAATTTAGTAGGCGGGTAAATGAAACTAAAATATTTTTTAAGTTCGAACAAGGCCAAATTGGTCGTGGGGTTGCCGAGATACGGGTTCGCAAGTTCGGGGCGAACCACTAGTTACATTGAATTTAAGGTGTCCTCTTAGCATGCTTGCTTGAAAAATGCTTTTTAGTTGACGCCGAAATGTCCATTACATGGGTTACTGTTGAGAAATCTATATTTCAACCCGAGAAACTGACATTTCGGACTCTACTAAAACCTTTCTTGAGTGCACAGCACACTGTAAATTAACGGTTAATGTTGCCAGCCTTTGCTCATTCCTCATTCTTATTATTTACCTTGTATGCTAATCATCTCTTAGTCCAAAATCCGATCGTGCAGTCGTTTTAGGCAAGTCCTTTTGCAATATTTCCCCCATAATCCATCTGTTATTCATCCTTTTTACCGGTAAGTATAGGATTTAAAAAAATCTTTGGTTTAGGACTCTAACTTAGGCAGTAAGGTTCAATTTATTATGCCTGCCAGTCCTGCCACCGAAAGTCTAAACACCGTGTCACGTGACGTTTCCAGGACGACATGATAGACGACGTGCAATCGTTCGTGGCAGCCGCCGAAGTGCTAAAAGACTGCGGCGCCTACAAGATATACGTGCTGGCGACGCACGGGCTCCTGTCCTCGGACGCCCCGAGGCTGATCGAAGACTCTCCTATTGATGAGGTGAGGAATTTTACCTATACTCAACAGCCCACAATTACTGTCAGGTTTTTTCAGTGTCTTATTGTGGCGTCAACAGGGGTCGTATCAGACGCGAATAAAACTGCATTGTTGCCAACTTGCCACACGTCCGCAGTTTTTTTTTTTTTTTTTTTTTTTCAGTTAGTATAGAATGTCCGCGGTACCCTTTAGCTAGGAGATTCCTCTTTATTGTTGAGGAGTATGATCGACCCCCTATAGTGTCTAGTTCTGTAACGCAGTCCTTATGCCGATTTTGGCATTTCCGACCATAGGTAATTAATTATCTACTCTACTCCACTTTCGTACCAAGCCATTAGCAATCCCCTCCCTTACTCTGTAGAGCAGTCGTTTTCCAATAGGTGTAAGAGCAAACCCAGTGTTTCTGCTACAACGCTGAACCCATCGAAACACGACTGCAGACAGACTTGAGGCCCTGTACGTGTACACATTAAGAGCTAAACTTTTTTCGCGAAAGTCACGAACTGCTCCCTCCCCAGGTCGTGGTAACAAACACCGTCCCGCACGAGCTCCAGAAGATGCAGTGCAACAAGATCAAGACGATCGACATCTCCGTGCTGCTCAGCGAGGCCATACGGCGCATCCACAACAAGGAGTCCATGTCTTACCTCTTCAAGAATGTCACGCTTGAGGATTAGAGGCGACATTGGACTGCAGGCGCGAAGCGATGTCAGGGGGCCAGGAGAGGTAAAATACTCTTTGGTTGGAAATATGGAAAAAAAGAAATCCTTCGACATTCGACAGAATCGGTCCCCTGACCGTATAGAAACGCCACGCTGCGCCCGGCATCGATGTTACTGGTGTATTATAGTTTCAAACCGGCCACACGAATAGAACAATCGCTGCGGAAAAATATCTTCGTGTGATGTTCGCTGCGAGCAAAAATGGCCGCTAGGGGACATCATGTTTTAGTTTTCCTCTGCTTGCATTTGCATTTGCAGCGGATATTCTCTTCGTGTGACTGAGGATTTATAGATGGTGCGCTGCGGTCGCGCCCATTGTGTGACTGCGTAAGGGTGTCTGGGGCACAAATAGGAGTTGTTTTCAGGGCTTATTAACACACTAGATAATTCGCAGATGCAATAAACGTTTTTGTTCAAATCTTAGGATTAAACCATAGACAGAAAAGGCAACCGAAGTAACTTCAACAACGAACTTTTTGGGGCGATTTTGGGTAAAAAAATAAGCTTGACGTGTTCCTAATCTTTTAGCTCTCGATTGCTCCTGGCGCCACTTTCTGTGCCCAGTTTTTTAGGGTTCTGTACCCGAAGGGTGTCTAACGGGACCCTATTACTGTGCCTCCGCCGTCGGTCTGTCCGTTTGACTGTCTGTCCTTCCTAACTTTAAATATGGGTTTTTGTAGAATTTCAGTGAGATACGTCCGTTAGCCACTTGAAGGGTGTACTTACAATGGATGCCCACAGGAACACATCACAGGCTAGGTAGTTTCTGCCAGAAAACTTTCTTGTGTCTAAGAAAAGCAGACTAAAGAGAAATTCTCAAGTGCTCCAGACACATCTATTTATGAGTATTTATATAAGTAATAAATTCTCTCGTCATTTTAAGGTTTTTGGAGACTATTTTACTGCAACAAAATTATTTTTATAGTATTATTGTAATCCAAGTATTGAATTGTATTCAGTCGATTTGTCTGAGGTTTATGATTCCCTATGTTTCCTTAATATTCCTTAAATACTATGTTAAGTTGAACTGCAAGCATATCCAGATTGTAGCAAATTGTCGACCTTATTGTGCTTGGCAAAAGGTTGAGTTTATAGTGTTATTATGTGGTTTTGCCTATTTGCGTGATAAACCACGTGACTTTGGTTGTTGTATGGAATATTATTTCTCGAATGTTCGTGGAGTAACCCATAGCATTTGAAAATTAGGTCATTAGAAAAAGTCAAAGAATACAGGGGACTTATTGATTCCAAAACTGTTAAATTACATACCATTTATATTGTTGACTGATTTTGTGTATTACTATTCAATCTATGCATTTTTATTATGGCGCCAAATTATTGGCACTATTGGGTAAACATTTGGGTCTCAATTTTATCTGTAAAAAAGTGGACTTCAGCATTTAGTTTTTTATATTGTTTATCGGAAATGCCACAGCCTTCTTTGTAATGCCAATCACAAACTCAAGAGTGGCGGTGGAACAAAGAGGTTGGAACCTCATTTTACTTGGCCGCCCGTGGTTCATCTGGGTCTTCGCAAGTCCCTTCGTCCATTATGTATTCCGGAATTCCGAGATTCCTTGATGCAAAGGATAAACTGTCACTACTGGAATTTCGAAAGAATTTAGTTTTAACAGAAAAAATAAAATCATGTCGAAAACAGGCCTTAAAACTGATGAAGTTCCTTACTCTTTGAAGTTTACTAATTGTTAGGTTCTAATGCAAAGAAGTTATAAAGTGTAAATCAATTTTAACCTTTTTGTTTGTTAATCGTTGTCCAAAGCTTGTGTGAATATTAATAATAATAATATGTATTATAAAATATAAGTAAGACGTAAAAAATCTATTGGAATATTTGCACCGTTTAGAAGTATAAAAGTGTATAGTATAGTGTTAGTTATAAAAGCCATACAAATGTATTGATTTGTTAGTTTATATGGTCGCAATAAAACAAATGCGAGTATTGTGTGTCTTTTACTTGTAATAATAAGTTAACTTCTGCAAACTGTCGGCATTCATTATTGCAAGAAAATGTGTTTATAGAACAAGGAAGCTCTCAAGATAAGGTCTGAACGCTAGTATTACCACCAATACTAATGCAGATGATGCACTCAGTCAGTGCAAACAAGCGAGCAAGCATGCTTCAGGGCAAATCCGAAACTTCCTTGGAACCTGCTTGGAACAGTCAGAAAAAAAAATCGAAATAATCAGCCTTGAAAGGGCTTCTGGCCGCTTGCATTCAAAAAACCAAAAAACCTTACAAAGTTGCAACCTACCCACTATCGGTACCTGGTTACGTTCATAAATCTAAGGTCGGCTGAAAATTTTACGAAATTTCTAAACGCAAGCGGCACATAACCACAGATCAGGGTGACCAGATTAGGCGAATTGTCGCCATTTAGGCTACCTAAGGGGGTGAAACGGCGACCATAAAATGCGATCGGCGACCAGTAGCCATTTAGGCTACCTGAAAAAATGGGAACAGGCGATTTAGGCTATCTCAGGATTATTTCCCATTTATTTAGGCGATTTAGGCTATTATCGCAAATTTATTGAACCATTCCTTGATTATTCCTTAAAATGCTTGTAACGAAACGTAATATGCACGTGGAAAGGAGGCTGATGGTGACGGAGAACTTTTGCGGGAAGTTATTATTTTAGTTTGAGACCAAATAAAAAAAAACAAATTAAAATTATCAGATATTTTTTTATATTTTTTTTTCTACACGGTCTTTTTTTTGTTTTTATTATTATTTTGGGCTAAATTTAGGCTTCTAGGCTCAAAAAGTTAGGCGATTTAGGCTTAATAGTCAAGAAAAAAAATTAGGCGATTTAGGCTACTCGGAAGACAAAATTAGGCGAATCGAGTTAGCTAAAATCTGGTCACCCTGCCACAGATTATAAATCTGTCCTGTCATGTCATTCTCATCACAGACAACATAGACATAGGGTAAAATTCTCATTTACAAAATATAATTTCTACCTATTTTCTTTGAAATTCTACAAGCAAACTTGTCTGCCAATCTGAATAGGTTTGTTTACTTGGTGTGAGTTCATTTGAACAAATATTATGCTATCATAATTCCTAAGTAATTTGAAAGTTGAGGTTAGAATTACAAATATTAGTTTGATAGCAGAAAGCTGAATTTTCCACCCTTGAAATCACAATGAGACTGCTAAGACATTTACTACAGGTGCCCAAGCACCTATGGGCTTATTCTCAAAGTTGTAGCTACAGCAGAAATCTCTTAAAACTGAAGGAGCGTGGGATGTACCAAGATGTTTTTCCGAACACTGCACCGTGAGTATTACACAATTTTTATAGTTTATGACTAAAACTAAAACTAAGGCCTTTGCATCTACGTAATGAGATGATTTATAAAACGTCCAGTGGCACCTTCACTCACACTAGATAGGAGACCACTCGGCGCTGTAGTGCCTGGGACATTATTTTTTAGATGGATTAGGGTTTGCCAGGACCTATACCATCCTGACAGCTTAGTCGGCCTAGCCCACAGGAAAGACAAGTAAATGAGTATGACTTTGTTTAATTTCAAAGTTACGTACATTTGTGAATTTGTAGTAGCAATACCACTCGCTAACCGTGAAGGAAAACATCGTGAGGAAACCCGCGGCTTAGTTGGCTCCACACGTAGTTTATGACTAAATCGTGACGATTATAAGGTTTTAATTGTTCTGGGACTGACATATTTGTTATGCAACTGGAGATATGGAAAATATTCTGTCTAATCTCACCGGTATATTTTTGTTTACAGATCCGAGATAATAAATCTACTGAACAGTAAGCCCCAGTGTGTATATGCAGGCTTCGATCCCACAGCAAACAGCCTGCATGTTGGCAATCTACTAGTCATCATCAACCTGCTACATTGGCAAAGGGGAGGGCATGATGTTATAGCACTGGTTAGTATGGCCGGGCCCCGAGCATAACATCTGCTTGGTGGGCAATTTCCCTCTATAGTGAGGAGCATTTAACACACCCGTTCCTCCTATATTTTTTGTTTATTAACCTTAGAATAGGGCTAAGTAAAGCATCCAGTCCTGCCTGCTCTTAAAACAATATTTTTAATTAAATTGACTATCGGGAAATAAGAATAGAATAAGAATAATTTATTATAGCAAAATGCACGCACAATATACATTAGTATTATGATTTATGAATCAAATAGAAAGGAATTACAAAAAAAGGTTTAGTTAGGTACATTGCAAATCTACTTCATGATGACAAAAATGCATGATGTTAATGGTGATCCCCACAGTAGTGTGGGCCTAGGCCTAGCCTGTATCGTGGGAACCATAAAAACGTTTACAAGAAAATGTTTCAGCCATTGTTGACTTTTTAAATAATTGTGATGTTGACACATCACAAATTATTTCCGCATCTTTATTTTAGCAGAATCATTGTAGGCAAAATATGTATAGATCTTATTCAAAAGGTGCCCTTACCTACCTTTTTATTGCAGATTGGGTATTTTAGTAGTTTTCTACTATGTTTTCAGGTTGGCGGAGCCACAGGCCACATAGGAGATCCGAGCGGTAGAAGCACAGACCGTGTAGCATTACAGAAAGACATTCTGAAAGAAAACATCAGATGCATCACCAAGAATCTAGAGACAATCTTTGAGAACCACGAGAGATATCTCTGGGAACCTGATAGAGGCAAACTGAAACCTGTAAGGTAGGTACCTAGGTTTTAAAAAATAAGGCTCTGTATTTTTATAAATCACCTTTGTTTTTTTTTTTCAAGTCTCCTTGCCCCTTTTTTTCTAGAATAGTCAACAACGAGACCTGGTACCGAGACATAGATGCGATCCAGTTCGTGAGCGAGATCGGGCGCAACTTCCGTATGGGCACCATGCTTCTGAAACAGAGTGTGCAGACCCGGATCCACTCTGACGTCGGGATGAGCTTCACCGAGTTCGCGTACCAGATCTTTCAGTCCTATGACTGGCTACATCTGCTCAAGGAGTATGACTGTAAGTTCCAAGTAAGTATTTTGTCACAGGACGGTGCATTCCCACGCCTTGTCATCCAGTCATCGTGCCACCACTGCACCACCACTTGCAATACGTCAAAGACCCATCTTCTTTTAAATCAGTCCCCTTCTGAATCACATGGTCATGTCATGAATTTCTGGGAATCTTGACCATATGCAATGGTTCTCCACTAATCATGGTCATAGGCACGATGGGATATGTGCTGGATGGACCCCCCTGCTGCCTTCTTTAGGGCATCGGACCAGCGCTTTGGTGTTCTGCCTCTCGCCCATTTTCCTTCCAACTGGTCCAAAATTATCTGCTTTTCTAGACTATGACAAGGTGACCGATAACGCTCTGCAAAGTTTCTAAAATAAAACAAAAACAAACAAGTTTCCCCATCCTACTTTGTGGTAAGTGGCAAGAATGACTCCTTATTACCCTTTGGGCTTATAAAGTGGCGGCCGGAGCAGTCGGGTACTAATGGTCCCTTGATATGTAGTGCAGGGGCCATAGCCTGTAACACAATGGCGTATCAATGGCGTCCTAGGTAGAAGGACAAAACCGGGATTTTTTCGTTGCTCTCCTAAAACCAGCGAACTAATCCTCTAGAATTAGACTCATAATATTCTTTGCTGTGCTACAATAACATTAAAAGGACCGACACTGGACCGACAGCATCAATAAATCGTAATTAAAACCGTCAACCGGAAGCCCATTTTGGCACCATTGTCTTATTCTATGTAAATACCTGATTTTCTTGATGTACAATAAAGTGTATTCTATCTATCTATCTATCTACAGGCTAAGGGCCCTGGTTTTACAGCGAGAATCCCGCTACTAACTGCAAGATACAAGATCAAGGCACCGTATTTCTCAAGAAACCTACTAGCGTCGCTCCATAGCTTCTGTTTGTTAGCCTTTAGGAAATGACGAGTTCATTATTTGTTTCAGATCGGCGGTAGTGACCAAATGGGCAATATTAGTGCGGGACATGAACTAATCAGCAGAACGGCCAAACAAGATGTTTATGGTAAGCATCAACTGCCTACTTATCAGCCAAACAAGCGTTGTGTTGGTCATCACTCCATAAAAAAAACATACATAAAAAACAGTCGGAATGGCAACGTTTTACTAGCGTTTAGCGACAAAAAAGTTCGACGGTCTCCCGTCTGCATAGGGGGCTGCGCAAACGACGAACAGTTGCAGACAAAATGTCCGCGGCGCGCTCTTATTAGTACACACGACAGCACGTCAGACTGTACACTTTTGTTGTAAATTCGCCCGTAACGTAACCGAGTAGAGTGCTAGCGTGTAAGGGTCGTCGTGCTGTCGTGTGTACAAGTAATAAGGTTCCACTTTGTCTGCGTATACCGCCAGGCGAGACGAGGTATTACGCGGACAAAGTGCTACTGGCCTGCGCAGACGAGGGACAATGGCGGACAAAATGTCCGCGGCGCTCTCTTATTGGCACTGTAATAAGGTTGCACTTTGTCCGCGCAATACCTCATTTCGCCTGGCGGTATACGCAGGCAAAGTGCAATCTTATTTCTGTACTGATAAGAGCGCGCCGAGGACATTTTGTCTGCCACTGTTCGTCGTTTGCGCAGCCCGTACTTGTTTTTTTATTTATTTTTGGTTAATTCCCAGGCCTGACGCTCCCATTAGTGACGACAGAGGAAGGAGACAAGTTCGGCAAGTCAGCCGGAAACGCGCTCTGGCTCGACCCGGAGAAGACCAGCCCCTACAGCCTCTACCAATACTTCATCAGGTTAATAACCGGTGGTCCGCGGACCACTGGTGACCCCTGGGAGCACCGAAGTGGTCCGCGAAGCCATCCCAAAAAGTTCTTAGACATAATTCTGTGAAAAAAATACTGTGAGATTCCCATTTACAAGGAATCGGTGTCAGGGAGTCCGTAACTGAACTTCGAAGAACATTATTGCGAATAACGCTACTGCAAAAAAACGCAATTGCGAATAACGCTACCGCGAATGAATTTTAATCCCAAACACGGAACCCCGAACGAACTTTACTAATCGAAAAGGCCCCGAAAAGGTAATAGTACATTACTGCCGCGGTCTTTAATGGGTGCGTTTCTGGCACGCTTTTGATGGCCGACAGAGCGCAGCGTAGCGCAGCTCAAGGCCTTCACAGCGTGGTCAGCATTGCAGCCCTTGATGGACAAGCTGAAATGAAGGCCGAGACCGAAGGTCGAGGCCTTTATAGCGCGGACAGCAAGGGCTGCAATGATGACCAAGCTTGACGGCCGAGAGCGTAGCTAAGCTAAGCTCGAGGCCATCATAGCGTGGCCAGAAGCGCACTCATTGCAGACCAAGGCTTGTATAGTGCTTTACTCAAACAATGCGAGTAATTTAAATAGAATCAGCTTACCTTTTGTCTTAGTTTACTTTCTGTTGATTTTTCATTCCGCAAACTTTTCGTAGATAAACTTGTATTTTTCCTTTGACTTCGGTAGCAATATTTTTTATATTTACTTACGCCATTGGTACCAACAATCCACGAGCTCCTTGTTCCGTTTGGCAGCCTCAAAGGAAGAAATAGCCAAGATGATTGCCAACCTCCGATAGGAGACGGCACTACAAGAAGAAGAAGAAGCAATATTTCGCTTCCTTTTTATGCTCGGCGTTGTTAAACACATTGAATCGGAGGATTCGTTGCTTGAAGAGTTCACTTTTATTTACAA
This sequence comes from Zelleria hepariella, assembly GCA_949319315.1. Classification (NCBI taxonomy): domain Eukaryota; kingdom Metazoa; phylum Arthropoda; class Insecta; order Lepidoptera; family Yponomeutidae; genus Zelleria; species Zelleria hepariella. The sequence goes on along the minus strand of OX439378.1, from coordinate 22,080,920 downwards.
CAAAAACAGCACGCACAGAAAAAATCACTTCGAACAACGCGCGAAGCGGCGAAAACAATATGGCCGCGCTTTTTTTTTCTATGCAATTTGTAGACTGCCAGCACCCAAACAGCCAAATTCTAAATAAATACTTTTTGTGCCTGACTTTTGAGTTCTATTTTTGAAACAAAACTCGACATTAATGGATTTTCATACAGTTTTTCTGGCCGCAAAACACGACATTAATGAAATTCCATACAACTTTTCTGGCGCCTAATCAAAGTAGCCCGCAAGTCCTCCTTTGCTCAAAGAAGGTTGTCGAATTAATGACCACATTACGAGCTTTTTTGAGTAAAAATATATTCGCAGTTGCGTTCTTTCGCGGTAGCGTTCTTTCGCAGTAGCGTTGTTTGCAATAATATTCTTCGGAGTTCAGTTACAGACTCGTGTCATGCATGACTTCATGAGATCTCCATCCTATCTCTTATAGTTTAAATCCCCTCCACTCACCTACCCCAACGCACGAAACTGTATAATATGCAATGAAAATTACCATTAAATAATGTATATCAGGACCAAGGACACCGACGTCGAGAGGCTGCTCAAACTGTTCACCTTCTACAAGCTGGGAGAGATAAAGGACATCATGTTCAAGCACCGGCAGAACCCTGAGAACAGATATCCTCAGCAGTGCCTCGCCGAGCAGCTGACCACTTTGGTACACGGAGGTAAAAAAAAAACTAGGATAGCCATGATATACCATCTTCGATCAAGTTCGCTGAATCGAATCCCATAGAGGCACCTATGAGACTTTGCATCTCTGTCAAGAAAAATATGTTTTGTCAAAAGTACAAATTTTCCTGATCACCACGCGTGCCCACTGCGTATTGGTGATTTTGGCGCTAACTGTCTATCTCTGGGAGACGGCCTTTGCCTAGCTAGTGGGACATGTAAAAGTGTACACTGTACCTACATCTCACTTTTTTAACCGTTTTTTTCATGATCTCCGAAGTTGATAGATATTTTCCGAGACAATTTGGCCTAGTTTGGCCTAGTAGTTATAAAGGTTAATGTTGCTCCCTTTGCTGCCCCATCTCAAAATTCAAGCGTGTACACTAACTGCCGGTTTCTGATTTGAGAAATTCGCTCAGCAAGCACCTAAATATCGTTCTGCGGATTTCTCACAAAAGAACGTGACAGAACGATAGTTAAGTATTTACTTAGTAAAATTCTCAATCCAGACACCGGGCCTAAGCAAAGCAATAACCTCTTACCTCCAATTATCAGAAGCGGGCCTCGACCGCGCCCGCCGCGCCACCGATGCGATATACAGCAAGAAAGTGACTGCACTCGCAGCGCTCAGTCCGGCTGAGATGGAACAGACATTCGACGGAGCGCCCGTGGTGCCTCTGCTTCTGTCGCCCGGCATCAGCGTGCTCCAGCTGGGACTGATGGCCAAATGCTTCCCTACTGAGAGTGAGTAGCTCTACCGTTAGTCTTGTCTCTGTCTCTCAGTCAAACATTCGACGGAGCGCCCGTGGTGCCCTTGCTTCTGTCGCCCGGGATCAGCGTGCTCCAGCTGGGACTGATGGCCAAATGCTTCACTACTGAGAGTGAGTAGCTCTACCGTTAGTCTTGTCTCTGTCTCTCAGTCAAACATTCGACGGAGCGCCCGTGGTGCCCTTGCTTCTGTCGCCCGGGATCAGCGTGCTCCAGCTGGGACTGATGGCCAAATGCTTCCCCACTGAGAGTGAGTAGCTCTACCGTTAGTCTTGTCTCTGTCTCTCAGTCAAACATTCGACGGAGCGCCCGTGGTGCCCTTGCTTCTGTCGCCCGGGATCAGCGTGCTCCAGCTGGGACTGATGGCCAAATGCTTCACTACTGAGAGTGAGTAGCTCTACCGTTAGTCTTGTCTCTGTCTCTCAGTCAAACATTCGACGGAGCGCCCGTGGTGCCTCTGCTTCTGTCGCCCGGGATCAGCGTGCTCCAGCTGGGACTGATGGCCAAATGCTTCCCTACTGAGAGTGAGTAGCTCTACCGTTAGTCTTCTCTGTCTCTCAGTCAAACATTCGACGGAGCAGCGTGCTACAGCTGGCTGGGACTAATGGCCAAATGCTTCCCTCCTGAGTGAGTAGCTCTACCGTTAGTCTTGCCTCTGTCCAGTTGAGATGGAGCAGACATTTGTCAATTTCTCGCGTAAACCAGCCGAGAGAAAGTAAAGTAGAAATCACTTTAAAAAATAAACAGCTAAAGTTAGAGTTATAGGGAAATAATTGGTCCTGCGACCCGGTCATCTGGCTCTGAGGACCAATTATACTGATGAAGTCACATTACTTATCTAAAGAGTGTGACATCATTACATTACAGATGACGCGATGAGAATAATCAAAGCCGGAGGGTTCTACATAAACCACCAGAAGGTCAAGAATATCGACGAAGTGATCACCGAGTCGGCGCACATACTTCCGAACCTGGTCTCCTTATTGAGAGTTGGCAAACGTAACTATTACATTGTCAAGTGGCAGACGTAAGAATAAAGTATTATTTGTTATGTTTACTGGTTATTTGCATTGAATGTACACTGTGATATGGGAGGATAAAGCATTGTTTGAATCAAACACATATTTAGCATATTATAATTATTATATTTACTTACAACAGAAGCATGTATACTTGCAGTATATATAATAAAAATGCGTATCACATAAAACATCGTAAATACTACATAACGGTACTTAAGCCTATAGAAAATTATAATACACTGAACCAGCGCGGCGGAATATAATGCAACTTCAAATTTTAAATATAAAAATATGGCTAGAATAATTAATTAAAAAACATAATTACGTTTGTGCACCCACTCTCTTGTCCAGAGACTCGGAGCGTAGCTCAGTGAGTAATTCATTCTAATATCACATTGATTTTAACACCCCTATATTGTACAGTGGATTGTAAATACGCTACTAAATACAACATGCGAATAGGAAGGCAATAAAAGCTAAATTGACAATAACGATATGTCTTTTGGAATAATACTTGTGAACCAATTGCACTCTTGATACATATTTTACATCCCTCTTTACGATATATTTATTTATTAAATACAAATAACATCACTCTCTGGATGTGATGTGTAATAATTACAAAACCGCGCTTTTTACAGTACGATACAATTTACGGAGAAGCGACGTGGCCCGTGTTATGTGAAATTCATCCTTATTATGGTTGGAATTGACTACCTTTTCCGTCCTTTCTCGCGGACATGATCAGTGCATTAGCGCAGTTAGCTTAGCGCTCGAGTATACGCTTTGTGATAAACAGTTCAATGGGATAAAGTGATGAGAGTGTAATACAATAAAGAAGCTCCTTACAATGATTGAGCGTGTGAATCATAGTCTTATTCTAATGTTCTTCGCGAGTCTTACGTCATACTAAGGCCGGCTGTACTACAAACGTTAAATTTCTTGCTCAATCCTGTACTATCTGACACTGGCTCGTTCAAGTAAATTGTAACGTGTGTGGCCGGCCTAACTCACGAGCCACGCGCTTACATCATACTTAAATATTACAATGTCGCCGTAGCTTTGAGCTACAAAACAAAAGCACTTTTTTAGTAATGAATGTCAGTCTCAATTTTATAAAATAAAAATGACAATTTGAAACTCACATGCGATTCCTATAAATACTTACACGATACGAATGATAGCTAAGAATAATAATGTACTGTTACAATATGTTTTTTTTTTCTGAGAAGGCCACCGATATTTTGGGAACCTACGTTACAACTAATAGCAGCAAAGCGATGCATTCACTCGCCTACTGTTTGTCACGTTTTATGATTGCGGAACAGAGTTTGTCCCTTAGCGAGCATGCGTGTGAGGAATCTCTCTATAGGCTATAGGTCGGTGCTTTCGCTGACGGGGGCTGCGGCGGCGATGGGGGGCGGGGGCGCGGGGACGCAGGGCCGCGGGGGGCGCGCCGCCGCCGGCCGCGGCGACGTCGGCGCCTCCGTGATGCTTCCCTCAGACTGGGACAGCTGCCGGCTTTGACTAGACAGACCTTTCATCTCTTCAAGCTCCGCGTCCTTGCCGCCCGAGCTGTGCGTCCGGTGAACCGTGACCCGAGGGCCGTCATCTTCGTTGCTGTTGTTAGCGCCCACCTGTATGACAGTGGGGTGTTGCTTGTCGACGGTATAGATGTGCGTTCGCTCGAGGGTGGTGGGGTTGTTCTCTGCACTGTCGGTGGAGGAGCGTGGTGCACGGAAGCTTTGTGGGCGCAGTGTGGCGGGCCGCTCGGGAACTGCGGGCTTGTGCCGCAGCTGTACTTCCGAAGTGTCAGGTTCCACCGCGGGCACTATGGTCCGCGGCGCCGCCACCGGCCGCGGCGGCGGTTGCCCGCTTGGCTTCACACCACCACTCTTATTGACAGTCTTATCGGTCAGGGAAACCGTCGAGCCAGACAGCGCGTCGCCCAATACTTTCATTCGGCTCACTATGCCCGTCTGCGCGGTCACATTTTTGACAACTAAGGTGGATTCCTTGTCTGATTTGTTCTCCATCGCTTTGAGACTTTCGTACTTGTCTTTCTCGAGCTCTAAGCTCTGGCGGCGGAGGTCGTTGAGGTTTTCTCTGCTGGCGCTCTTCGCGGCTTCTTCCTTCAGCGCCTTGTGTTGTCTGTAGGTGGACCGGTTTATAGTCTGCACGCCTGAGATCACCTTTCCGGTGTCAGAGATGACAGGTCGCGGAGGTTTTGCCGGTTTCTCGTCGGACTTAGTGACTTGCTCTTTGTCGATACTGGGCTGTGGGTCGGGCCGTTTGTTTTTATCAGGCGTGAAGTTGGGCGGGGTGGGCGCTAGCGGTTTATTTTTCCGCCTCGTGATGGGCTTTGGGCTACCGTGTGGGGGACTAGATTGGTCTGAGAGGGAACTGTTGGACTGCGCCTTTTTAATATTATTGTCTAATAAGATGAGGCTGGTGTCATGACTGTTGCTTCTTGAATGCCGGCCCGGCCCGTCCACGACTGATTTGTTGTACTCGTACATGGATTTGCTGAGGCTACTGTATTCGCCGTTGGCCGGCTCGGTGCTAAGCGCGGCGGTCTGCGTGTACCCCTGAACGAAGCTCTGTGTGAACCCATACTCGCACTGGTCCGGTATTAGGTCCTCTTTAGAAAACGTGATGAAGAAATTCAGGTCATCTTTGAAGAACCAGTCGGCGTGTTTGATTAGTAACTCCACGACGCAGTTTACAACAGTTGCTACGTTCATGTCGAACGTGCTTTCGTCCGCCGCCCATAGGAGGTTCGGCGCGACGACTATCGCTAAATTTGACGGCGTCATCTTGTTGGTGCTCTGGTTTTGCGTGAGGGCCGAGAGGAACTTGATGAGGTACCTTAGGTTCTGGAAGTTGGCGTCGGGGAGGAGGTGTATGGATTCCCAAAGCGCGTTGAGGCGCGCCTGCTCGCCGGGCTGTCGCGAGGCGTTCATGAAGGACTCGTAGAGACGGTAGGTGAGGAGGGGCTCGGGGAGCTCCCGCAGATAGGACTTGAGGACGGAGGCCACGACGTGCACGTCGCGGTAGTCGCGCGGCAACGGGACCGTGAACAAACCGGCGTCGAGGGACAGCTTCATTCGACGCACCTTTGAAGAGCCTGCCAAAGGAATACATTGATATTTTTAAAAAGAGTTTGTTGTTATAGCGAATTTTTTTTATAGTTATCATGGTATGTATTGTAACATTGTAAGCAATGAAACCATTAAAACATTTATCTCTGCGCCAAGATTAAGGTTGCCAAATTAAGTCTTATAATAATCGACTATCGTGACTATAGTCGATTATTATAAGCGCAACTCGCGCCGCGGCTCGTTCTGTACACATGACTGCACGTCGACGCTTACACGCTAGCACTCTACGCCGTTACGTTTCGGGCGACTTTACAACAAAAGTGTACACTCCGACGTGCTGTCGTGTCTAAATTCGTTGTCTTTTTAAGATGACTTCGCGGACCACCGGTAAAGAACCAATGCTCTAGCTAGAGGGTCAAGAGACAGCCGGCGATCCTAAACAGGCCTTCCTCACTAAGCGCTAACTCGTGTAGGGTTCAGACGCATAGCTCGATAGGAAAGGCTATCTCTTTGTTCTTGACTGGCTCTCACTCTCACAGTGCAATTCGCGCCGCGGCTCATTGTGTCCCCTAGTTGTCATTTGTTAAATATTTTTAGGATGATTTCGCGGACCACCGGTAAAGAACCAGGGCCCTTAGCCTGTAACGCAATGGTGCCAAAATGGGCTCCCGGTTGACGGTTTCAATTACGATTTATTAATGCTGTCGGTCCTTTTAATGTTTTTGTAGTACAGCGAAGAATATTATGAGTCTAATTCTAGAGGATTAGTTCGCTGGTTGTAGGAGAACAACGAAAAAATCCCGATTTTGTCCTTCTACCTGGGACGCCATTGATACGCCATTGTGTTACAGGCTAAGGCCCCAGTGCTATAGCTAGAGGGTCAAGAGATCACTTACCGCCAGCGATCCTAAACAGGCCCTCCTCGCTAAGCGCTAGCTCGTGTAGGGTGCAGACGCATAGCTCGATGGGGAAGGCTATAGTGCGGCCGGTCACTCGCAGGTGCTCCTCCAGAGGGTACCCGAACACAGGCTTCACTGAACTGTCGTCTGTGAAAGAGGAGATAGTATGTTTTAGGGTTTGAAATGGTGGCTGGAGTGGCGGCAATGGATTGGTAGAGATAGGGGACGAATAGTTTTAGAGGAACCGACGGAGGCGTTTTTGTGTTTTTGCGTTAGATGCCTCTGAGTCGGAGCGTTTTAAATTATCTATCCCATCCCTCGTTGGTTAGTTTAGCTATCCTCTGTATAGCTACTATAAATCGGCCCCAGTGGTACTTTGTTTTCATAGTTGACAAGTTCTATAAAAACCTAAAGTATACATATCTCATGATTACAATGCATGAGTCACCATAGTTGATAGAATCCTTTCCAACATCAGTGCAATGATAATTAACGACATCTCCAATTAAGAGCACTGCCCTAACAAACACATTGTCTAGACAACGGTTCGCCAACTTTCATCGAGAAAATCTAGTATAATCCGTGCGGGATCAGAATGGGATAATACCTTTTGGAACTGAGAAGCTCGCGGTCCTGTAGCGTCAGCATTTCGGCAAACTCTAGTTGTCTATGGCAAACTCGCGTCGAAACTTGCTTGTGTTTCTGTGCGCGTGGGTGTTTGCTCGAGTTTTATCACGTTTTATTCAATTAATGCAATAACATTGAATCCTTTAACATTACAATCATTATACATACTTGTGTATTTCCAATTTCATAATAACCCTATGATAGTACGTAGAACTAAATTTTTTTTTACTGACGCTACTCGAGAACTGTAATTTTCGATTCAGTTCCAAAAGGTATTATCCCATTCTGATTCCGCACGGATTATACGCGCCACGAAAGAAGAGACTTGACTGCGCCTCCCGCACTCTTTCCGCTGCCCCGATGACTTCCGGTCATTTCCCGCTCAGTAATACGCTCATGCCGCTAAAGAGACCTATAAATCGTCCCTGCGCTGTCAAACCTCGTGGTGTCTCAAGTCTCATCTTTCGTGGCAAGTATTCCGTAGCCCGGTAGCCGTTGACGACTTGACGCTAATACGGCCTTATTTATTCTAAACTGTAACGTTTGAGATTGGTTCGTAATAGGCAAAAACGTAGCACTTTATTTTGTACTATAGCCCATCTTTTTATTTCACCGAGTTGTACAGACAAGATATGAAAAATACGACAGCTGAATTCTCTTCGGTACGGTTTGAGAGGCTCTGTGTAAGGAAATCTTGAGTGGTCTTGTTTGCGTTCTTTCACTAATCGCCACAATGCATCAATTAACTAGTGGACTTTGTTTCGCTTCCTGCAACCGCGTTTAGTGTCAACAATGCTGACCATTTGGTAACATTTGGTTTGTTATAGTACATTACTGCCGCGATCTGTAATGGGTGCGTTTCTGGCGCGCTTTTGATGGCCGACAGAGCGCAGCGAGGCGCAGCTCAAGGCCATCACAGCGTGGTCAGCATTGCAGCCCTTGAAAAAAACAAAAGACAATCGAAGATTTTTTTCTTCATTTATATTACAAATAATGTACCTATCTGAGCTATGCCTGCCAGTATTTTTTTTTCTTACCACGGAGTAGGTATGTCGTTCTCACTACTTTTTGATCACCCCTCGAATGTAGTGAAGGTAAATAATAAAATAAAACCGGCCATGCGAGCAAAACAGCCTCTTTGGTGCCACGCGAGCAAAATAGCCTGTTTACTGCCACGCGAGCAAAACAGCCACTTTGCAGCCATGCAAGCAAAACTGCCTCTTTGCTGCCATGCGAGCTGTTTAGCCCCGCTAGCCGCAAATAAAAAAAAAACGCATCCAAAAACTAGTTTTTTTTATCGGCGGCATTGCATGAAGAGATTAATGAATGTGGATGAAGCTAAAAAGGTAAGTATGTCAGTATCGTGGCAAGTGGCAAACTATGGTCTCTACCTACCCCTGTACACGCGTGAGTTTGTTTGTTTATGTATGTAAGTATGTAAAACCACTTTTACTGTAGATTCAATCAATACCGTATGTATGTAACACTTATTATAAAAGTGGTTTTGTAACAATGAGTAGGTAAAACGACGTCACAAACTTTGCAGACCTCTAGTATTTCTCAGGAAACGTGAAGCATTCGAGATGTGGTGCTAAAAATTTGTTGGACTCAAAAGGTTAAGAACGAGGAAGTCCTAAGACGTGTCAACAAGAAGCGAGAGATAGATAGATAGATAACTCTTTATTGCACACTATAGAGGTAACTTATTTACAAGGGTAAGTCTTAAAACTAATCAACACCATCAAAAGGAGAAAGGTGCGTATCTGGGACATGTGTTCAGACACGAGAGATACAGCCTCCTGCAACTTATAATGATGGGAAAAGTCGCTGGCAAGAGACGCGTCGGCCAAAGGAGAAAATCCTGGCTAAGAAACCTACGGGATTGGACTGGGATCGCGAGTGCTGCCCAGCTAGGTATTTCGCCTCGCGGGAGACAAAGAGGGATATCCCTCTAGAGAGCTGACCGCCAACCTTCGCTGAGTCGGAGAGGCACCCTAAGAGTATTTCCAATGACTCATTCTAATAATTATTGGGATTATGTAAACACGTTAATAAAATCATTGACCATTAGTAACGACAAAGGGAAGTATTTATCGTAAGTGGACAGAGATAGTAGGCGCTCTGCTATGCGCTGTGTGGGGCTTTATTTAGTAATCCCTCTCGAAGTTAATGACTTTGTTATCACAATAACATATTTATCAATACAATAAACAACATTTTAAAAGCGGTGGCGTTTGGCTACCTACATAAAAGACTATTTCAAACTACGCTAAAAAAATCAGGCGCAAACTGGGATCTTCAGAACAATGTTGTCTGTCATTCATAGCAACCTACGAAAGTGCCCGCTGAATAAATCGTCTACTACGGATATTTATCCCACTTGATTATCACATTTATTAGGCTTTTCTGGCGACTTCGGCCACGCTGACGGCGAAAAATGTTGGCATTTTTTTGTCGTAGTCTAAGCAGCCGAAGTCACGGGCAGAAGCTGGTATAAAATATTAAAAATAACATAGATACATAAGTACAGTTATTTTCTGCGTTGTTACAGAGTCCATCAACTCTGTTAAGGTAACATGAATTATTTTATGGACGCTTAACATAACCGTGAACGCCATTCTATCGCCCACACTCAACGCTGGACCGCGAAAGCTATAAAGATCGACCTGAGGTCAACTATTTGCAATATTAGTTCTGATTACTCCTGACTTTTAACCTAGATAGCTGGGTTTCACCGAGAGATTGTGGACGTACTGTATTTTAAAGCATGTTACTGTCAACTGCACTGAACTTATTTATAAACGGGGCTAACTACCGAGCCGTAACCTGTAGTGAATGCAATGCGACGCCACTATGCTAGTTAGGTATTCATGTAATTTGTATCTCATGATGGCGCCGATCGATGAAGCCCGAGGCGCGACACAACATAACACCAAGCATAATACCAAAGAGCATATAATACAATAATACCCAGCCCACAGGGGTATGTAAGCCGCCGATATAACTTATAGAATTGGTAATGCATTTTGCGCATACAATTTAATTTACATATTTCACCCCATAACTGGTTGAGGCGGTATAGTTACCACTATAAATTGAGTCTTACTGCATAAACATAAAGTCGAAACCCGCGCCTGTGCGGTCTTTTAACAGTTGGGTCAGCATGACAGCCCATATCGAGGCTTACACCTCGACAAACCTGTGTCTGTATGCTCTATGTAGATCAAAAGGGCGCGAGAGAGCATTAGATCGAGTGCTACGTAGCCTAGTTCGCAAGAGCTTCGCAGTGTCACGAAGCGTTTGCCATAGACTCCGGCGCCTCCTTACAAGTTCTGCAGAGGAAGTCATCATAAGACATCCCCTTACAGGCTCTGCAGAGTGAGTCATTAGACAGTCTCATGTCGAGTAGGTGTGTGTAGATGGTGGTGGATAGTTCGTAGTTTCGTACTATGCGAAGACCAGAAAACCACTCCAAATGCAACATGGAAGAGACGAAGGCGCCCTGAAACTATCTGGCGTCGATCAGTGCAAAAGGTCTCGGGATGAGCACATCCGAGCTTGAGATGAAGATCAGCCAGAATGGAAAACTGTTTTAAGAGCCCATGTTCCTGATTTGGGATAAAAGGAACTTCGCCTCTATTCTATAAAAAATCCACTCAACCGTTAAGCGTCAAAACACTCGAAAATAGCCCTTATTAAAATTAACAATCTTATTTAGGCATTTAAAAACGTTATTTTTATGGTGGACATTTTAGAGAAAACAGGAGCAGATGATGATGTCGAGAACGTATTTGTTTGGAAGTAGAACTCACTTATAAACCGCTCCAGCTCCGGCACAGTGTCCTGGAGCGAGTGTAGCGCCGACTCGTGGTAGGCCCTCTGCAGCTTCACATACTGCAGCAGCGTGTGAGCCAACAGCGTCTCCTTGGCCACCAGCGCAAACATATCGGCGGCCAGCGCGTCGCGCGCCGCCTCCACCCTCGTGCCGGCCTCTTCGAGCTCGTCTTTGGCGGCGCTTAGCTTCGTGGGGTTCTCTTCCTTTTGACGCTCTAGGTGCTGCGGGAAGGTGGTGAACTTTAGTGGGAGCACAAACAATAACTGCTACCTACATGATAAATAGACAGGGTTGAAGGGTAAAGCCGGCCAGGAACGTGAAGACCTACACAATTTACTGATGTAGGTATAAACACAATGTAACATTCTAAAATAAAACTAAAATAATATAAAATAAATAAACTATACCAGATTGAGAAGATAGTATTTTTCAGTCTCTAACTTTAACGCCCTTTATAGGGTTTTTTATATCGGAATGTTGCTAACAGCATAATAAACAAGTTACAAATCAATACAATTTAAAAAAAGGTTTTAGTTGATGGCATTCTGTAGCAGTTAGCCATACATTATCGCGAAACGGTATTAGATATTCAAATCAACAGGAAGTAGGTTAAAGCTGACAAAAACTGGTTATAAATCCGAGCAAAAATGGCATAATTGTGTAATAGTGAAGATATTTTGCATTTGACCGACATCAACAAGCGTAACAATTTTCTATTTTGAGCATAACACATTTTGATACTACAAGTACTTACTCTAACTTATCAGATACCCTACTATTGATAACTGTTAATCTTGAGATGAAACCACTTATTTGCTAGGACCGAAACACTAAACTCAATGGAATTCTAGAAAGCATGATATTGAGTAGTGTGGACCAAGTGTGGACCCCTTTTTGGGCAATAAGGGATGTCATGTTAGTATACATATTTCTATCTTCCGATTTTAATGTTATCTTTCATCTAATCTTTGGTTTGGTCTGGTTGTACATTCATTCTGAAGTCCGATATGTAGACAAACAAATAAAATCTGGGACTCAGCACTGACTCATCAATTTACACTGAAACTGTTCTTAAAATAACTGTTAGTACTTTCAGTCATCAAAATAATCATGACAGACACAAAATCAGGAGAATGAAAAAATCAGGAAATAATGCCATTATCACAACTTATAGATGAGTCTGTAAGACTAATCTGTCCAGATTCCAAGCGGAGAGGTTAAGGATTCAGGGACAAGGTGTGTAAGACGTAATTTCACCAAAGTAGCAAGAGAAAATGTCATAAATCATGCAAAATCTTGCTTGTTTCATACTACAAGTACAAGTACATTGTTTCCAGTTATTCATCCTGATTTATTTACTTTGTTTTCAAATCCTGTACAAGTATTAAATCTGTTAAAAGTGTAGTTTCCCTAGTTATGTATAGAGCTCATGCAAACCTAAGAAAACATTGATAAATTAATCAGCAATAGTTACAGTACTCACATGATATTTATTGGCAGCAGATTCCTTCTAATCAGTCTGCTGAGGTGTTTCTTTGCCTTCATAATGACCGGCAGGTCCTGATCAGCAATAGCCATCAGGGGGGCACAGACCAGCTGCTCCACTTTCAACTCATGCTCTGCTATTTCGTTAGCGAGGAACTTCTCCGTTTTACCTTTGGAGACAAAGGAAAATTGTTCACAAAATTATCAGACTTTAGAGAGCTTTAGAACCACTTTGCTAAGTCTTTGGCCCAAAGATTTTTTTCCTACACTTGAAATTAAAGTTCCGGCTACATATTTATAGAAACTTACCGCATTCATACAAAATGTACTTCAAAATACTGTCATCATCATCAAAGTTGCTTGCTTCAAGCATTGAGAGACCGAGCATGTATTCCGGCAGTTTCTTGAGCCTTTTCTCTCTCGCTGCGGGATCCTGTCCCTGCGTGCTGCCCGCCCCCGTCGACAGTCTCTTGCTGACCAACTGGAGCGCATTGCGCAGGTGCTCCACCTTCCTGTCTGCCGTCTGAAGCTCATCGGTTAGAGCTTCATTCTTACCAGACCTGGGTTTCAAATGGATCTTATTAAACATCACAATATCAATCAAATTAGGGTTAGGAACAGTGTTAGCTTCCGGAGCTCGTGTAACAATGCGATTTGGGCGAGAAAACTGATGAAGTGCAGAGATACAGAATCTTATCTCGCGATAGATAAAAACAGCCCAAACTTACCTGGAAAACGTTTGGTCGGCCAGTTGCTTCACTCGGTAAAACTGTTTCTTCATTGTTACTAATTATTTTCGCTGATCTTATTTATAAGCTACAAGGTCATTGGACTTGGTCGATCACAAAATAATAAAACTATCAAGATCCTCGCTAAAACAAACTGTAATGTCAGTGCGTCAATGAGATCATCCTCGGCACGGAAGAATGAAGATTGAAGACACCAACAATGCACTGCACACGCACAACGGTATAAGGCACTACATTTCCCTGATTTTAATCGCTACATAAATATTAGTTTTATGAGGGAAAATGCCCTGAGAACAAAATTACTGCGAAGACAGAAGCAGAAATCGGAAAACGACGAAAAAAAGTAAATTTTATTTTTTCTATGCCGTCACACTGTGTTGCCAGATTATACACAACAACAGATTACAAAAAAATAAAACTTGATTTTTACGTTTATTGCTGTAAATGGCCAAGCCATAAAAATAACAAAAATCACCACATTTTTGTGATGAACTGCATTTTTTTGGAAAAAGTACAGACATTGAAAATTAATCCAAAAAAATGCTGTTTTGACCGGACCTACTGAAGTATATAACCGGATACGATTGATTATACTTGACATTTGCTTATCATACATTACCGCTTCTTCAGTGTCAATAACTATTTATACACGCGCGCAATACCGCGTGATATCTGTCACTTTGGTTTCTGTTTCAGTTTAGTTCGATAGGACCGAGTGAAACAGCGACGTCAATCACGCTAAAAAACGTATAGTGTGTAAAGCTGCCTTTATTTTAGGAAAGCGCAATGGATGTTGATCTAATGTCAATGTCAAAGTAATCAAATAATCAATCAAATCAAAACAACGAAGGAAAACATTTTTGTCTGAAAAGAAATGGGATTTCAAAGAGTTTTTCCTTGTTCGACATGACTGAATTATTCGGGAAATTGTTGCGGGAAATCTTACACCCAAATTTAGATGGTGAAAAGTAGAGTACCGCCCGCATTTGGCTCCTCGCCTCGCAGCAAAAACCACAACAGCGAAGGAAACAACTACGAAGTAATAAAACTTGTTATCAATACTGTTGTGGTGCCATTCGTTTACGCTGGCGGTGGAGGGAGTTGAATAGAAAGTGTGGCGTGGCGTTTGTTTATAACGAAATAATCAACATAACGTCGCTGGCGTCAGTGCAGGACAAAAGCGGCCTGCGATTTCTCGCGGGTTATACATATTTTACGCGTTTGTGATATTGAATCCTGCCGTCATGGATAGAAAATTCGGAAACGTTATACTTCTGGGCTTCGGCTTCATGTTTGTATTCACGGCGTTCCAGACTATGGGAAATATAGAGGTATGTGTTTAATTTTTTATTCTCCCGTTTCTATCATAGTTGCTTTGGTATGTAACTTATCTTGTATCCTGAAAACTTGCTAAACAAGGGGTGAGTGGAGGCACCAAATCATTAGAATTGGGCACATGCTTCAATCTTATTAATTTTCCATAACTCTGCTTGCCACCGAAAACACAAATAAATAATTTAACAACAAGATTTATGGTAGTTCATTTAGGCTGTGTCTACTGCTGTGTTTATGCGGTTCCACTTACACTAGATTTGTGGAGTGACCACTCGGCTGCAGTTTTCCCACTTAGATAAAATCAATCACATTTAGTATTAAGTAATCATTAGCAAGAGATATTTTATTTTGGAGGAGGTTTATTTAAGGTAGGACGTTAGCAATGTGGCGGGAAATTCTACATTTTCACAGTTTTTTACATTTTGTAGCTAAACTGACGTATTTTTGTTCAGCGATTTTAGATTTTTGCCGCAAATGAAAAATCGCTGAACAAAATAGCTCAGTTTTCTGCCACGCTGCTATCTTCCTGCCTTAATGTCTAATATTTTTAACAATGTGGTCTCTTCACCCATCTAGTGTCAGTGAAGGTGCCACTGGCCGCTGTATAAATCATCTCATTACGTAGATGCAAAGGCCTTCGTTTTTAATATTTCTAAAATTACTGAAATTTTTCCCCTGCTGTCAGTTTTATAGAATACTCTCCCAATTCCCCATCTTTACTCTGGAGCTCCAGAATCCATGATTCTCGATTTTTATTATTATTGATTTTAACAACAATTTTTCACCTACCACAGAACTAAGGCCTTTGCATCTTCGTAATGAGATGATTTTTATACAGCATCCAGTGGCACCTTCAGTCACACTAGATGGGTGAAGAGACCACTCGACGCTGTAGTGCCTGGAACATTGTTTTAGATGGAGTAGGCTTGCCCAGCACCTATTATACAGCACCCATCTTGACAGCTAAGTCGGCCTAGCCCACAGGAAAGACAAGTCAACACCACACCTACGACAATGCCTTCAATAATGCCAGTTTTCAATTTCCCCAATAGCCTTGAAATGTTTAATTAGCTTTAGTTTGTGTGCCATAAAATAAAATTTCAACTACAAAAGGTCAATCAGAATTCAATCAATATTATATATCTCGTCAAGGCCATTGTTGTGCCCTTGAAAACAAATGGCTCACTGACTGGGAAGAAGAAATACGAAATACTTCTTACAATGCTAAAGATACCAGGCTAGAATTATAACTTGTTTCCCTAAGAAAGATTTCACACATAAAAACCGGACAAGTGCGAGTTTAACTCGCTTTGAGAGGGTTCTGTACAATGTAGTATATTCGCAGCAGATTTTCATACACATTGTAAATATTCACAGCTAGGTAGCTAAGTTACATTAGTCGAAAGTCCAAAGTTCCTAACCATACCGTGATCCGCAATGTAGGACTGCGGAGCGCCATCTGTTGGCTGAGTTGAAGAACTAATTAATATTTTCCTTATGTTATTTTATACAACATGGACTTCTCATACGTTTTCCTGCAATCGACATATAAGTAAAGACCTATTTACTGTACTTTATTCTAAATCTTGTATAAAAATTTTGGGCAGTAGTTTTGGAGATAAGGCGGAACATAATGCTCAATCTTCGCCTTTTTAAATAAATAACTTCAAAACTATTTATCTTAAAATTAGAAAAAATATATTTGAGATCCTCACAACGAGCTTATTCATTTAATATGTCACACAATTGAATATAGTTAGCATTATTTTTTTCCACTTTACCCCCCAGAAGTGGTCTCTATGTTTAAAATTAATAGATTTACGTTCCAAGTCCGGGTCACCGACTTACGCATGTGTATCAAATTTCTGCTAAATAGGTAGGTAGGTAATCGTATGAGGTAGTGGCCACCCCTGGTGTCAGAGTTTTTAGGCCACTGCTAAATCAGTCCAGTAGTTTAGGAGAAATTGCACAGAAATTGGACAGAGCACGAGTGATTCCATTTTACCCTTTTGAGCTATGGAACCCTAAAAAAGCTCAAAGAAATTTAATTAAATGAATTATTATTAACTATTCTCATAGGTTTGCATGAGCATATAGCATTTATTAACATAATTATTAAAACAACACTTTTAACGGATTTATCACTCTTTGTTTATTGAATTTTAGAATTTTCTCCAATAAGTGATAAATCCGGTAATTTTTTTAGATTTAAATTTTGAGTTATTTATTATTGACGGCATAATTTTCAATTCTTTCTCTATTTAACTCAGTTGATTTGTTACTTCGATCCTAGTATAAAATTCACACATTCAATGCTAGGGTTCAACAATCTCCTCTAGCATTCTAGTGCAGCTATGTTGCAGTGCAACTCTGTAGATACCGCGCGCACTGCATACTAATTAGGCAGCGCAGTTCCGTATGGTCTTCCGGCCAATGTGGGGCGGTTACGACTGTTATCTCAATTCTGAAATAGGACCCATTGTAGAATTTCCTCTTTTCTGAAATAAGCTTCTTTTGTCACCGGCTATACTTTCTATTTTTCGTCAACCCATAGAATAGCCAATCAGCGGTGGTGGACTTGTGGAAGTGGTAGAACATTGGACTCGGAAGCGAGAGACCCAGGTTTGATTCCCGGCGCAGGCATGTGCCTATGACTTTGTTTCTTTTCAAAGTTACGTACATTTGTGAATTTGACGTAGCAACAAACCACTCGCTTCACTAACGGTGAAGGAAAAACATCGTGAGGAAACCCGCGCCTTAGTTGGCTCCACATGTATTGACATTTCTTACCTGGGGGCGAGGCCGACTAAGCTGTCAGGATGGTATAGGTGCTGGGCAAGCCTACTCCATCTAAAACAATGTCCCAGGCACTGCAGCGCCGAGTGGTTTCTTCACCCATCTAGTAAAGGTGCCACTGGACGCTGTATATCCATCTCATTACGTAGATGCAAAGGCCTTAGTTTTTAGAATACATAATCCAAATCAAATCCAAATTCCAAATCAGCCCCTGTATTCTCTAAAATAAGCACCGTACAATGTTGTTTGCGTGTTCATAGAGAATTGGACTTTGTCAATCTCGACTCAATAGCGTTGAGGGCTGGCTATACGCATTACGGGACTTGAATCTGTGACCCGACGGGCTGTATCAGTGCTCTATAAACCTTAAAGCTATCGCTATAATTCGCGACCCACGATGATGACCGATTTTTCCAGCAAGTAAAGTGATGTGAAGCGCGCTTTATTCACAGTGTACCTGTCTTTCCATTGTTATAACTCTTGAGGTCTGTTCTGTCAGCATCAGCAGCCTTCTACCAGACAGACGGATAGTTTTACATGTTTTTTTCGGCTCGCTGCTTACAAAGGAATAGAATCCTTGTTTCGATCAGAGTTTCTGATTTCTGAAGTTTCGTCGAGGATTTGTGTAGACAGGTACGGTCGGCCACAGTCACAGATACCCCATGGCAGCTCTTAACGCGCGCGACATAAGGGCGCCAATCGAACAAAAAGGGGTATCTTTGGGTGAGGCCGGCTGTACCTGAATTTCCAGTTTCGCCGTCATTAAGGCGCTGGGCATAGTGAATTAGCCCGCGCGCAAAAAAAATGCACAAAAACGATTCCTGTATCAAATACACAAAAAAAATCGAAAATGTTCACATATCAAACCCTAGAATTAGGTGAGAGCTATCTAAAACAGCCGGTTTTGTGTTGATACCCATAACAGATTGCAAGATATTTTGTTTGAAAAAAAGTGCGCCGCCTATTTTTTTTCATCAAAAATATCTTCAAAACGTTTATGAATGTCAACACGAAACTGGCTGTTTTAGATAGGTCTCGTCTAATTCTAGGGTTTGATATGTGAAAATTTTCGATTTTTTTAGTGTATTTGATACAGGACTCCATTTTGTGCATTTTTCTTGGCGCGCGGGCGATTCACTATGTACAGCGCCTTAAAAAGGGAAAGGGACAGTGCCCGTCGGTACTACTAGGTCTTATACAATGAATGAAAGAAAGTGCAGGAGTCATTTAAGAAATTCTTCGTTTGTTGTATCGATTTTCTTCTTCGGGACTTCAGTCACTCATAAAAGTCCGTTCGCTTAGATAGTGTCGGTACACACGACGGCAATCTTGGTTCTTGGGATACCAACTATTTTTGAAGTATCTGTGATGGGCGCAGACATATTCATTTCAACACAATGCTGATGGACAATATCTAGAATTTGCTTAAATGTTTTACAAAACCTTCGTCTTTTAATTTTTGGGTCATTCGAAGTTTCGTCTAGAGGCACCTCGCTGTCCTAACGAACGAAAAAACATTTTATCTACACGCAGCGATCGACACTAAATACAAAATACTAAGTCAAAAGTCACAAGCACAACCTCTCAATACGACGCTTCTTTGACGAGCGGCGAGCCAAATTCACTGGCGTGTTTGCGACGCGTCGGCTTCCTTTAATTTCTTTTGTGAAAAGCCGCCGCGCGCCAAGGCGGCAAATATCAAAGCGAGAAGCGACACTATGATAGCGAAAGTATGCTCTTTCGGTTGTTAGCTCCTGGACGTAGAATCTCAGTACTCACAGCTGCGAAGAAAAGATTTGTTTTTTTATTATCTCTGTCCTGTCCATCCAAAGGTTGTCTGGGAGAGATGGTTCCGATAAGACCGCCAATAGTTCGCAATGTAGTTTATTTTTTTAAAATGTTTTTCTTGTATAATGTTTTCTTGTCTTTCTACAACACCAAAGGTTGACTGGTAGAAAATGCTATCTAGCATTAAGTTCGCCTTTGTACACAATTATTTTATTTTATTTTGTGCAATAAAGAATTTAATAATAATATAATAAAGATTATTTGTTTCTATCTATCTCATCCCTAAATTGAAATATATTTTTCATCTCCCACGCTCGGAAAGTTTGCTGTTACTAGTAACTTACGATCGTGTAAAGGCCGGATTTAAACTGCATCTGCATTTTTGTGCACTTCGAAATTTGAACGCGACGCCGGGACAGTCTTTCCCGCGCCCTATGGTGTTGAAAAAGAAAAAAACACTGGCCGTTTAAGAAGATGCCAAGTCCCGAGAGAAAAAAGAGCCTCATTCATAGTTCATTTACACGCGTACTTCAGCGAAAGTGATTTTTCGTGTCCATTCTCTATACAAAACTGTGAATGTAAATGGGGCATAAGCATCTTTTAAAAAGGTTAAGTCACGGAATAGAACATTCAGAAACGCGGTTTCTTTTTATAGTCTTTTCAATATTTTGTACACAATATTTATTTTATAATACCAGTAAATAAAAAAAATGCTTCGCTTCTGTTTTATCAAATAGATAATTATGTTTTAGTTTGTTAAATACATTTTTTAAAACGATATTACTAATTTAATTTTTTATCTCCTAGATTTTTTTATATAATATGGTAAAAGTTCAGAATGCACCCGGAAAAAAAAACATTCTTTTATTTACATTATTTTTGTGCCTGGATAAATAAACTTCAGGAAATTATTAATAAAACGAATGGTTTTAATACCAACGAAGTTCAAAAATTTAGTGCGGCAGCCGTAACTACAGTAAAATATGCTTTTAAAAGGAACTTATTTGATTCACCTGTTCTGCCTGTAAGTAGTTGTCTATAGAGTTTTTCCCGCTTGGCTAACAAAGTCATTTCCTCGCTTCTGTGAGATGAAAAGTTTTGTGTTTCGCACGAATGCAATATTATTTGCGTTTCGTGCTTCTGAATACCTCGCTACGCTCAGGTTTCTTTTTTTGAACCACTCGCTACGCTCGTGGCTCAATTTTAGAAACCTTCGCTAGCTCGGTATTCAATACAAGCACTCGCCGCAAACAATAATTTTGCATTCTTGCATAACAAATAACTATTGTTCGAGACAAAAACAAAGCGATAGTTGTTGTCTCCTTTGCTTTTTTTTAGACGTTGCTTAAATGTGTTGCCGTGTTGGTATTTGTTTCAAATCACGATTAACACGCATTCTTGATTACGAAACTATCATTAGCAAGGAACAAAGCAAATTGTATTACCTATCTCCAATCGATTGTAGAAAAATATTTGGGTCAATAGAAGTTACTAAACTTGTCGCTGTGATTATCATTGTTTAGTTGAGATTTTTTTAGTTCTAAATATCGTTTAAACGTTTTAAGATTTTTTATGATATGACATTGAAGAAAAAGATGAATAGATGGCAGCTAACATGCGAAGCAGAGTTTATCGTAATGTTTGTCCCCCTCGCGAAATTCGTTGAATGCAAAATAAGATTAATGCATGCATAATTTTTTTTCACTCGGTTTGTATACTTTTTTTTCCAATACCATCAGGGCGCCTATGAGCCGAATTAATACCTAAATGATTAAATATATTTAAAAAAATACATAACCACGGGTACTCGTAACTTGGTTTGTACTCCTGACCACTTGCCCAGAAGAATATTGTCCTGATTTACTTACATTATCATTTAAAATAATGGGATCACAATAATTACTTATTGTCATTCAAGAAATGTTGATAACGCTTTGCATTTATTATACCTATTATTTTAATTCCATTTCAACTTCTACCTTGAACTCTCTCATCAGTTGTCGACCAGCCTAAATAAATATCCCGAACGCTTTAGTTTATATGGCTTTAGTTAGTTAGAGGGACACACATCTCATAAGTTCTGGCTACCAGTTTTGGGAAAACATCATCGATATAAATACCGGGTATGTATATCGATGGAAAACATCCATGAAAGTTATAGGTATAGGTAGTCCATTTTTGGATTGGCAATGGGAAGTGAGGGTCATAATCAGACACGCAACTGCCCATTACATATTATTGTACAGTACACTGCATGTTATCACACCATATTCAACAGACCAGCCTGATGGCTCTACAATAACACGTTTAATTACGTAATAATAATATCATAGAGACCATCGACCGAGATTCGCGTGATTAAAGTCGGTATGCACACTTGCACAGGTACACTGACTTAGCTGCTTCGCGAAACAAGCGCCTGACCAAGCGTTCACAGGGGCCTGAGTCTGTAACGTGGTGCCAAAATGGGCTCCCAGTTGACGGCTTTACATAAGATTAATTAATGCTACTGGGACACCATCGAGACGCCATTGTGTTTCAGACTTAAGCCCCTGGTCTTAGGTCTGCCTATTGACCAGGCCTGGTTGTAGACATTGCGCTGGCACCTTTGACTTTACTTAATATCCGGCTTTTGTTATGCACACGAGAGTCTTTCGAGAGTTCGATACTTTCAAAGCGGTTGCGAGTTCTGAATTTAGAATTTTGGAAAAAAACAGTGAGGATAAATGGGCAGTTGCAAGCTGTCTTGCTGCCGATTTCTGAATTGAGAAATTCACTAAGCAAATAGGTAAGTATCGTTCTGTCTCTGCAGATTTCTCACAAAAGAGCGCGATACGTAGGTAAGTAAAATGTAAAATTCAAATGCTGTAAATTGTAAATGCTTAGTAAAATTCTCAATTCAGAAACCGGGCCTTGGACTTTTATTATTTTGCGGTGACAAAACGTAGCCTCCAATATTTTTCATTACTACTACTCCTACATACTATTACTATATTACGTACTAAGTAAGCACCCTCACTTACACTAGATGGGTGAAGTGACCACTCGGACGCTGCAGTGCTGGGCTACTACGAGTACTATGAAAAGAGCTAAGATACAAAACGAATGATTCGGTAGGATCTTCTCTAGCTCGGACAATCTTCACCCACTGTGGGCCTCCAAACGAGGCGCTATCAATATGTCGACACCAAACCCTAATTTCGTGCTTGTCATACATACAGGGCAGGTACTTCATCTGACTAGGTCAGCGTGGACGAGTAGCTAAATCCACTTTATCTTTAAAAAAATGGCGAAAAATGGCGGATTTTACTCGTGCTTTTGAAATAATTGCAAAAGTTATAGGTGCTTGTTGCCAACTTGTCACTAAAACAATAACCAAGTAGTGAGGTCATGTTGATAGAGATGATTTGTGCAATGTTTTGATTAGGTACACATACATATTACATTGTTATCACTGACTCTCGATATCCGATAATTCCAAGGATTCACCGAGATTTAGGTCAAGATATCTCGTTGTTGATACTTTTTCAAGGGGCTTGCCTAGCTGATAAAAGTATGTTCTGTAAATTTAAACGGTTCAGGGTCATCAAATTAACTGGCAAAAGTTTATCGTGAAGTATATTATTGTAACAATGTCCCAGGCACTGCAGCGCCGAGTGGTCTCTTCATCCATCCAGTATGAGTAAAGGTGCCACTGGACGTATAAATCATCTCACTACGTAGATGCAAAGGCCTTAGTTATTATTGCACCTAACGATTGTGTGTGCGATATTATTACAACTAATTTAATTCACTTCCGGGCATGTATAATGTGAAACATGCGTTGTTAGAGTAACTAGCCCACGCGATTTTCACAACTTCAACTATTGTTTTAAGGTAATAATAAAAACATAAACGGTTTCGTTGTCCTTATTACGAAACTTGAATCATGCAAAATTTTCTCTTTATGTATTTTATTGTCACTTGCCTACGCATGCATGACATGCATCGTATGACATTGCATAATTAAATACATAAACAGCAACAACATGCTTGTGCAATAGCAAACCAAAACTTGTCATAAAGTTTACGATGAAGATAAAATGCATAATTTTTCCCTTGTGAACCTTGTAACAATTTCAATTGTTTATTTATGTTTTTCGATAAAGATAATCTTTATCGAAGCTGAGAATGTTGCATTATATCTTTGGGAAAAAACGTGTAAATTTTCTAAATTGGGCATTACCTAGGTATTGCTGCCATACTTTGACTGAAAACCTAGGGCTAGTTTATCCCATTTAAGCTTAAGTTGGCCGCAGTCAGATAAAAACCGCCTTATCCCAAAATTGTGATGCTAGTATTATTTTTTCTTATATTAAGTACCTACTCTTCCCTTTTTCTTCTAATTCCCACTCTGCACTAGCCTTAAGCGACTTCGTCCCCGTGAACATTTTTGATACAAACTTGCGGAGCCCGTTTCAAGTTTACGATTTTCAGGAAATCCTTTATTAGTTCATCTCTACACCTAGGCACATACATAGCGTTTATATCTCCAGTAGTTTCGGCTCAACATTGTCAGCCAGTCAGTGTTTCACGTTATGTACGTACGAATAACGGCATTACCGAAGTCATCATCCGTATTAAAACAACGATGCCTCATAATATTCTAAGGATAAACTGTCAGACTTCTTTACATAAATATACCATCTAGGAACCTTACATCTTCATATCAAGTCAACACCTTGATCTCTAGCCTCTAAAATCTGTCTCAAGGCACCACACAATCGCACCGCACTAGTCAAAACACAAAGGCGACTTGATAGCGAACTACAAACTCAATCCCATTTTTTTAAAATATCACACACCCAAACCTTTTTTGTTTTTTCCTAAGCACTAACCCGTGCTAGGGTGTTTAAATCTTTAAAAGTTTAAACCCAAACCTTCACAAAAAACCTAGGCTAGCACAATCCATACAACTCAGCTCGACAGCGTGATATATTGTGGTATTTGTGGTGGACTGGATGTCCTGCTCTAGATAGATAGAGTGAAAAGGAGAGCAGTTCAATGCGAGCTATCGGGCACGATATTGTTCTTCACGTGACAAGTGCTGCGAGATTGAAATTGAAACCTCTGTCTGTGGCACTATTTGGGGTCGGCACTCCTCGTTCTCTTGCTCCAGGTTTTTCTCCCCTGGGTTGTCTGTTCGCTCAGTTGGGCTCGCTCCCAACAGAGCTCCGTTGAATAGGATGAACCGATTTCAACGCGGTCTATTTTTGTCTATGCACCTAGATATCAGTGAGACAAATTCTTAGACCTATGCCACTCTGGGATCTTATGGCGCCACCATAATGAAATATCCTTTATTTCTCACAGAAAACGATCCTGGACAGCATATCGCGCGACGACCCCGGGTTCACCGGCGACGGCTACACCTCTCTGGCCATCATCTACGCGACCCTAGCAGTATGCAACTGGCTGGCGCCATCGGTCATCAGCGTGACCGGGCCTCGGGGCGCCATGATCATTGGGGGCCTCACCTACCTGTAAGTATCTACAGCGATGAGTGATGACCCTGTAGTGATGATCACTAGCTGTCACCTTGCACCGGCATTGTACACTATACATTTGAGGAACATGTGCATTTTCATGTTAACATACATTACATCTTCTTCATCTCGCGTTGAAAGCATCGTTTCTTCTTATTCGCGCGCCTAGAATCTCACCATTTCGACAGCTTGGGGTGACGCTTCTGTCAGATCTGATGTACTGTTGAGCGTAAGGGCAGGCGTATTGCTGGTGCAGCTTCGCATCGGCTGACACGAGACATAAGTATCGTAACAGCAGGATACAAAACTCACGCTCTCAGAACAATAAGACCAACCAACACACGCCTGTATTATATGTAGAGAGGAGAGGTAGAGACTCAGTTGCTACTTTCTCCGGCTGCGTGTTACAGTGCATTAAGAATGTGGAAATTCCTAAAGGAATAATCCTTTCGGAACAGAAAGTTGAATTGTCGTGAAGTTAAAATCCCTAAATGTATAATTTCCCAAAACGAGTTTTATTTTTATTTTTGCAAAATTAAATAAGACATCTGTGCGCTGCGGTTACGCAACAATGTGTCATATGTTCACGGGAGTTGAACTTGTGACTTTCACTTTTAGTCAGTCTAGGCCGGGTTCACTACGTCTTGCCGAATTACATTTCGCCTTGTTACACTTCACCTATGACGTATCATCCAATGTCACTTAAACTAGACTTCATTTAACCGAATGACATTACACCTTTGGTTCATTTCACCGAATGTCATTAGTCCGAGAGCTTATTTCATCTAGGAATTGTTTAGTCTAATGTTCAATGACATTCCAATACAAATGGACAAACTGTTCCGTACAATAACCAAGTCAAAACGTGGCACACGCTAATTTCAACCTATTATGCTTCGACTGACTTTTTGTTTCTACATTGCTGCTGACACTTCAAGCCCTCAAAATGTATTGTGTCACTAAGCGGAAATGTAAATCAATCACGTAGTTTGAAGCTACGTAAGTTGATTTTTGAAGTTTATTTGAATAAAGATAGCAGTGGAGTAGCAATAGCCTATTTTAGTTTTTTGTTATGGGGAAAAAAAATCTGTTCCATGTAGCGGATATTATTTTAAACAGTTTATATTCAAAACTATGAAAAATAGGCAGGTAAGTATAATTTGTAAATAGCTTTTTTCCTGAAACATGTCAACCCCTAAATGTGATTTCCAACAAATGTTGTTCTACGACTTTTCGAATAGCTCGATAGCTTCTAGGAAAATAATAACAGCGAAGTTTAAAAAACCAGGTGATACAAATCTACTTTTTTATCCCGCCCATAAATAAAGCCCACTGCTGGGCATAAGCCTCTTCCTTTTCACGCCAACCCCCTCGGTCTAATGCCAATCTCGTCCATTGTCCTCCCGCTGTTTTGACAATGTCATCGAGCTTTCGGTCTACACTCCGACCCTCGACCCATTCTAGGCCACCATTCCGTGACGCCCTAGTCCACCGTTGGTACTCCCGCCTAGCCAGATATCTTCGACTTTGGTCTTCTGCCGAATGAAGAGGTTGAAGTAGTCGTGTATCAGTGTTGCGGGGCCTGGGGCCTGAGTCTGTAACGCAATTGTGCCAAAAGGCTCCCAGTTGACAGCATCAATTACGATTCATTCATGCTGTGTCGGTCCTTTTTATTTTGTAGTAAGTACAGGAAATATTATTCTGATTCTAATTCTAGAGGATTAGTTCGCTGGTTGTAGGAGAAAAACGAAGAAACCCCAGGGCCCTTAGCCTGTAACACAATGGTGCCAAAATGGGCTTCCGGTTGACGGTTTTAATTACGATTTATTGATGTTGTCGGTCCAGTGTCGGTCCTTTTAATGTTTTTGTAGTACAGCAAATAATATTATGAGTCTAATCCTAGAGGATTAGTTCGCTGGTTGTAGGAGAACAACGAAAAAATCCCGGTTTTGTCCTTCTACCTAGGACACCATTGAGACGCCATTGTGTTACAGGCTAAGGCCCCTGTTTTGTCTTTCTACTTATACTGGGACGCCATTGACACGCCATTGTGTTACAGACTTAAGCCCCTGGTAGTTATATTATTTTAACTAAAGCCTATCCCATCATCTTACTCAGTAAACTGGCAGGTCGAACTGTCATGTTAGTGAAAATGCCTGCCCCTTTTCAACTGACTAAGGATAGAGCAAGAACTGTGCGAAAAATTTTAGTCCTTAGAATTTTTACTTTACAAAAGGAGTCTCCATTGTTTTCTTTTCTGACTATGTTCTTGAAGCATCATTTTGTCTATCTCTTTCTGACCCGCGGGAGAGAAAGAAACAGGAACGTTTGTTTACAATCAATGGTTTTTATTGAAAATTTAATAGTTTCCTCTGAATATTTGTACCTTTTCTCCTGTTATCATATGTAAATAATATTAATTAACCGATGGTAGGTCACACCATTTTTATTTCGCATCGTCAAGGTGTTATTTCGGCACTTTTTTGTACCACATTTTGGCATGTTGTCAGCTGCGTAGTCATCAAACGTCTAATGAAAATATTGTGCTTACACTGAATTTAAGCACAATTTTGCAGTTACGTTTTTCGAGCGCCTATGAGTTGTCCATTTGTATTAGAATGTCATTGCTAATGTTGTTTTATCTAGATGTCATTTGATCGAATTTTGGTGGCCCCATCGCTTTCCGCCAGCGTCGCGTTCCGCCTGCATCGCGTTTTCATGGCGGGTTCGTAGTTCGGGGCGAACCACTAGTGTAACATGTTTCAATTTTAAACCGACTGCCCAAAGGAGGGTTATGTTTTTCACCGTCATGTACATACGTACGTATGTATTTCCGTTCCATATGTTCCACTTTCGAACCGATTTGAATAGATGAGGTGTCGTGTCGTTGGGTTGGACTTGCTGCTGCGAAACTGTCTAATAACAAAAAAAAACCGACTGCATCAAAGTTTAAGCAGGTGACGTAATAGTAGTGCTTCGATGAATGGTGTTTAGTTGTACTGTACGTATAGAGTAATTGAACGAGCAAGCGAAGCGAGCGAACAATCCAACGAGAGAACAATCCGGCGTTTGTATGTTTGTATGTAGGTATGTATGTATGTTCGTTCGACGATAACTTGAGTAAATTTAGTCGGATCGTTATGAAATTTGGTAGGCGGGTAAATGAAATTAAAAGAATTTTTAATTTTGAACATGACCCAAATCGGTCGAGGGGTTGCTGAGATATGGGGTTGTAAAGTTTATATGCAATGCGCGCCCGCGCCTGCGCAAATGGTGTTAGCAACAGTTCACTCGCGAGTTCATAGTTCGGGGCGAACCACTAGTTATTATTAGGTGAACTGTAGCATCGAACAAATGATGCTTCGATGAATTGTGTTTAGTTGAATCGTAATTAGGTGAAGTGTAGCTTCGAACAAATGGTTATAGTTAAAACAAACATTAGATGAATTGAACGTTAGTTCTACCGTAGGTTAGATGAGACGTCATAGGTGAAGTGTAACTAGGTGAAACGTGTTTCGGCAAGGCGTAGTGAACCCGTCTAGGCCAAGTCTCGTATTATGTTCTGTTAAGGTGCTTTTATGATCGATTCATTCCGTAACATCTCTTTATATCTGATATCATAAGTAGATTCGTTCTACAAGGTCTACTCCATCTACCACAGGCTCTACAATTTTCAAACTTTCGTGGTTTTTAGACATAATTATTGTAAGAAAACGGGATTCTTACCACGATTTATTTTCTTTTGAGTTCCCGATATTTCGGCACCGTTGCAGGCACCATGGTCACGGGTAGACTGAAGACGGTTTTTTGAATGTCAAACACCTAGGCGTAGATAAATCTACCACATCAGTCCCCGTAGCATGACTTTTATCGAGGCGGATTTATCCAACAAAATGGCGGTTTATCAGCATTTTTGACGTCTAAAGTGGGTTATAAATCGTCGAGAGCGATATATAACCCACTATAAACGTCAAAAATGCTGATAAACCGCCATTTTGTTGGATAAATCCGCCTCGATAAAAGTCATGCTACCCCCGCTGACACCGTTAGCATCGTGAGTCGGGCCGGGCCATCGAACAACTTGGAACGCAGTCGTCGAAATAGAAAGAGGGTAGATAGATTTATCTACGCCTAGGTGTTTGACATTCAAAAAACCGTCTTCAGTCTACCCGTGACCATGGTGCCTGCAACGGTGCCGAAATATCGGGAACTCAAAAGAAAATAAATCGTGGTAAGAATCCCGTTTTCTTACAATAATTATGTCTACAATTTTCAGTTTTTTTTTGTGCCCCAGTTTAGTTCCTATTCCACCGAGTTTAGGTTCACACAGCACGCTGATCATAACAGTCGACTCGCGATCTATCGATTGGTCCTTTACGTTTACATGGAGTTTTTTTTAAATTGGAGCGTCTTCGTCATGTCGTCGTTGTTATAAATATCTTGCCATTGTCACCATGGTCGAAATGGCGAGATTCTAGCCGCGCGAATAAGAAGAAACGATGCTTTCAGCTATGTCGGTGTCTGTGATGCATCGCCTATTGTCCGTACCTATAGCTATTACTCGTACCATAATACATTAATCGTACTTTGTTATTCTGTACAATAGGTTCGGGGAAAATAATTTGTTGCAAGATAAGGCTTAGGTGAAGAAAGAAGAAAAGATAGAAAAGGTATCTACTCTAAAACGCAGTGATTTACATGTTTAGTCTAAGAGAGAGCACTATCGACCGCGTGATATCGAGCTCTATATATTATGGTCATTCATGCTAGACGTGTCGGTGTATGTAGGGCCTATAGTCTGCAAGGCAGTGGTTTTTAGATAGGTTCGAAGTTGTAGAAGAAAAAGCTGCTTTTTCCATTAGGAGAGATTGGCATTTGGGCTCGAAACCTACTCTACAAAACCTCGCGGCCTTCAATGTCCCTTATTTGTGAAACTAGACCTTTAGTTTATTGCCACAAGTTCGCAATGCCCGCATCGATTGATCGAATTTATCGATAAAAGTAATACCCTCTCTACCTACTGTTTTAGATACGGGAGATTGTATAGTTGCACTCTCTCCCATATTTTCAAACATAGAGGCAATCTCTCATTGACTGAGCTGGGCCCACTGCCTCATGATGATAATAAGACAAATTGACAAAATTCCACACCAATGAAGAAAATTATAATACAATGTGCTAAAAATTATATTTGATTGGTTGCAAGCATTCGTCACAATTTCACACACACAGACACGGTTAACATTGGTGAATGATGATACAGTGAAATTCATTTTAGTAATTTAATAGGTACCTATGGTTTCGTACTTTCGCATGTTAAATTAGCTCTACATGTCGCATGCAATGTTTAAACGTATTCAAAGAAATCACAACCCACGTCCAGTCTTAGAAATACGAAAATACTTATTAACTATGCATCCGATAAGTAAGATACGTATAAAACATCAAGTAACTAGTTTCTCTACTCCGGCTCGAGGAATGTGAAAAACGATCGTTGGCCAAGTGTTTCGCGCAGCTGTATTATACATAGTTTATATCGTCTCCAATCGCAGGCATTACACCGCATTGTCTTGCCAGCCGCTTACACTCGACAGTTTAACGGTATGCGAGCATCGGCATACAGTTTATCGATGCGCGTGGAATAGTAAAATATTATTTAGGGATCCTTCAAACCTTGAACGGATTGAAGACTGAAAAAATGGCGCAGCGGGCGGAGCTGGGATGATGATGCGAGCTTTGCCACCGGTTTCTTTTAATTATGAGAAGAAGTTTGCTAAGGGACTCTTTATCCTAGGCGTGCCCACTCCGGTCACTAAAAGGTATAGGAGGTGTCTAAAGTTCTAAACACATCTAGGTGCTATCAAATCAATGATGATCAGATTATACAGAACCCCCTTCTTGTTACAACAACTACAACGTACATTCAACCTATACTCATTCGTACAAGACCGGAACCACAAGCGTGGAAATTCGTCCAATCTTGACAACGGTTTTTTTGTCTCTACTTCTTGGAGGTGTGGCCCGTTACTGTTAGTAAAGTGGTTTAATAATAAACGTATACGAATCGCGTTTCTAGGACCTTCACGGTGCATTCACTTGTGAGCCCAAGGTTCCAACTTTATTGTTTTCCAACATGTGTTGTGGTTTTGTTAACTTTCGCAGTACGACGCATGCATTTGAGTATTCAATATCAATTGGACATGCTGGTTTTCTTACTTTTGTTTTTAGGTTAACATATAAGAAACTCAAGAACATACATAAGTATACTCTCTGATACCTACTATGCTCACTGAAACAAGGAAGCGTATATTGACATTGAGTAAGGTTTTCCTCATAAGAATTATAATTCCGTCCAAGACTTTATTTCTAGATGCTAACTTATCAATATCATTACTGTTAGAAATATAAACTTTATTTAGGCACATTAAACAAAACTCCTAATCACTGATCAGATAAAAATACCTATCTGGTGTCCTGAAAGACAGGTTTTTTGTAAAAGTCTTCTGATTTATTTATTTATTTATTAATACATGAGATTATCTGATGAGATTATCTACATATGAATGCGTAGATAGATCGCATCGCTTTTCTTCTTCTTGGCGTGAGTCTCCACTAATGGAGGCTGGCCGTCAGCTCTTCATATTCTTTCAAGCCAAATCTATATTCAACGCTAGCTATCTCCGTCCATTCCTTGATGTTTTTGAGCCACAACTTTCTTCTTCTACCAGCACGCCTCTTCCCATCAATCTGCCCTCAATCTTATCCTCGAAAAACCTAAAATTGTCCTTTAGGCCACATCTTTTAGAAGGGCTCAAAACGACTTCTCATTCCCAAACACATAATAACCGATCACCTAAGCTAACATCTCTATCTCTCTCCCCACAGATTTTTCATAGTGACGTTCCTGTTCCCGCGCACATGGCTGCTGTACGCAGCGAGCGTGCTCATCGGCGCGGGCGCAGCCGCCATCTGGACCGGCCAGGGGAACTACCTGACTCTAAACTCCGATCAAGACACTATATCGCGCAACTCCGGTGTCTTCTGGGCCATGCTTCAGTGCAGGTGAGCAAAGGATTGAAGGGCCACCATAGTCTAGCTGCAGGGCTGACGCCTGACGCTTAACTCCGATCAAGACACCATCTCGCGGAATTCTGGAGTCTTCTGGGTCATGCTGCAGCGCAGCTGAGGATCGTACCGTGAGATTCCGTTAGGGCCAAGTCGAAGGACCAATGGCTGTTCTCTGCATTGGAAGCTTTCTCTAGCGCGTTTGCCACCTTCCCACCAGACCTCTCAGCAGGCCTATCCGCTAAAAATCCACTACCGTTGTCCAAAGACGTCTTCTTTTGAGCAATGTTCATTTGACAGTTAATTACGGCGGCAAGTCCGGGGAACCCTGCTCCGGCAGGGTGTTGGGAATAGCGTGCCTCTTTTGTGACCTCAGTTGTCGGTAAAGGGGCCAGTTAAGAAACCCTAATAAGATACGAGGAAGTTGATAATGTGTGGATACAATCAGAGGATTTTTAGCGAATCGGCGGGTCTTCGAACCGTCTTATTATTAACCATCGGCATCTCTCTTCCAGCCTGTTCTTCGGCAACTTGTTCGTGTTCATAAAGTTCCAAGGCAAGACGCACATCGACCTTGAGACGCGGAACGTGGTGTTCGGCGCGCTGACAGCCGTCTGCGCCGTCGGGATAGTGTTCCTTATGTCGCTGCGACCTATCAGGCGCCCCCCGGTCATCGATGAGGAGAATAAGGTAAACTACAGCCATAGCGCTTAACTCAGTAGGTTCCTGCGGTAGTCTGTGGCTATCACAGGGGTATCTGTGGCTGTGACCGACCGTACAAAAGCTGACACTTCCCCACATCGTCTCTATTGGAGAGTGCTATCATGGTACTTCCGTCAAGTCACGCAATCGGGCTCTCTGTTAAGGAGGTAGGAATACACAAACGGCACTTTCGACTTCACTTCTGCTTTTGCAGATGCTGATTTGGCCGACGTATAACGATGATGATGATGATGAGACTAAGCCTAAGGTAAGATCACTAACAACTTTGCACCCATCATAGCCTTCGACCAGATTAAATCCATAAATAAAACTGAACATAGACGCGGATATATGCGGACCGTAAATAATAATTATTCCTCAGAGGAGAGCGCGACTCGCGCTCAGCTAATTCTGATGCGCGGTAAAAAAATGCTATCGGTTTACTGGTCACACATTAGTTTACGTTAGCGACGAGTTCATCATCAGCCTGTTAACTTAACACCCACTGCCTCTTCATGCTCACACCACCTCTCACGATCCTGTGCCAGACGCAACCATTGCTTTCCGGCTACTTGGACCATCTGGCTGGTGGTTTGCCAACCGATCTCTTCCCCTCCCGAGGTCGCCATTCCACAATGGACTTTGTCCATCTGCCCTGAGTGCGCCTAGCCACGCCACGAGTTAACTCCTTGAAATATTGCCATTGAAATATTAGTGTTCAGTGATCGCATTATAACTCTCCATGGCGTCTGAAATATTAGCGTTCAGTGGTCGCATTATATCTCTATGGCGTCTGAAATATTAGTGTTCAGTGGTCGGATTATAACTCTCCATGGCGCCTGAAATATTAGTGTTCAGTGGTCGCATTATAACTCTCCATGGCGCCTGAAATGTTAGTGTTCAGTGGTCGCATTATAACTCTCCATGGCGTCTGAAATATTAGCGTTCAGTGTTCGCATTATAACTCTATGGCGTCTGAAATATTAGTGTTCAGTGGTCGGATTATAACTCTATGGCGCCTGAAATATTAGTGTTCAGTGGTCGCATTATAACTCTCCATGGCGTCTGAAATATTAGCGTTCAGTGGTCGCATTATAACTCTATGGCGTCTGAAATATTAGTGTTCAGTGGTCGGATTATAACTCTCCATGGCGCCTGAAATATTAGTGTTCAGTGGTCGCATTATAACTCTCCATGGCGTCTGAAATATTAGCGTTCAGTGGTCGCATTACAACTCTATGGCGTCTGAAATATTAGTGTTCAGTGGTCGGATTATAACTCTGCATGGCGCCTGAAATATTAGTGTTCAGTGGTCGCATTATAACTCTCCATGGCGCCTGAAATATTAGTGTTGAGTGGTCGTATTATAACTCTCCAGGCGCCTGAAATAGTAGTGTTCAGTGGTCGCATTATTACTCTCCATGGCGCCTGAAATATTAGTGTTCAATGATCGCATTATAACTCTCCATGGAGCCTGACAATTATTAGTGTTCAGTGGTCGCATAATAACTCCATGGCGCCAACTGGTGACACGGGATATTAATGTAATGTTGTATTCCCAGATGGAGGTAGTCCCGGAGCCCGAAGGCCCGATGGAGGCGTTCAAAGGCGCCTGTCGTCTCTTCTGCACCAGGGACATGCTTCTACTCAGCGTCACCTTTATTTACACTGGTAAGACTGTTTTACAAACGTAAACTCACGCCTGTATCTAAAAGGGGTAGGCAGAGACGATTGTTTTCCACCTGCTACGATGCAGACATACCTCTGTGAGGCTGTTTGAAGGCATTGAAGTACAGAGTTTTGAAACGCTTTAGAGTCTAAAATGTTAGAGTTTAGTTAGAGGGTAACATAACTTGTATTGTACACAGGTGCCGCTGGTATCCCTTCTAAGATTTAGGAGAAGTCTGAAATTTATATTTATGTGTGGTGGCAGAGGCTTTCTCTTAAAAGAGAGTGCTTAAGACGACATACAAGCCTCAGAGGTACAAAAAAAATGCGAGGACGTCCGGAAGATCCTGATTTACTGCATGAAATTTTCAAAACAGGACAGTATTTTTTAGCTTTGGCTTTAGTCCAGGAAACGGTAAAGGTATCCCAGGAAGCCAAAACACAATTGGGTAAACTTTGCTCGATAAAAAGAAATCTTGAAAATTGACGAAATACGACATTTTTTCACCTTTTTTCGCTAGTTCTCCGTAAATATAGAAGTAATATCAATGGCACATTTTTTGTTCATAGAATTTAACCCATATCTAAGTTTTCCAGGGAAAACATTATCAAGAACGCATTTAAAAATATAATTATGAATCAAAACATTGAAATTTCTAGCAAGCCGTCAGCCGCTGTATGGACTCAGACGGCCGCGTGGCCTCATGAAAAGCAGACGTGTATCACTTTTTTTTGCGGTTTTCCAAGATCGATTACGTTATTGTTTCAAGACAATCTTTTCCTACCTTTTATGCTGTGAGCTGGTAAATCTGAAAAATTATAAAATGAACACCACTTCTAGTCAGAAATCACGAGAAATAATTATTCAGAATCTGAACCTGTGCATTATCAAAACCGGCGCTCGCCGATAACAAACTCGCCATAGGAAATCGTTGTCATGGCAACCGCTCGCGTATATGAAGGAATATAGCCTCAACGTACACTGAACAACTTCTAGCACAATCCAGTGGTGACTTGCCTACTCATTAAAGATATACGATATCTTAGCAACCTACGCGAAGATGATGTATGACATTATGAAATAACAATTTTATGCTGTAAAAAAAATTTTGATTTTAAAATAATGGTACATTTACTTTGCTCACAGTTTTAAAGAAGATTTACATCGTATTGGATGGTCATTAGTTCCTTTACTAGTATGAACTGTATCACAGACGATTTTCGATGGTGAGGATCATTCAGACATTGGAAATATTGGAATATTGGACTTCCAAGAGTTCCAAGTACTTATTGAGGTGGATGGAGAACAAAATCTTAAGCATCAGAAAAAAAATAAAAGAAAGTCATCGAATTGCAAAAATATTACTATTATTATTTACGGATTTTGAAAAATGTATACAAGGTGCCGGAAAATTTGCGATTTTGACAAGACATTTTTTTTCGTGCCGTTAGATTTTGTTTCTTGTAAGGATCAAAAGTCATCATCAAAACACTAGAAATGATAAAAAAATAAAAAAAATCAACCATCCATTATACAGGCTGGTGCATTGAGGTAGCACCATTAACCGTTATAGCTACAGAAAAACTGTCAGAAAAGAAAGTCATCGGATTGCAAAAATATTACGAGTGGCGCTAACAGATTTTGATTTTGGCGCTGCCTCAACGGGCCACCCTATATAATAGAAATGGTTTATTTTCAATATTTTACATTTCTAGTGTGTTGACCATGACTTTTTAGATCCTTAAGGCGGACTTGCGTCACTCAGGGTTAGCAAACTAACTCCGAGTTAACTTGACATATCCATACAAATTTTGACGTTAACTCAGAGTTAACTCGCTAACTCTGGGTGACGCAAGTGGACCTAAAAGAAACAAACCGGGTCCGGAACACCACGCTGCGCGCCAAAACGCAAATCAAGGATGTTGGAGCTGCAACCGCCAAATTGAAGTGGAACTGGGCCGGCCACGTTTGCCGCATGGGTCCGGATAGGTGGGCGAAAGTCGTCACCGACTGGACCCCACAAGATGAGCACCGGCGCCGCGGCAGACCGAGGCGGAGATGGCGGGACGACTTCACATCCTTTTTGCCGGGGTGGCAAGAGGCAGCCGAGGATAGAGAGGAGTGGAAGAAAAAAGGGGAGGCCTTTGCCTAGCAGTGGGACACTATGGAGGATACATGAAAAAAAAAGAAACAAAATCGAATAGCACGAAAAAACGTTTTGTCAAAATCGGAAATTTTCTGGCACCCTGAATATATTTTTCAAAATTGCTTAGCGCCACTCGTAATGTTTTTGCAATCCAATGACTTTCTTTTCTGACAGTTATTCTGTAGCTATAACGGTTATTATAGTAGCACTAGCTTTTGCCCGCGACTTCTTCCGCGTGGACTACAGAAAAAGGATATATGCTTTACTTTGCTCCTAAGTGTAAAAGCGTGATGATATGTGCTGCCTCAAAGCGCCACCCTGTATAATGGAAAAAGTTAAATTTTATTTTTTTTACATTTCTAGTCTTTTGATCCTTACAACAGTTACAAGAAACAAAATCGAACGGCACGAAAAAAAATGTTTTGTCGAAATCGGTAATTATCGGGCACCCTTTATACAGGGTGGCCCAAACATAGACGTCAAGCGAGAAAATCTAGATAGCTGACACCGAGTACCGAATCACCCCCATGCATGTTCAGCCATTTTTTGTCGTTTAGAAGTTATGAGGCTTTTAAGATTTTTTTGGAAAAAAAAAACCTAGAATTGGATTTTATTTTCTAACTTTTTCTTCTGTTGTATTTTCAGAGATATTTTTTTTATTTTTTAGGGTCTCAGATAACTTATGTATTACCAAAAAAATAATGATCAGATATGGACTTCTAGAAGTTCCCGCAATTTTGATCCAAAGTCGTGTTGTATACAATAAAATATGAGATCCAATAATGTTGGTTTCGAAAAATGATTTTTCGGATGCTATAAGGAGCTATAAGGGTTAATGGTGCTGCCCTTGTAACCTACCTCTAAACTGTATGAGGGTAGGGAAAAATTACGTCACAATAAAATTCAAGCCAGCCGGGCGCGTTTTTAGAACCTGTGCACTAAAACGGCCATAACTTCGTCATTTCTTATCCGATTTCTTTTTTTTTTCACAGAAAAGTATGTTTTTGATGTCTCTATAAAACTGTGTACTTGGTTCAAAACGCGAATAATCCTTATTGGTAAAGCGCTTTCACGGTATACGAGAGGTTGCGGGTTCAAGTCCTGTCCCGAGTGAATTTTTCAACATATTATGTTTAAAATATTTCCTAGCACGGGTTAGTGCTTTAGAAAAAACAAAAAGTGGTTAAATAAAATGCTTGAAATGTGGTTCTCTATCCTGGCTGGACTTGGAAGTCCAATATACCAATGTCTGAATGATCCTCATTTCCTATGCGGTTCCTACTAAAAAGCGTCATTCCTATACATTTTGTATAGGAGCGGAATTTCATACGAAATTGGTCAACTTTTGACAGTTATATCTAGGCCGCCATTTTGAAAAATTATGGTCTGCTTTTTATTATCGATACATCGGTATCTTATTGCTGCTATATTGGTAGCGCTATCTCTTTCCCACTTGGGGGCGGCATTAATTTCTCTGAAAGGCATTTTCCCATACAAAACAAAAATTTTAAATGCTGAATGCAGAAATTTCAAATTTCGAATATGTCTGTTTTTAATAATAAAATAGAAGCAATAAGTCATGTTCGTTTCAAATTTGAGCCAAATCCGCCGGTAAACAAAAAAGTTGAAAATGGCGGCTGAGGTACCAAATTTGATATACAAAAATCGAATTCACAGAATGGCGGTATATTGATACTTCCCTAAATTTTATTCATACAATTTTTTTCGATAACTCTTACATTTTCCAAGAAAACGTATCAGTCGTAAAAAAATAGAAGTTAAAAACTAAAACCCGACTACTAAAAGGCTTAAAACAAGACCTGTTTATCCTTAAAATAGACTCATAGTTAGGTAATTAATCGTAGTCGGAGGCCATCGGTTTATCAAATGTGAATGTGGTGTCCTCCGACTACGATTAATTACCTAACTATGAGTCTATTTTAAGGATAAACAGGTCTTGTTTTAAGCCTTTTAGTAGTCGGGTTTTAGTTTTTAACTTCTATTTTTTTTGAGCTTTTTAGTAAGTCATTTTGGACAATCACCCAGAATAGAACCAAGAAGGGCAAAAAAAAAACATATTTTGGAATTTTTTGTTCTATTTGTTATGTTGACGCTACATGTGTTATACATTTTTGAAAAGGTCTTTTAAAGCCCTTTCATTTGATACCCATGACGATGGTATCCGATAATTTTTATTTTTAGGTCTACCACTTTAGGGCGCAGCACAGCCGCCATCTTGATTTTTTTTTAAATTAAACTATCCTATGTTACCTGGGTGATTAAGACGAATCCAACGACACCTCATTTGTTGAAATCGGCCCAGTAGTTTAGGCTCTGCGAGGGAACAGATGAACACACAAACATACATACCCACATACATACATACATACATACATACATACATACATACACACATACCTACATACGCTGCTAAAATTATAACCCTCCTTTTTGCTTCGCGTAGTCGGGTAAAAAAAACAGTCAAATCATTCCAGCCGTTTTAATATTATGCTCCGTCATACATGCGAATTGATATGTAAGATTTTTTTTAAAGATTATTATTTTACTATATTTTTCTTACAATCAACTTTGCCCAAAAAAATCATCTCATTTCTCGCATTCTGCCAGTATTATTTCAGCACAAAATATTTTTAGTATGCGTTGACCCTAAAACTCATAGACATACTACTAAATCTAAACATAAACTTGCAAGAACGTGCACGGGCGAGAGCGGCGGTAGGGTGCGGTTGCCCCGCAGCTGCTCCCGCCGCGCGCGTCTCACACCCCCTCAAAAAGGCCAAGAGCAGGGTCTCATAAGGCCTTAAAGATAAATATGCCTCACACGC
Organism: Zelleria hepariella; assembly: GCA_949319315.1. NCBI lineage: Eukaryota > Metazoa > Arthropoda > Insecta > Lepidoptera > Yponomeutidae > Zelleria > Zelleria hepariella. Next base: position 22,041,851 of record OX439378.1, on the reverse strand, counting down.
ACACTCGCACAGGTTTCCTCGCGATGTTTTTCATCTCGATAAGCGTTGTTAGGTACTACACATACGCAAATGTTCTACGAATGTTTGTTTTGATTCTTCTTTGTACTACTGTGAAGTTAGTTAGTTACAAAATTTTTTTTTTATCTTCCCAGGCGTGGAGCTTTCGTTCTTCAGTGGTGTGTACAGTCCAAGCATTGGCTTCACTCTGGGCATGGGAGATAACGCGAAACAGCTGGTGGGTCTCTCGGGCGTCTTCATCGGATTGGGAGAGGTGCTGGGTAAGTCAACTGACCTTTGTATGGTAGTTAGTTCGATTGTGCGTGCAATTTAGTTTGATAGGGTATACATAAAAGTGCCTCTCGAGTCTCGACCAGTGACATTTCTGTTACTGCTTCCGAAGTTTTAGCCTTTTATCGATGGATGAATGAATGAATGAATGAATGAATGAATGAAATGTATGGATTTCGGTCCTGCTGCGCGCGATCTGAACGCGCTGGATCGCCCGGTGTGGACGGGACGGTGTGAAATGATAACATGAGATCCTAAAATAAATTACGGACCTATTTCCTTCTAATCTCATTCATGATTAAGGCTTCCGACATTGATACAATAAGTCTTAAACTATTCAGTAGTCCCGACATTGATACAATAAGTGAATCCATTGTTTTCCTGTCCGAACGTACCTACTTTGAGTTAGGCATTTTATTGCAACATTATATTGCATTCCGCCTACTATCTTAACGATACCTACCAGTAGTTTACTAGGTGATTAACTTCAACATGAGTTGCAAAATGAATTTCGACATGCACTATCGATCGGGCTATCGGTAATGCCCTAGTTTTATTTCTGAGTAGGTACACAGATCACAGATAAAAACAATAGACTAGCAAGATAATCTTAATACTTGAAGACCATTGCATTGTTTACTTCTAATCTATCTAATGCTAACGTATCGTATGTACTTACTGGCGTCTTGAAAGATAATTTTATGTACATTCTTAGCTTCAGAAAGTAAATATCTTCACTTACTTTTTCTTTTTGCAAAACTGAACAGCAATCCATACGACAAAATTCTATCATACAAACCAAATTTTACATAATTAGATTCTGAAAAAGAATCTAGCTTTTTTTTACTGAAAACCTACCGGCAGGTGTTTGAGATCGTATACGCTTTCAGTTAGAATTATAACCCCTTTGAAATTATAACTTTCCCCTTTGTAAAAGTTAATTGTATCGAGGGATTATAACCATGGTTATCGCCATTTGCTTATTTTAGGGACGAAACTTTACACCATACCACAGTTCACAGGTTAGGCACAAGTTACGTTACGACATGTATTTCTGTCTCTAATTCCCAATATTAATTCTACCCTTTTTCAGGCGGCGCCCTCTTCGGCATCCTGGGCTCGAAGACGACGCGGTGGGGGCGCGACCCGATCGTCATAATGGGCTACTTCATCCACCTCATCAGCTTCTTCCTCATCTTCATCAACCTCCCTACTAACGCCCCGTTCGGCGACACCACGCAGACGTCCTACATCGACCCGTCGCCCTACCTGGCGATGTTCTGCAGTTTCCTGCTCGGTTTCGCCGATGCGTGCTTCAACACGCAGATTTATTCGATCTTGGGTGGAAACTACGCGGACAATAGCACGTCGGCGTTCGCGCTCTTCAAGTTCACTCAGGTAAAAAATATTTATACTTAATAATTTATTTTTGGGCCTACAAGTTAGCAACTTAATCTTACAGCCCGAGTTTTAATTCGGGACAATGAAACGATTGCTTTTGCCTTATCATACTTGTATATAGAAGCTTGAAAAAGTTAATGGTTATACCAGTGGTTCTTAACCTATGGTCCGCGGACCACTGGTGGTCCGCGAAGGCCTCGCTAGTGGTCCGCGGGAGGGTCCTGCAGTCCAGCGCACATAGCGATAGTTGTCAATAAAGTTTAATGTTGATTTTGAAAGTCATGTTTGAATAAGTTCCCAATGAATAAAATAACTGAAATTTTCGTGCGCGCTGGCGCGCGCTCTTACTCCCTACTGAAAAATATTTGTAACCTCCAAAGATCCGCGTGACTGCAGATCGTGCCAAGGAATTACCGAATGCGCCATATTTTGACCGGATAATACAATAAATAGCCTAAAAGTAACCTGCTGCGGCAGGCTCCGATGTAAAGTTGCGGTCTTCAGTTCAATAGGCAAAAAAAAAAATTGTATTGTCAAAACCCTTAAAAGTCGAGTAATCAGTGCTCACTCATATTATAATGTCGTTAGCCCATGTCATACCGCACGTAGACTATATTTAGGTTAAAATCTGTGAATTTTCAAATGCGCTGCGCGCGTGTGTTCTTTTCAAGACAAAGGAATTCTCCACTATGAAATTTAAGACTTAAATAAGTTAATTTTCAGCCGCGCTGGGTGCGTTTGTTCAAATATTGGCTTAATAAATCTTCGTCATATAATTAAAAAGGGAAAAAACCGTGATTCTTCGGGCGCGCTCTTTTCACGCACCTACTACACATGCTAAGGAAAACTTGATTTTTAAGAGTTAAATCGTAAAATTTTCGGGCGCGCTGCGTGCGCTTTTACAAACAAATGAAATGTTGATTATATTGACGGAAGATTATCAGATTTTGCCATCTTGCAGCTTAAAAAGGGTAAATTAGTGAATTTTCGCGTGTATGTTCTATTGTTCCAAAACCGACTCATATTAATTTCCTGTATTCAAATTACTTACATACATTATACTTTAGGTCAGGTGAAACGATTTCATGTGAAAACAGATGTACCTTGGATTTGGTGGTCCGCACTAAGAAAAAAATTATCAAAGTGGTCCGTGGTCCAAAAAAGGTTAAGAACCACTGGGTTATACAGTCTAGAAACTAAAAAGATGTCGCTGAATGCAATCCCCTAGGTGGCCAGGTATTTGTAGTTGCTGGACAGGCTTTACTTATCTATGCCCCTACCTACGCCACTGCACTTCATTCCAGCATTCAGAATCTCCAACTTTAACCAATCAATATCTCTTCTGAAATTATAGACCGCAGATAGCGTCACTTCTGGGGCCTAAGTCTGTAACGCTATGGTGCCAAAATGGGCTCCCAGTTGACGGCCTCAATTAAGATTTATTAATGCTTTCGGTCCTTTTAATTATTTTGTAGCACACACAGCAAATAATATTCTAATTCTAACCCCCTTACTAATAAACGTGGAATAAACGTTATACCGAGGATAAATATATGGTTAAACCTCGTTATAACTTTTATTCCGCGTTTATTAGTAAGGGGGTAATTCTATAGAGGATTAGTTCGCTGGTTGTAGGAGAAAAACGAGGAAAACCCGGTTTTGTCCTTCTGTTGGGACGCCATCGACACGCCATTGTGTCACAGACTTAAGCCTCCTGGAGTTACCAACAGCTACACCAGCCAAACAAGACACTAACCCCACGCCCTTCTGCTTCCAGTCTCTCGCAGCGGCGGCCTGTTTCTTCTACTCGTCCCGCGCCCTGCTGACCGTTCAGCTCAGCATCCTAGCGGTCCTGGCGACGCTCGGCACCGCTTGTTTCTGCCGAGTGGAGTGGGCGGGGCGTGCCCGCGCGCGCGCTGCCGCCCTCGAGTCCCTTGACGACAAGACCGGTCCCGCCACGCACTCACTGGCTGATAACACGCTGCATTACGACTGAGAGGAGGCCATGCCGTTCCAGCTCTGGACGACGAGTGAGCTGCGGTAGGATTGCTGTTACGGTGTGTGTGTGAATGATAGAGTCGTGCAAAGCTAACTTTGCAGTGGAGCATCCGAAATAGTAATTTCCGTACGTTGCTTTTGTATGTTTTCACCATTTTTCAGTGGTACATGTTACGTCAGTTATTGTCTGTTACAATTTTGTTTTGTGGAATACATTGAAAATATGGTGAAAACATACAAAGGCAACGTACGGAAATTACTATTTCGGATGCTCCACTGCAAAGTTAGCTTTGCACGACTCTAGGTTGTCAAAGCAATGGTGTGGCAGTAAAATGAGGTAGGATAAAATTAGGTTGGTGTTGTCAGCAAGGCGACCGATGTACGCACATAAATGTGTGTAGGGGCAAATAGTTTGAAACGCGACTACCTAACTTGTCTTTGTTAACGTATGTTTACTGTAACACCATTGAGTGCATCAACTTATAGTAGTTTGTCGAACGCAAATAGAACTTATAGTGTACGACAACAGCAGTCTTCATAAAAGAACGATAATCGCATTCGATTTTATCGCTCTCGCCATTCGAGAAAAGCAAGCCTCTAAAGTTACGAACTGCGTTTAACTCGAATTGTATAATATTCTCATATAATAATTAGGTTAGGCTAGTGAAAGTATACCCTTAAATGGTATGTAGCACGTACGTATTACAGGGTTGAATTGTATTGAATGGTTTATGCAAATGTGGTGCTAAACAATAAAAAATAAATGTATCAAAGATACACTAAAGAAGAAAAATTGTACATACCTATTAATGAAATTAATTGTTTGTTATCTAGTCAAAAATCATATAAATTACATATTTTGTACAGTAAACAATATTGGAGAAAGATATCTTCTATAACTTTTTTCAGTTTCTATATTTTACTTTGATTTAAATATTGTTTATTTCTTTTGTTACCATTTTCTTACCCTATGTTACCCATGATAAGTATTTCAGCAGTTATTATTATATTATGGTAATTTTTACAACACTTAAATGAATAAGAAATAATTAGTATAACCTTCCTTCTAAAAATATGCATTTATTTTTGCCTTGCTTTAGAAAATTGTCTTGCTCAATGAAGTGGTTTTTTTCTGTTCAGCATTTTAGTTATTTGCTTCAAATCATTCCAAAATGCCTATAATAAGAATGTAATATTTTTATATGTCTAATGTCTATGGAGAGAAAGTGTATTGAAAAGACTAATATGGAATTATTATAATAAAATGTTTTATTGTTAAATAAGTATCTACCTAATTATCCATCAACTCTAATATTAAACAAGTTTAACAAAAATCTTTAGTTTCTTTTTATATCAACTGCTTCCTACATGAAAGCTTTCGAGATGTGGTATTGGAGGAGAATGGAGAGAGAATTAAAGAGTAGAGGAGAGGAGAATGTTGCTGAGGACAATATAATACAGAAGAGGAAAGCTATAAATTGTCCATAGTTTATGTACATATACTAGAGTGCCATATTTTTTGTCTTCAATGCCTCGTCTGTCCATATGAATAAGGCCCTATGGCTCCTTCGCAGTTGGAAACAAGAAATAAAATAACAGTAACATTTAATTATACATACAGACCTACAACTACTAATAAATACACAAAACTATTTGACTTTGCTTTCTCCTTCGTCCGTGTCTTGCACTCCCAGTTTGAAGTCCATCGGTTTGTCGTAGCCCATGATCTTGGCGTAGTGCATGGGGTCTTCAAAGTGGCGCGCCTCGATGAAAAGTGGCTTGCCTTTAGCTTTCATTGTTGTGAACATGCCGGGGACGTCAGGCACCTCTACATCGTCGGGTTTGAATTGCAACTGGAAATATAATAATTGTGATACAAACCTTTCATAACATTTTGTAGGAGTATTTTGTTATAAGACGATAGGTTCATAACAACATACCTCCTTTGGCACAAGGAAGAAGCTGATAGTGGTGGCTTTGTAAGTAGAAGTTTTCGGCTCATACGCGATTTCTGTCACATACTTCTTGGTGATAGTATGCAGCAGCAGGGGGGTGATGAACGTAAAGAATCCAACCACAGAACACAGAGCAACTATCAGAGATGTGCTGCCAATAGTTGCGGCCTCGTTTATTATGATGGGCTGGGCTATAAGACCTGCTATACTTGATGATATCGAGAACAGTTTCACAGCTTTGATCTGAGGTGTCAGGGTGCCGTAATAAATACGCTCCGAGCTGGTTTCTTGCTTGGATTCGGTAGCAAAATAACGAATTAGGTTAGGATTTGTAACACTGATGATTCTCCATTTTGAAGAGACTTCCTTGAGAATTGAGCTATGTAGAACCGTGCCATTTTGAATGAAGGAATTTTTAAGACATAACCGCAGCATTTTGATGCCTTTTTCTAGATTCTAACGTAAGAAAGTTCCATCAATTCAATCCCTCAACCGAAGGCTGTGCTCAACCTCAAACTCAAAAACAAACCAAACGTCAAAGTGACAGTGACAGTATTATTTTTATAAACGACGTCGATGCGTTTAGATTTTGCTTAACTCACAACACAAAAATTAAAATCCTTCAAATACTAAGGCCCGGTTTCTGAGTTGAGAATTTTGCTAAGCAAATGGGTAAGTATCGTCCTGTCTCTGCAGATTTCTCACAAAAGAGTGTGACAGAGCGATACGTAAGTATGTGCTTAGTAAAATTCTCAACTCAGAAACCGGGCCTAAATGTTGTGGGGCAGTTATCTAGATCAGGGTTTCTCAAACTTATGGCAAACCCCTAACACCACTCGCGTCAATATAAAAATAAGAAATTCTAGTTTTTATTTTAATAGATTTTAATAAAAGGCAACACACTGACAAAAATTAATATGTTATTAATGTGATGGATGGGCTTGTTTCTTGTCGCAAATGGAATCGATTTTAGGAGCAATTTTGGACAATTTTAATCTTAATTCTGGCTCAACATTAAGTCGATTTCTGGTCTTGGTATTTATCATTAGTATATGTGAAAACCCACTCTCTCACATAAACTAAGTATGTCGTTGCAAAGGGTAAAAGAAAATCCCACCAAAAACATTCTGTAAAAACTAGCCAGGTCTCGATGGATCTGCTTGTTTATCTCTAAAAAAGTAATGAAATCTAGACAAAGTCGTGCCAAGTCTAAGGTTCCTTACTGCGATTTCTTTATTATTATAGTTAATGTTGTGAGACTTGGCCGTTGAAGGGTACACAAGCGGTTCTGGCGACAGATTGGTGCAATGGTGTCATGGAGCACCTGGTTTTGTACCCTTGTGTACCCTTCAACAGCCAAGTCTCACAACATTAACTATAATAATAAAGAAATCGCAGTAAGGAACCTTAGACTTGGCACGACTTTGTCTAGATTTCATTACTTTTTTAGAGATAAACAAGCAGATCCATCGAGATTCGTACCACAAGCATCCCTTGTGTTCACGGCTGCACGTCCACTCTGGGTTTAATAGAAATAATGCAAATAAAATGGTCCACTTCAACATCATGAAGTCTTTTCGATGGGCACGGTCCGATTGGACCTAGTCAGGACCTAGTATATATATGTATAGGGAGGAGACTGGTGACCTATTCAATGTTAGGAGGCCTATGTTTAAAAACAAAAGACTACGTTAGATAAAAACATGAATTTTTGTAGTGAGATTGTAGTAGCAGTGTACTTACTACTTATAATTAATAAGTAGGCTTATTAATTATAAGTAGTTCCAAGTTTGTACTAATAAGTAGGTATCTATGAGCTAATAAATCCGTAGAGAAATAGAAACTTACAAAATCTTTAGCACACCGCGTATAACTTTATTTGGCTATTGAAGCACAAGGTCTAAGTACTCAAATTAAAATTCTTATGATGTTATAGCAATATATCTACAAGTAAGTAAATGTTATGCTTGTGATAAATAAACCGTTTCAATTTCAGGTAGGTAAGTATGCTCCTACCTAGCCAATGTAGAGCAAGAAATTGAGTTGGTTGCCGTTCTAAAACGACTGTATGAACAGCGGAGGGAATCAGAGGGATCAAGTTTTTCCAGGCTTTAGGATTCACATATGGCCGCTCATGCTAAGTCAGCTGACCACAAAAAATCAGTCCAACTAAATAAATAGTGACAAAGGTACCTACAACTTTAGGAATTTTAGGACCTCAGTTATGTTAGGACCTTTGAACCTCAGTCATTAAGGCGACGAGTACAGGCAAATGGCAATGATGCCGGTTCAACCCCAAATAAACATTCCAAATCTGTGAAGTCAGACTGGGTATACGATAGGGCTGTACTATTTGTTCTGTATCAAGATAAGGGGCGAATAATCGGCCTAAACAAGCGTCTCGGCAATGCTATAGTCAGTGACAATGTGGCTATCTACGGAGCGGGTAAATATCGTTATTGATTCAGTTTATCTTTGGGCAAACATCGCCACACGCACCCAAACAAGACTTGACACTGGTTAAGAAGGTAGGTACCTACTTTTGAACTTTCTTGAAAATCATAAGTAAATGCAACAATAATATTAGGAAGGATAGGAAGTACTTACTTAGGTACTTTGCTTTTGGGTACTTACATACTTGAGAGAGAGATATAGCCTGTACAATAGTAGTTACATGTCCCACTAGCTGGGCAAAGGCCTTTTCCAGAGAGAAAGACGCGTGCTTAATGCGGATTGGCGATTTTCGCGTTGAACCTTTTTAAGGTAAGTTCCTACCTACGTACCCAAATCCTGAAAACGGTTAAGACTAAGTAAGTACCTAGGTACGACCTAATCACGAGCAAAATTATGGGAAAAGAACATCGATTTAAATTTGAAAAGAACCACAAACGTTTTAAATAAGTAATCATAATCATGATCGGTAGGTTAAAAGTAAAAGGTAAAAATCATTAAATAGTTTGGACATAATTGCCTTCTAATATTTTGAAAGCAATCTTTTCGTCTGTACCTATTCATTTTTTTGTGGGTTTGAGATGCGCTTACTTCTAAACTCACAACTACTGCAAAAAATATACGATATCTTTCAGGCTGGCCGTCCTTCATCATACTACGGAACTGAAACAAACAATCTAATGACAATCAATGTAATAATTTTATTTCAATACTTTTCTAAATTATTTTCATATATTTTTTAAGAAATCTAAAGAAAGACTACGAAACCAGAAGGGCCTAGAACTTTGCCGCCAAAATGTTCGCGCCAATAAATTAATGTGACCCTCAGCTACTTCGTTCCTAATCTAAAAGTAGACTCTACTGCAAGACCATAGAAATTAATTTTGAAAGGGACGGGGTCCGTTGCTTATCTCGTGTTAGAGTGAAACAGAAAACTTGGCGGTATAGAAACACCGTTACAAGTATCGCCGCTCTCCCTCACACAATGCTGGTGACAGGCAGTTCTCTTGGTTGAAATTGGTTGGGTGTTGGTTGGTCGGTTTTCTTTAGTTAGTTAGTCAACTTGACTTGATGGTATCGGAACGCTCGCTCGCGCGCTTACGAAAAAGTTTGTTTGTTGGACTTTTAAAAACTTGCGATATTTTTTTCTAACCATGGAGCCAACGTAAGATGGATTTTTCTTATTTGAAGTGATGTGATATAAACTGTGTCGTGGTGGTTTCCGAGACTGGGTTAGGATTTTTCTTCGAGATGTTTTTGGACACAATGTTTTGGACTCTTGTTTTCGGATTGATATGCGTTGCGGAGGCAGGGACCATGGGCGACCAATGCGACTGGACTGGCAGGTATGTCATTTCTTTTTGATATCTAATAATTCATAGACTTTTCGATACAAGTGTTACTATTCATTCTATCTATTGTGCGTGTTTTTAAGCGCGACTATGTAGGTAGAATAAAAGATGTCTAAAGTACTTGCCCATTTTTTTTCATGTTTTATAACTAGTGGTTCGCCCCGAATTATGAACTCGCGAGTGTACCTTACTTTTGCTAACACCATTTGCGCAGGCGCGCGCGCGCATTGCATATAAACGTTACAACTTACAACCCCATATCTCGGCAACCCCTCGACCGATTTGGCTCATGTTCGAATTTAAAAATTCTTTTAATTTCGATTACACGCCTACCAAATTTCATAACGATCCGACCAAATTTACTCAAGTTATCGTCGAACGAACTTTCATACGTACAAACATACAAACATACAAAGGTACAAACGCCGGATTGTTCCAGTGGACTCGAAGAACGTCGCTCGCTCGTTCAATTATTTAAATATTTTTTGTAAAGTACCTACATACCTAAGTAGTAGATACCAATACCTATAAATTGTTAGATATAAATATATGGATGGGCCTGCTATGCCGCGACTGTCAATATTTTTTTGTTAGAGATCACTACTCTAGGCACTCTAACAAAAATACTTAATTCTAAAGTTGATAATCATTTTAAGATATTTAATATTTATAATACCAAAAGCACCTAGCATACGTAACTACCAATCAACCTTTGCATCGTGTTCGTTGGCACAGGCGAGATCAAGATTGATGGCAATTTGCAAAAAAATTCGCAAAAGATATCAACGCGTCGTCGCAGATTGTTAAAATGACTGTTTTAGTTTTGTTTCAAATCCCTTGGTTTAGAATATTTTGCATATTTATGGATTTTTGGGATATTTAGATACCTACATACCAAATTACTATATAAATTCTATATGTATATACTAAGTTTTTTTTTTATGTAGCCTGAATGATGTCCCATTGCAGGGCAAAGGCCTCCCCCCTCTCAGCCCAGATTTTTCGGTCCTGAGCCACCTCCGACCACTAAGTAGTATACTAAGTATTATACTATTAAAAAAATTTGTAACACCTTAACTGTAGGTAGGTAACCTTAACCTACCTAAGTACCTGGTTTGTGGGTCAAGTTGGTTTTGTTTAAGGCTGGAAGATAGTAGTGTGGCGGGAAATTCAAAATTTTCACAGTTTTTTACATTTTGTAGCTAAACTGAGCTATTTTTGTTCAGCGATTTTTCGTTCGCGAGAATAAAACCGTATTCTTTTCATTATTGTAAACAACAGAACAACAATAATTCAGCCGATTATGTGTTCTGGTCTACGACAAGTTTTTTGGGCACTACCACTGCTTCGTAGACCAGAACACATAATCGGCTGAATTATTGTTGTTCCGTTGTTTACAATAATGAAAAGAATACGGTTATATTCGCTGAACAAAAATAGTTCAGTTTAGCTACAAAATGTAAAAAACTGTGAAAATTTTTAATTTCCCGCCACCTAGCTATAGTCTACCCTTAAAAAAATTGAGATACCACTAACCCTAACAAATCTAAGCTGCACCCGCCTCTTCCACTATTTTTATTCGTTTTCAGCCAGTATTTTTTTCTGTTTTCTTCCACGGATTTCCTCCGTCCGACCTCTTTGGTCCATCGTCAAAATACTCCACGCCCAAGTCGCCTAACCTAACCCGTAATGAGATCTTCCGACCAACTAATGTTTATAAGTAAGTTAGTAATTAATGTGCTATACCCCGGAAATGGTGATCGTAATAACAAAGAAAGTATCGAGTCAACAAGTGGGGTGTCCTGCGGAGGGTGGCCGTGGGAATGTATGGCGGGAAGCTTTCTCGTCATATTGTATTGGGCACCCCCGCGCTTGGCGCCACGTGCGTGACCCTTCCGGTAGGGGTGGGTGAAGCTACCCTTTGCGTAATTGTTTATTGACTGATCGATTGATATTTGTGGGATATTTTCTTGGGTTGCTGGCCCTCTTACATTAACTTATCATTATATGAAAAAGGTAATTTTTATCACTCAAACAAAATTCGGGAAAGCTACTGAGACCTACATTTCTGGGCAGCTCATTGCAGTGCACTTCAATGATTGTCATTTGTCCTTATTACATAATTCGGCGAGAAAGAAAGTTGCTTTGGTACCTATTACTATCGCGCCCCCAAAATCTCGCCACCTCAACAGCGCCGCCCCGCCTCATTGCTGATAGCATCTCTTTGCTAATGGTCATCGATTATCGCCGACCTTTATAAGCAAATCGTTACAATCGAGAAGGCCATTAGCCGAAGAAAAGAAAGCAAAAAGATAACAAATGAAGAGCGATGTTGTCCGCAAAAAGCAAATTGAGTGTCAATGTACCAGCATCACTTGACAACGCATTATGGAGCCTATTCAAGTTCAAACGTGGGCACATTAATATTTGTTAGGGAGGGCGGACGGATACCTCGGGAGGGGACGAACGGGATACCCGGGATCTGTTTTATTATAATATCCTCATTATAAACGCGTTCACACGACACAAATTGGATCGGCACTGATACAATATCTACCAATAAACTGCTAGAGTATGTATGTAGGTCATACTAAGGTACCAGCTACACATTTTTTGTACACACGACAGCACGTCGACCCTTACACGCTAGCACTCTATTCGGTTACGTTACGGGCGACTTTACAACAAAAGTGTATACTCTGACGTGCAGTCGTGTGTAACTCGATAGCACGTAGATGCTTACACTTTAGTTGCAAAGTCGCCCGTAACGTAAGTGAAAAGAGTGCACGCGTGTAAGCGTCTACGTGCTGTCTTGTGTATTCTGTCGGGAGACCGACTAGTTTCGGTTCAAAAAAATTTAGAGTGCTTCTAGATTGTTATAACTTTTCGCGTGGCACTCATCGTTCCCAAGATGGAAGTACCAAGAGAAACATGCTTCCTTTAGTCCTTTGACTAATGCGTTTCTTAATGGCTTGACATAATATGACGTCAAACCATATGGAGACAAATGCTTCAAGAATTGCTCAAGTATAACGGAAGTGCGTAGTCGCTTAGTAAAATTACAATCTAAAAGTAGAGTAGTTAGACACAGAAAAAGAAAAAAAACACATAAATCATACCAACCATTAATTTTGTAAAAGCGTTCAGTTTTTTTACAAATCTGGCGCCATTATTACAATAAGAACTGTGAAGTGAAGGCAAATAAATTAACAATAGCTTAAACGCTTTTGGAGAATGCCACTTACGATTGTATGAGTGGGGACAGTGACTGCTTTGAGAGATTAACATGACTTAAAACAAGTTTTAACTCTTAAAACCTTTTTTGAATTCTTATCAAGCTACTTTGTCTCGTGCCACTCTGGTTGAGTCAAACTTATCGTATCTTTTTATGATGAGGCTAAGTTTTAACAAACTTTTGCCCGTATGATATCACCACGCTAGAGATGGGGGGAACTTCCAATATAAAAGTAGGTCAATCAATTACCCCGATTTACCCCCCCTTATTTGTGTAGGTTCGTAATTATGTAGGTATCTTACACTGTAACCGTAACCAACACATAGGGAGACTGGGTACGGTTGAAACAATTTTTGGTTTTTCTCGTGTAGCACTGTCATTAAGAAACATATTTACAAACTAAACGCTTCAAATGAGAGAGTAGACTTTCGTCTTCAATTAGACATTATAAAAAGAGGCTCAACGCCCATAGCAACTAGGTAGGAAGCGTTTATTCAAAAGATGGGCTACTGTTTCAACCGTCCCCACCCCTGGGGCGGTTGAAACATTGATGGGGGTCAGTTGAAACATTAACAAATCAATAATATATAATCAGTTTCTTTATTCACAATCAACGAAAACTTAGAAATCCTAATCAGAATAGTCAGAATAGTGACATGAACAAAATTAACAATCAAAATTAACACAAATAAATGAAAATAGCTCTAATGCTCTGATTTTTACTTAAAAATAATCAGCATTCTTAATTGAATGGAAATTTAAGATGAGTTTCTTACATCTCACATTTTATTTTTAGGAACTAGGTAAAAAGAGCTGAACAATTGTCGATAATAATAATCAGCAACGTAGAAATCGTTATCAAAGTCCTCAAATGAACAAAATTAATAATCAGAGTTCCTTTTTTTATTCTTCATAGGCCATTTTGTAGTGATTTATATCGCACCCGCCTCTTGATGTCTTTTTTATACGCTGTCTGGGGCATCTTTAACGAAAAAATCATACGTTATTATTGTTTCAACCGTACCCACAAAAATCGTTTCAACCGTCCCCAACCCCCTCAATTTTCACTAAAACGAACACACCGTCAAAACAAAACAACCTACACAACAACAAATTACTGTTTCCGAACTCTAATAGTCTAACAACAAAGTAGTAAAACACTTAAAACACAAACTCTAAAATCAACGATACAATTGGAAAAAGAAATCAATACAAAATAACTTACTTTTGGGCAAAAAAACACAATGAGGCCACCTAGACACGTATACGGCGCGCAAAGTGCGACGAATCACTGCGATTCGTGTCTGGGCTGACTAGCCGCGTCTCTCTTCCCTTGCACCCCTCACCGTACCGCTCATAGTTTACGAATTATTAGCGTTGTTTCAACCGTACCCTGTTTCAACCGTACCCAGTCTCCCCTAAAACTGTTCAGTCACTGTCGCGGCGCGTTTGGTCTATCAGCGATTGTAACAAACAAAACTGACATCGGTACCTCGGTACTATTGCAATTAACTTCTGAATGGGTTAAACTTCTTAAGTAAATTGTTGGTGAATAGCATACGGTTAGTGCAAAACAACGACCAACCGTCTGCAGATGATACAGAGCGTGTGAGGCCGGTCAATTAGTGACACTTGATCAGCTTTACGAGCAGTAAACGGAAGCCACTGGCATATCGAGTCATTGGAGAAAAATACTATCTTCATTTTACACTTTAGTCTGTCTGTCTTAATTCATTAAAGTATCTTCGACGAAGGGGTAAGAGGCAATAAACTCGATGCTTTTGGACCAACGTTTTGTATTGCTGATGGCTGGGTTCTCAAATTGACAAGAGACAAGAGACTGACTCCGGTATGCGGGCACAATAATATCACCTACCTAGGTATATTTCTGAGAATTAAACTCAGTAAGTAACCTCACCATGTGGTCCATCGGAGTTTTGTAAGCTAGAGACGTTGCACTTGAATTACAAGGCCTTTCTGTGGATTGACTTGGAACCCCCATAAAGATTCAGAATCCCGAATCCATTCGCTCTTAGGTTTATACCGGATCGGTCATAACATAATACTCAAAAGTCACTTACTTCATAGTGTTATTGTTACGTTAGTGGTTTTACTTCCTGCGTTTGACCTACTCGCACCATGATTGACCAACGCTGCGGATGTCAACATCGCAATATTTGGATTAGATTCGCTTATCGCCGCCAAATTGCGGTTTGTATGTACACATGCGAAAGAAATCTCACGGTCAGTCGTTAAGTAGGTACTCAATCATACCCACCCATGTGGTGGTGGAATTTTACGATCTGTGGATTCCTGGAAAGTATTGTACTGAGGTTCGCGGCCTTAAGTACTACGCTTCATTAATATCATTAGTGATTCAGTAAGACGCGTCGCGATTTGGCAGCGTATGGGAGTGAGGGGCCGTAGCTTTTCACATGGTAGCCTGTGGGAACGCCTTCGCTCCAGTAAGAGAGAACAACCGTCACATGTTGCACGATGAAATCACGGTTATTTTTAAGCGAACGATTGTTTTTATTTGCCAATTGGGGGCAATCAGCGACACGTGTTGAGGCGCTCGCCTTTCGGCCTCTCGATTGAGCTAGTTGACTTTGCTTGGCGACGTTGAACTCGCTAGGCTATTGCAGCTCGTAAACGCACTGATGAATCGCCTACATGACATATCCTCGTGTTTAGTAGGTCGCTTTGTTTTAGGGTAGTGTTCAAAATCAATTAACCCATAGATACTTTAGTAAAAAAGCAAGGACTCTACCTACATTGTAGAGTTCATACATTTCGCTGAAAGCAGTCTCTCTCTTCACACATTTAAGTGGTATATACCATGTGGTTTTTTAGCTGTGATAACTATCCCACACATTTGACGGTTGTAAATCTGTATCATCTTCATTCACATGCCTGAATGTTTCATGAAAGTATTTTTATGGCGCTCTCAAGGCTCCGGTCACACGAGATAATGTGTCTGTTTTGAACTGAAGGGTAATCTAATGCCGTAGTAGATCTACCCAACGATGACCGGCTGTCATCACTCTTATACTAACAGTATGAAACCGTGGGCCAACAAAGCAAACGTACTTAGCCTATAGGCACTGAAATATTCTTAATAACAATACATCTAACTATTTATTCGGTTTAATAGTGTGTAGAGTCATATTTTCGCAAGCAGCTACAAGTTTTGGCGTTTACAGTTGTTCCAAAAAAATACATAAAAGTAGGTGACTTTGTCGGTTGAAAAGTCACAGGCAGGAATCACGAGAAACAAAGCGTATACCTGAGTCTTTGTCAATGGAGAGAAACAATGGTCTCTTGTAAGACAAATCTACTAAGACAAACAAGTACGAACGGCCAGAATGGCCCCGTTTCATTGAACATGGGCTTTGAATAAGAGAAAAAGAGACCTAATTAGTCAGATAGGGCCTTTGCCCATGATACTAAATACTTGCCTACACTAGTTAGGACTTAGTTTCTTATGAAAATATTAATATTCTAGCTTTCAATAATTATTGGCAGCATGCGGCAAAATGCCCCATTTTCGGCGTATTTTTCTCTGTTGGTGGGAGGTCTCAGTACCTTCCTAGTATAAACTGTATTGAAATTTGGTTTGAAGTAGGTTGTCATCATCACAGGGTGAATTAAAATAGTATCTACTTAACTTCTGTGGTAGGAAACGTTTTAGGGGTTTCCTATTATTTCGAAGAAAAATAGGATGAAATAATCGCCACTCGATCGATGATAATACGTGTAAGTTGAATAAGCATTAAAAAAAGTAGGTACTTATGGGTATATAGTATAGTCAATAGCCCAATATCGTTCTTTGAATGAAAGAGAACTCTAGCCAGCTAATTAGAAGCAATATCTGAGCGGCATTGTGGCGGCAGGTTAGATGAAGGCGTTCTTTGTTACGCTTGCCTTTTTTATTTGTTTATTTTTTTCCAGCTTTGGTTCTTTCTAATAAAATCGGAATGTGTAGAAGGGTGGGTCGATTGGCGGTGAAAAAGGGCCATGTGACTTTGCCATCAAGGTCGGCCATATTTTCCCTAGAATTTGGATTTGGAATTTCTAACAAAGAATAAGAAAAGTCCAAGAGAAAGAAAAAACAAAAAAATCTGCCCGTAGGTAAATAACACAATTTGCAGTTCGGAGCAATTATTTTACGCCATCCTCCTCAGCATAGAATTAGGGATTTTCTGACAGCTAAAAAAAATAAAAAAATAGTTCTATAAGCTGTGACAGATGGCGTTGATACGACATGTTTTCTATCACAAAGTAAATTAGTGCTTACTACAGCGGAAATATTTCTTCACTTCATTGCTCTGTGTCTTCATCTTTCATCGTCGTAGCTGTCATTCCATTTAACAGTACATGAAAAAGTGCACGACTTTGTTAATGTTCTTGTATGAGTGAATTGTAAATCCGGAAACACTTTATTTTGCTCCACAACTAATACCTAAATGTGTTTGGACGTATATACGAAGGCCAACGAGCGCGAACTGGCATAAAAAAATAACATGTCTCGTCAGCGACATCTAGTTACAAATTTGGAACTACAACTTATGAGCTGTCAGAAAATCCCTTATTAGGACACGGTCTTTGCTCCTCAGTCTCTTGCTGCACGCATCCAGGGACCCCTGTCGCCTTAGAGATGACATCTGGCCTATACCCAGCAGTGGGCAAGTGTGGGCTGAAAATGATGATTATGATGAGTGCTTACTTAGCTTTTGATCTACGGCAAAAAAAATCAAATCACAAGATAAAGGTTAGGTTAGGTTATTTTCGTAGCTATCTATATTTAAGTAGCAATTTTCTCCATTGCCTTTCTCAAACCCTCCTGCGGCAGCATAGATCTTCTGTCGGTGAGTATTCTCATTCAGGCGGTGAACAGCGTGTTCCCGTAGAGCGGTGTAGCGCGGTCCAACGCTAATTACAGTGGCGATAATTGTAATGCAAGCGGACCCGCTAAATCAACGTCTGTGCCTTTCTGTTGTTCCGGACTCGTCTAATAGACACCTATGGAGGGTATAAATTATCCAAGTTAATTGTAGAGCGAACTGGCAACGCGTTTGATAGATGTTTGCACACGAAAAGCGCCGTAGAGAGATTTTGTTTGCGAAAATATAAATAAACTCTTGGCATAATTCGGAAGGCAAAGTTTTTTGTTCGAAAGTCCGTTATTGGCTTAATCTTATCTTTAGACAATATTGAGAAACTGATTTCAATATTTTTTATTTTGGTTCAGTAGTTTGGATTTTACAACGTTTCAAAGATACGGTTTTATGACGTCACGCGACGGTCTGCATACTGTTGGCGGTCATAGGAACAAAACATATTAGCGCATAAAAACAAAACTACTGGACCAAAATAAAAAATATTTAAATTAGTTTCTCAATATTGTCTAAAGATAAGATTAAGCCAATAACGGACTTTCAAACAAAAAACTTTGCCTTCCGAATTGGAGAATTTGAGATACATACTAATTACAACGTAACGCGATATTAATTTCAGCCAGCAGTATAGCGCAAAATAGAGATGGGATAGCTCTACGAAATTCGACGAAGCCAATAAAAAAAAAGTAGGTAGGTACGTAGAGCAAAAAAAATATGAACCTATATCCAATTTGAGGAAATCCCATGTTGCGGCGGATACTCTACATAAGATCAATTTATTTATCGATGCAGTGTAAGTTTCTGTTCGCGACCTCAAAAGCAACGACACCATCTCAGTAACGCGTGAAAACAATTCGTCCCAAGTCCGTCCTTTGTCCTTTCGCCAAAGAAATCTGATTGGATCAACGCGTCTGATTGAATAATGCATGAAGGGCTGAAGGGCACCACTGAGTCACGAGTCCTATGTAGGACGAAAACATTTCCTTCTACGTACAAGGGAATAGTAATTTATTTTCTGCCTGCTCTTGAATTTTAAAATAACGGCTGGGTGACTGCGTTTGGTCATTTCTCAGTAGATCTGCCCCGTCTGTGGATTTGATGGCAATTTTGGGACTGTTAAGTAGAGTACCTATGGCATTTAAGACATTACGTACTTTGGCATAGATAGAACCCACCATATCTCTGATTTACATACCGTGTCGGTGCTCTCCCAAATCTCAACTGATCTCTTCCATCAAAATGTTTTACTTTAAGCAAGTCGGTCTTATTATTCATGTCGGTCAATCAGACGTCAACGCTTTCCAAGAAATCCGAGGCATTTACCCTAGTCATCATAACAAAATAAAATTATATTCCAAAGCGAAATTCCGCAATCGCCGCGGAAACGAGACACCGCGTGCAGATGAGGCAGAAAGCATGCAAATCAGTGGGCGCAGTGGTCAAGTTACACCGCTAATGAGGCGGCACGCCGGACGTGGACCCCACGAGCGCTCGCATATGCCATTACTGACAGCACAGCGCCCATGTCCTTTGAATTTTCTTCAAAAGGGATACTCAATAATATACGTATGGGGTTTGTTATTTTGTAAACCATATTATTCAGCCTATACCAGCCCTCACGAGGTTTTCCTTCGAAGATTGTGATCAGGGCAATAATTTGCTGACTCAGCTCTGAAACCCAAAAGCGCAGGCACCGGGGCATCAATTAAACTGGCCTCTCGTCCCTACGTCCCCTCGAGATGGTCTTTGAGAAGTTTTTCAGCTGTCTTATTTATGTAGTAAAGGGAGAACCTGTTGGAATGTCAGGATGTGTAAAATAACCCATACCTTCGCGAGGCACTTATTAGAGGGTGCAAAAAATACCTGTATCCAGAAACACTGTGATTACCCGCCCGTGTTTCAGCATTAATCGCGTCCCCCATAATGAAGCATTCATATTCAAATGATCATGTAGATTTTGGCGAGTGGACGGAATGAATTGAACAGAATCGGCTGCATGGCCATTTAGGATGGCCATCGCTTATGTGGACATGGCAAAAAGAAAGGAGCGAGCGGGGACGACCGATTATAATGTAAAAAGAGGTTCGCGGCCGTTCCATAACAGATTGCAAATGGCGACCGCCTCGCCCGAGGCTCCTGCACCATTTATAGCCGCCGCAATCTCGACCTGCGAAAAAATAACCGCCCTTTCTTCTGCCGTCCAGAATCTATCGATTGTTTCGAGACTATAAATGAAGGAGATGCTGTACGGGGAGCCACCAAAATTGTACCCCATAAAAAACGTTCGGGACGCGGACGCTCTCTAAAATACCTGCGCGTAGAGCTGGTGAGCGATTGTTCTGTTTTTATAATCCTGCCTCTTCAATTTCGGTGAAAGGTCTACTCTCGTCTGGCTTGGAAGTCAAGTATACCGACATTATATTGCATAGTACTCGACCTCTAATAATGCGTTATGAACGCAGGCCATTATTTCCCCGCCTTGTGGTCGTAGAATTCGAAGACAATACCGGCACACACATTATTGCCGCATCTCATACGCACTCGGGGAATGCTATGCTATGAACCTTTGGGTTTATTTACACCGTAACACGAGCTGTATAACAAAGGCGACACAACAATGGCTGAGCTTAACTCTGCGGCCGCCGTAGAACGTTCGTTATAGACTGTTATAGTATAAAGATTTTGTCCGATAATGGTTAAATTGGCTCCACTGGGCCTTATTAAGGCGCTTTGCAGCTACACCGGTGACAATCCCCAGCGCCATTGTATATCGCTTTTGTCTCTGCTTGGCACAAGTTATTATCGTTCCTTTAAAGATTTCAACTGACGCCACAATGCTTATTGAAATCAGTGGACAATCTTTACTTCCTTTCATGATGTCGGGTTCGTGTTAAATTACTTAATGCCGCTTGAGCAGGCTCGCCGGTCCAGCGACGCGACGTCTCAGTAACACAATATAGGAACACGCGAAATGTCATTCGATACAGCCTACGGACGGACGAGGCAATCAATTTTGACGTGCTGCATCATAAATAGGTTAGGGAGTCATGTTTCTTGCACGCCGAGCAAATTTAGTAAGTAAGCACAACATGAAATAATGCACAATCGGCATTGATGTCTTTATTATTTTTACTTCGAAGGTTTTGAATAACAAAATACCTAGTTGTGTCAAAGACAGAAGCTTATAAAATACAGTGAGCGGAGCGCGCTTTGAGGTCACTCGGATTTATGGTCCAGGGGTCCGGTAAGCGGCTTAGCAGCTCCAACAAGAAACGCACGACCGAGATTACTTACCGGCGAGGCTTTTCACACCTTCCTGTTTGAGCCTCACGTTAGCGTTCACGCCCGGCACATACCCACCCCTAAAACTTCGCGCCTGCCTCTTTACATATCACACTTACAATATATATTTTCAAATTCCTGCCTACCACACGGACCTTTAAATTGTTGGGACAATATTAGCTGTATCTCCTGCAGCCCCAATGGTGGTGTAAAAGTTAATGCAACCTTTTTTATGAGGCATCAATCAGTCGTAAAAGGTCTCGAGTGGCCTGGTCTGCGCGCGCGCTGCGTCGACCAATCTGCGTGACTTGAGGTCGTGCGCGCAGTACCATTGTTCAGGTGAAAGTCACCGTTACGGCCGATTCGCGTGTTACGAAAACCACAAAATAACCATAAGTCGCTATATGCTGTCCCTTGCCTGACGCGATTAAGGTTAATGAGTTGGTAAGCTGAGAAAAGTTGAACAAAATGTTTTTGAAGAATGCGTGCTTTATTGAGACGCCAAAATTGGATTTATGACTCTATCACAGTGAGGCAGCTGATTGCTCATTCCGTCCGCAGCCAGTCCGTCATCCGCTGCAGTTAATCAAAAGTGAATTACGCGAGATTCGTCACGGGTCCACGGGAGATGCGGCGAGCATTGTGCGTCTGCAAAAACGTACCTACACTTGCTCATACCATACCACACCCTCATCGCCGCGACACTTAACATGATTGATGTTGAATATCATTGACTACCAGCAGGCCGCGATTGCTTATAAAAAGCATTACGAGGACGGGTTATTAAAAATCAATATTTTTAAGTCTGCTTTACTGTATGTAACACCTGCCTGAACAATGGGAGAGTGTTCGAGAGTGTATTCGAGCGTGCGCAGGCCAATAGACGGTGCCCGGCGTGGGCGATGCTGTGTCAACATACCAGCCACTACCGACTCATGCATGTCATGTTCCACAGAACACACATGCCTACAGCACATTAATGTACCTACATATACCTTACAAGTATCTTAGGAAAATATGCGCTGTCGAGCGCTGGCGCTGGCGTATGTAGAGTCTTTTGTTTAGAAAAGTTCAAATATTTTCTCCTCTGGGTTTTTTACTCAATGGTATGCAGCAAGCAATCTGAATTATGTAGATTATTGATATAGGATGGCTGAGGTCCTTAAATTCGAGCTGAGCTCATATTTTATTTGCACAAGCGAGCGGACAAAGGGTGTTTGCGGTCGCCATTGTGTTGAGGTTTGGCGGTTTCTAAACACATTCAGCCGAGTGATTCAATTTCATCAAAAACGAAAAAACAGTGACTGACTTTATGAAATAAATCAAGTTTGAAATAACTAGTGGTTCGCCACGAACTATGAACTCGCGACCCCATATCTCAGCAACCCCTCGACCGATTTGGCTCATGTTCGAACTTAAAAATTCTCTTGGCCTCATTTACCTGCCTACCAAATTTCATCACGATCCGACTAAATTTACTAAAGTTATCGTCGAACGAACATTCATACATACATACATACATACATACATACATACATACATACAAACGCCGGATTGTTCCAGTAGACTCGGAGAACTTCGCTCGCTTCGCTCGCTCGTTCAATTATGCTCTACAAGGCAATGTTAAATTAAAACATATTTAGTTACTATAAGCCTAAACATATTATTTGAATTTTTCTAAACGTTAATTTGAATAGAGCGCTATCTATGAGAGTGATAGCCAGATTCGAGCTTATGTTGACTTATCTCTGATTGGAGGCTGAATCAAGCCGGCTTATATCAACTCGTTTGCAATGAGACATTGTTTGTACAACACACGACGGCTTCGTGCGGCTTACACCCACTTACACTGGAGTCATAATATTTTCTTTGATACAGAGACTTTCACAAAAACATTCATTGTGCCAGACAATGTTGTAGAGATACAACTACTCGTACATCCTTCTTCGGGTAGTAGGATATATTAATAAATAACCAAACGAGATGATAACTGATGTATACCTATGTGTTCAACTTGTTCAAGGGACTTTTTTTAAATAAATAGTGATGCTAGTCTACAAATTGCGCGTAAGACCGTTAGTACAATCAGTAAGTAGAAACTCTAAATTAAGTATTCTCCACCCACACAATTGCAAATTTCACCTTTCGATAAACTCAGCAGTTTCAAATTGCTCTGTCAATCAGTGAGCAATACCAAGCATAAACATACGGACAGACAAACAATCGCGGCTTGTAGCTGAAATAAATCGCGGCCTGACAATTATGTTGACGAAGGCGACTGAATATCGGCCTAATGAGGCATTCTTCGAGGGCCCAACAAAAGGGAAAAGGGAATTCGTGGTCAGTTTATGAGTTCACAGAACAGCGAAGATTTAGCGACGGGCCGTCATCTCGCCGGATTTACGAGTGCCTGTCGGCTATGCCACTCTAATTGGACATTTGGCCAGTTGGCCGCAAAAATGAGAATTTACAGATGGCTGTTTAGTCTAACTCGTTAGTCGAGCTCACTCTTTTGAGTTGAAACATGCTAAAAAGTTTGAAAATAACTTCTTTACTCTAACAATATCTCATTAAGAAGACTGTCTTTAACTCTACATAATATTGACTGAATTACAGCTTTACATAGCTTACTGGGAATTGATTTTGCTAGCGTCCTCAGGGAATAATGCCATTGATTTTCCATCCGATCGCTGCATTTTAATCACAGCCTGTGGAATTTGACTATAGCAGTGGTAAGTACTTATTAAATCTATCCTCCTTTCCTTTTAACTCTAATTATATCGTATTCTAGTTTGGGATCAGGTTATTGCACATGCTGAGTGTCTATTTATTTGTGTTAGCATTTTGCAGGCTATGGTAGATTCCTGCATCTGGTGGAATTAATAATATTTTCTGGCTGTGGCGAGTCAAATACCCAAACGCTCGCGCTCTCATCATATCTCAAATACCCAAACGCTCGCGCTCTCATTTGAATAAAAGCTTTGAGATTACAATATAAATGGCAAGGATTCGGTTTTTCGAACATGTTTGAAGTGTTGGCGATCGGATTTTGACTCGGGGGCATCATTTGAGGCTCTGTCGTTATCTTTGTTTAATATTCATACTCATGTAGTGTTTTGTTTTGTTACTACCTGCCTCACCTTGCTTTATTAAGACTTTTTTCACATCGATTACAAATTGAGATTTCAATTTATAACTTTCCGCGTAGGTGGCTATTATCTGGCGATTATTATCGTTGTTAAAATGGTGAGGAATGGGACCCCAATTATATATCTCTGCTCGTTTTTGTGCCATTGTTTTGACATGATGAATGTCTGTCTGCGACGTTACCGACATCTCTTGGCCTCAGTCAATCAATGTTATTAGTGAATGTGCTAATAGCATTATCATTCATTAGCCCTGATGGTACCACACACGTATGGGAACGTTTATTTCTACATGTCTTGTGGTATGGTTAGCTAAGTATCTATGAAATTAAAATTAAATGAAAAGAATGTTGTATCATTCATCACCGTGATATAAATTATAGGTTTAGCAGTTCAAAGACTGTCCCAGTCATTTCCCACCAGCCAGTGTGACATTTAGAAGTGCTCTACAATTCATCTATTCAAAAAGACCAACCGTCCTCGCATGTTTAAAACATAGGCACGCAACCAGAAGTCCCCTATTGGTGCAAGGGCTGTCTACTAGGCCTGAGGTATTCACATGCCAGCCGAAGATCAGCCTTTTAAATTTTTAAGCATTAGATGCAAGGCACAATAGGACAATGTCCCAGGCACTGCAGCGCCGAGTGGTCTCTTCACCTATCTAATGTGAGTGAAGGTGCCACTGGACGCTGTATAAATCATCTCATTACGTAGATGCAAAGGCTTTAGTAGATTCAAGGCACGATCGATTTCTAACTGTCTAAAAGTAGGTACCTATCTTATCGATATCGATAGCTAATTTATCGAATATTCCAGTGTTTTTTTACAAAGGGTCAAAGAGTCAAAGAGTCATTATTGGCTCATGCTGTTTTATTTGGTCGGGCCGATAATTTGTTATGGTGCACATAGCTATACCTAGCAATAAACACTAGGCTCTCTACCCGTGCTTTGGACAGCCCTGCTTTAAGTACATGCGCGTAGGTAGATACACAGGCCAGCTATAATAGGTCCTAGCCAGATCTAGTCTAGGACCGGTCGTTGTGTAACACGCGCTGCGCACGCGACGGGCTCCGTGCAACGCCCCGCCCTGCGCGAAAGGAATTACATTGCACCCGCTAGAGGGAAATTAGTATAATAGGCCTTATTCTTGCGACGACGGCGACTAATCTGGATTCTAGGTTCTTGGCTCAAAAGCTGTGTAAATTGTATTAGAGCCTGCTCTACAATTATCGAGGCGAGTGCATAGAAAAGACAAGTTGTAACGTCAAGAATAGCA
This sequence comes from Zelleria hepariella, assembly GCA_949319315.1. NCBI lineage: Eukaryota > Metazoa > Arthropoda > Insecta > Lepidoptera > Yponomeutidae > Zelleria > Zelleria hepariella. Next base: position 22,016,569 of record OX439378.1, on the reverse strand, counting down.
GCTGTGGATTTGTTCCAACATTTGCTTAATCCTAGACTTCTTGTCTGTGTATCAATGAACCACCGCGAATTTATACATTTACAAACCAAGTTACCTACTTAAATTACAAAAATACAAGTATCGACTTCAAAGCTGTAATCAAAAACCGCCAACATCAAATTTTAATTTACTTCCTGCACCGCTCACTTAATTTCAACCTTAGCCGAAAGGGCATAGAGTCCACAGCCCTCAGTGATTGTTTTTTCCTGCTCTCAGTGCCCATTGTCCGAGCGACATAACGGAGCCAATCACGACACAACAACTGCTTATTTATGTATCGAATGATAAGCATCGAGCCTGCATTTGCCTACGCCTCTGTCCCTAAGGGCTAGAGGCCTTGCCTGGCAATCTCTGCTCTACAAAGCTTTAACGGGACCTAAGCCTTAGCTGGGTTTTACTGGCTATTCGGGTTTAAGTGCATATTAGAAAAGCTATTATTCTACGTTATTTATGCTGGAGGGAAGTGGTCTAGATATTGGCGTAAATAATAGTTTTGAGAATCGACTCTACCGCTGCATGCATTTCGGCACGTTGTAGGTCTTTCTGGTTATCAGTTGATAGTTTCCAATAATATAAAAACGACAGTGCTAGATGGCCATTGGTCAGCGGGATCCCATTTGAACATCGATAGAAATCTGGCGTAAGAGCGCTATTGATTTTGTAACCCGAGTAGTTTTCGATAAAAATAAATTAAAATTATCTCCTTATTTATTGGTGGTAATTAATTCAGAGACAGAGTAGGTCGGCCCGCTCTAAGTGGTTATTACGGAGGCAAATGACGAGGAATATGGCCACCGAAGGTCTTCCACTTGCACCCGATATCTTAATGAGCCTTGTATAACGCGTGTCATTTAAACGCTGCTTTCAAAAAAGGTCATTATTATAAAACTGGATTTAGTTGGCTACTGCAGTACCTAAGCACCTTGCATGAAAAGCACCTTAGTTTGACAAAAGAAGGCTTTGCGTTTTTATGCAATGTAAGTGTGAAGGTTTTAACAAAGCTCATTTGCAACTCTAAATTGTTTTTAATGGGAATTTAACATCTGAGTAAATGGGTTTCTTTACAATCCGCCTACCGACAGACAGACGTAAATGTAGATTGTAGTACCAATACAACATTGTTGGATATGTTATATAAGCTTTGCAGTGTTCAATCGATGCTATCTAGCCAGGTTAGGCTTTGTATTGTCTAGCAACGCTGTCGATGTTGCACTGATTTATAGAGGACAAGCTACCTCCTGTAGCTAGCTTGCATCGATCCTGTTTTTGCACCGAATTAGCTTACAAATGACGCGGCCCTTTGAGTCTATCGCATTAGACACTATTCCTATTCAGCCTGCAAAGTTGCATGATGCTTTTTCTGAGTAAGTCCTGGGCCTTTTCTGGATAAATGTGATGCCTCGGGTTTGTTGACGAAGTCTTGTGATTGATTTTTTTTTCTACTCAATTTATCAGCACAACTCCCAAACCTTGGGTTGATGCTGGTTGGGGTGTAACTAGGTGAAACGTGTTTCGGCAAGGCGTAGTGAACCCGGGGTTGATAGGTGCAAGAAAAACAATAGACAGCTAGGTACTAAAGGTTAGTAAAATGAGTTTCCTTCTTCTTTGCTTTGACAGATGAGTCAAAGGAGTTCCTTTGTGTCTTTTTAACAGCATAGATAGGGCGTTGCGTTCAAATTTCGAAGCGCGCAAAAATGCAGATAGTATAAAGTAGGCTTTTCCACTATCGTACGTTACTAGTAACAGCATGCTTTCCGAGATTTACTCCGGGCTGACCTATTCGGGACAGTACAGTTTTCTAAAATACATGAGCATGAAAACACGCTGAAAAGACTTATAATATAAGTTCTAAACTGGCGATATCTGAAACGTCGAAATTTCGATTGAAAAAGTTTACGAACATACTATATTAATTCACTGCTAATAGCTTGAATGCGCTCTACTTCATAGTGGAATGTTTTCAATATCATGTAGGCATTAAATCGGAATCCATACCGCGGTGGCGCGTGCCGCAAGGCCGAGAATCAGATATCCTGCCCACTCACGCGCAGGCCGCTTATATGGGGCTAGGAGCTATAAGATATCGCCTTAATACTGGATTTTACTTGCAAGCCTTACTCTACTATCAAACAAGCAACATTGACTCTTCACTCTACAATTTTAAGAGCTTCAATAGGAGTTAAGTTACCTTGGCAAGTAGGGTGGCATTCGTCACTGCATGTCTGTCGATGCGCGTGCGTCGTACAAGGCGTTCTTTCGCAATACTTCCATGTCTTTATTAAAATTAGTGTAGGGGAAAAACTAGACTTTTCCAATGTGTAAGCACAAGTTTATTGGACGGTAATTTAACACGTTAGAAGGCTTGTATCTCTTGACGTGGCAATACCTTTACTTTTTCTTTATACTCTTGAAAGGAAAACAAAATAAGTTTCAGTATTAACTTTTTGACTTTGTTATTTATGTCTATATCTTTGAGCAATGCTAGGCACTATCAAATTATGCTAGCTAGTCGAGTAACTCTACAAGTTTAACATTTAAATACACTCTCAGAGCGATCATAAATTCTAATAAACGCACAGACAGATGTCATATTTTTTTTCGCATACAGAAATTATTGGGATATTTAAATTCAAATGTTAGACACGCTATAAATCGAGTCAGTTCGGTCGGCTGTGTTTGATAAATAATTTTACACAAATGTCGGCTATAAAATTCTGTGATATTATTATGTTTGATGATAACTACTTAACAAAACAGGGCGTCCTATACATAATATAAAATCTAATCAAATTATGTATAATACAGTAGTCCGTTAACGATTCTTGTTATAATTTAGGTCTACTGAGAAGTCTTTCAAATACTATGGTTGAAAATCACATGACGAGATAAGAACGAAGTAAATTTTATGAAAATTGTATGAAAATAAATAAATGGTACACCATGTCTCCGTACCAATCATAAATAACATAACCATTCTTACCTTTTGTTATACAAATTCAACACCCAACAGCAAACCATCTGAGCATAGTAGGTAGATACCGCAGCCCAGCAACCCACAGTAATATGTTTAGTAGATTAAATTCTCACTTTGCCCGGCGGCACTACACATCCAGGCCCGGCCGGTCCGCGAAATAATAAGCCGTAGTAAACCGCCAGGCAGGGGGTCTACCTCGAGATGAAACCTTGGCCAACCAGGGTAAGTTAGAGGTCCTAAGCATCGCTGGACTGACTAATAAGTCTCAAAAGACTTGCGCGAACTTCAGGTGGAAGATTGGAAGGAATTGGCGCAGGGCTGAGAGAGATGGCGTCTTTTCGTTACGGAGCTTATAATCCACATCGGATCCCTGAGGCAGCTTAAGTAAATAAGTAGTAACTATGGATATCACGGTACGCTGGTGTCTATCGCGTACGCCAGTTTTGCGGACAAATAGGTGTGACTTGAAGTAGGTACCACCCTAAGACGCTGATGTTCAACGGTGAACTGTTAAATAAAGCTGCTGTTTATGCAACATTCGAGCAACATGAGCGTTAGATCATATTCAAGAGAAGAAGTAGCCAAGACTGCTTAGCAATAATTATGGATCATCTTCATGGTCGTCTGCCCATTTTTTAACCTTACGTAAACCTATGATAAAAAAAATGCGAGAAAATATGAACCCCACGACTTTTTCTTCAAATTATGGGTCTATTTCTAATTCAATAATTGTCTGCTCCATCTACCTATCCATTCTGAAAAAAATATGTTGATATAAAATCACCCATGTTGAGATGAAACTCCATTCCCATGGTAGCCCCCTTTGGTTCCAGTCGGCTATAAATTGTCCACTGCCTCCGGCGCGCGCACGCAACCTCAATGCGGAAAATATTATACGAGTTCAGGTTTACGAGCTAGAGCCTGCCTAGCTTAAGGCTGCCCAGGGGGGGCCTAGCACTCGCCGTCGAAGGCATATGTTGGTATACTGCTAGACTTCGTTTGCGAGAGTTGACCTGAGTTTTGGAGCTGCACATTTCGACATCTTTTGACCATACTGACATGTTATGATCGTAAGCAACAAGAACTTTTTAGCGGTTCGCTTTGTACGGGTAGCGACACGCTGAAACACGCCTGGTAGCTCTTACCGCGCTAGGAATAAGTGTGAGAAGGGTATATCTGCGTGTCGCTGACTGTACGATCCATTTCAATATTTGTTCTACCCTCAGCTCGCCATATCATCCATCCATTATGGACTGACGTTTCGCTGTTGGAATCGGTGTAGTCCTACCATCGTTGTACAAGATACTATAGAAGTTATTTTACAGGCAAGCCTTGCACGTAAGTCTCCCTTTAGGGAGTCAGTACCCTTTAAGGCTTTACTTCATTTAAATGTTTATAGGGAGACCACATGGAAAAATGGCCGACAGTTGCGTAAAGTAAGAAACTCTTTACGGTTCTTCGATTGCCTTGCACGTGAGCGTTTTTGCTTTCAATCCACGTCATTATGGTTTGTAGTAAATGCTTGCTTATTGTGTGCAGTGTTTATAAATGTAAAACATACTCAAAGACACAGTTTTATCCACTGTGTGAAGGATTGTATCAGGCTTGCTACAATGTTTAAAATCGTGATGTTTAAAATTATTTTCATTTTAAAAACATAAAAAGACCGCTACTCAATGCCGGTGGACGGAATTACACCATGGTACAAAAGCCTTAATTTATAGGTCTTTTGTTAAGAAGTGAATTCTTTGTATCTGTGGGCATCTAGTGAAACTTGCATAATGCATATTTCACTTACGCTGAACGCGCAGCAGGCGATATCCTACCTGACTTATATTATTAATGCCAAAAGTTTGTTCTTAGGTAAACTTCACGTTTCAATATGCATGTAAGTATTTTTTTAAATATTAATTTAACGATTTGACTTACTTTTATTGTTTGTCGGGATAACCGAAATGTATGTAATACATGATTGTACGGAGATAGGGTTTGGTGAAATTTAAGGGCCTTGGTGTGGGCGGAAAAGTGACAAACCCGGCTATGAAATACCTACTTATAAGCAAAGCTCACAACTCCAAAAAAGGCCTATAAGGGAAGAAGCCCGACACTGCGCGTGCGGCTTCCAGGCGGTCGATCGACGCATTCCATACCATTGTCGTCTCTACGCTTCACTAGAGCACAGATTAAACCGTGATCATTGATTCTGAAGCAGTACGGATCGAGAAGCGAAGGGTTACTCTTTTTATTATTGGAAACGGATGGGCGTTAGATACGGGATACTTTTTTCATAAAAAAATATTTTCTATGTAGTTTCTCAGATTTTTGTATGCCTACTTATATATTATTATAACTCAAATGGTAACATAACTTTCATTTGCATTCAATATATTGATAGTAAAGCAAAAGCAAGTTATCTACTTACCGCACTTATTTTGCCACTTGCAAATGACGCGCGTTGATGTCTTTTATATGAAAGCGTTAATCGCTCTCGTTTCCCATGCGCGATTTTTGTTTTTATTACGCACAGTAATTGAATTAAATAATACGTTAGCGACGTAATACTATTGTGCAATCTCATGCATCGTGTAAACTGTTCTGTTGCTTTGCTGGTGTTGCCAACTTGCCATCTCATCCATCGTGTAAACTGACTGTAAACTACAGACTTGTAAGGGGCAAAATGCCATAAATCGAAAAAATTACATCTTAAAAATCTCCATTTTGAGATTTGTACCCCCCATTTCTGGTATAGGGACCCCAGTTTTTGTGATGTAATTAAACATTTACGGTTTTCGTGTTCTATAGGTTCTGATTCCTTTGCGAGTGTCGAAGTATGCGAAAATACGCCCCATAAGTATAAACATAAGTAAGTAAATAAGTAGGTAATCCCACCTAGTAAGTGAGGAACTCTTTATAGAAAGTATTTTACAGAAATAAACTTTTTAATAGAAGTCGAAAAAGCTTCAAATCTGCGCAGTAGCCTATCGATTTGAAGGTTTATCTCCTTGAAGTACCTCATCAGATCATCAGTTTATTCCCAACTGTCATTAGAAATCTGCTTTGTACAGTTATGTTATAACTTATAAGTATAAAGTCGCGAACAAAATCAACAGTCTCATGCCATCACTGGCACTCTCTCATTAGATAGCTATCGATATGCAGCAAGTGTAATAAATGTAGCGATGAAAGAGCAAGTGAAGATTTAAGCATTCAGTTAACAAACCGCACGCACGGTTCCCACGGCTGCTTGCGTATTCTACACGCTTACGTGCGTGAGAAACGCTCTGCATGCGGGCTACTCAAATTGTGAACTATGCTGGAGAGCTGGTGCCAGTTTCATAAAACTACAATTCATAGTTTATTATGACAATTCGAGGTAAGTACATTGAGTAGTCGGATAGTAAGGTAACTTTCTTGTTACGCATTTTATGTCTAATCGGCAATGTACAGTCGGCCACACGCTAGGATACCCCTTTTTGTTCGATTGGCACCCTTATGCCGCACGCGATAAGAGCTGCATGGGGTATCTGTGACTGTGGCCGACCGTACATCAAATTGTCATAATAAACTATGAATTGTAGATTTATGAAACTATAGCAACTGGTGACCAATCGACTTATTTCATCGTACAAGGCTGGGAGCTTCTAGGCCGGTTGCTTAGACTCCGCTGATCATGAAAATACTTTTTTTTGGCCAGTCGCAGTTGAAAGTTCGATTTTTTTACTTTCAAAGTGTATTGGGGTTGAGCTTTTTTTTCGGACATGGATGGGAATTTCAAGGCTGCTTATTTAGACTTCGCTGATCACGAATTAACTATTATTATTGGCCGAGAGCGGTTAAAAGTTCGTTTTTTATAACCCAAAAATTTACACTTTCTAATTTTGTGATTAGCTGAGTCTAAGCCTAGAAGCTCCCAGCCTTGTACGAGAAAATAAGTCGATTGGTCACTAGCTCTCCAGCTATTACTGGTGTGGTGAGAAGTCATGTTTGTTTGTCTATTCCTAAACAATCTGTTCAACAAGCAGAAGTGAATCAGAAGAAGAAGGCAAATCCAAACGCGGTAGCCCTCATTATGTAGGTAGACAAAAGTTGTAGGTCACCAATATGCATGGCGGAACGAGACGGATCTGTCTCTCAGACAAGAAACTAGATGTATACTATCGGCTTATCTTCTTTGAAATCTACACACGCTCTAATTCAAATTCAACGTCCGCGGTTCATTAGTCGCAATTCGAATTTATTTAGATTTATATCGAAGCGTTACGAATCGGCGCGATTGCGAGACTGCGCAAGCAAATGTGTCTGCCGGGTGTCCACGGTCCCTATTCGTCGTCCTAAGTGGTGAAAAGTACCTTTACTCTCTTCGTTCCTATCTTGGGCAGGTAGGTAGGTAATCGTATGAGGTAGTGGCCACCCCTGGTGTCAGAGTTTTTAGGCCACACAAAGGGGTGACATGGCTTAACGATTGTTATTAATCAACAACAACCGGGACCAACGGTTTAACGTGCCTTCCGAAGCACGGAAGCGCTCAGATATTAATGCCACTAGCGGTCACCCATCCATGGACTGACCGCGGCCGTTGTTGCTGAACTTTGCCAATCGATTAAGAACGGCTAGTACAACTAGGCTGTGAGCGCTTCATCTTGGGCAGATAATAAATGATAGTATTAGAACTCAGACGTTAAATTCCCAGCTAGGCAGCGGTAAAAAGTTTTTCTCGCTAGTACGGTCGGCCACAATCTCAGATACCCCATGGCAGCTCTTATCGCGCGCGGCATAAGGGCGCCAATCGAACAAAAAGGGGTATCTGAGACTGTGGCCGACTGTACAAAGAAGATAGAGCTCTAAAAGAATAGACGGAAAGAGTCTGAACTGTTCCGAGGAACAAGAGTTAAGTAGATTTGTTTTAGCCTGCGATTATTATGCAAAGCCATGCATACTCTTGCTTAGGACGACGTGTTAGACCAGTTTTGCGTAAGAACGCTTTAGTACCATCTAGCCCGTACTTTCACTATGGAGCGGGTGAATTTACGGCCAGTCTACATTGCAACCCACTACAGCCGACACTAATGGAGACCGACAGTTTCATACAATTTATAAAGGAGCCAAGGGTCGCGAACATACACATGACAGCCCATCTGAAGTAGAGCCTGTTAACGTTTATAGTTGTCATAGCAATTTGGTTGTTTATTGGCCGCCGCTAGCTAATACCTATCAGTTTTTAATTGGAATTTATTTTATGGTAGCCATTAGGCAATTCAGCGCTGTACAAAGCGATTGGTTGTTAAGTTTATGACAGATGGAGACATCAGTCCTTGTGAAGTGGTGTTACATTTCTTACACTGTCAGCAAAGTAGCCTATCTTTATAACTGTCTATGAGTTTTTTTTCATCATCATCATCATCATCATCAGCCCACCTCTGCCCACTGTTGGGTATAGGCCTTTTCCCCCTCACGCCACCTCTCACGGTCCCTCGCCATCCGCATCCATGGACCCTCCGCCGACACAACGATGTCGTCCGACCATCGGGCTGCTGGTCTGCCCACCGACCGTCGTCCAGTTCTTGGACGCCACTCTGTTGCTGCCCTTGTCCACCGGCCATCTTCCCGCCTCGCCAGATGTCCTGCCCATTTCCACTTAAGACTCGAGATCCTATCACCTATATCGTCTACTTTCGTCCGACGTCGGATGACGACATTAGGTACCTGATCCACGAGTCTGAGGCCTAGCATGGCTCGCTCCATAGCCCTTTGCGCTACTTTCATACGGTGCATGTTGTTTTTAGTGAGCGTCCATGTTTCGGCCCCGTATGTGAGGATAGGCAGAACACACTGGTTGAATGTCTTGGTCTTCAGACATTGTGGGATTCTCGATTTTAAGACATCTGCTAGTTTTCCAAAGGCAGCCCATCCCAACCCAATCCGCCGCTTGATCTCTTTTACCTGGGATTCTTGGCCGAAAGATAAACATTGTCCAAGGTAGACATACTCATCTACCACCTCTATAGGGCAGTTACCAACGATAACGTTTGGTACAGATAGAGTATGGTTCGTCATTATCTTGGTCTTGGACATGTTCATCTTAAGGCCAACCCTCAGGGATGCTTCATGCAGTTCTGCGAGCATGCACTGTAGATCTGCGGCGTCTTCAGCCAGAATGATGATGTCATCGGCGAAACGAAGATGTGACATGTAAGTGCCGTCGACTTTGACACCGTTTTCGCTCCAGTCTAGAGTCTTCATTAAGTCTTCCAAGACGTTAGTGAAGAGCTTGGGCGAAATGGTGTCACCCTGACGGACTCCCCTGTTGATGTTCACAGGGTTTGTCAACTCGTGTAGTCGCACCTGTAGAGTAGCTGATCGGTACAGCTCCTTGAGGATGTCCACATACCTCTTGTTGAGTTTTTTTTAGTTCTTTCTAAAACACTAACCTGTGCTAGGGAATAATTTAAAGATTTATAAGTTAAACATTTCGCTCGGGACAGGACTTGAACCCGCAACCTCTTGTATACCGGTCAGGCGCTCTTGCTCTACCAAGTAACTTTCGATGCGAATTTTTTCAACTGCTCTCGTCTAATGGACGGGGGGCGCCATCTTGTGTGAAGTAAAAATTTAATCCCGATATTCTTGCATTGACCCAAATGACAGCAGAACATATTACCTATAAAAAAAAAAAACTAATCTCCCATGCCTCTTAATTTCTGGTGTACAATAAAGTGTTCTCTCTCTCCTTTTAGCTCAAATCTTTAATTACGAAACATAGTGATGGATAGTTGACCACAATGTTTGTTTAACAATAGCTCTGCGTTTTCAAATGTCACACGTCACGACCATGATATATGGACTAATCACCGAAGGGTCTAATAGATACAATGTTGACAGTCTGACAGATTGACAATATTGACAGTGTGAAGCGCGTGTGAACCTGCTATGCCTTATCAATACGATGTTTGATTGACGCGCCTACAACTTTTTCTTGATATAAAATGAGATTTTCACCTAATATCCAATCCAATACAAATCTATCCAATGGTGAGATTTTTCGAGGATCTAAAAAAAATTAACAGATAATTCAACTGTCTGCGACTGTCTTTTGATCAAAATTTGATATCAGAAATTGAATATATTTATATACTCCAAATCTCGGTTACGAACGAAATAGCGAGAATTTTACACGCAATTCCACTAAAAGATAAGAGATGCCCACGGCAGACATGAGAAAGTACACAAACAAATCGTCATAAGTGTCCTCAACCCGTTTATCGGTCGATATCTTGTTGATATCCATAGTGAAATGAACATCAAGGCGTGCGAATCACCGAGCGACATACCGTGAGATCGGACGAAATTGCCCAAATCAATCGATTCCCACGGAATGGATCGCGTGGAGATATGGGCTCGCCTGTTCGAATGCGTGGTGCTTTACTTTTAGGCACTTTCTCATGCGATTAAATAAACAAAATCACGAATGGTCTGCAGGACGTCTTTGCAGTGTTTAGCAAAATTTTGCCTAAGTAACATTTATCAATGGCGGCGAAGATTCAATGGAACTTCATCAAGGCGCGCAGCCAGCAAATATATATTTTGGAAGCTTGGGAATGTTTCCCTACCTATCCTTCTTCGTATAGGCTCATTATTTCCAATTACATTGTACCCTGTCTGTTGACACAATCACGGCGCGAATCCACCAGATTACTAAGGCCTGTGCTGATACAATTCTAGCATTATCGCGGAGATCTTTCGAAGGCGGTCCTTTTTTGCTGTACCGACAACTCACGCCACAAAGTATTGAGTAATTTAAAGTTCTTTATACGTTCCTTGCTAAGATAATTACAAGGTGAAGTCCCGTGTAAATTGGACCTATATTTAACGCCTCCTCGTTTCGTCAGTGTAAATAAGGCGCTCCTCTACATGCCTTGCTACTTCGCGGAATTTGATCAATATAAGGATACAGCATGTGTGATATGTATATGAGGCATATGGTACAGATTTTATGCGGTAGTGCGAATGAATATTTCGCGTTGTAATTAAGCTCCCTATTTATGGTGTTCATTAAGCGAGCGATATGTTTATAATTAATTACCTGGCGTTATGTTGAAAAGAAATTGAAAGGTTAGGCGATAAGTATAAAAAACTTGCAGACTGGCATGCGCCAAAAGTAGAGTTACACGCCATTTACGTCGACTTAAACATGGTTCACTACTTATACTACGGTATTACAGTCAGTCAATTTGCTTGATCATATTCTAGAATGCAACCACTGGTTTTAAAAATGAAGGTCCTTGTTCAGCATTTAGGCTTTAGAAACTTCATTGTTCAGAATTTATAATCCGTGCGGAATCAGAATGGGATAATACCTTTTGGAACTGAGACGCTCGCGGTCCGCCTGTCAGCTGTAGCGTCAGAATTTTGGCAAACTCTAGTTGTCCATGGCAAACTCGCGTCGAAACTTGCTTGTGTTTTCTGTGCGCGTGGGTGTCTGCTCGAGTTTTATCACGTTTTATTCAATTAATGCAATAACATTTCCTTTTAGACTACAACTATTTTAATTTTTGTGTATTTTCAATTTCATAACCCTATGATAGAACGTAGAACTAGCAATTTTTTTACTGATGCTACTCGAGAACTGTCATTTTCGGTTCAACTCCAAAAGGTATTATCTCATTCTGATCGCGCACGGATTATAGGCTTTTGAAACTGTCTAAATCACGTGCAACAGTTGCAAAGGGCAGTTTATTCAATCAAGACTCGCCCCGCTTCTCACAGAAAAAACTGTAAGGTTGGCCGAATATTTATTTACGTTTCATCGCTGCCTGTCAGCGAATCAGCAACACATGCTGCGCCGGCGCCGGTGACGTCGGCGCGGACTTCGGCGCCGATTGGACGTAACGCAAGTCGCAACACAATGTGTTGCGATGCCCTCAGCCATGTCATGGCTGAGGGTAGGGAATCTCTAAACGTGGTGTTGAAAAATCTAAGCTTTGTGTTACCGCCGAATAATTATTTTTTACTGGACGAACGTTACATCGAGCTAGATATATGGCTTTCTCCCTACATTAATTTGATCCCTCTTTTCCCTACATAGAGCGATACCGGTCATGCTATGCCAGTTGAATTGGTATGTACTGGCTTTGGTAACTCATAACATAATAATAAATGTGTAAGTTTGGCAGCAAGTAGCAGAACCTACTCGTAATTAATTATTCATTATCTTTATGGCAGGCCTGTGAGTAGCCTATTATACCGAGTTAGCAAAATTGGGATCCCAATAAAATTATTTTCCCCCAGTTCAGTTAGTTTAGCCAGTGGACCAGTTCAGTTAGTCAGTGCGTAGTGAGGTTATATTATCCGTTACAATATACTCAAGCTAGAGCTACAGTCAGTTTTAGGTATGTAGGTGCAGTAGGTAACCAACCTTGGTTTATCTTAATACGTCGTGCTTACCATACCAGTAAGCTGATATGTACGAGTATTTACCTGAGTCATGTAGTAGTCACATAAGTGATCATGTCATGGATGTTTGTATAAGCCGTCAGTCACGATGCCTCCCATTGGTCCGTGGTTGGACACTTATTAACAGCAACTGGTTCTTTGAAACGCAGCTCGACTTGGATACAAAGTAACGTTTGGTTTTCCTCATCGTCTAGCGGGTTTAGGCCGCTACACGATTCAGTAAATCTGTGTTAAAATGCAAGTTCGTTCCCCATTTCATATGTTATCCCTTCAAAGTGCTCTTAATAAATTGATAGACGCAGGGTATCACGAGATTTGCACCAATTATTTAAATCAAAAATGTATTTGACATATACATATTTTGCCGTAAATGCCCAAGCAGGCAAGTCTCAATATTATTGCCCAAAGAACGATACATAGGTAAGTGTTTTATTATCCATAATGTATTGTGGTGTCGATGACAGTGGGTCGCCCACGCTTCGGCCAACTCGAGCGCAGGGTCCATTATACAATCAGCTCAATCAGCACACACGATACTCCGTACAAGCACTTACACCGTACGTGCCCAAGATCACTACCTTCATGACCATAGATCAACCACTCATACAAATCATAAGGATACCTGGCCTCTGGTGATATCAATTGTAGGTAGACAGAATCGCACTGAGCTCCAGTAATAAATCACGTACAGAATGGATGTCTAACGAGAAGGCGATCAAATTGTACCATGTACACTCGTCTCAATGCAATAGGGAGATGAAGTACAACAAAAGCTGTGTATATCCTAGACTCGACGCTGGCTATGGCGAAATCTGAAACACCAATAATAGCCAGATGCATTTGATCAAGACTAAAGTAGAGCAACGGGGCAATTTGATTACTGATCAATTATTATGTTGTGTGCCAGTTTTAGAGTGGGGTGGAAAACGATAAATTCTTGACCATTCCGCGTAAATGTAATGCTGGCCACATTTTTTAAAGAAGAAACTATTTTTATTCTTGTGCGATTTGATACTGGAAAAGGATGATCGCAATATCACTAATTTAATAGATTTGGATGCCTGTCGATACTAAAGAAAAAAACCTTATGACTCTACAAATTCAATCGAAACTTCGTTCGGGTTTTACTGCAGCCCGTCCCGTCTGGCATTGCAGCAGTTTTCTTTACCAAACCACGGCGAACATAATAAATATTGCCAAGAAGGTATACTGGCTTGCCTGGAAGGCAGATATAGCTCGTGCCAAGTCGTTATCCCGGTGCAGTCTGCCTACGCTCGCGGGGATGCTTTAGCCAGCCGCGGCTGATATAATATGAATACAATGGTCCACGTGCGGCTACGCCCGCACCATTGTCCGACTCATACTATTGTTTCACGGAAATCCTCCATACACGCTTTGACACTTACAATAGATTGTATTCCATGTAGGTATGGGCACCTACAGCGTTGTGTAAAGCGTCGTCGGGGCACCCATAAATTCTCTTGTTTTGTGACAGCCACGTACGTATATACTTATTTTAAAACTCTTACTTTGAAAAGTTACGGCGGACGTAAACTCGAGTTATTACACTCATTTACGAGTCTCTCGAGACAGTTTAACACGCAATTAGATCACGGAACTAACTTGGGAGTGTTATTGATAGCAATCTCTTTTCGACAGCGACCTAGAATCGTGGAAAAAATGCAGCACGACTTGCGTCTTTTTGACGCGTGCGTGGACCTCTAGTGCAAGATATAATAAGTGCAGAAGAATAGCATCGTACTACAATTCCATTAATTTAATAGGTTACACGGTAGAGTCAGAATCAGAATCAAAGAATCAAGTGTTTTTATTCAATATGCCATAAATAAATTATTTACATTGAACGTCAAAATATTATCTAAAGTAAAAAAAGGTCGGAGTAAAAAGTAGCGTATTTTTGTTTGATGCAAGAATTATGCACTTGTAAGTGCGTGGTGCGCGTTGATGTCTTTTACATATACCTAATTGTGATTCATAACGATTTTAATGTTTTATTATAAAGTACCTCTTAGTTTTGTAAAAAATAATCAAAAAACACAAAAATCGCGGCTTCTTTTTAAATATCGAGTGCAAAGCAAAAGTTTCTTGTCATACATTAAAATAGCAGTGAAATCCAGGATGAATAGATAGAACAATACCCTTATGTACTGCTTGCATACGTTTTATGATCGGGCGGACCTACGAGTATAGGAAGCCTTCTCTGTGTGAGGCTATAAATCTCCCGGGTGTCGGTAGTGTGCGTGCGACGAGAGCGGGTCGACTGTCGACTTCGACCAACCGTCGACGTCAGGCGACAATACCGGGCGCGTGGGCAACTCTCGCGTGTCACTGCCAGGGTTGCCAACCAAGCCTGCCTTGGCACCTTTCTTCGGCATTTTTCTTTTAATTAGCGTCCGGTTTTTATAGGCTATTGTTATTGGCTCCTCATTAGCGACTTGCCTATTATATTATAATGAGGTAGCTCAGCAACAGACTGTCCTAAATTGTGTTATTCTTTACCGAAGGCTGTGCAGGATAAATATTGTATCTTAATCTCTAACTACGAACTCCTTGTTTCGTTTAACTGTTCTAAAGGGCGAGAAAGCCCCGAAGGACTCTACATATCACATCATGTAAAGGGTATTACTATGCTCTGGGGAGAATTCTTCATTGGTAATTCAGAATAAACCATAACAAAAGGCTTCAATTGCGTATAACAATAAGGATACCCGATCATTTATTTATTAATTTGTCCGCGACTGACCTGACAGCCACGTGAGGCGTCGTGAACCCTACGGCGCGGGAGGAACGGCCGCGTCATTGTTATCAGCCCAGGTTCGGTCCCGGGCGAGAATAAATAAAACTCTTCGTAGAAGAGATACACATTTATTTTATTATTCCGCGCCGAGGCACGTAAAGCCGCGATAAAGCCTTTATGGCGTCCCTTATCATCCTCTAACGAACTTTCTACGGCGACAAGAACACAAATATTATTTTAAAACGTTTCCTGCCCGACCGTGGCCAATGGTTGATGACTACAACTCTTGACAGTGCAAAAATGTTAACATTTATCATCGAATTTATGTAATTGCGCCATACAAAAGACTGACAATTTACATAACGTGTTGAGGATTTGATATTCCAATATTCGGTGCCGTTTGCGCTGCTTTAGATAGGTATAGGTTTATTAACCTAACTTTATTTGGTAAAAACGTAACGTTGTCTGTTTGTTGCTTTTTCTCGCTTTAGCGAATTTTTTATTAAATTTTGAATCACCCATCTTAGATTAGAATATGTACATTATTATAGTTTTTTTTTTTCAATGTTTGTCTGCTACAAAGACGCTGTTCATATAATAAACGCGGGCGGAGCAACAGGCAAAAGCCTAGTTGAATATAAATTATTGTATCTGTCGCTTCCATAAAAGCGTGCTTTGTTTGGTCGAAGATAAAATACAACTTACGGCTTAGGTTATTAGCATACGTATGCTAAAGTCGTATGAATTTTTTATTAGGCAATATAATATTTATATCGAAGTCCCCTTTTATTCTGAGTGGTCGTAAAGATTGGTTGAATCAATTGTATTCGCCCAGTCGAGAATATGATTGTCAACTCTCAGAAGCACTAATTTGGTTGTGAACTTGTGAGCGTGACTACATTTTGGGCGGTGCATCGTTTGACCTGGGCCTGAAGGGGACGAACTTATTCATTTTCCTACGAGAATGAGGAGGACAGACGATGAAGATTGTAACGGAGTGGTTGTTTCGGGACATTAGTCGCTTTTAGTCAGTTATCGGCGCCGAGTCATTTGCCTCGTAATGGGTCGGGATTGCCTCAATTTGAATCTTCTCGATGATAATTCTCCTTTTGGACGTTTTGGTGCTTCGGTAATGGCGCACGAAATGATGATTAGGTACCCGTAATCCGGTGTGCTATGCGATGACGGTGAATAAATCACGTAATACAGGCAAGCCTACTCCATCTAAAACAATTTCTCAGGCACTGCAGCGCCGAGTGGTCTCTTCACCCATCTAGTGTGAGTGATGTACCACTGGACGCTGTATAAATCATGTTATTACGTAGATGCAAAGGCCTTTATTTACAGGCAAGATGGGTGATCACCTAAGTAACATTTCTCCTTAGAAGTAAACAATCAGCAGCACTGTAGGTAATATCCTTCATAAAGCCGCTTGAACTCTATAATTATAACCTCGAACGCGGAACAACTAGCAACAGTTAACATTCATGACATGAAATGTTATGAAACACCACAAAAAACACCAACGTTTTTATACAGTAAAGGTTTTTTCTTCATGTTTGTTTTAGCGCGCGCCGTGATAATGTCTTGTGTGGGCGCGAGGGTGCAGCCCGGGCGGGGTTCGCAACCAGTGCACTTTCGTGGCCTCCTTTCGGAATGACAATTTATGATAATAAAAAGTGTAGGTGGACTACAAAGAGCCCTGCTTATAAACACAGTTTAAAAGAGTCGGAAATGCAAGACTGTAGCCCTAATATGGCGGCCGTAGATTCGGCCTTTGCCGTAAATATATCCCATAAATGCGTAGACAGACCGAATGTCTTAGCCCGGCTGGTCTCCAATATGATACTCAACAAAAGTTTATCCCACAGAAGATCGTATTTCTAGTTTGATAAGGTGAGGTGATGTGTTTCTAAAGCTGTTAGCCTTCCAAAAATAAATAAATAAATAAATAAATATGTGAGAAGCTAAATTACTCTCTGTAATCTCAAAAAATCATGTCAAGTATTTTGTTTGAAGTGGTTGAGAATGTAAACGATACAAATAGTTGGCCACCCCTCAGTTAGAAGGGCTCGAGACAGGGGTAGAGAACCTGTCTCGGCCACGTGTGCCGAGTCGCCGTCGTATCGGGTCGCCAGACGCGCCCGGGACACATTAGCTGCACACTTGTTACGATTAATTTACGGCGAGCATATTTCAACATCGCCCATCAACAAGTTATGGCTGGTGGATAGCAGCGTGGCGGGAAATTCAAAATTTTCGCAGTTTTTTACATTTTGTAGCTAAACTGAGCTATTTTTGTTCAGCGATTTTTCGTTCGCGGCAATAACATAGTATTATTTCCATTATTGTAAACAACAGAACAACAATAATTCTGCCGATTATGTGTTCTGGTTTACGACAAGTTTTTTGGGCAGTGCCACTGCTTCGTAGACCAGATCACAATATTCTGAACCAAAATAGCTCAGTTTAGCTACAAAATGTAAAAAACTGTAAAAATTTTGTATTTCCCGCCACGTTGCTATCGTCCACCCTTAAGGACATTTCGGACATAGCACGCCTACGGTAACATTTTGTCAAAAGTGTTGTAGAAGATAGCGGTTGGCATACATTATGTAAAACTCAATATCAATAAATATCAATCCCTAATAAAATAAATCGAATGAAAAAAAAAAACGCACAGCAAAGATACATTTTTATGTCTTCATCTTGATTGATGATCTTGTTTTCTGTGGTATATCCTATCCTACTGATGTTAAAATATAACATTATACTCGTAGTAAGTGGTTTGACATGGAATGTAGAGTTTATTCACAACATTATCTTTTTAAAGTGTTCACCTTTTCTCCTTGACAAAGAAATGTTTAAAAAGAAGTGGAATAACGTCCGAAATGATTGCCGGGGCACGGACCATGTTGTGGCCACACCCGAGACAATAAAGGGTACGTCTCGTTTTTATTACGCGACATGTCGTGTAAAATCTTAACGTCGCATCTTTTATGTCGGCTGTGGCCGTATATTACAATTTTATTGTTGGTCTTTGAGTGGCATGGCCATAGGCACGCCATAAAGGCTGTTGCAGTGACAAAACGCCGTGCCTCGGACTTCAGAGAGTCTGGTCATTGGACTGTAACTGCTCGGTAATAATCTCGGTGCATTGCCGTGGGTGAAGCGTGGGTGCTACTCCAGAACTGCTGCCCACGTGCCCGCAGATCGCAGATTGCCATTGTCCGCCCGCGGCTGTTTTACGAGAGCGCCTTGCTATCACGCAAAATGACGCCTCGATCGCGTTTTATCTCCCGTAATGCACTACCAAGGCTCGACCCTCTGTCCACGTTAATAACTCAAGAATGTTACTAGGCGAATAAACGAGAAATTACAACCTCAAGCGGTATGTCAACAACATATCCAATTACAGAGAAACTGTTGGTTATTATTTCTTGTAACGCACAAAGTGCCACGAAGGCAAAGCGGAGAGCAATTTGGGGAATATTTTTTATGAAGTCAAATAAGTGGAGTCACCGCGCCGCCGCGCCATGGTGCCGTGGCAGGAATACGTAATGAAGTTTCTTTACCAGAACTGTCCCCGGTAGCAGCATCCCAATCAAAGCGTCCAAATATGATTACGGCAACTTTCTGAATTGATGTAAAAACCCGTAATCGTTGGAGTCTTTACATACTTAAGGTCTCAATAAGTTTTTGCTAACCACCTCATATTTTTACCATTCCTAATAAGCGAGACATTCCACATATTTAAGTGCTATAAAACTTTTCTTGGGATTATCAATTAGGTAGCTGAATAATGACACTTACTGTCTTGACTTATGCACTATACTCGTAGTTAGAATCCTGTCCGCCTCAGCGAAAAGTATTGGGTTCAAATAAAATTATAGTATTAGGTGTGGGTTCGGAACCCTAGACGGTCGCGTCGCCTGCGCAAGAGCATGTAGGTACATACAACAGCGAGCCCACGCGAGGCGCACCATTAATCAGGTCGCCCTGTTGTTTGTCTGGGCACATACTACAGCCTCATATAATATGTCTTCGGAACAATGAATATGTAGGTAGGCTGTATTGCTTTCAGACTGGATGTCTCTTTGAGAAATTATGTAGAGTCACAGATAAAAAGCTTTGCCTAGTTAAATATGAAATGGTTTAACTTTTGTCATTAACACCAAGTTTTTTGTGCAATTATTGCCTCTTTAGAAGTCAATGTCTCAAGTTTTTCTGACTGATTATTATTACTGTTTTATAAGTATCCGATAAGATTAATCTAAGTCGAACAAAATTACTAATACTTTTCGCATTCGCAAGGAAATTGAGAGAGAATTAAATTATACTCGCCCCATGGACTTATTTGTACGGAGATGGATTTTGGAAAGTAATTTTGACGTGAAGCAGCTATCCCTATAACTTATCAAATAACTCACCGATTATGTAGTTCCATCCTCTGCCACAATCTCTAACGGCTCCTCTCCAATGTTCTAGCGGTCTATCCTGGAGCTCGCGCGGCGAACGCGGCGTGACCCCGGTCTACCTCCGCTGCAGGGAAGGGACAGTGAGCTGGATGTACCCTCGGGGTGCTCTGAGGCTGCTCTTCAAGCCTGCTCTACCAGCGGGAGAGAAGGATTTCCACGTCTGCATCAGGGTTCTGAGGAGGGACGATCCGCCCGACTTGTTTCATACCCCGCCTGAGGATAAGGGTGAGTTTTGTGCATCAAATGTCTGTCCTGGAGCCCGTGTTACCTCCGCGTTGCAGGGAACGCACTGTCAGCTGAATGTACAAAGTTAGCCAAAGAATCGCTTCAAAGGGCCTATTTTGGAGATTGTGTAAGAAACAGCGAGCGGAAGAAAACAGTAAAGAAGAAAATTTCGAAGGATTTTTCCCCTCGATTGCGATTGTTTTTTAAGTTCTCTAAAATTGGCCTCCTGCTCATGAGGTTGACTCTGTTTCTCTATCTACATTTTGGTAAAGTTCTGGCATCGAAAATAATTCGTCACATCAGCTCTGGATTTTGCAGCTGTGTGAAACTTTGGCCACCACCAAGAAATTGTAGAGATTTTACTCTACCTACTTACCAACCTAGGTAGTAGGTCTACTTACCAAGGTCTGATCGTAACGTAACCCACCGGGATCCGGGGATACATCAATCTGATCCCGCGATCGGTCGATCGATACAAACCACTTATGTCACTGACATACCAATCATTGTTTACAGAAAAGGCCGAGCGTTTCCCAGCGCTCCTCTTCTACGAGGGTCACCACAAGCTAGTACCACTCTACGCACCAGACGACGGCGATCCGCGCGAGCTACGGTGCTTCCGCAGCCGGAAGGGCCACGCCGCATTATACGTCGAGGCCGAGCCTGAAGATGGGACCGAGAGACGGGTGGCCTCCCTGAAGTATGAGACGAGGCCCCTGAATAGGAGGCACTACGACCCGGCCACTGCGGACTGCCGGCCGTGCTCGGATAAGGAACTTGAGCTGGCGTTTTGTACTAGCGATCTTGGTGAGTTGGACTATCAGAATCAGAATCAATTTGTTTTATTCAATATTCCATAAATAAATTATTTACATTGAACGTCAAAATATTATCTAAAGTAAAAAAAAGGTATATAAATCAGATACTTATTACTATCTAATAGCCGCGTTTTACCTGAAATAAAACGCATATTAAAATACTTACCTTATTCGAAGCTTATTAATTGAGATAGGCACTTCCGTTTCCCGCTAAGTTGCACCAATTGACCTACTTTTTACCCCTTGTCATGATACATATGCTACTTCCGGCGGCGTCTACAGGCAGGTGGCGCCACTTTAGTTTATATAAAACGCTTCGGCGCCATATTCCCTCATTGCTTCGAAATGCACCAGGCAGAAATGAAAATGTAAGCTTCGAATAAGGTAAGTATTTTAATATGCGTTTTATTTCAGGTAAAACGCGGCTATTAAAGTACTGTACCGTTATTCGAAGCTTATTAATTGAGAAGTGTTTGTTATCGCCTGGTGACGCGGCCGCCGTTGTTATTAGAATTCATGTTTGCATTGCATGAAAGTATTGTAACGCCAATGTGATAAAAATATTAGTGTAGCAAGAAAAGTCAAATTATAATCATAATAACCAATTAGATAGTTATATCGATATCACAATAAGATATGTCTAATGATTGAATCATAAGATTATAAATCAGAATATTTAAGTTAAAATCAATAATACTTGATGGGTACCAATTAGTAGGTACCTAATAATAGTTGAAAATTTTATCAAAATTAAACAGATTCAAAGAAAATCTGATCTGATGTCATATCTTTTCGCAAAAAGCGACTCAGTCTACAGCAGGTTGTCACTTATATGTATAAACTTGCTTTTGCCTTAAAAATCTTATCAGTCGCGGAGGGTAGCAATGTTAGCTTTTGCGACATATTACATTTCACGTCGAATAAAATTCTCTTCGCACCGCGAATGAAGTGGCGGTGCGCATCATAGAAGGGCTATAGTACTTACTACCTACGTAGGTATATTATTATTTGCCTCTTTAAATGAACTTGTAATCCAGCCTGCTCGATACATCACGGTACGAGAAGCTATGTGAAGCGTACCTCTGAGAGTAGAGTTTGATTTGCAATATTACTTCTTTCATCTAAAAGGGTTAGTCCTTTCTATTCAGAAAAAGGGGTTGAGAGGTTACATGACTGTATCGACTGGGAACTAGACCTCTACTTACATGATATTTGACCCTCTTGGGTTTTGGGAAAACATGAGAACCTACTTGACTTGACATATCTGCATTGCATAACGTGGGTATGACCGATTTATGAAAAACGTAAAATGTTGTAAACAAATCTTTGGTTATGGCAAATCGCCTAAAATCTGCTAATTCAAGGTTGGTTTTATGGGGTCAGCTATTTTAGAATCAGCCCAACCAAACCATAGTTTCCAAGCAATCTCATAGGTCTTTAGGGTAGAAGGACGCCAGGAACCTTTTAGTAACGAAAACACAGTACAGCCGCTGGAACGCCGCGAGCCGGAAACCACCTCGACATCTCCATACCTCTAGTATCGGAGGAAACCCTGTTCCTGTGTCCACTGGACACTGGGTAGGTTCCTCAGTTATAATGGGGCCTCAAGCTCTCGGGCTTTCAAGTCTAGGACCGCTCCAATAAACTTTCTTCCAATGGGGTACTATCAGCAGGGATAATTCCATTTAGGTGGGCTAGTACTTTGGGCACCAGGAACGGTACTGGAAACAGCGGTCCACGCTAGTAAACAATGCACTGGGCCGGTGAACGCAATGTAAACTATTGCTTGAGTTTAGATACCTTTTCGACACAATGTGGTAAATTATGCCATTCCGCATTCCAGAGAATGACAGACAGTACATCGATAGACGATCTGCATGCCCGGGATGTAATGAATAGTAAAATGAATTTTAAACTGGTCTAAACTGGATAATTTAAGGTCAGAATTTGACAGGACTATTAGTGGAGGAGATTTTGTGCCCCCTCTTTTCGTTAAAGCCGTCTTGTCGTCGCATTGTATGAGAAGAGACTTGTAACTCATCATTAGGTATATTATGTCCATGACTTTGGAGTGCATGAAAATATATCCCAAGTAACTCTTTTGCCTCAGTTCGTTTCGAGACCATGTGCCAGAGAGCAAGGTTATTCAACTATGCTCCTCAATCTAGGTACACACGACAGCACGTCAAAGTGTACACTTTTGTTGTAAAGTCACCCATAACGTAACCGAGTAGAGCGCTAGAGTGATCAATCAGAATCTTTTATAAATTATTTACATTGAACGTGGGTCACAGGGGTCGACGTGCTGCACATACGATACGATGCAACTGTGATCAGAAACATTTCTGGTGGAGAATAATGTAGAGGCGAGATGGCAGCTCTGAGTCCACCATATATCTCTTCTTTGACAGTTTGAGGCAGAGTGTAGACTACTGACTGGCAGAGGTTGTGAATGAAGTTAATTGACGGTAATTCAGCCGAACCCGCGGAACGACGAAAAGTCATGTGACCTGCAACATTCTGTTTTTCAGAGTTGCTCAGCCGGTTCGAGAACTAGGCGTATCTTTTCAACATTAGTAAGGGGTTTTTATTTTGGCAGACTAGACTTTACCAAGGACTCTTAGAGAAACTATGCATCTTTGCGGGGTAACGACAGATTCTTCGTGATTTTATCCGCCACCCAAGGTACTGTTTCAATCGCTAGTTTGACGTGATATTTATAATTTGTAACTGTTCTTCATTGCAGGCAATACGTAGGAATCGCCAGTGAGCTTAAGAGATTTTAAGATGGAAGTAGCTAGCCAATCCTGTCTCTGTATAAAGTCGGGAATCTAGTAATGTTTATTCGTTGGAACAGCTCAGGGGGCTAATTCTCAGGTATGTCGCGTTCGAGATTCTACGAAGAAAACCATAGTAACAAGTCACATTAGAGATTGCAGAGAATTAGCCCCCTGATAGTCGTTAAATGCGTTCGAATTGATATTGGACGAGCTGACCCGTCTGTTTTCGACACCGAAAAAGTGGGGAAAAGAAACTTGGTGCTAGACGAGCTTACTTCAAAAATCCCTGCTCTTTCATCTTGTGCACCATCGCAGACATTTCTTACGAGACATGTGTGAGAAAAGACCCTCTGCTAGATTCGGGTAAACTAATGGAAGTCTTTGAAAGAAATGTATGCGATAGCCTTGGATTATTTTCAAAAGAATCGAAGGGGCACCATTACTTCCCTTGATGGTATAAAGTGACAACTGACCTGCCGCCTGAGTTAAAGCTTGTGGTGCTTTTTAGGGTGCCCCCTGGATGCAAGGGGTGAATATAGGCGCCTTCGGCCTCTTTGGGTTTTTAGATTGGGGCGCGAGCCGCGGTTGTGAAATTACCCTCATCCAGAATAAATTGGCTGATCGGACTGAAAATGCACTTTTTGTCGTATGGAGGAGCAATAGTGTCCAAGGTATCCGCCCCGCGAGGGCGTATTTTTGCAATGCGTGTGCATTGTTGGCAAATGCTTTAGGAGCAATAGTGTTTATGGTATCCACCCCGCGAGGGCGTATTTTTGCAATGCGGGAGCATTGTTTGCAAATGCTCTGAGTACCATGCAAAAGTACCATTGTAGGAGCAATAGTGTTTATGGTATCCACCCCGCGAGGGCGTATTTTTGCAATGCGTGTGCATTGTTTGCAAATGCTCTGAGTACCATGCAAAGGTACCATTGAAGGAGCAATAGTGTTCATGGTATCCGCCCTGCGAGGGCGTATTTATGCAATGCGTGTGCATTGTTGGCAAAGTACCACGTGTAGGGTCTCGAACCTGGCTCAACTTTTGGGTCTGAAGCATGGCTAAAAGCATTCAGTTCTATGACCGCACACCAACTGTAACAAATCTGTTGAAGTTTTATGTAAATCTCCCTTTTACCCTTGGATTTATTATCTGATCCTTTGATCCGTGTCCAAAAATATCAAATGCTTTCCTGTAAAGCCTCCTTTTGCTGCAAAAAACACAATATGCAATGGCTGGCAGCGTAATACTTATCTGCATAGAGCAGATGGCGCAAGGTATCGTACTTCTGTACCTCTTAGTTTGTATGTAGGTTTACGAAACCTGAAGCGCGATTGAGCTATTTTTGTTTCAGCTTATCTAACATATTATTATCATTATTATGACAAAGGTCTACTTCCTATTATTATGACAAAGATTCTCTGGTCCCGTCCAGTCGTCGATAGAATTATTATTCTGCTATTGCCTCATAAATCATAATCATAATCACCAGTAATACCAGGTCACAGTGAAATGGTGTCTAGGCACAGCTTCAGCATGGCAGATGGCCTCAGCATTCGTATTTATAATCAAGCATTTACGGAGTTCACTTACTTGCTTCGCTAGCTGTTGCAGCTTGTGGCTTCAGTACCGTCTATGCTTATCTTTTTCACGACGATGACATTCGCAGTGAACATTTGAACTAGGACCCCGAAGATGAGCTCTCATACGGCTTACGAGGCTGTGTATTCAGGCCAGCTACAGGACGTGGCCCGGCATGCTCAACATTATCTTTGTTTATACTGAAAAATACTTAGTATCCGAAAACGCAATCAAAATTTAAGGGTCACTGTAGAACTGTCAGTAAATTTCTACAAATTTACAGTAAATCTGAAAATAAGCTTAATAGTAATATAAAGTTCTCACAGAATTATGAAAAGTCATAATCATTGAGAAAAACCGTTTCTGAAAACGCAGAAAAAGGTTAAACAGCACTGTAGAACCGTCAGGAAATTTCTACAAATGTACAGTAAATCTGAAAATAAGCTTAATAGTAATTTGAAGTTTTTATTTGAAAATAACCGACAGTAAATCTGAAAATAAGCTTAAAAGTAATTTGAAGTTCTCACAGAATTACGAACAGTAACACTCACTGAAAAGAACCGTTAGTTTTTAAGTTACACACACTGGAAATAACGGTTATAGTAGGTATAATCCACAATTAATTGGTACACATACATGAAATAACTTTGATAATATCGAACGGTTAAACCGTTAAAATATTATTTAAACACTGAAATGAACTTTCACTGGTAAAGATCATAGATTCACAGTTATAGAAGAAAAAGTGTTCACTTGCATTTTATTCGTCGTAGAATAACTTACAGGAACCACACCATTTTCTAGAGTTTAACACTGAATTTCGGTATAATTTTAACACTGAATTTGTATAATTTTACTTTGTGCAAGCTGCGGAGCTGCTGCGCACGTTTTACTGCGGCGGGAAACAAAACGCCAATGAGGGAATATGGCGCCGAAGCGTTTTATATAAACTAAAGTGGCGCCACCTGCCTGTAGACGCCGCCGGAAGTAGCATATGTATCATGACAAGGGGTAAAAAGTAGGTCAATTGGTGCAACTTAGCGGGAAACGGAAGTGCCTATCTCAATTAATAAGCTTCGAATAACGGTACAGTACTTTAATACTAAGTATCTAGCTACTTTATCTGGCTAGCCCATTAGGTAATAGTCAATATCGTCCAATGTTTTTCAAATCCCTTTACAATAAATCATCGTATTAAATCATCTCATTACGTAGATGCAAAAAGGCCTTTATTATTATTATAATTTACATCCTCCAGATTTTAATTTTGTTCCGATTTATTTGAATGCAATTTTATTTTATTTTAACTCTATAATTTGATTACTTTAAATTTTACTATGGATTTTATAATGTTTTAATGATATTGTAATAATCTGTTTTTTTTATATCGTTAGAGCTGGTAGAGTTCTTAGCATTTAGGTACTTAGGTACCATCATATGGTTCGTTGGATTTGTAAAAGTACGTCCCCGGTACAGTGTCAACTTGGGATGAAATTAGGTTGAGGTACTTCGGTTTAGGTTTCCTGGAACTAGGCTTCCTCCCCACCATCTTCTCTGGTTTCAAAACGGCGAAGAAACTAGAAAACTCATTAGAGCACCCACCGCAGAGATGATTGGAGAGAAACCCGCGGCAGCCGCTGAATGCTAATAAAACCTCAGCACCGACGCCGCACCGTCATTTGTCGCAATAATTGAGATTCCCCGCGCTTGAAATTAAATTAAACTTTACGACACGCAGAATATAATTTCTCGCGTAACCGCCATAAAAATGCTGAGACGCGGGCGAGCGGCGTTTATCATTCGCCGAGCTTGTTGCAAAAATTCAGCTAATTTACGTTTTATTTAAACGAAACGAAAGCAAACCGCAATTTGGTTCAAAAGGGCGTCGCTCGGCGGTCTCCTTTGTGTCGTTGTTATATTTCGCTAAGTGCATTAACTGGCGGCGAGATGGGTTCGTAGAAAACGCGCCGCGATAAGAGCGCTGGTTTTTAGAGCTGGTTGTAATCAGGAAGTGTTTATGCAACTATGCGTCTTACAGCTTCTCTAGACCCATCTGGTTAGGTAGGAGACGGCAGTGACACGTAGCGTGTCGAGGCTGTAGCGGGAAGCGAGGCACGCGACGCCGCGGGGCGCTCGCGCTGGGACGTTTTTATCCGTGTTTTACTCTTCTTTTCATAAATAATAATGATGGTGGAGTTATGTCAATGTGTACCGGTGAACCCCGCCGAGCGGTGGGCGGCCGCCCGCGCCATTACCCGCCTCTATGATCTATCATTGAAATTTGTGTTTGTCATGCTACGTAATTATTGATATTTTTTATTCAAATGACGCTAATCGCCGTCCCGTCCTACTTCTCAGAGGTTAAGACTGCTGTAAGTGGCGGCGATGCATTTGTATCCATCAGGGCTGAGCTAAGCTTATTACCGGTCACTTTATAACACCATTTAAGCTGGCTAATTGCAAGATTAGCGTTACAACGATTACGTTACTAAATTCCCAGATAAGGACCTAAATAAGTTAAGGAAAAAAAACTTTTAATAGGCTCCAGCCTATCTTACTATAATGTTAGGCCTTGGGTAGCGTACTTCACTTCACGGCATACCACATGTGGTCTTACAATTAACAAGCAGAGAGAGAGCGATAATAAACAAACGCTCCTAATTGTTGCCCACAAAATCTGTGGGAATACTTCAAGACGGATAGATGAGACGGCTTGTTAGTTTGAAACCTCTGTAATTATCTTACTATCGACTGACGGGCCCGTGGGTTGATGACCGTTTGCAGCCTAAAACTATTCACTTATCTCTGCTCAAACAAAAGCTCGCTCTAGAAAAAAAACTCGTCTCTTTGCCACGACGATAAGATGACGCAGAAAGTGGGCTTTCAATGAAGAGAGCGCGAAATGGCCCAAGCCGAGCCGAATATACACCGTGCCATTAAATTAGGCTTCGAAGTCAATGGGGCTTTGTTCTACTCGTGATTTTGAGCCACGGTTGAAAATATTTCGTTTCCCGATAGTTAATGTCTGCACTTATCTTATCAGCGAATACCGGTGTCTATCTGATGTTATGCGTTGCCACCTTTTCTTAACCCTGGATATAAACTGCATGTGGAATTGTGGATACATATTTATTGGTGGATAGTAGGTCGTACGTCGGTACATACCTACGTCTAAGCTGAATTCAAGCTTTATCAAAGTTACACTTCTGGCTCAATCTATTGTCGGTCACATTGCGCTTACTCATGTCGTGGACCGCAAAAAACCTCTTTAAACCCGGACAATGGCGACACAAAAGTGATTAATAGATACTTACAACGAATCTATATCTCGAAAAGACTGCTCAAAGTTATCTTTAAAAAATCGCCGAGAAACGATGACGTCAGCGATGTTAAAATGAATAGCTCCTAGTAAAGTAGGTATGCAACTACTAATTTCGACTCTACCTTTTGTATAGGGCGAACGTTTATAAGTTTTCTGTGATTATGGGTTTGTAGGTGTCGAGATTGCTATTAATTATGACCAAAGCTGTGTTTAAGTACGACATTTGTATTAAAAAGGAGCGTTTAAATATAATAACTAGCATACAAATGTCACAACATACTATGATGCAAGTTTGTAAGTAAATGCAAGTTTGTAAGTAAGTAAAAGCTGTAGAGAACTGACATTATTACATAGTATCCGCTCCGATATTCCGGAAAGGGAGGGCAGTGGCAGGCAACGACTCGTTTTGCTTTACCATAATTTCTCAGTCCATGAAGTTAGAAAGGTGGTCAAATCAATCGCAGGGACTCCAAAATTCATAGCTCCCAGGTGCGCCAAAGCACGCCAAAGCCACTTGAGTTGCTAATTCGACCACCCTGAAAAGGCAAGCCGGATGTGACTTCTCGTAAACTCCTATTTCTTAAACTTGACACGACATCCTTGTTTTCTAGTGGAGTCTTTAAAGTTCCGTACCCGGGTGCAAAAGGGAACATACCTACCAACCTACACTGCAATAATTGTCTGATCCAATTCCATGCAACAAAAAGTGTGGTTTACAACTTTTTTGTTCTTACTTTAAAACTTAGAAGCCTAAGCTTAGTGTGATTGGATTACAAACGAATAATTATTATTAAAAAAACAGCCAAAGGTGAGCCGCCGCACTCAGGTTCCGAATTAAATTAATGACAACACATCGTGCCCTATGCACGGTAGGACGGTAGAAGCAATGCGCGAGTCTTTCTCATTTGGCCTGTTATTCTTCACGAACTAGCTTCAAGAGCCACGTCTGTCTTACGCATCCTTCGTATCAGTAGTTGCGACTTCGATAACCATGTAAACTTTGATGTGCAATAAAGAGTTATGTGTAATAAAGAGGGATATGCAGAGCTGACCGCCAACCTTCGCTGAGTCGGCACCCTAAGAAGAAGAAGAAAGAGTTATCTATCTAAATTAATCGCCATTACTCTTCCCTTCCAGTGTCTCGCGGCACGATAGTACACAGCGAGAAGCGCGCCGACTTGGACACGACGCAGCTCACCCTCCGGCTGACGAAGCTGATGCGCGCCATCGGCCGCGACGGCAGCGACGCGCGCGATGCGATCGACGGCGACGACGATGATTACTACAGGTGAGTGTTGTTTTTCTTCTCTTGTGTTGAAAGCGTCAATGTTCTCGTCAAACTTCGTGCTCCCAGAAGTGTAGAATAACGTCAATGTTCTCGTCAAACTTCGTGCTCCCAGAAGTGTAGAATATCTTGGGAGCTACACTGTAGCTCCACATCAACACGAAATACGTGCCCCATCAGGCTGGTTTCTCCACTATTTGGATGTTATTGAGAAGATAGTTTCAAAGCTTAGGCCATAGCTGGACTGAGTATCAAAGACTGACAGACTGACTTATACCAACTTATACCATGGTTCTCGGGAAGCCATAATGTTCATGTTCTTGGCGCCATGTTTTATAACAGTGGTCCAGAGTTTTTTTTTTGTCTTGAACGGCTTAGGACAAGGGCGTCGCCAGCCGATGGCGCAGGGGGGGGCAAGTTGACTTTACCTACTACAATTCATACTTTTCTCATTCTATCTCTCATTCTCATTTTATCATTCATTCTCATCATTTCATTGAGAAAAGTAGGTATGAATTGTAGGTAAAGTCGACAGCACACGAAGCTTTTCACTTGTACTACGAGCCTTACATCTACAGCCAGAGCGTAGTTGAGCGTACGGTATATTAGGAGTGGAATTAGTGAATTCATTCGAGTTTCGACGTACGGGAATGATTGTTCAAGGCTTGAACTTCAAGCAAATTAACTCAAAGACTTAGGACTTTGGTTGCATTATATTTGACAACCTTTTTTAGAATCTCTAGGGGGGGGGGCGGCTGCCCCTCCCTGCCCCCCCTTGGCGACGCCCTTGGCTTAGGACCTGGGAGACGAGCGACATGATATAACGTTTCGACCAGGCAATCAAGCTGGCACGAGCCCTTATAGTAAAAAGCCCAGGAACCAAAGACTAACAGAAACTTTCCTCTTCCAGATACGACATCGACAACGACCTCGAGGGTACTACGCATCGCAACCACTTGCGGCAGCGGCGGAGGATACCTCCCAAGGACATCCACACGCACGTCCACGTTCCTTCCGTATGTGGCGCCTCCGCGGGCGCTGGAGAGTTCCTAGTCATGGCCAGGAGAAGGCTCGGGAAGTACACCCTGGTCTGTGCCCCGAGAGCAGAGGATTGGGAGAAGCTGGTGAAGCGGCGGAAAGGGAGCAACGCGTATTGTATGTTGGAACACTGAGTATCTGTGAGAATAATAATTGTATTCGAAACGGGTTGAACCGCCGTAAATAACGATGCCCTAAACGTCAGAATAAATAAAGTGGTTTTTTTTATCGCTTGACGACCTGTTTCGTATACCATTTTAACTGAAAATTGTTGTAGTATGTCCTGTGCTTGTACCTAAAAGTCAACGTACGTGGATCGTATGTGATATCCTCGGTTCAGATCTCTTGTATCTGCCATAACTTGCTAAGGATTTTCAACCATATTTGTAGGTGTTTAGAATTATTTTTAATAGCTTGCCATACATCGATTGCAATAATGTACAAAGCACGTGTAAAGAATATTATTTAAATGAAAACTAGGTATTCTGTAAATACAAAAGAGTTATATTAGTTCTAGTTCATAGAATGAAAATGTGGTCCAGAGTGCCAAAATCTGTAAGATCTTCATCTTAGATGTAAGTTTACGATAGAGATGATCTCAAGTGTGTACATACGTGTTTTTAAAGTAAAACAATTCTAATATGTACCGTAAAATGTAAGAAATATATGAAAACTGCAGCCGACCTATCTATATTTTCTTTGAACAATCTACATACTTAAGAGCTTCCATAAGTGTACATGTACCTAACTCTTACCTAACTTCAACGCACAATAATCTGTCTTATAAATAACCGTATACTGAGAAAACTCTTTGTGAATATACCTATCTGAAATATTGTACAAAATATTATATATCTTATGTAGAATTTTAAGTCGATTTGTGATATAGAATACAAACGAGTATACATCGATGAGCCTATTGTAAATAAAAGCCTATAGAAAAAGTTTGTTATTTTAAAAGAAAATGTTTATAAAAAAACTATATTACCTACTGTAAAATAAGACGAGCTGTTGAATTAAATACAAAGTTGAAAAATATAATCTATTATTTCATTCATAAAAATCATAAGGTATCCACACGTTAGAAATGTAAAAAGCAAAAACATAATATAGCAATTCATTTATTGAAAAAATCACAACTAATACCATATAGAAAAACTACTCGGCACGGTTTAACTCTTAACTATAATATCACATAAACACTTACAATTTGGTACACTATTTACATGGATACTAAAAGTGAATAATATTATAATGATATTGTGATGTCGACAACATAAAAAGTAAAAAGAAGACGGATAAAATCAAAAGACGAGTAAGTAGTTGCTACGTTTAAAAATACGGCCGTTTTTAATAGGTTCTTATAAAACGCGTTTTCAAAAATGCTAATTTATCAATCTCTTTTTCAATTTTATTTTTATTAACTTATAAATAACCAATTCTATATTTTTTTAAATTATTTTGAGAAATCATTGTTGTTAGGTTATTATTAGTAGGGAAGTAAGTAAACGAACAATTGAGAACAGGTACAAAATAGTGAGTGATATGTGTGAATGTGCCATTAAAAGTAACAAATTTCAATTTATAATAGGTATCTCTACATCTTAGGGTGATATTTAGAAACTTGATAATAAATCCATAAGACTATTTAGTATTCTACAAACCAACCCTACAACTAAAGGACGTATTATCAATGTAACTTAATGTTGATGCAATGATAGGTAAAATCCATGTGAGAGGTGAATATGAACTTTGCTATGATCTGACATTTATAAATATCACCCTATAGAAACATATCATTACGTCAATAAATTTTCCAAAATTCATAAGATTTACAGTTCGGATAAATAGTAGATTTAAGTTTCGAAATCAATTGATAATTATAAAGTCACAATGGCGGTCGGTGAAAATAATTTGAACAGTTTCATATAAACGTTTAGGTATACATATTCTGTGAGCTCTATGTAAACAATGATTGGCATAATGGATGGAGCAATTAAGCAGACGCACAGAACACTTTTTCCTTTCAGGATACACCCGCTTTGTCAAAATACTAATATACAAATTTACAAAATCAAAAACTAAGCCAATGAATTCATAAGTGTGTGTGAATTCTGCTTTTATTGAAACAGAATACGCCCGTGTAAAACATATCCATGTATTAATAGATAAATAGCAGCCTGTGTCGTAAACTATGTGAAAGTCTTTGTAGAATGCAACAATCTAAAAATCTCTCATTTTTACAACGACAGATAAAACAGCTAGAAACTTTCGTGACCGTATTATATGGTAATAATATTCAAATTATACAATTTAAGTCCTAATTATATGCAAATATTGTCTTATTATTATATTACGATCAACATCATATTGTGATAGAGCGATTTAAATGATAAGGATGCGAAAACACGAGGTTGTTGTCTTACAATCATTACCTTACTTATTCGAGTTGAATTACCTAAAATGTTCCTAAATATACACTAAACCGGAAAATATCCACAACTATAAATAGTAATAATAATGCGAGCAAAATACATATTTTCTAGAGCATTGGTCTCATTCAAGTATTTTATAAATGCAGTTGACTAAATCGTGTTAAAAGCATTTATTACATTGTGGAACAAAAAGTGCATAAAAAGTAAGTAGGTAAGTAATATTTAAAATGTTTGGTAGATTTATTTAAGTGTACAGATTTTCGTCTCGTTTTTATATTTTTTATATGCATATAAACTGTTGCAGAACTTCGAGGTTTACTCAAGGCGGATTATTGTCAAAAAATTCATAATTTTCAGGAAGCTCTTTGTATTTGACGTCACTATACAATAAGAAGAATAATAAGGGATTGAAATATTTGGAAACAGGCGCTACATCCCAGCAAATTATATGGTAATTAATTACATTGATGCATTATTTATAATACTTATGGTAATATTACATTTTACATATATTAATTGGCAACAGGCATAATATAATGGCTTTGCCATAAATATAACTGACGGATAATCTTATCTTTACTGCAACCTCCAAAATAAAACGAATTTAATAACTTTACAAAAATAAATACTTTGGGTGTCATTAAGTTAACCTAAAACCAATGGCATATAATATTGTGCATAAAAATCAAACAATAACAATTAAATTATAATTACATATCTATAAAACAAAAAGAAAAATGTTATGCGTTACAATTTCTCCGGGCAAAAAATAGTGATTTCTTTGAAAATATTTTCATCTTCAATTAAAAAAATATACATTTGATATTTTGTTTATAACTTTCGGTGTAAGGATAATTAACTCTTTTTCGATTAACAACAACAATTAAATAGGTAATTATGACCTTTATGACATGCAACAACGATAGTCGAATACCTATTTGAGTAAAGCGGATTAGGTAAGTAAGATTGGTCTATTAGCGAATTATTTTTTTGCTACACATGCAATGTATGTGGCCTATATGGCTACGGGAACTGGCTAAGACATATTCAGGCAATTTAATTACCTATGGCCATTTTGGCGCTAAGAAAATTAAGAGCAGATCAATCTTGTGCTTTACGATGAGAACCTGTGACAAAATTGCTTCTAAACCAGAGGCAGATGGAGAGGTATCGGATTACAAACGCACCTAAGAATACCGATTTACCGTACCGAAAAATGACAAAAAAAAACATCGTTAATTCTATTGCCGTCACCCTCCACACTTTATAATCAACCTACTGCTACGTGGACGCGCGTAACTTGTATGACGGAAATGGAAAAATGTCCACCCTCCATCGGCTTAGTTTTGTTTCAACCCTTTACCGTGGAAGACTGATACAGCCGCCAAAAGATCAGCATGCCTAATATAGCCGTTGCATCTAGTTAGAAGGCTCTCGAATTGTCGATACAATGCATTATTTTGATCTGCATAGAGTGGTACAGACATGCGTGGATCGAACTGTAAACCTTGAAATGGCCGGTCATACCATGAAGCTGTTATTCATACCATTCGTGCCATTGCCACTACATCTCTCAGCCGCTGTACTAAGTGAACAGATAATGTACCTTACTCGCACAACACTGGGGTGGGCGTCATCAGGTCGACGACAAAATCCTCCATGTTGGGTAGAACGAGAAACTTCTCAAACTCCTTGGTGAGCTTCTGCTCGATCCAGTTGGTGATGTGCGTGAAACGGAGCGTCCGCGCGCCGAACGCCGGCCGCGCCTTCAGGATCAGCTGCGGGTTTGTGCGGAAGCTGGAAAGAGAGAGGTAAGGTTTATGAAACAACTAGCGACGCGCCTTGGCTTCGCACGGGCGTAATTTAGACCAACGATATCAAGGCAGCGTAGAGGGAAATTCAATTTTTTCACAGTTTTAAAATTTAGAATTG
Source organism: Zelleria hepariella (assembly GCA_949319315.1). Lineage (NCBI taxonomy): Eukaryota > Metazoa > Arthropoda > Insecta > Lepidoptera > Yponomeutidae > Zelleria > Zelleria hepariella. The sequence continues at coordinate 21,981,459 of OX439378.1, read as the reverse complement.
AAATTCCCGCCACGACTAACCTGCTATCGTCTAACCAGGACATCCAACCTAAGTTGCGGTGTTGCCATATTAAATAATTAGTTTTGAAAATCACTCTAAACCATGTTTATTTACAACTCTTTCGATCCTTTTCAAATTGTTTTAACAAAAAATCTTATAAAAAATAACAACATCAAGGTGTTGTTTCATAACGGGCCAATTTTTTTTTTTTAATTTTGCACTCGCCCTAAAATTTTGAAGGATTTTTTTTTATGAAAGAGGATAATCCCCTGAACAGTACCTGATTCCTGAAATATTTAATTTCTGTGTTATTTACATGTACGAACACTTTTTGTTTGTTGAAAGGTTATTTATACGCGTTCAGAAACTGCTTTACACGAGCGAGGTCGCTCGTGTAAAAAATGCCTTTGTGTTTGAAACAATATTTTTACCAAAAATACAAACATTACAATAATCAGATAAAGCGTAAACCTTGCCATTCGAGACATAGACCCCCATTATTTATTGTCAAGCATTATGCGCAAGTTATTTACAAAGGTTTCTTTTTCTACGAACGTTCTGGTTTTGGAACATTACCCTCTGTTGCGTTTTATCTGTGGTGTTTCGTTTGTGGCGTGGGGTGTTGTTTCACAGATACAAAAAAGAAGAAAGTGTGATAAATGTGTTGGTGACCGGTGCGTTTCAAAAGTGTTTTGGTTTTGTTTCGCTGATTTTTACGTAATGTAAAATAAATCCAGTACCTACCATTTGAGGTTACTATTTATTTTTATTTTGACACTTGTGCAGGTTTCAAAAAGAAGTTTGTTCTGTGTGTTGGTGACCGGTGCGTGTTGGTGAGTCTATGGCTTGACAGCTGACAGCTCCACTATTCTGTGCACACGGCTCACCACAGAGTACGCCATTTTTTCAGTGTTGAGTGTGTGTTGCATTGCAATCAAATGAAAACATTTTATACATGGAACCTAATGAAGATATTGAGGAGTGGTCGGTAAAAGATGGTCTAGCATTCAAATATAGTCTGTCTTTTTTGGTCCTAATTAAACAGTCTTAGCCTGAGCCCCATACTACCGTGAAACAACACCATTACAGTCACAAAATATTTTTCGACATGGCAATGTTAAATGAAATGTCAATGTCAAACAGCACAGCTAACAACAAAAAAAAAGACGTTGTTTGCAAATATTACAAAAAACTGTTGTTTGTGTTCTGTCCGTCAGTTCCGTGCGCTTTGATTTCGTGTTATTTTTGTCAGTTTTTCTTATTTCGTGGTTTCTTAGTGCTACTGGTAGACACAATCTATTCCATTCCCCGAAGAAATAATCTATTTCCCAATAGTGAGTACGGAAAATTATTATGATAGAGACGATACAGCTATAATTATTTTCGTGTACAATAAAGAGTTTTCTATCTATCTATCTATGTTAATTTTGAATCAATAGTTCGATTTTACTTTATTTATTTTCTTTTAGGAGCTACAACATCCATCCATATTTACAAACTTTCGCGTTTATAATAGTTTAAAAAAGTAGGATGTCTGCAACAATCTTTTATCATCCAAAGTTGAATCATTCTTACAATCGATTAAAATGTTGAAAAGTGCGAGCGAGAGGACTGCAGAGATCTATAAAATCTTCACTAGGTAGGCGAGGTCTTCACTTGGCTGAAAAACATTAAAGAGTGGCCAGCGTAAAAGATCTGTTTTGTCTGGCAAAGAACAGAAAGGCGTATTAAGACCAACCTCTAATGGTGGAGGAGCACCAAAAGAAGAAGCTAACTTACCCAACCCAGAGTCTATCGTGCGGCGGCGGCGGCAGGTTAAGCGCGAGTCTTCCTTCCAGTCCGTGCACTTCAAGCTGCAACTTGATGTCAGTATTCGACAGCCCTTCCATCGCTCGCTTTATGTACTTGTAGTCCGTTACCTGGGAAACAAAATAAATGCCATTTCAATACAAAACATTCATCTCTGGGGGGTTATTCTGTCATTGTTCTCAATGGTTTTTTAAAGATGTTGACAGACAGAGAGCATTTTATTTGTCAAGAGCTGTCATTTAAAGCGATTGTGATCGTGATTGCGACTCGTTATTTAGACGAAATCGCAAAATCCCTTAAATTAAATTCATTTGCGTGATTTGAAACTTAGTGAATTTCACTCTAGGTTCTTATTAATTGTCATACAGAACGTAAGGTTTACACTAGCCTCTTGCTAAAACTGTGATACATTTTGCGGGCCTTTGGTGATGGTAACTTACTTGTTGGAAGTATTTGTTCGTCGCTATCTTGTCGACCATTCTGAGGAACTTTTTCTTTGACGACGCTGAATCAGGGGCAGCAACGCTCGTTCTATAAAACATAACAAAATTTGGTAAGTAAACAACACATGATAAGTAAATAAACACAAAAGATATGCGTAAAAAAAAATCCGTCATTTTATTTTGCCGTTCGCAGAGTTATCATGCAAGGCCATCTTCATAGTAAACGGGCGAACTTGACGCACACAGCTAGCTTGTACATCTAAATACGATTTTACTCAGAACTAAGCTATTTTAGATGGCGTTGGATAGGGCACTGCGTTGCGCTCATTCCCCCTCCGTTTGCCTGAGTCAGTTATGTTCGAGCGCGCGACTTGATAGGCTGAAGATAAATTGAAATTGAAAAGAATTTTTTTGCGGGCCAAAAACAGTGTTGGCACAGAAAAATTAACAAAAGAAAAATAACATAGAACACTTCAAAATTAAAATATTTACAAAACAAACATAATACTTGAAGCCGAAAATGGATTTAGCTCAGTGTAATGCCGTCTGAAACGGTCTTCAGTCGGCGCCGATTTTCAGCTAACCCCATGCGATACGCGACGCGCGACCGTTATTTGTAATGTGGTATCACTTACGGTCGCAATCAACAATGTCCTAAGCATGCAGCGTCCGAGTGGTCAGTTCAACCATCTAGTGTGAGTTAAGGTGCCACTGGACGCTGTATAAATCTCATTACGTAAATGCATTGGTCTGTTTATTTGATTTCTTACTGTGAGTCCGCAGTAACACATTCGGTGCTGTCAACGGGCTGCATCACAGGCGCCTCGTCGTCGCTACTGGACTCAGCCGAGTCTTCCACTTCCGAGTCATAGATCGCTGGCTTGCGTTCCTGGGGGTAAATGTGCCATTAGCTTTTCAGTAACTTACATCACAGCCCGCATTCGTCCACTGGCAGTCTCTCTCAGCACAGATGAACTTTGAGCTAGTTCAGAGGCTAGCGTAGAACTAGAGTGCCAATTTGTGTATGGGCTTCATATTATCTCAAACCTTCGAGCGATCAACAATATAATCATTTTTTATCGATTCCAGCATACAAAACAATCGGTGTGCTGATTTGACTCACGACTGATAAACTGTCAACGATACCAATGTAAAAAGTACTTATACATTTTGTCTGTTGAATGTGTATTTACCCTCAGTTGTTTCTCGTTACAGACGAAGCCAGGCGCGGATGCTGCCATCTCGTGTTCCACTATCGTCTCAGCCGCCAAGAGCTGTTCTTCTGGGGACGCATCTGCAAGCAAACATAGAACTTCGGTTCTTACCGCTGCAAAAGACTTCTGATAAATTTTCCAGCGGCCATATTGGATCCGCCATTTTGAACTTCGAATGGCCGTCTCGGAGGCTATGTTTTTTGTCCTGAAAGGCCGATTTTTGGCTAGATTCCATCAGCCATATTGGATCCGCCATTTTGAATATCGTTAACAACGGCTTCTAAACCTGCTTCTTAGTTACAGCTGTCCTAAAGTGTGTTTGACGCCACTCACTCTTCTCCTTGAGCTTGAGCAGGTTGATCTGCGTGAGGATGGAGATGAAGGCGCCGCCGTCGTACCGCAGCTCCGCGTCCAACCACACGCCGCGCTCGTCCCAGGTCGGGGGCACCACGCGGGAGATCAGCGGACACGCGCCCGCCAGGGACAACTCCGTTATTATGAGCGGCGACATGAATGACGGCAGCTGCGGGAGAAGATTTCATTTGGTTACTTTATGACGGAATTTATGACGATGAGGGCTACAGTTTTAGTGCTCACTAGTTGGCGCCATTGTCGAGTAAGATCGGGCGTAAAAAAAATACTTACTTTTTATTTCATAATTAATACGTACACACGACAGCACGTCAGACTGTACACTTTTGTTGTAAAGTCGCCCGTAACGCAACCGAATAGAGGGATAGCGTGTAAAGGTCGACGTGCTGTCGTGTGTAACTTAAAACTGCTACAATAAAACACGTAGAACAAGCCCCTAACACAATATTCCGAAAGATAAAACTGTTTCAAAGCAGAGGTTAGTAGCGGGACAACAACTATTAGCCTTAATTCATGTATTGCAAAATATTAACAACATTATTTTAATCCTACTTATCCTACTTCCTACTTCCTACTTCCTACTTATATTATAAAGGCGAAAGTTTGTGAGTGAGTGAGTGAGTGAGTGTGTTTGTTACCTTATAACGCTGAATCCGCTGGATGGATTTGGATGAAATTTGGAATGTAGATAGCTGAGACATCAGAATAGCATATAGGCTACATATTATTACACTTTGGCGCTTAGGAGCAAAGCAAATACACAAAGATTATCATATAGTGGCTATTTGTATAAAAGTGAACGACAAAACCATTTACCATAGACCCTCTGTCATTACGTAGCGTTGAGCTATTTACTTTCCTAAATCCATCGAAAACTGAATAACGGTGAATTTTGATCTACCAAAAAGTCCGAAATGTGCCGTAACTATGCATTACAATCAAACGATAGACAACAATGAAGAAGTGGTTTTTAATTATTGCTGTCATCCGTCACTGTCACAAAAATGGTATCCAGAAAGCAATACAGCAGAAATCAACATTGTGTAATTATAAAAAACAGGCAAAAAAATATTGTTTCAGTGATAGCTGCTTACAATCTGAAAGAGCCAATAAATAAATCCTTACTTTAAAAACTTTGCATCCAGCAGTGTTTATCAAAGATCTTTACAAAGTTGCGGTCCGACGTCCGTCCTGAGATCTCTTGGCCAGACGAGATGGAATGTCCGTTCAGTGCATTGCTGATTGCTGCTTATTCAGGGAAGAATAAGGATGCACCAGACCTCGAAAAAAAATGAAGATACGATGTTCTGACCAAAAAAAGCCGCTGTGTGTACTGTGCAAGTATAAAAAACATTGTAGAGTCTTGAGCGACCAAAGGCGCATAAAATCAGCCAGTGATGGTGTAACATGAGCAACATGACCGCTTTATTTCCACTAAGTACCTATTGAGTACCTAGAAGGACTAGACAGGGGCACTTTTACATAATAATATCATAGTCGCTTATTCATTGTTGACAACTCTGATAGGCTTTCCACATACTTCAGAAGTTCACACTGACGAGAAGATTGGAGCATGTGAAAATCCCCGAACCGCCTGCGTGGTGGTGTTGCCCGCATGAAAGATATGTGAGGAATAGAGCCAGAAGAGGTGTTTTGTGCCAATCTTAAGCTGTACCGACAAGGTCACATCTTCATAACTGTCCTGATGCTCCACAGTGCAGCTAATAGGATCTCTTGGAGGCGACCCCAGCGCGCCCAGGTTAGCGCGTTTCTGGGACGGCAAAGTGTGACGCTTTCAACACGAAAGAAGAATAAGACAGACGATTTAAAACCGTTGTTTCAGACTATGCTAAGAAGACGCGTTTGGTGTTTCAGAAGGGCAGCTTATGGAAAAAAAATAACTATTCAATGTGATAGACGTATTATGGATAAGTTTTTCTGATATTATGATCGTTGTCTTTGATATAGCATGATGCAAAATAAAATATATAAAAAAACTACACGAATTTTCATATAGTTTTCTCTGTTAAGTAACTTCGTGCCTGTAATACGAGTAGGTAACGCTAACTAGCTCTGTAGGAGATCTTTTACAGTTTTGTAGAATGCCAGTCAGATGTTGAGACCTGTGACGTACCTACTGCATCGAATGCTGAATGCTGATATATTCATTCACACAACTGTGCAAGCAAACGAGATGTACTTGGGTTTCAAACTACGCATTAGGAGTCTCTAACATCGGGAGAGGCAGTGTCCATATAGGCCACAAAGGCACGAAGACTTGAGGCGAGATCAACTACAGACAACTACATTCAACAGAGACAACCCAGACTGAAAGTTTGCAGAAAGCAGTAGTAGATTAGCGGACTCAAAATAAGAGTCGAAATATTCGAGTGTGTCTTGAAATGTAGGTAACCCACGTTCAATCAGTTAGATGCCGATAACAGTAGGTATCTGCATCTTTACTCCGTTGAGTTTGGAAGAAGCAGATAACAACGCATGGTCCTCGGGAGCGAAGTCTGATAGCGCTGGGGGTCGGTTATAAGTACATTTAATACTACCTAGGTGGTAAAAAATGCTAGATACAATTGCTAAATCACCACAAACTTTTATCCACGTGAATGAAGTCGTGGGCACTAGCTATACATTGCTAAGTAGCTTTTCCCCTGACTGACTTCGATGGCGGGGGAAAAATGGAGCTGCAACTGTTAATCTTAGTCAGCGCAGACGAAGTCGCGGGCAAAAGCTAGTTAGAAATAAACCCGCTTAGCCCATACAAACAGTGACATTTCTGAGCTCACGCTACAATAGCGCCCCTATCGGCCAATTCATACGCGGTAGCCCTCATTACGCTAACGTAAAACATTAAAAACCGTCTTACTATGACTTACTATGACTTTGGGCCCGGGCTTATAAGATGGGACACTTAAACCTAGTGGGATCTTTTGTGTCACAACATCCACAATCCCTCCAAAGACCGAGTCAGCAATGTACCCATCGGTTCAAGAGCCTCTTTACAGTCTCTGCAAGATTCATCCCCATGTCGTACGTATGTTTGTCATTCTTGACCTGTGAAAAATAGTCCTTACCTTGAGAGTATTAAGCTTCCTCTGTATGCGATCTTGCACCCGGCTAACCAGTTTTGCATCGCTCATGATGTCGTACAAAACTCGCGCCATGACAGTGTTCACCCACGTCACTTCCGGCGGCAGTAAGCGGCAGTCGCACGACGGGGACGGACTTTTCGACTGTCGGTCAGATAGATTTAGAGCACGTTATCGTATGGCAAAAATAACTCTGACTAGAACTGCTGCTACTACTTTTGTTGGGGAGGGAAGACTGAATTATGGTCGGAAATGACGGTTGGACATACGTTCTGTCCAAACAAATTGAACCAGTATGAAAAAAAATAAAACGCATATGGGAAAGTAAGATAAGCGACTGATTAAACCTCTCACTATCCATTTGTTTTCAACTTCCAAATGACAGTCTATTATGTTCGTATTCAAAACTACTAAGCTACATAACACTATAACTACCTCGTATCTACGATTACCAATATATCGACCAAATAAAATATAATAGAAACCAACACCTCTACCTTCTTTTTTCTATTCTTAGTTCGTTCTCGGGGAGTGGGCTCGATTTGGCACCAGACACCGACATCGCGCGTATTTATCTTCTGATTTTCATGAGTCTGCGTTTTAGGTTGGCAATTCTCAAGTTAACACAAGTCAGTCAGGCATTAAACATTAAATTCTGGAAGGTGAAACTTTGATTACCTTACTATAAGGTCTATTTCGGGTTGCTACTTAGAATTTTTGGATGAAGCTGTTTCGTTGGTTAGGTCGGTACTGTAACGAGGCAAACCTCCGTGGACATACTGGCCAATTAGGCTGTCGAAACCGAAATTGGAAGGCGATCAAGAAGCGCAGACGTTTTTGTGGTAAAATTGATAGTCTTATGTTAGGTAGGGGCCGACACGGTCAAGTTCAAAAATAAATATAAAAATTATTTGAAGATACAGGTATTTTATATTAATAGATAGCTCTACAGTACCAATGCGATACCGAAGCGGTGCCATCGGACCAATCATGTCAAACTAATGCACTAACCACTCTGCCCTATCTTCGTAGACTAAAGTCTGAAAACTGTGGATAAGTGTGCTAGCTTTTTGCGTATCCTGACTCACATGTGTTTTTCGAAACGACTAGCGCGCAACAACAAAGTATGATAAAATTGTTAATTAAATAAGAATCTATGTATGGCTAATTCCTGCAAGTGAAACGTATCAAATGACAAGAATGACATAGGTACCTGTATGATTTTGAATAGGAACGGCCAGAAGAGCTTCTCATAGCCCTCGATGTCCGAGTGGTGCAGTAGCGGCGGTTTGATATTGTACTGAGTCTGATCTGCGAGCGCCTCCAGCGATTTGTTCTGTAAATGGTGTTGTGTTTGAAAATTAGACTATTGTTTGCTATGGGGATAAGTACCAACAGTGGCGGTCGTAGTAGGGTCACGAGTTATGAGCGCCCGACGAAAGTGGTGGGGGATGTGTAAGCAAGTGTACACACGACAGCACGTCGACCCACACACGCTAGCACTCTACTCGGTTACGTTACAGGCGACTTTAAAACAAAAGTGTACAGTCTAACGTGCTGTCTTGTGTACAATCGTCTTTTGCAATACAAAAATGACTCTGCGCATTCAAGGTCAGTGCTCATCACTTATACTTATACTTCATTGCACACATGATGGAAAAAACTAACTTACGAGCAAAGGCTTGGCAAAGGAGACCGTGTCCTTCTCAGACACTTTGTAGACAGCCATGTCACGCAAATCCTTCTCTTTCTCAGAGGAGGGCTCGCTCGCGGGCCGCTCTTCGCTTGAGGATTCCGCTGACGCTGCGTTGGCTTCCGATATAGCTGTGTCGAGGCGGCGGAACCTGTCGGTGATAACATCGTCATCGTTGATTTATATTTTAGTATAGGGTGACTTTTAAGGCGTCGTACATAGTGAATTAGACCACGCGCAAAGAAAAATTTAAAAAAAAAAACGATATTTTCGCTGAAAAAAAGCGCGCCGGTGTAGATCTATCTAGAACTAGAACGCTACTTAAACTCAGTTTAACTCTTCCCGCCCAGTCGGACTTTAAGGGTTTAACGTGGCGGGAAATTCAAAATTTTCACAGTTTTTTATTTTCTTTATGGGAGGGATATTCAAATCAAAACATGCACTGTTTATAAACCCTTCGGCCACGACTTTTTAAACTGAGTTTAAGTAGCGTTCTAGTTTAAACTGAGTTTAAGTAGCATTCTAGAATACCACCCTAACAAGATTGATAGAACTAGTTTACTAGATTTTTAAGCAAGGTGTTAAGAAATTAATACAAAACTTCATCTGGAACGGAGAACAGCTAGAACGGAGCACAGATATGACCTGGTCATAGTGGCAGGAAAAGACTAGACGAGGGAGGCTCGGTCAAACGAAAGGAATGGCGTCCTCACCATTCGTGTTTATCGCGGCCGGTGCGTGCAAAAAGGTAGAGCCGCGCGCTGTGCGTCGATCGAACGTGCACACTCCACTCGCCCTCGCTAGCACCCTCCGTGCCCGCTTCCGTGTCCTGTAATCGAGACAGATTCATAACAACGATCGCGAACGAGCGAGATATACCACAAGGAGTGCTTCGGAGTATTAGGTAATCAGTTATAGTGATAAATGGCGCCACGTCAGACCAGACACTTTTGATGAGTATATTGTTATCGCTGTCTCTATCGATTGCCTGCGCAGCAATCAAGACAGACAAGATGATGATGATATCCTTTTATCCCTTATCAGAGACATAGGGCTCGAAGAAGGGATCTCCATTTTTCGCGGTCTTGAGCGGCAGCCTATAGCTCCTTCCAGGCGAGTCCAGTTGATGCCTCTTTCTAAACTGAGCGCCTCCAGGTAGAAAAGGGACGGCCCGGCCGTCTCTTGCCATTAGCTTGATAAGGCCCGGTATCTGAATTTCACTAAGCATTCAGGAAGATACTTAAGCATTTGGTTATTGAAATTCAGAAACCGGGCCTTAGTCAGACAAGAGAGGCCAGACAAAACAGACGAGAGAAAAAACAAACTATTTGTATCAACTCACAGCCTCCTCCAAGAAGTCCTTGATCTTGGAGATCTCGGTCTCATCCAGTTCCTCTTCCTCCTCCCTGGTGCTGGTGACGGACCTGGTGGTCAGCTCCATCTCCGCGTCGAAGAACGAGGGCTCCTCCAGGCTCTCCTTCATCAGGAAGTTGCCTTCCGCGCCGTCTGTCGCCGTGGCTACACTGTCCACTTTCTTGTCTGTGGGGAAAGTATGAGGGGAGGATTAGGAACCGCGCGCTCTGCCACGGTTACGCCCATACAAACAGAGCAAAACGGAGAAAATCTGCAGAATCGATTGACACCAAAATATTTTTTAGGGTTAGCAACACGTTTCCTCACTCGCATATTTTCAAGGGTTGTACGAATCAGTCGTACACTTTTGATAACTAGTGGTTCGCCCCGAACTATGAACTCGCGACTCCATATCTCAGCAACCCCTCGACCGATTTGGCTCATGTTCGAACTTAAAAATTCTCTTGGCCTCATTTACCTGTCTACCAAATTTCATGACGATCCGACTAAATTTACTCAAGTTATCGTCGAACGAACATTCATACATACATACATACATACATACATACATACATACATACATACATACATACATACAAACGCCGGATTGTTCCAGTAGACTCGGAGAACTTCGCTCGCTTCGCTCGCTCGTTCAAATATGGCGTTTAGTTGGAAAACAAGCTAATTATATTTTTAACTTGAACGCAAATCCTTCGCTACCTCAACAATATAGTGCTGGCGGGTGTTCAAACTATTGTATGGCGACCAAGTGACACAAAATGTGGTCGATACGGACATTTGAGTAATTATAAATTATTATATTTTCGAAATTATACGAGTCAAAAACCTACCTCTATGCATTTTCCTGACTAGCCTATGTCTTAGACCTTCTCTGGTTCCTTCTTCATGTGATACGCTGAAATTGAAATAAGTTTGTTTTTATTATGAAATCACAATATTCTGTATTGTTTGCTATCGAAAGCCACTATAGAGAACATCTGAACTAAAGCGATCTGAACTAAAAACTACATATAATTCATAGTTTTATATGACAATTCGATGTACATTAAGTAGTTGGATAGTAAGCTAACCTTTTTTGTTACCTCTTATATGTCTAATGAGCTGTACATCTGTCTAATATACATCGAGGTGTCATAATAAACTATGAATTGTAGATTTATGAAACTGGGACCTGGCAAGTGTATTTCCGGTTCATAGTAGCATACCTCTTTTCCCGCCGCCTCCACACGAACTTCTTCTTTTTCTCCGGGCTGGTGTTCGTCTCCGTACTCTCCACTTCAGTGGGCAAGGGCTCTCTCTTCTTCTCAGGCGATCCCTGTTCCGACGGCCTCCTTTCGTTTGAAGACTCCTTTTCTAGGACTTTGATGCTCTCGTTCTCGCCCAGCACCACGCAAAGCGGGTACTTCTTGCTCCACTGCCTGCGATGTATTTGTATACAAGGTGTTACAAAAGTACCTAACTCTTTTTACAGGGTGTAACCTACTGATCAACAGAATGTCAAATATGTAAAAAAAAGTTGAAAAAACAATTTTTATTTTATAACCTCAAAATTGAAAAAAAATCATAACTTTTTTGTTCTTGTTATAAGCTCAAATTTAAAAATATGTTTGTGCGTGTAGGTGCATTTACAAAGCTTTGAGTTGTTAAAACATTGCGAAAGTCAATGAAAACAATATTTAAAAATACTTTTCTCCCGCCACATCGTTCACATTTTATTAATTAATGGAACGACATAGAGCAAAAAAAATTTAAATGATGGTGATCTCTATCACCGGGTGCTATTACCCTGTAAAAAGAGTTAGGTACTTTTGTAACACCTTGTAGGTCGCGTCATGTAAAAATAAAGCTACCGGTCAAGCTGCGCATTAGGCGGTTTATCAGTCTACATAGTTAGTTCAAAAATAAAACAATAGGCCTAGTGCTTTCGTGCGCGAGTGTACCCATGCGCGAACACACCCCCTGCACTTTCTCCTATCGTTCTTTTTAAAAGACGCGACCTGTAAATAAGATATTAAGATGTAGCCTGTACAAATTTATTAGTTAGTAATTAATTAGTGGTATTCTGTTATTGGCTTTAGTTTGTAAAATTAGGATCTATATTATTTAAACCTGTAAAAAAGCTGTTGATTACCCGAATAAACACATATAAAGAGAGAGAGAGAGAGAGAGAGAGAGAGAGAGAGAGAGAGAGAGAGAGAGAGATAGATAGAGAGAGAGAGAGAGAGAGAGAGAGAGAGTTCGGGCTTAATCACGACGCGTGTGTATTATGCGAGGGTATTATGCCTCAGACGCTCAGGTTTCCTCACGATGTTTCACTTTACTGTTAGCGAGTGGTATTGCTATACAAATTCACAAATGTACATCATCATTATATTTAAGAGTTATCCTCTTATCGGTGCAGCATTCTCCATGATTAAAGAGAAGGTGGATGTCGTGACGTACCAGGCTGCAAAGGAACTGGCCTGTGATCGAAGTGCATGGAGAATGCTGCACAAATGTACATAACTTTGAAAATAAAAGTATAGATAAAAGTATAAATAAAAGTATAGTAAATAAGTTCGAGTACAGTCGGCCACACGCTAGGATACCCCTTTTTGTTCGATTGGCGCCCTTATTCCGCGGCCGACCGTACATGCCCGCACTGGGAATCGCACCTGGGTCTCTCGCTTCAGAGTGCATGTCTCTACCCACTAACCTGCCACTACTTTTAACCCCCGACGTAAAAAGAGAGGTGTTATAAGTTTGACCGCTATGTGTGTCTGTCTGTGGCACCGTAGCTCTTAAAAGGGTGAACCGATTTGGATGCGTTTTTTTTTAATTTGTAAGCAGGTTTTCTAGCGAGTGTTCTTAGATATTTTATCAACATCGGTTCAGCCGTTTATGAGATATGCTAATTTGACGCTAAAATGTCGGGGGATTTAATTTTTTTTAGGTGGTGTAACAGTTTTCCTCATTAGTTGATGCTCCAAATATTCGGTGTCGGTTTAGCCTACTTCGGGACGGGTTTTGTAGTTGCGTCAGCGAAGGTTAGTGGATTTACGAAACGGAATCGGTGCATTGTAGATTGGGACCCGAATATGTACCGGTTTAGGTACGCACTGTGGAAAACTTCTACTACACTGTTAGTTAAGGTTTTATTTTTGTTTGTTTGGAAAATAAAGTGTAACATACAGAAAACATCTCCGCTATTATAAAGCTGTTGGCGGTTTGTCTAGAGCTGATCATTCTTTTTTTGGTTATAGGTTAGTAAAGTATTTGAGATGATAAAAAGAAAAATAAAATTTTAATAAAGTTAAAAATTAATAACTAGTGGTTCGCCCCGAACTATGAACTCGCGACCCCATATCTCAGCAACCCCTCGACCGATTTGGCTCATGTTCGAACTTAAAAATTCTCTTGGCTTCATTTACCTGCCTACCAAATTTCATGACGATCCGACTAAATTTACTCAAGTTATCGTCGAACGAACATTCATACATACATACATACATACATACATACATACATACATACATACATACATACATACATACAAACGCCGGATTGTTCCAGTAGACTCGGAGAACTTCGCTCGCTTCGCTCGCTCGTTCAACTAATGCTAGGTAAAATTTTCCGAAGAAACCTTAGAAGCCTCCAAACGATAAAAAATAGCGAAGCATATAATGGGGGTGATTTGGGTACCTCTAAGGGTGCTCTATCTCTGGACTACCGCTTGACATTTTTTTTTCGACACCCTGTATTTTGTGTTGAAGGACTTTGTCATTATCTGTCGGAATTTCTCCTTCCGATAATGTTAAAGTACACTTATCGCAAGAACGATAATTGCATGACAAAGTAATTGGTCGTTTTACTAGCCGCGGTGCAAACGGCTAACGAATTGTCTTTGTTGTCTGCACTGTTAATAACCGGGGTGGGTCAAGGTCACCGCCACCAGTGACCGAACTTAGTTTCCCTTATAAAGATTTTTATAAGGTTAAAAAATTCGCTCGGGACAGGATTTGAACCCGCAACCGGCCCCTCTACCCTTGACGCATTTTTCCAATACGGCCGCAATACGGCGCGATTTACAAAATGTAATATTTTACAAATTAAGACGCATTTTGTGTTTTTATTGAATAAAATAGCCTTACCTTCGAATAAACATTACAAAGTATTTAAAATCAAAGCATTACTATTCGAATTCAAAGAGAAATTAATTTTAAAACTTTTTCAATTTGTTCGCAATAGCGTCAAGGGTAACCCCCCGGTTGCGGGTTCAAATCTTGTCCCGAGCGAATTTTTTAACCTTATAAAAATCTTTATAAAGTTCCCTAGCACGGGTTAGTGCTTTAGAAAATACAAAAAGTGGTTAGTATCCCTTCCTTCTGAAGGCTCAGTATAAAGCTAACTAGCGCCACCAATGTTGAAAAAAATCATATCTTCCTTGTGCTTCCTTCAGAAGAAGTTTCTAACAAAATCCTAAGATCACCCCATGCGCCATGCTTCTCTAGATTTTTAAGTGGTTTTTGGCGGTTATCGATATTTTTTTTTAGCTTATAAGTAAATTTTCAAGTGTCTACGCTTAAAAATCTGGAAGAGCATGGCGCATGGGGTGATCTTAGGATTTTGTCAGAAACTTCTTCTGAAGGAAGATATGTATTTTTCAAAATTGGCGGCGCTAGTTAGCCTTATACGGAGCCTTTAGGCTACGGTCAAGGCACAGTAAAAAATCAGGCCAATGAAATAATGAAAAAATCATATCATCTTTTTGGATGCGTTTTTTTGCTAAATGCTTTACTTTTTTTAGGACCTTAGGTCTAGATCTCAGATCCTAAAACCTATAAATAAAATTCGCACATGTCAAAATTGGGAGTTTTTTTCTTGGGCAGGATTTATTCGTAGGTTCTATGATCTGGAATCTAGGCCTAAAAATAGTCAAGCCTAGGGAATCTCATTTGACGGCCCGTTTTTAGCAAAAAAAAAAAACGCATTCAAAAAGAAGATATCCTTTTAAACATTTATAATAAGTTGAAAAAATTCACTCGTCACAGGACTTGAACCCGAAACCTCTCGCATACCGTGCAGGCGCTCTACATGTAAAAATGTTTAAAGTATTCCCTAGCACGGGTTAGTGCTTTAGAAAAAACAAAAAGAAGATATCCTCTTAAGAATAAGACGCCTCTTAGGTAACTAATCTATATTATTATTATTATTTATAAGCAACTCGAAATCTCAAGCATACCGCGAAATTCGCATCGACAGTTTCTTGGCTCCGGCGCCGCCGGCACGGTATGCTTGAGGTTGCAGGTTTCTTTAACCATATAATAAATCATGAACTGAAGTTAGAACCACATTACCTCCTCGTAACGAGCCCTTTGGGCAGCAGCAGCAGCCTAGCACCAGTGAGGTTGTACAGCCGGTGCTGGTAGAACAACACTTTGTCGATCTTTTCATCCCAAAGGGCGCGCTTGGCCACTTTCGTCTTGGTGTATGATATCCGAAGGTTGCATCCTGTAGAAATGAAAAAACATTCAAGCATTCCGCTCGGACTACGTACACACGTGTACAATGGATCAATTGAACAATGGATAGTTGGATACCTACGTCACAAACCTGAGCGGAAGAATTTTAATTATTTTAATGATAGTTGACCTCCGATAGGAGATGGCACCAACAGAAGAAGAAAGCTATTGTGAATCGGCGCCGTACGTGGCAGATCCGGAGATGGATTTCGTACGCCATGTCGAAACACCATTAGCCGAATGACGATTCATCGAATGACTGCACGATCTCGAAACCTGGCCCCAGTCCGGCTAGGATGCCAGGCTGCGACGCGAGTTTTATCTACGCTCGCCCGCGAGATATTCCTTCTTTCTACGGTAAGTCATGTTAGTGTCAAAGTACTTGTCTCTTATAAGACTTGCTTTTGCCTTCAAAATCTTATCAGTCGCGGAGGGTATGTTAGCTTTTGCGACATGTTTCAGGTCGACCTCTTTTCGCGCCGCGAACGTCGCGGTGCGCATCATAGACGGGCTGACAGAGAAGAGTGGATAACATAAGGGGAGGCCTTTGCCCAGCAGTGGGACACGAAAGAGGCTATGTAAAAAAGATAATAATTTCGGTTAGAAATTGGGTTCTTGATTTGCTGTATTGATTAACATTTGGTTGCATGAATAAATAATGTGACTTTGGATGTAAATCCGCAATAACTGAATAATAAAGTTGAAATTTAAAGCATCAAATGTCACAGTTCCTACTTTTTCATTTATTTGTTCATATTATTACGGACTCGCTGTTGCACTCGATTTTATTCATGTGTTTTTTTTACTCAGAAACCATTCCAGCAAAACATAGCTGTGGGTTTTCCAATCTAGCAATCGGGGCCCCATACTAATTTGTTGTATTTTCTTATTTTATACATAAAGTTAATGTTACTAAGTTTACCTTCGAGTTTCATAAATGCTGTCGTAGTTTTGTTGATGTGATATGAAATGGGATCGTAGTCTGGAAATCTGTAGTGGTTTATCCAACCCTGAAAGATAATTACTTTCATGACTTTTTAGGAAAATAAATATAGTAGGAAAGGTGAAATAAGTATGTCAAAGGGAGAAAGAATTCAGTGATGGACTCCGATGATGTTTTTATAACTTGGCACCAAGTTTATGTCGTTGACACTAACCTCATATTTTTTTATAGGTTTATATTCCTTGACCGACGGTATTGTGTACATCGAAGGAATATCAGTACTCTTCTTAACTTGAAAGAACCCGGGCTCCTCAGACTCCTTGAAGTAATGATCCATCACCCATTGCTTCATATTGCCCATAAAACTGAAGAACAGAAGCCCATAGAGGAATCCGTTCCACGTATTGGCATTTGGGAATATGGCGTAACTAGCTAATATTAGAAACACTAGGAAATATATGAAGAATGTAAAGAGTGATGCTTTTGGTTTCACTGGTTTGTCCTCAGGTTTTAATCTGTTGTTTTTACTGGGCGGTTGGCAGCTATGGTCTGTGTATACGACGTAGGGCGGCAGTAGGTCTGTCCGTTCAGGGTTTGGCTTCAAGGGGTTATCACAGTCTAAGACGTCTCCTCCAGTCAACATATCCATATTGGTATCTTCTAGGACTTCCACGCCCGACTCCACATCCAATAGTGCGTTATCATCAAACACATCTTTCGGAATGTCTGTCGTGTCGTTGGGGTCTGTAAAATCGTATAAATATGAGGATATCAATCCATAGGTTCTCTTCATAATTTAATACGCAGTGCGACTCTTAGCAAGGATTAAAATGACCGTTAGCAACCTGTGAGTCTTCAAATAGAGAAATAAAAGCCTTGATACATGTAGGTGATATCATTAATTTCTCCCTATTTCATTCTATTAGTTTGATAGTGCGAGATAGGAATCGCGTCAGTCGTGCTGTTTAGTGCTAGTAGTGTGGATTTGTGGAACAGACCTTTATTTTTATTTTTTTATTTGCACTGTAGTTTTTAGCCCTCATAGGCTCAAACAAACAAAATCGTTGAAGTCGTGATTTCTTACCAAGGTTTTTATGAGTGTCGTCTGTGGATTCAGAGTTGTTCCTTTCTCTTGGCAAGCTTGTATCAAAATCGTTGGCTTTTGCAGTAATAGGCTGGGTCATGTCAGACAGATTTTGTATGCTGCTGGCCAGTGATGACACCTGTGACAAAGACGAAGGTAAATAAAATTGTATAAGGAAAGAGTGTGATAAAAGTGAAAGTAATTTATTTTCGAGTGAACATTTATACAGGTGTTCAGAAAGCTCATAATGTCATAGATTTTACAACTCGGTTGGGGTAGAAAAAAAATGTGTTTATTTGTTAAATTATGTACCTATGACATTTTTATATTAATTTAACGGTTTCACTTTCTTTTATTATTTATTGGAATAGCCGACATGTGCTACAAATAAACACAACTTTTTTTACCTGAACTGATGTTTTCTTGAAGGAGTTGAGTTGGTGAGGGTAAAAATTCCATCTGATGCAAAATAGGCTCAAGTAGAGAGTTTGAGTTGCGGAAAACAGCCCGTTATCATTACTGAGTTTACATTGCATCCATTTACTGAGCTATTTCATGCAGAAGGTATCGACTTTTACTATGAATTGTAACTTGCATCGTATCTAAATGATTCACAGATACAGATAAACAACAAAACCGATATTTCGAGACCTATCCATCCTACCTCTTTATAGATTTTAGCATTGACACCAAAAGTTGTTGATATACTGAAACAACCATACAAACGTTGATAGGACCTTTCTGTAACATGCCATACTACCAGGTTACCTGATTATCAGTATCCCCAACACTTTGGTCCAAATCCTTGACGGCAGAATTTTCTTCTGAATCCGATGTGGAATTATCTCTTTGTACTGACTTTTCCTTTGTATCTGCAATTAAGTAATCCAATGTTAATCTTTGTTCCAGTTTGAAGGTTAAAATTATACAACAAAAGAACTAGAACATACAGAGCAAATTAGCTTATCAGTAGTTACTTATTGAAGTTTAATTACTTTGTATAAACTAATGATCTAAGGAACCTCATTATCCCAATGTAGATAAGCATGACATAATATACTCTAACACCCTGGTTTGTACAGGAAGTTTTTATAGCAAATGTCATAAGGTTAATAACTTTACTGTAAACCACTATCAGTTGCTCCCAAATTAGTTCTTATAGTCACCTCAAGACACTAACTAAACCTCAACCATCTCAATGAGAGCCCAAAGGAGGCTAATTATCACCTAATTAGTGTTGGCCAAATACAAACCTTCAGCAGAACGGGACTTCATGTCTTCCACAGTTTGAGCGAGTTTATATTTGAAATCCCGAAAAATCTTCCAAGTCTCGTTAGACCCCTCCTTCACCTCAGGAGCAGCCTCCGAAGTTGATGTGGCATTGCTTCTCTTGCTCAAACGATTCAGATAATCTTTCACGGGGGAGGAGGTTACTTCCTTCACTGGGGTGCTGTTTCGAGAGTGCTCTTCACTGCCTTTAGAGGACTCTGACTTTTGTTCATCTAGTTTCTCGCCTTTTTCCACTCTCATAGACTTGAAGTACTTATCAATGATCGAAGAGGTCTTGTCGGTGCGCTTGGGGCTGGCGCCTTCACTGTGCACGGTGGGAGAGGCATCAGCCAGCGGCGTCGGAGGATCGTCCTCACACACATTGTACAATTCCTCAAGCTCCTCATTATTTGCATTGTATCTAAAGCTCAGGGCAGAGTTTGGGGACTTGGACCCTAAAACAACAACATTTTCATAGAACTTCGTTGTTACGTTCAATTAAACGATCAATTAAGGCGCAACAATGTGAATCAAATACGATCGCGCGAGCGACAGATAGAACGAGTTGTTAGACAATGTAACTCGAAACCAATAGGTATAAGTTTATCATAGATACAGGCGATCATAGCTGATTGTCGTCTTCCTTTCTTTGTCCACTCAAGTGCCCTACGTATTGTGCAATTTCAAAGTATTGAGAAAACAAACTTACCGGGGATGTCCATTATTCGGAGACACCGCAATTACAGGAAAGCACATTTACTTATGGCTTCATAGTCTCATAACTAAATTAAACTCTCACTATTAGCACCCACAACACCAATTATTACTAAATTAGTCCTTACTTTAGCACACAAAAAATATTTCGTTCGACGTCGACGTGACCAACACAATAAACTGCAATAAACAAACGTCAAACAAATGTCAAATTATTTTAACACTAACCATAGACAATAAAAAGTAAAATCTACTTTTTTGCTTGACTGTGCAAACCAAAGAGGGTAATGTTATTCATGCATAATGTATGGAGGTACATATCTATGTTTTAATCTTAAGAACTACACCCTACCATACAGACGACTAAATTAGGTAGGGCCTTGAAAAAAGTAGTTAATAAGTAAAACAAACTTTTTTGCCATAAAAGAAAATATTGTACATTTTTAGTAAGTAAACCCCACAATACGCAGCTTTTGTGTCCCGTGGGGAGGCGGCTCGTAGCGAGACAGAATGAGGTGGTGATGAACCCGACAGCTTAACACTAATATATTTATGGTATGGCATTTTACAATGTCTATTAGGTTCGCCCCGAACTCGAAGTTCTCCGAGTCTACTGGAACAATCCGGCGTTTTTATGTATGTATGTATGTATGAATGTTCGTTCGACGATAACTTGAGTTTTAGTCAGATCGTCATGAAATTTGGTAGGCAGGTAAATGAGGTAAAGATAATTTTTAAGTTCGAACATGAGCCAAATCGGTCGAGGGGTTGCTGAGATATGGGGTCGCGAGTTCATAGTTCGGGGCGAACCACTAGTTTATTTTACCCGACTAACAAATTGTATGATGGATGATACATACATACAAACGCTGGATTGTTGAAGTAGACTTGGACAACTTCTCTCGCTTCGCTCGCTCGCTCGTTCAACAAGACCTACATTCCATTCCTCGGTAACGTTTTAATCACTTCCTTAACGCCACGCCTATGAGCGCCATCTATCAAGTGCTTTGAATTTAGCTTTTATCTGTCAGATAGAAATGGGCCGTTAGCGAGCAATGAAGAATGTCCGTGGGTCTGTTAAATCACTTGAAACTTTATGACCGTATTACCTAGCCTAAAAGTTTAGAAATACACCTGTTTTTGTTTCTTTCAAATCGAGCCAGTAGTTTTAAAGTTACGACGGTTTTAGTTTCCGTCCTTTTGGAGTTTTTCGCGCGAGCGCGGTAAACCCGCGTGACGTCACACACAACTCAACACGCACCCAACACATACACCGTAACACTAATTCAAAGGGCTGTCTTTCTGTCAATCTTTGGAACCGTACTAGGTAGCCACTTGAAATTTTCAGAGATTATGTTTTAGTATGGTAGATTACCCAAGAAATAATAAAATAAAAAAAAATCAATATAAGAGGGGTCCCAATACAAAAAACGGTATTTTATACTTTTTGCTCTATAGAAAAAATGGTAAGACATGCAGCATCAAACTTGGTATGGCTTAGGGGGGCCCCTCTTATTTTTTTACCTTTTTTTATTTTTATTATATTTTGGGTAATCCACCATAATAAAACATAATCTCTGAAAATTTCAACTGGATACCTAGTACGGTTCCAAAGATACAACCCTTTGAATGAGTGCTACAGTGTATGTATCGGGTGCGTGTTGAGTTGTGACGTCACAGCAGCTGACGACCGCGCGCCCGTCGCACAGCTAGTTTAAAATTAAATATCTCGAGAACTAAAAGACGTATCAAAAAAAAATTTTCATCCTTTGTTTCCATTTTCAATAGAGTGTATTATGGTAAGGTAAAAATCAAAAGTTGATGGTATTCTTCATTGATAAAATATTGCGATCAAAATTGCTCATTCATAGCTCTAAATTCCGACAACATATGCTCCACAGGCGGGCGAGATAAAAAGGTAAATAGATTTACTTTTTAGCAGTCGGTTTTTTGGTATGTAACTTTTTTATTTCATTGTCTATGCTACTATCACTTTCATTCAACTTACTTTTGACGCTTCACGGTTTCATGGTTCATTTCACTCATTCATTCATTCAGTCATCAAACTCAGCCAGCATCTGTCAAAAAAATATTCGCGAGGTTTCCTTGTGCTTCTGTTTATTTGATTTTAGAAGCGAAGAAATAATTATGCGCAAAATTGTGGCATTGAAATCTTCAAAGAAGTGGTAGAAATGAAGTGGTTGTGCGTTATACTGTTTATGTTTGGCTCGTATGGTTTCGGGTCTCTGTTGAACAATGATAAGGTAAGGATACGGAGGACGTGGGATCCGCGCCGCCTGTTCTATACAAACGACGCAACTTATAAATAAGTCGTTTGTACTTATGTGTTTTGTTTGTTTTAGGAGAGTACCGAGCTCTCTCAGGCTTTCGATGACCGACCACTGTTGTTTGCTACACTGGGGGGAGGCATGGTCGCCGTGGAGCCTTTGGCCGGGAATATTATATGGAAACTGAAAGATGGTGAGTCGTTCTGTCCATATTAACCAATTGGTATTACTTCGGCTCATAGACGCCCTGAGGGTACTGTTTTTTTTTACGCCAATCAAGCGGTTGTCCAAAAAATCCATGGCAGGCCACTATTGGGCAGCAGTGCGTAAAGTTGGGCCTCTCTCTACTCGCCCACACACATTTTACATTGGTGAATTTATCTCCCAGACAGTGCAGTACCTGTGACACCTATTTTAGATAGTGCAGTGATGATTCATTCAATAGAAAATGAGGCAATGTCTGAGTCTTTGTGAAATTGTTGTGTTTATCATTCTGTACCAAAATTTATCGAAACACGACAAAACAAATAGAAAAACCGTTGCTGACATGGTAATTGCCAGTAAAAAGAACTTATTGAAATAACAATGGCTTTCTAAGTATCAAACATGTATTAGACAATTGAAAATTGTGTGTTTATTTGTGAATTGCTTTGAAACTTGGGAGATGGGTAGGGTGAAGCTTGAAACATAATGTGATTTCATCTTAAGGCACCATGCATAGTGAATTGCCAAAAGAAAAATGCACAAAATCGATTCCTGTATCAAATACACCAAACAAATCGAAAATTTTCACATATCAAACCCTAGAATTAGGTAAAACCAATCTAACACAGCCAGTTTCGTGTTGAGCAATTTTTCTTATGTGGACAAAATCACCGTTCAAAAGGCTAGTGTAACTGATTGTAGTTGGGTTACATTGATAGAATAAGAACAAGATATACAGACAAAAGGGTGGAGATAATGCAAGCAGATCATTAGAAGGCATTTGGATTGTTGACAAGATAAGACAAGATGGAGGCAAAGATACGAGTAAGCAAATTTTTTTTGCTTTCCTGTGACTACCTTTTAGTAATTTTTTTAACAATATTTGTGCATATGTTCTGTTTACCTACGGCTAATTGTCCACTTATTTTTGTTTGACTTTGGGGACATTATAAAACTCCATTACTGCAATGTACTAGCAGAGGATAATAACTTCCAAACAACAATAGAAAAAAAGTATTTTACGATAGTAGATCTGGAACAGAGATAGGCCGATGGATTATTTAGTATTATCTGTATTCTGACTGATAAGTGGAATTAAGGAACATATTTAATTAAACCCACAAACTTTTTAATTTGTCTCTGAAACTTCTGAAACTCATGTACCTAGAGTATTTTTTATGTGTCTTGGGTGGAGTGATTTTTTTTGCTAAAATATTTGGGCTGCTTTTTTACCCTATTTTCAAGTATGTTTGATTGCGATAATTGCTATTTGGATAGTTATATTAGCCAAACTAGTTGTGCCCGCGACTTCGTATGCGTTTTTACACATTTGACATTTAATTTAAATTCGTGTGGAGGAAAACTCAAAAGGAAGGTTTTTTTTAACCCCCGACCGACAAAGAGGGGTGTCATAAGTTTGATAGCTTTGTGTGTGTGTCTGCTTATGTGTTTATGAGGGTGTGCCTGTCTGTGTGTCTGACTGTGTGTGTGTGCCCTAATCTAAACAATACATTTATGATAAAATATGTTTTGTTTAGATTAGGTATCGCCCGTGTAAGATACCAGGAAGCTTAGCATAAGAATTGCCTGGGAAGTATGGGGGTTTGTATGTATCTCCCTCGACGTAGAGTGGGATAGATAAAGTTATAAGCCCATAGATAAGGTCTTACCCATTCTCGTGCTAAGCCAGCAAGCAAAGCATAAGGTTGGGTTAGAGGGCATCTACCGCAAATAACTCTGTCTATCCCGCTCTACGGAAAACAAAATATATTTTTTTAATATCAAGTTGGGCTCAGTAGAGTAAATATTTAAAAAAGGGCACTAAAAAAAATTTCAACCTCGCGTGGGTTCAAACCCAGAACATTTCGACCGCGACGCAACAGTACTACATTTCTAACATCGATAAACTTTGTCCGACTTCCACCGAAAACCACTCACAATTCCCTCCAGCAAGCATCATAAGGCTGGGTTAGAGCGTATCTATGGCTCTGTCCATCCCGCTCTACGTCAAACAAAAGAGTGAGATACCTATTGTTTTAAACCCATAGATACGCTCTAACCCGGCCTTATGCTACGCTTGTAGAACTAACATTTTCCGCCAAAATAAAATAAAAACAAATGCCGATTTTTCATTTACAATATGCGCCCCAAATGCCAAAAGTCGTAGCGTGCTATTATAGAGAGTGTTAAAAGACCGCCAACAAAGCGGGAGACCACGTATACGTACGTATACGTATAGTCCTCATCATAACGAACATTTTTGCCCAAGGAAGTATGCCTGGGAAATCAACGGTTTCCGAGATAATAAAGTCGGACTTTTCAAATTTTTTTTCCAGAAATGTGTTTAGTATCACGTTCTTAACATACCTTCTCAAGAAGCCATATCAAAATTATGGATATTTCTTACAAAAAATCAAGTTAAAATTGCAACCCGCAATGTAGGTTTTCGAGAGAATGTGGTTCAAAGTCGGACTTTTTTTTTTTTTGCAGAAATATGTTCAGTATCACGTTCCTAACATACCTTCTCAAGAAGCCATATCCAAATTATGAATATTTCTTACAAAAAACTAAGTTAAAATTGCAACCCGCAATGTATTCTAAACATCGGATAGCCTAAGTTACTCCCAGAAACGTGAGTTACGACCATGTTAAGTTTGGTTGAAAACTATTCAGCGGTGTTCGCGTTTATCGTGTTCATACAGACAGACAGACAGACAGACAGACAGACAGACAGACAGACAGACAG
Organism: Zelleria hepariella; assembly: GCA_949319315.1. Classification (NCBI taxonomy): domain Eukaryota; kingdom Metazoa; phylum Arthropoda; class Insecta; order Lepidoptera; family Yponomeutidae; genus Zelleria; species Zelleria hepariella. The sequence goes on along the minus strand of OX439378.1, from coordinate 21,956,704 downwards.
ACATAAACAGTTTTTTTTGCATTTTTGGATTTAGTATAGTTTACTTAGTAACCCCTGCTAGTTTTTTTCTAAAAATATTCAATGTACAGAATTGACTTCGCTAGAGTTTTATTATAAGTATAGAAGATTTTTGTTGACCAATTCGTAAAAACCCATCCGACGACTAATTACAAAAACATCATAAAAACATTATCTTTTCTGTTGAATACCACTCAAAAGTACGAAGAAATTACAGATAGAGTGGGCTCTTGTTATCTTGCCATATGGACATAATGTTTGTTTCTATGCTAGACACTAATTCGCCGTAAATAATGATTGCAACAGAAGTCACATCCCATGATAATATGCTGTGTTAATCTCCATCCATACAACCAATCCCTAAATGCTGATGAGACTTCTTAATAGAGTTCTATGACTTATGATGCGGATCAGCTTGTGCGGGTGTTTTTAAACGGTTTTATTTAGCTCACCCCGTTTGTTTTATTTATTCTTGGGACAAATTTAGTAATTCAAATTTCACCCTCTTCCTGTCAACCGATTAATCTGAAATTTTGTATACACTTTGTATTTTGGTGACAATACAATTATGTTTATTCATTATCATTATAAATCCAAGATGGCGGCCGCTACAAAATGGCGGATAACGTAGGTTTTATCAATCCCATCAATATGGGTATCAAATGAAAGGGCTCAACAAGCAGAATACAATATACTATAAAAAATTGAAATCCAAGATGGCGGCCGCTACAAAATGGCGGATAACGTAGGTTTTATCAATCCCATCAATATGGGTATCAAATGAAAGGGCTCAACAAGCAGAATACAATATACTATAAAAATTGAAATCCAAGATGGCGGCCACTACAAAATGGCGGATAACGTAGGTTTTATCAATCCCATCAATATGGGTATCAAATGAAAGGGCTCAACAAGCAGAATACAATATACTATAAAAAATTGAAATACAAGATGGCGGCCGCTACAAAATGGCGGATAACGTAGGTTTTATCGATCCCATCAATATGGGTATCAAATGAAAGTGCTCAACCAGTATAATACAATGTACTATATGAATTAAACAGAATGCGAAATAAAAACTAAAAACTAGAAAATAAAAATAGGTAAAAAAACGTTTTAAGTTAAACGGTTTTATGTTAAACATACATTGCAATGTTTAAGATAAATGTACTAAAAACCAAAAAATTATAAAATAGATACAGTCGTGGGAATTATAAACATATGCATAGACTAGACTAAAATAAAACCGTGGGGCACGTCAACTGCCTAATTATAGTGTAACATTACAAAACAAACATTTTAATCAACGATTGTAGACAATTGACGTGCCCCACGGTTTTATTTTAGTCTAGTCTATGCATATGTTTATAATTCCCACGACTCTATCTATTTTATAATTTTTTGGTTTTTAGTACATTTATCTTAAACATTGCAATGTATGTTTAACATAAAACCGTTTAACTTAAAACGTTTTTTTACCTATTTTTACATAGACGGTCTACCTCGCGAGTCCTCTTGTCTTCCAACTTTGCTGTCATAATTAGTTTTTCTTTACGAAGAAAGTTGAGATTTGTAGTAGGCATACATATATGATTGACAGGGGGTTGCGTATTTTCAATCAACAATCTTTTGTCACGAAAAATTTATTTCTTTTTCTGCTAAAAACCGTGCAACCAACAATCTAAAGCCAATACCAATGCAAGCAATAATGGAGCGGAACTTCTGTCTTCTATCCATTGTTGTATTGGATTTCCCTTATCAGCGCCAGACCAGCATGCGTCGCTGCTATGGAGTAGGATGTTGGTGTGATTTGATTGCGTTCGCGGCGATATCTAGGTACATAATCATAAGCGCACATGGAGGACAACGTGTATGGATAAACAATCCGTCCACGCCTCTACTGAAAGTGTACTAAGTTAATGAGTCAGTGATAGAGTCCTTGCCAGATAAGTCAGCGCGCGAGTCCGCGCGACAGGTGGCTTTATTTATTTAATTAGCTATATTCGCTATTTAGCTGTTAATCTCGCGGCCACTAATAAAATAAACCAAAGAAGCATTATAAACCTGCTCTCTATGAAGTTAGATCATGATTAATTATATTATTATACTTTATTACTAGGAAGTCTAATTATTATACTTGTCGCATCGTGAGAAGCAACATCAAACATCGTTCGAACTGAAGAATCATTGTAGACGTATTTTGACAGTTGATTGTAAACAAAGTCATAGATTACTCATCACAGATTATCCAACCAAGTTGTCGGTTCACAGATTAGAAGTTAGTTTAGTTCGATGAACGAAACGTCAAGCAAACTTTGGCAACCCTGCGCGGTTCGACCAATCAGGGCTCGCGTCGAGGTATAGCGTGACCGTCGAGTCTATTTAAGTGCGGAGCGCGCCTCAAGCGACACAGTTCACGACCGTCAGCGGTCCGAGAAGGTTGTGTAGTCGGCTCTTTGCTAAACTTACCACGATTCTGTAACTTTACTGTTCTAGTCGAATATTGCTATAGAGTCAGTGCTATTTCATAGTGTTCAAGTGTGAGTAGAACATCAAGAAAGGTAACGTGAGTACTGTTCCAATTCCATTGTATTTCCATGCCTGTATGTGTAAGCAATTACTGTGTTCCTAATTATTGTAACTACCTCTAAAGATCAAAAGAAAGAGATGTCCAGACGGGTTTTCTTGTTGCTTCTTTCCCGGTCTGTTTATGCTTGGAAGCAACGTAGATTCAGTGCCACCTATTGCTAAATAAATTCCATTAAGCAATCTGGCACAAACACGTGTGTTTTATTCCTAACCTACCTAGAGTGTCCCACGTTACGCCCACAATGTCTTGTAAGTGAGTATTAACATCCTGACAGTCTTCAGTATTCTCATGCCATAGCTCAATCCCTCTCCTCGTTATCCGACATACTTCTACCCATAGGAATTAGTACAAGATTACCTATGATAAATCTAATGTAAGTGGTAGCTTCATAAAACCTAGTAGCTAGCTTGTCTATCACATTCACTATCCATCGCATACAATTTTACTGAAGTTTTACTGAAGGGGCATTGATTGGCTGGCGCATATCAGTCCCAGAATCAGTGAATAGTAGGCATGTAAGTACCTACTGTACTAACTGCCTCCAGCATGCAGCATAGTAAAGTTTCTATGTCTGGGTCGAGCTTCTTTATCTAAGTGGAGAAGACACTTGCCTCGAGAAAAGGCTTTTCGTAAGGCTTTTTGACGACTTTTCGCGGTAAAAAGTCACGCTAGCCACACCTTGTTCGATTTACGCAGATAAGCCGCGCACAATAAGTGCTCCATAGGGTATCTTAACGTGTCGCAGACTGTACACACTACAGCACATCGACGCTTACACGCTAACACTCTACGTTAGGGGCAACTTTACTCACAAAAGTGGACAGTCTAACATGCTGTCCTGTGTACATATTTTATTGAAAGTTGAAATAACAATTAATGCAGACAAGATCTACTGTAACTGAATGACACATTAATATTTGGTAAGAAGTATGGTCTATTTACTATACTAGGTATATGACATTCATTATGTTACTAATGTTATTTTATCAAGTGTACTGTTTAAACATTTAAATATAATTACAACACTACAACATCTGTTACATGTTAGAGGTAATATCGATGCATATATTTACTGAACAAACAATTGTTCTTAGGTGTCCTTGTTTTAATAGATCTATTTAACCACTTTTTGTATTTCGTAAACGGTTAAACTTACTTTTATTATGTCGGTGTAGCCGACTAGTTTCGGTTCTCATTCGGAGACCTTAATCATGGAGCTGAGACGGCCCTCACGACGCCGTGGCCAGTCTCAGACTGCGTGTCACTAGGCGCCGCGAGGGCCGTCTCAGCTCCATGATTAAGGTCTCCGAATGAGAACCGAAACTAGTCGGCTACACCGACATAATAAAAGTAAGTTTAACCGTTTACGAAATACAAAATGTGCAGTGCTTACGAAAGTTTAAGTGTAAAAACTTTTTGTATTTACTAAAAAGTTTCTAAAGCACTACACTAACCCATGCTATCCCTAGTGCTTTTTTATGTCCCACATTATAATAAAGGTTGAAAAAATTGGAACAGGATTTGAACCCTCTTTCATGTCTCTTCCATGTCTCTTTCATAGAGATTGCCTCTTTCATGCCGTACAGGCGCTTTACCAATTGCTGCTACCGAGCCAAGTAACTGACGAATTTTGCCAAACCGTACCTATGTCGTCTTATGGACTTTTTATAACCCTTAAAATAATCTTTAAAATGTTCCCTAGCACGGGTTAGTGCTTTAGAAAAAACGAATGGTCTCAAACTTCTTGTAACAATTTTCTTTATCTATCAAACTCTCTTCTCAGAACCAGTAGTGAAGGTCCCGAGCCAGGACGCGAACCTGATGCCTCAGTTCCTGCCGGACCCTCGGCATGGCTTCCTCTACATGTACGGGCCCCGGGGCGACCAGCAGATGCTGAAGAAACTTCCCTTCACCATCCCTGAGCTGGTGGCCAACGCCCCCTGCCGTTCTACCGACGGCATACTGTATACTGGAAAGAAAAGTGATACTTGGTTCATGCTCGACCCTCTCACAGGGTCCAGGGAACATGTTTCTGGTAAGTCAATCAATCAGACAGAGAAGCTTCCCTTCACCACCTCTGAGCCGGCAAATGCCTCCTGCTGGTCTACCGATGGGATATTGTATACTGGGAAGAAAAGTGATACTTGGTTCATATTGGACCCTCTCACAGGGTCCAGGGAACATGTTTCTGGTAAGTCAATTGATCTTACAAAGGAGCATCTTTTCACCATACCTTAGCTGGTCGCCAAAGTCCCCTGCCGGTCTATATGTAGAAGGCATTCTTTACACTGGGAAGAAGAGCGACATTTGGTTCATGTTGGACCCTCTGAAGGGTCCAGGGAACACGTTTCTGGTAAGTCTATAGATCTAACATAGAAGCATCCTTTCACTGGTCGCCAACGCCCAATCTACAAACGGCATGCGACATTTGGTTCATGTTGGATCCTCTGATAGGGTCCAGGGAACATGATTCTGGTACGTCCTATAAATATTATCTGGCGTTGATTACCGGTTAATCATTAAACTAACACCTATGGATCTGAAGTTAACCATCCCCTGTTTACCATTTCAGGGCTCGACGCTAACATTAGAAGGTTTATTGAATAATGGAACAATAATGTCTGTTAATAACCACGAAGGTTTCAAAAAGTATAAACACGAATTCAATAAAATCACGGTTTTGTTGGTGATGTTTTTGTTACGCTCTAGTTACGCTGAATAAATATATCAAAACTGTCAAGAAAGTTGTCTAAGTTATGAACCGTCGAACACTGAGCAGGTCTAGGCAGTAAAGTTGTTAATCTAAAGCCTCTGTCACTCAAAGTGTAAATTCGCATCGGCGAAAGACTAGCTTCATTTTACAGTGCATTCGCTGGCAGAGAATAGAGCTTGTTATCATGCCTTCTTAGTTTTTGCAACGGATATCAGTCTGTGACTGGCCCAAGGCGAGGCAAAAGGCCTTCCAGCATAGGTTACATGCTTCGGGCCATTTTAACCCAATCGTCTTCACCTCAGCTGCTAGTGAAGGTCGCCAGGTTAGGTTTTGGACTCCGGATCCACTCTGGAGCTTTATCACCCTCCCCCTTTCGAGCGTGTGGCCTACCCTTGTCCACATGTTTAGCACTTTCGCTACAATTTCCCCCCTTGTCGACAGGCTTCGACAAAACGAAGATATTCAACGGCGAGCAAGACGACAACACGTGTTCGCCGGACAAGAAACGAGGGGTATACGTGGCGCGTACGGAGTACAACATCCTGATGCATGACTCGAAGAACGAGCACCAGCGGTGGAACGTCACCTTTTTCGACTACACCGCCCACGCTATGCAGAAGGAGATGTTAAACGACTACGGTGAGTGGGCACTGAGATAAAGGTTGGTGGCTTGGATATCAGTTTGGCTAATTCCTCCTTCGAAGCTGCCAAACGAACCAATGAGCCAGAGTTGTTAGGCCACTCAAACGGCCTCAGACACGGCTTAGCGATTGTTATTAATATATTTCCACCAACGGTTTAATGGGCCTTCCGAAGCAAGGAAGCTAAGATATTATTGCAACTAGCGGTCACCCATCCAAAGACTGACCGCGCCCGATGTTGCTGAACTTTGCCAAACTAGGCTCCGAACATGCGATCACCAAGGAGATACTCAACGATTTTGGTGAGTACGTAAACCTACTCACAAAAATCGTTGAGTATCTCCTCCTGAATATTTTTCTGGCTAGATTGTGAACCCTATTTGTAAGGAAATATGTTCTAATTTCGATGATTACGTATTTACTGTTGCTTGGTCACAATGCGATGTATGTAGGTATGTCCTAGATATTCCAATAACAAAAGTAAACGCGTGCGCATTTTCATTTTTTACAGTAGAAAGTGCGATTGATAACAGTTATTTCAAAACATGTGGGCTTAAAGAGCATTAAATTGTGCAGCTGTTTTTAAAACTTGAAAAAATATAACTATCTATGTTTTTTAAAGCTTTCTAGTATGCTTTCTATACGAAATTGGAATGGTTACTCATGGAACTCTCCGCTATGAGTAGGTTTCTTAGACTAAAATGTGAGTAGTGTGCTGATTCATCATCCTGTTTGATCAAAGATCTGACTGATATTGTTTTTTGTTGATATATAGAGAAATAAAATGACAAAAATTACGTCGAAAAAATATTTTACAGTAAGGTAAAGTTTAAAATTTTCTTCAGGGTAGGTATCAGTGGCTTGAACTTGAAATTTAAACAAATTATCACTTGTCACAGCTCAGTTTCCGCCAGCTACTTAGCAGGTGCATTAACCCCAGTTATCTCCCAGTTAGGTACAAGGTTTTTTCGTCGCCTATTACGCTGTCTTACGTAGCGTAGTCTTCAAAGAAACGTGCGTATGTTTGTGACTCACCCATTTACAAACACAAACAAAACTGCGTCGTGTGCGTGTCAACGAACTGCTGAGTGAGATGATAATTTGGCTAAGTGCAAAGCTAGCGCACGTGTTACGGGCTGGGCCTAGGCGTCGTCGTCACATTTCTTATAACTGGTATCGATATTGTAATAGAAAATATAACGAAAAAAATAAAAATAGAACGATAGACGAGAAATAAAAAGAAGTCCCACTAGTTCCATGGTGGAACTACTTAATGTAACTACTGGGAGCGAAGTGAAAAGTTAAATAAGTTAATTTAGGCCTGATTTTTCAATCCTGCCCCAGTTAGTTTATTCTACCTTTTGGCTTTTGCCCATACAAAATTCGTTCCGATTTTCAAATTACTCCTAAGAATAGTGCTTATCTCGGACCTTAAATAACTATAGTATTATTTGTTTATTTTTATGGGGTCTCGGTTCATCGCTTATTTAAACATAACTAAATCAATCTACGTAATGAGATGATTTATACAGCGTCCAGTACCACCTTCACTCACACTAGATGGGTGAAGAGACCACTCGGCGCTGCAGTGCCTGGGACATTGTTTTATATGGGGTAGGCTTGCCCAGCACCTATTCCATCCTGATAGCTTAGTCGGCCTAGTCCACAGGAAGGACGGGTCAATACGTTAATTGGCTCCACAAGTATAATTAAAATGTTAAAAGAGTATATTTTCCTTGTAGAGTTCTTACATAACAGGTCAGACGGCGACCTTGAAAATGCCTTGTTATGTCAAAGTCAAAAGCGTTGGTTTGTAAATTGTAATGCAATAACATACAGCATGAATGCCAGATGGTTTGTAACTATTTGATTATTCTCACTATAAGCCACGCAAGCCGTAGTTAATTTAATTATTTATCAATTCAAGGGTACAGGGAATGAACATGCAATGTCACAGAAATGTTGAGATTTGGACATCAATGAACATTGTACGGAACACGATTTTTTAAATATGATAACGTCTTGTTTATTCTTACAATGGTTATAAACTCACCACTGATTTATTCTTCAATGTTTGAATATACATATTATTCTAATTATTATTTCAAAATAAATAAAAATGAGACAATGCATGTTCTTTCCCTGTCTGTACTCCGGCATGTTATGCAATACAGTATAAATTATACTAAGAAGTCGGTTGGGTGAGAACCGACATACTCGTACACTCACTTTGCTTGCCAATGTGCAGATATAGTATTACACTTAGTAACACGTTGATAATTATTTTTCCATACAGGCTAGTCGTATATACCTAAATCTGAACAATGTAAGCCACATGTCAAAGTTAAAACTTTATAAAAATAATTACATAAGCAGGTAATTATGCGAAGGTGGTCTTATCACTCGCGGTAAAGTAACCACTCAGGCAAACGTAATCTATCTTTTGAAAAATACACTTGTGTACACTTTGTTTCGCCTCTTTATCGGTGTAGGCTGAATTAAGTACCACATACGAGTATGTATACAGGGCGTCCCACGGCTATGCCACATGGAGGGAAAGTACCTTAAATATTGTAGATGGAACATTTTGCTGAAAGAAGACATTATTTTAATTTAAAAAACAATTTAAACTGCATTCATAGATATTGAAATAATTACATGGTTGAACGGGGAATCGAACCCGTTACATGAGAAAAATTATTACCCTGTAGTTTTATCATTCCGATCGAAAGGCTTCATGATAAGGATTATTTTTTGCTAAATAACATAGTGTCAGAAATAAAAGGAAGACCATGAATTTTAACATTTACCTGGTAGTATGCAACAAATCGAGCCGTATCCTGAGCAGAAAGACCTTCGAAAGATGCGTAAAATTTTGTCCATCGCAATGCGGCTGGCTGATTATAAAGAAATAATTCAAAAATGTGTTTCATTTTCATACTTTTAATCTTTTGTTACTGTGATTTTCATTGATAATTTGATTAATGTTGTATTAAAAATGTTAAAATTCATGGTCTTCCTTTTATTTCTGACATTATGTTATTTAGCAAAAAATAATCCTTATGATGAAGCCTTTCGATCGGTATGACAAAACTACAGGGTAATATTTTTTCTCATTTAACGGGTTCGATTCCCGGTTCAACCATGTAATTATTTCAATTTCTATGAATGCAGTATAAATTGTTTTTAAAATTAAAATAATGTCTTCTTTCAGTGAAATGTTCCATCTACAATATTCAAGGCACTTTCCCTCCATGTGGCATAGCCGTGGGACGCCCTGTATAGTGCAAACAAAATGTCTCATTATAATCTAGAGGTACTATGACTTCTTGACGCTTATTGAATGTTTACTATGTAGCGTCCGTCCTTGAAAACAACGTTTACTACTAGCGTGACACAAATATAGGATAAATTATAAGCCTTGCACATATTTCAGCTGTTTATTGAATCCGACCAAAAGATAAAACAGGACAAATGTAGAACAAATTTTTAATGAACTTAAAGTCCCCCGATAATCTTTATTTAATTTATAATAGCACAGTATGATAAATCAAATAAAAAAAAGCACAGTTTACAAACGAATTACTTCGTTTGTAAACTGTGCTAATTTTATTTTATTTATTATTTTTAACTGTGCTACGTGCAGTTCGAGCCAGCCGCTTTAACTCAGCACACTAGGCACATACATATAATAAGTAAAACAGCATCTACAATCAAAGGTAAATTCTTAATTCACCTATCCACGACGGAAATCAGCAAAACAGTTTAAAAAAAAGACAACCAATATTTTCCTACTTTTCAGGTACAATCCACTTCACATCGACCTCGAGCGGCCGCGTGATGTCATTCAACCGTAAGACCGGCGACCTGGTCTGGTCTCACAACTTCGAGACCCCCGTCGTTGCAGCTTACCTCCTAGACCAAGACGGCCTCATCTCCGTTCCTTTCAACTCGATTGGTGATGACACCCTGGATCATATCATGGAGGATGCTACGACGCTCCGAAACGGGCAGGGGATTAAGAACTCTAATATTGAGCTGTTGTGAGTATGTTTTTGATTGGTTTTAAACGCGTTGTCAAAGTTTTTATCAGACCCAGTCATTCATAACTTACCGGCTAATCGGACCATCGCTAGTGACAGCAGTGTAAAATTGAAGTTATGGCATGCGTATATCAGATGGAAAGGACCAACATTGTTAACATACCTAAACATAAAGGCTGTATTGTAGTATCGTTTTATTCAAGGACTTATTGTTACGGTAGTCTTACTCATGATAGGTCTAATAGGTATTTTAATCCGTCGTTAGTGAGTATGCTGTATAAATCATGCCTTCCTTCAATATATCTGTTTTTGTTTTGTATGGAAGTCGATCTCACGCAAACAGAAAGTAGGTGTTCTTTTGCGATGGCAACAGCGGCGAAAATCGCGTGTTGAATTCACCTGACAATATGGTTCATTCATTTGTATTAAATTAGCGTTTCCTTTACAGCCCTACTTTGTACATAGGAGAGCATAATCACGGCCTCTACGCTCTTTCGTCACTGGTCGACAAGAACACAGTGACAATATCGACTGGACACACCCAGCCGTTGCTTCTAGAAGGCCCTACCACGGACCCTAAAGCCAATAAGGAGAAACCGTACGAGCCTTTTAAAAACGTCCACTACAAACTCAACGATTTGAATGTGCATGTTTCGGCTCCATATTTACTTCTCGGGCATTATAAAGTACCAGAATTGACAACGTCGTGGCTGCCACAGCTGCCGAATAGTGCCCTAAACGTTCGCGATGCGCAGAATAGCGCCATCAAATTGATAAACGGACAAGTTTATTCGGAGGAAGAGAAAGACGTCGAAAATGAGACCAATTTGAAGTCCAATCTCATTTCGGTGTCAGTTCAAACTGAAGAAATATTCCAGAACTTCAACTTCAGACCTACTTTCTGGTACAAGCAAGGATACATCTGGCTCCATCAGCAAGAGAATAAAGGCCTCAAAGTGGCCCTGATTATACTGGTGGGATTAGTCATTACCATGTTTTGGTATCTGCGGTATCAGGTAAATATGTTTTTACTATAAATACATGTAAATAGGTATTGTAGATTAAGAATTGCGTAAGGTTTATATCACGCGGTCTAATTAAGTGACACTTATTACTACTAATTAAGTGATCGCCCACGATGTAGGTCAAGTATTTCTATTTCTTTTCTAGATATTCTAGTTTCTTTTCTAAAAATTCCTCTCAATACTTCAGGTAGGTATGATTAAGATACCAAAAAACAGCGATGCTATTTCGAGCGTGTACAAACTGAGAAATAAGCCCAAAAATGGTAACCAATACCCTCAAAAACATGTAAGTTTACATAGATATAGAGGACACAGATTGTAAAATAAATTGGCGTTTCAAACTGTTGAAACGAATGGAGGAAACACTCTCTACACAAGCAAACTTATGTGCATTTACTATACACGGTATGCGAAAACAAATACCTTGATAAGAAACAAATAGCACTGGACACAAACGTAGCAGTTAAAGGATTTCTAGCCGAGTATGTCATTTACATCGGTATTGTGAAAATCTAGTCCTATTTGCGAATCTTAATTTTCTAACCGGAGTAGGTAATAAGTGTGAATAAATCAGACTCTGAATCCGTGACACACTGATAGACGACACACAACAGAAGCCACTGTAGATAGAAACATCTGGAACATTGATTCCTTTGGGGTGCACTCAAAAAATTGTTCCTGAAAATAATTCCCCCGCAACTTTACTTGAGAAATGTTCACGGGGACGAAGTCTCGGGGGAAGACAGTCTACAATCAATGTCTAGGTCTAAAGGCCACTATAAATAAGGAGTTTTGCCTTCAGTTTCGTCTGACCCCATTCAAAACTTTATATGGATACTACGGCATCAAGGTTAGCGCGCAATTCAATCACACTGGCCTGTATGGAAAGACTGATGCAACTTTGTCTGTTCAATTTGGTCTTTGGTTGTATGGTAGGTTTTAAACTATTTTGTTTTCTGCAGGCGCGCGAGTTCCAAGAGCAACTCTCGCAAGGCGGGTCCCGTGGGTCCAACACATCCACCTCTTCCCACGGAGAGATCACCGGTCAGCTGGAAGAGATTGGCGATGGCGAGGTGAAGATCGGCAGGATCAGCTTCAAGACGGACCAGGTCCTCGGCAAGGGGTGTGAGGGCACGTTTGTTTATAGGTAAGAGTTTATTTTTGTTGGCGTAGACTATGCGGGACCTTTGCTAGTAATCAATCAAGTCGGTAGAGGGGAATAGATCGGTTGGCAGACCACCAGCCAGATGGTCCGATGACATAGACCAAGTAACCGGAAAGATTTTTAAGTCCTCTATTTCTATTTCTCTATTTCTATTATCGTTCGTCCCACTTTTTTGGTTTACTTAGAGCGGATCAGACATAATTGTATCGAGCTATAAACTTCTGTAAATCCGCTCATGCCGAGCTCGACGTTACGTATATAAATAGGTATTTAACAAGGTAGGTGGTTCGTGAACTATCCTAGTCTATAAGACTTTTTGTTTACAATCGTGGCAATGTAAAGATATGATATGTGTACAGATTTTCTGTGTCTAACGCGAGCCAAGGGGTTACCGATTTTCGTTTGTTTTCAGAGGGATGTTCGACAAGCGAGCCGTGGCGGTAAAGCGCCTGTTGCCAGAATGTTTCACGTTCGCTGACCGCGAGGTGGCGCTGCTGAGAGAGTCCGATGCACATGCTCATGTAGTGAGATACTACTGCACGGAGAGGGACAGACAATTTAGGTGAGTCCATCTTCGAATTTCGTTGATAAAACTTTAGTAGTTTACCAGAATTCAACATATTTTCTTGGTTTTCTTGCTTCATCTTCACGAACAGCTCTCATTACGGTGCTTGTTATCTTCCTTACCATTTGTAATACAAATTTTAGAACTCTTAGGCCCGTATGATCAATCATAGTTTTGATCAAGATTAAACCTCGCATTTTGTATGAAAATTAATCGACAGATAGGGTTTAAACTAGCCTTTTTGGTTTAAACTGTGATTGATCTTACGGGCCTTAGAACTCTACTCTTGCCAAACATCTAGTTCGCTCTGAAGTTGCCGTGCCGCGCATTTCGCAGGTTTTTTACGGTATAGCTGATACCTGTTTTTGGTTATTGCGACGCGAAGCGCGGCAACCTCAGAGCGAACTAGATGTTTTGCGCGACCTAAACTCTATAGAAAACATTGTGCGACCCTCGTTTTGTTTCACAGCTAACGTAATGAGTAAATCGAATAAAAGATGCTAACCGCACTTCGTGATGTTTATTCTAATAATAACTATCTATCAGAGAGTTGCGTATCGTAGTAATATTTTCTGGCTCTTTTCTATTTTCTCGTATTTTCATTGGTTCTATCACTTGCTTTCTCTCCATCGGCATTGGAATATCTACTAAGAGTTAACATTTGGCAGGTACATCGCTTTAGAGTTATGCTCAGCGACGCTACAAGACTATGTAGAGAAGAAGCTGGAGTTCGAATGCGAGATAGATGCAGTAGAAGTTCTGCGTCAAGCCACGATGGGCCTCTCGCACTTACACTCGATGGCTATCGGTGAGTGAAATCATTTTGACACACTTTACACTCATTCTGATTGTTGTCTTATCGTATTAAGTCTCTTTTTGCAGACCGGATTATCGTAACTTACAAGAATGACGATTATTTTTTTATTAGTGCACGCCCGTGACTCTGTACTTTTATTCGTAAAAGCCAATTTCAGCCTTTATAGAGTTGGGTAATGTCTTGTCAGATGAATAAAATAAAAACGTTTGATTGCAAGCCAACTAGCTGTGTGCGCACAGTAGTTTGATAATTATACCCCGTTATCTAATGCTCAGTTTGGGGGCAAGTGATGGGGCAGTTGCGATAATCAATGGATGGAATGAATGTCTAGAGCATTCACAAAATAAGAATTTTATTTTGACAAACAACCCTTTATAGATAAATATGAATCGACTAACAATGTGAAGCAACATCACTATTTGCCCCCTAACTGAGCATTAGATAATGGGGTGTATTGATATTTGATTGATATTATAATTGTCTGCTCAATAAAATAACAACATTTGATTGCAAGCAAACAAGCTCTGTGTGCTCAGTAGTAGCACACAGTTTAAAAATTCGATGAAAAGCAAGTATAAACCCTCTACGCGGTAACGTTACTTGCATCAAAATAACAGACTTATAAAAGTAACAAATAAAATCAGACTTAAAACTCGCACTAAAAAGGCAAAAATAATTTAAACTTGAAGTCGGTTTTTTTTTCGATTTAATTCATAATTTTCAGTGGTTATAATTATTGACTGGTTAAGATCTGCAAGCACTGGTGAAAAGGTACACAGTTACTAATTTATTGTACTGCATCCGAGTGATTTGCTGCTCTCCGTTGAGGAGTTCCGTTCTACATCTCCGAAGTTATTTATCAGATCTTCACAAAATGTATGTTGGACCACCTCAGAAATACGACCTTCGAAACAAAAAAAAAATCATCAAAATCTATTAATAATCGACGGAGTAATCGCGTAACCAACATACAACAAACATACGCTACGAATAGAGAACCTCTTTTTTTGTAGACTGTTAATAAAGAATCAAATTCTCCATCCCCCGCAGTCCATCGCGACATAAAGCCGCACAATGTTCTCCTCTCGATGCCGAGCGGCAGCGGCGAGGTCCGCGCCATGATATCAGACTTTGGACTCTCGAAGAAACTGAACATCGGGCGCGCGAGTTTCTCTCGACGCTCTGGAGTCACCGGCACCGACGGGTGGATCGCGCCCGAAATGATCAATGGAGAGAGAACGGTAAGAAATCGACCTAGAGCAGTAAGCAATAAGGTCTAAGAGCCTTTGGGGTAGCGGCGAGGCCCGCGCCATGATATCAGACTTTGGACTCTCGAAGAAACTGAACATCGGGCGCGCGAGCTTCTCTCGACGGTCTGGAGTCACCGGCACCGACGGGTGGATCGCGCTCGAAATGATCAATGGAGAGAGAACGGTAAGAAATCGACCTAGAGCAGTAAGCAATAAGGTCTAAGAGCCTTTGGGGCAGCGGCGAGGTCCACGCCATGATATCAGACTTTGGACTCTCGAAGAAACTGAACATCGGGCGCGCGAGTTTCTCTCGACGCTCTGGAGTCACCGGCACCGACGGGTGGATCGCGCCCGAAATGATCAATGGAGAGAGAACGGTAAGAAATCGACCTAGAGCAGTAAGCAATAAGGTCTAAGAGCCTTTGGGGCAGCGGCGAGGTCCACGCCATGATATCAGACTGGTCTCTCGAATAAACCGAATATCGGGCGGACGAACTTCCCGACGCTCTCGATGGCTGGATCGTAGGTGAGATGATGAGAGAGAACGGTGTAAGATTAACAATATTTTTCAATTTGATGTGTGAAAGACGCTGACAAACTTCTAATGGCGTTTATTTGACACGAGCAGTCATTTATGGCGTTTCCTTCCTCGCTCGCCTAGCTTGATTTTGGTATAGACCTATACAATCCAAGTTCGCTTATAAGTGTATTATCCCTGCTAGATTGGCTGGCGACGAGCGAGCAGGTTAAAGGATTTCGAGTGAACGAAATCGCAAATCTAATGAATATAAAAATTCGAACAAAAAGGGGTATCCCAGCGTGTGGCCCACCGTACAAACTTAATTGATCACAAAAATCTCCCCATTTTCATTACAGACGACGTCAGTGGACATATTCTCACTCGGCTGCGTGTTCTACTACGTACTGTCGAAGGGACATCATCCGTTCGGCGACATGCTCCGGAGACAAGCCAACATCCTGACCGGAGACTATAACTTGAACTTACTCGAGTAAGTAGACTAACTGCCGGTTTCTGATTTGAGAAATTCGCTAAGCAAGCACTTAAATATCGTTCTGCCTCTGCGGAAGCGCTCACAGCCTAGTTGTACTAGCCGTTCTTAATCGATTGGCAAAGTTAAGCAACAACGGCCGCGGTCAGTCCATGGATGGGTGACCGCTAGTGGCAATAATATCTGAGCGCTTCCGTGCTTCGGAAGGCACGTTAAACCGTTGGTCCCGGTTATTGTTGATTAATAACAATCGTTAAGCCATGTCAGAGACCCTTTGGGTGGCCTAAAAACTCTGACACCAGGGGTGGCCACTACCTCATACGATTACCTACCTACCTACCCTCTGCGGATTCCTCACAAAAGAACGTGACATAACGATAGTTTACTTAGTAAGTTTACAAGAGTAAGTAACAAAAAATATTGTACAAAAATGGCTCAGTTTACATAGAAAAAAAAACGAATATTGTGCATTTTACGCCATGTTGTCGGAGCAGCAAATACACCCAAATAGCAAATACGTCACAGGACAGGTCTATGATGAAAAAAAAAAACTAATATTGTGCATTTTACGCCATCTTGTCGGAGCAGCAAATACACCCAAATAGCAAATACGTCACAGGACCTATGATGGCAACTAATGATATAAGATCCGGCAGATACAGCCATCGCATTAGAGTAAATGGTATTTAAAAGGCTTCTGTTCTGTTGGCTTCGGCCCCACGCAAGCCTTAAAAGACCGGGTTTCGTAAATCTAAAAGAGGATACCTGCATAATAATAATAATTTATTTCTAACTAGTTTTTCGCCGCGACTTCTATTTCTTCTTTATAATATTAGTGTAGAAGTCTAGATAAAAAGATCCATACTTGGTTACTATGAGTAACAATTGTTTTGCCTATTATCTATGTTAGTAAAAACCTATAGCTAAAATACGATAGTTTAAAAATATGGTATTTTGTTCCAGTACGGTCCTACCCGAGGAAGAGCAGCTGGTGACCAAGATCTTGATCCGCGCGATGATATCGCCGCGGCCGCAGGCTCGCCCGCCGTGCGAGACTGTACTCAAGTACCCTATGTTCTGGGGCAAGCAGTGTATACTCAACTTTTTACAGGCAAGCGCACTTTAGATAAACAGAGTGGATTTTTGAGACGGGGCAGTAAAAAACGTATTTTTTCCAACGTTTTATTTATGTAATAAAAAAAACACAATCAAGGTAGATAATACCATAGAAAATAGAAAAAATATATGGGGAAAGTTTTCGGAGATTTCTGACTTTTCTAGCATTCAAATCTCAGTTGACCCTAGAGTCTTTTGATCCCTACATGAAAGAGGACCGAGTAGGATAAAAAAAAATGTATGTTAGCATTTTTTTCGCTGACCGTTTTTTTTTCCAAAATCTGTGAATGCAGTTCATAATCTTCGATCAAAGATAAAACTAGATACAACATAGAACTCTGAAATGTGTCTGGAAAAATAGATGCCCAAATTACCTTTGGGAGCTTATTTGCTCGTAGTCTATGCAATTAAAGTAAAACTGTACACGAATGCAATAAGGTTGACATTCGAATATTAGACGTATGGTCGAAATGATGTTTCGTATTGTTCTATTGCTGATATCATTTGTTTCTGTGAGGACAAGTTTTTATTGTGATTTTATACGTAATGCGGATTCTATGGGATTTAGTTCGGTGTGCATAATATCTCAAAAAAATATGGAAGGTCTCCTTGGAACGTTTTTCCGTAACTATAACGGTTAAGGTACCTGCCCTTACTGCCCCGTCTCAAAAATCCACCCTGTATTATTTAGCTCAACTCGAAAGTTTACCTTACTCACACCCTGGAGTTGTCATGCGTCTGGTTTGTTTTTTTTTTTGGACAAATCAGGACTTTCTGGCTTCTGTCCGGCCATGTTTACTGAGTATAAAATGACCACCGCGGGCGGTTGACAGGACGATGACGATGTGATTTCCACGTCCAAAAAACCCATATGACGCTCAAAGATGTCAGACAACAGCATATTAAATTAAAGAACTTTTGTATTCCTTTAAGGAAACTTTTGTTATAGAACACCTGATTAAAGCCGGGTTTTCCCAGTCAAAGTAAATAAAACCAAATGAGCCATGCAAGAAAATAGACGCTTCTGATTGGTCGATTCCATCCGAGCCAGAGACAAGCTCGTTAAAATGGAATCGACCAATCAGAAGCGTCTATTTTCTTGGATGGCTCATTTTGTTTTATTTACTTTGACTGTCAAATCAACCACATAGTGTCAACAAACAGATAATTAAGCTTGCGAATAAGGAAAAAAAAATCTTTTGTTGCGAAATTTAATCATCAGGATATTCGTCGCCCTAATTCTAATATGAAGTAAGTCAAAAATGACAACTTTTCAGGAGGCTCAAATAACCGTTTTTCTACGACTTCTTTAAAGAAAACCTTATTTAACATGTACTAGACTTTTTATCAAAATTTAACGTACTGTAATATAATGCGCGGAATTTTAATGATATATTTCTTATTCTCTGTGATTTCTGACTTACGCTTTATTAGTTTCCTTAATTATCTGACATACGACTTATTCGAACAAACAATTTGTATTGTTTTAGGTTTTACCTGTATAGAGTTTGAGTCTTCTGATGAAGATGACCACGTATTTATTAGAAATCTACGTGAAAATGGTTTAAATATACCCAATTTTAAAATGAAACTGCATAACCGCATAACATTTTTAGAAAACAAACTAATATTTCGGCCAAACAGCTTGGTCCAAGTATCGCAAACAGTTAAATAGATAAAAGAGAAAGTATCTCTTGGAGTTCTACTGGGGATTAAATAGTAGCAGATGCAGTCTCATGTTACAACAATCACAAATTACCTGAAATACTTGACAGCTTCATAACTTATCAGCAAGATGACGAACTATTCGAAGCTATAAAATGCGATTCAATCTCCTTCAATAATGATAAATCAAAACGAAAATGAAATTGAATCGCTAAGTTAGGTAGGTACTTCATGAAACACAGGAGCTGGAACTGGACGCAGAAGCCATAAATACTATTCAGTCTCCTTCAAAACTGATGCTCCAAGCCGAAAATGGAAATGCTAAGTGATGTACTTACTGAAACACAGGATTTGGATCTGGATGCAAGAACGGATACAATAGCTACCTCTGTGGTTGAAGATATCACAGATGTACAGCTCGTCTGTGAAATTGTTACGATTAAATGCATGTATTTTTCTTCCATAGGTCAGGCGCTCTCTTACTTCGTTTCTTGTTATTTTCATCGACTTTAACAGTTCCAGTTTCGTCATTTCCAGCCCCAAAGTCAACCGCACTGCCCAGGATTAGTATGTGACACATTATTTTTAGATGTTGCAGTTACTTTGGGTGCACTGCTAGGGCAATATGGCAATGGTGTTCATGGCGTTTCTTCAGTTCCAGCTCGAAGGTAAGTACGTGCATTTAGTCGTAGCAATTTCACAGACAAGCTGTACATCTGATGTATCTTCAACCACAGTGGTAGCTATTGTATCCGTTCCTGCTTCTAGATCCAGGTCCTGTGTTTTAGTAAGTACATCACTAAGCATCTCCATTACACTTCCGGCTTGGGGCATCAGTATTGAAGGAGATGGAAACATATTTATATCTTCTGCGTCCAGTTCCAGTTCCTGTGTTCAGTAAGTACCTACAAAACATAGCATTTCCATTTTCGGCTTGGAGCATCAGTATTGAAAGTGAATAGTATTTATGGCTTCTGCGTTCAGTTCCAGCTCCTGTGTTTCATGAAGTACATAACTTAGCATTTCCATTTCATTTTTGTTTTGATGCATCATTATTGAAGGAGATTGAATCGCATCTATAGCTTCTAATAGTTCGTCATCTGGCTGATAAGTTATGAAACTGTCAAGTAGGTATTTCAGGTAAGTTGTGATTATCGTTACATGAGTCTGCATCTGCTACTATTTCAACCCCAGAGCGGTACTCCCAGAGATACATTGCTCTTTTATCTGTTTATCGGTTTGCGATACTTAGACCACGCTGTTTGGCCGAAACATTAGTGTGTTTTCTAAAATTTGTATGTGGTTATTCGGTTTCTTTTTAGAATTGGGTATATTTAAACCATTTTCACGTAGATTTCTAATTAATGCGTGGTCATCTTCATCAGAAGACTCAAACTCTATACAGGTAAAACCTAAAACAATACAAATTGTTTGTTCGAATAAGTCGTATCTCAAATTAAATCAAGATTTTTATATTTTCTAATAAATCATAACTCATTTGCCGTTTTTAACTAATCATTTCTATGAATTGAATTATAATAAGTAACATAAAAAATACGTCTATCCATTTATATGACCTTACACTAAAGATAACAAACAATTGCATATCTTTTAACCGTAGGAATCCAACTAAATCACCCCTTCAAACAAGCAGCGACCGGCTCTCTTTATTTTTCCATGTAAAAGGATGAGTTACGCTTTATTCGAATGGAAAATTGATGCTTTGAGAAACGACTTATTGTTTTGAGTCAATTATCTCTTTTTTTTCCATACAAAGTTTGCAAAGTAAAGACAGAGTTAGGTGTATTTTTGTCCCCTTTACCTAAAAATGTCAAAATGTCAATTTCGATAAAAAATGACTTACGCTATATTAGAATTAGGGCGACGATATCTAGTTGCGGCAAAGGAAAATGTTCCCTTGAGTCGCAACTGGTTGCGAACAAAGAATAACATTTCTTAATTCGCAACTGGTTGCGAACCACAGTTGCGAAAACGGACGGAGGGGTGAAAACGCGGCTTTAGTCCTGACTTCAAACTTTCTCGCTCAGGACGTAAGCGACCAAGTGGAGAGCGCGTCCGCTTCCGCTTCGCATCCGCTCGAGCGGGGCGCGCGCGCCGTCGTCCGCGGCGACTGGCGGGCGCACGTCTGCGCGACCGTGGCCTGCGACCTGCGCGCGCGACGCAGCTACTGCGGCACCCGCGCCGCCCACCTGCTCCGCGCAATAAGGAACAAGGTGAGTGAATAGCCCTTGTATTAAGGCCAAACCTAGGCACACTAACGCCGCCAAAGAGAAAACAAAACATATCTTCTATAAGGATGCGTTTTTTGCTACAAACGAAACGTTAGGTTATCAACGCGAGGCTTAACTATTTTTAGGACCTAAGGTTTAGATTCCAGAGCCTGGAACCTATGAATAAAATCTTTTTACGCCTTTTGTGGCCACTTTTTGCCACCTAACGTTTCGTTTTTCGCAAAAAAACGCATCCAAAAGGAAGATATGATTTTCTTTCCATTGGCGGCGCTAGTTGTGCCTAGGTAGAGCTCCCTCTTAACTCTGAGGTCTTGGCAATAAAAAACACCTACTCGACATGAGTGGCGGCCGAGACCTGGACGACGATCGGTCGGAAGACCAGCAGCCCGATGGTCGGACGACATTGTCATAGCGGCGGAGGGTCCATGGATGCGGATGGCTAGGGACCGTGAGAGGTGGCGTGAGGGGAAAAAGGCCTATACCCAACAGTGGGCGGAGGTGGGCTGATGATGATGATGATGATGACTCGACATGGGGCTGTCTAATGACTCCCTCTGCAGAGCCTGTTAAGAGGCGCCAGGGTCCATGGAACACGTTCTGCGTGACTTGCTAGAAAGCGCACAAGTATTCTTGGGATACCGCGATTTCTAATCACCCCGTTTGACCGTATCGGACTTGATCACATATCTGATACAATTGTTTTATCTCACGAAAGCGGATGAGCCGTAGTTGTAATGCGTATAGGCGCGCGCTCTTGTGTGCGTAACTTCATGCTGACAGTTTTTAATGGATAATTTTGGCGCGAACTAAGTAACCGAGCGCTCCTGAGCTTACGCACGCAAAGACAATGTGCATGTACCTACATTTACACACACAAGTATGGCTCGTCGGCTTTCGTGAGATAAAAAAATCTGTATCTTTGCGTACTAAGCTCGAATACTGGTGCATGTCACGTCAATATTTATCAAGGTATCATTACTGAAATAACTTTTCACTTCTCACTTTTTTTATAATCTGAGCAATCATAGAATATTATTCGACTGCAAAGCGATGATGTAATAGGTGGTAAAGAAAGACAGTGAAGTCGGCAGTAGTGCGATTTCTATTTGCGTTGAACCGAATATCATGACTCGTAACGGCCGGGCGGCCACAGTCCGTATTCTTAAGAGGGTGCTAGAGCACGATTTTCCCATACAAACGTAGTTCCGGTTTAATTTCTAAACTACGGGCTGGATTGTGCTGAAACTTGGTTTATATCAGTAGATGACCAATACGGAGGTTTGCAAATAGTTTTTATGATAAGAAAAATAGCCTGAAAGAAATTTAGCGATGCGTTTTTACCGAAAAGGGGGTTACTTTCAGCCGTTATTTACTTACATTATTACACTGTCTATTGGAGTCTAACTACCTTGGGAACATCAATAATGTGTTGTACTTGTTGGCCTTGCTCTGTAACAAAAAAATAGACCGCAAAAAATCCACACAACAGAAACAACTATTTTTAAACTTCCAATGATGACGTTGCACGGAGAAACATAATTTCTGGGTTTTCCTTAGCACCAAAGTGTCAGCGAAGACAGTCGGAAAAGACTGACGTAAAAGAAGACTGGTAATTTCTAATATTTTTGTATGATATCAATGGCTTTTTCACAATGCTATCAATGTCTTTCGTTGATTATATTTCGACGCATAAATACAACCGGCGATTTCTTCATGCATTTGAAAGCTCTGCCTTGGTATTTACCTTTGCAAAACTAAGAATTTTAAATATCATAATTAAACTGCTTTGATTGATCGTCAGAAGAAAAAGACAGAAATGACAGGACTGCGACGCGTTTTGCAAGCTGAGTGTGTACGAGCATTCAGAAGGGTTTACGCCCACTGTCTTTTTTTGTCTTTGTCATTTGTATGGTATTACGTAACAGAGAGAACGCTATATTAACTTGTCTCCGTGGATAGAGCATAGTACTTTTTCTTCAAAAATGAGCCGAATGCGATCTGAGTGCTATCCTAAAATAGGCAGCTGTGGTAACGCTCTTTCTCTGTGTATTATATTTTAATACTTTAGTATCTGACTGTACGATACAGGTTCAATATTTTGAGAGTGTCCGAGATGTCGCCTCAAAAATATGAAAAATACAAAGTGACATTTCGGACAGTCTTCGAAAATATTTTGTCCGAGATGTCGCCTACTCTAGGTTACACGCTACTGAAAGAGTTAGGATCTTTTGTAACACGTTGTATAAATATTAATTATTTAAGCAGGAAATGTAAACGCCCAGTTGAAACATTATAATAATTATTGGAGACCAATTTATTAGTGTCTTGAGGTGTCATGAATAAATGAAACAGAAAAGCTACCGTGGTTGCCTACTGTCGCTCACTGTGTATATTTGAGTTCCTTCGAACATACGATATGTAACGATTTAAGTACTCTGGTTCGTTTCTGATAAACGGAGAAGCAGCTCCTGAAATTGCTTTGAAGTAGCACGTCCCCAAACTATAGCGAGAGCACTTTCCCGCCGGTCAGCCAGGAGTTAGCTCGAATGATAGTTCCCGGTAACTCATGTTCATAGTAAGGCAAAAAGGTTTCTACAATGAATGTGGCAGAAATTCTGGACGTACCGTGTGTTAAACGTACCGCGATTCGACCCGTTCCAAACCAAAACTAATAGTGGACAACATCCAAAATGCGGCAGAAAATAATCCCTTCCAGTCTTGCTGACTGATGAGTGAAGGTCCAAGTTCTGTTCGTTCCAAAAATACAATTTCTGTTGCTAAGATATATATGGCTATTTTTCAGACCCTCCAACTTCTAAATGTGATTTCCAACAACTTTTGTTCTAATATTTTTTTGCATACAATTTTATTTTTTAAATAGATTTTTACAGTTTTTTTTGGCGCTGAGTAACAAATAGGAGTAGGAGAAGCTGGAAAGGTGGTAGAGAGTGGAGGGGTATGAAAGCGCGCCGTGCAGGTGGCGCTGAAATAACAGAAATGCACACTTTTAAAGAGAAACGCTAAATAAATAGAAGTTTCAAGCTTTTCGAAAAGTCTAGAACAAAAGTTGTTGGAAATCACATTTAAAAGTTACCCGTGTTTCAGAAAAAAGCTATTTAAAGATTGCCCTGTATTTTAGACTGGTCATAAAAGCTGCCATCTCTAATTAATTGCAGTGCACTTTCCGTTTTGAGGGGTTCACTTTAATGAAACTAGAAGTCAATAAGGCCAAGACGTGAACATGTAAGCACTAAATTCAGCGTGTACATAATAGCAATTTACTTACATATTTGTTTCATTGTACGCTCTTCAGAATGAGGTTAGTACCTGTCTAGAAATTTAATTTGATTGAATAGGATTATATTTGTACAAATGGACACATAGTTGGATTAAATGAAACAGAAAACCCATTTGAATCTGATTGTGACTGTGTTATTAAGGTGGTAAATAAATATACATTGAGAATTGAGATTTTCACCAATCAAATGCTTCATAAGTACATAATTATCGTTCTGTCTCTTCAAACTTATCAAAAAATACTGGGAGAGAACGACCTTTGAAAGTAACTTACTCACTCCGTTACAATCTCGATTCAGAAACCGAGGCGGTAAGCCCTTAGATGTTTATATGTAGAAGCTAATTCAAAGGACATTATTAAACTGCAGCGCGATTATCAGATAGGTGGTGAAGAAGGCAAGTGAAGCGGGCAGCAGCGCAGTCCCTATTTGCGTAGAGCCAAATATCACCAGGCGCAGCGGTCTGGCGTTCGCGACGCGCACTGCCCGTCTAGTCACGGAGTAGAACGCGCCTTCTGAAAAAATATAGAACAGAGAAGAAAATAATGGATGCGAGTTCTATCGGGTGACATAGACACTTTCTTCGAACAATCGAACAAAGAACTTAGGCTTTGCATCCACGTAATAAGAGGATTTATACAGCGTCAAGTGGCACTTTCACCCACAATAGATGGGTGAAGTGAAGGGACCACTCGAACGCTGCAGTGGAAATGTAGATTGGTAAAGTAGTAGCGATACCACTCGCCAACTATCTGGCGGCTTAGGTCGCTCCGCTTATTGACATTGTCTTCCCTGTAAGATATAGGCCGATTAAGTTAACAGGATGGTACCTATACCAAAACCTATTATTACCTGCACCTATGCTGGGTATTCGGACAAAGATAACTAACTACTAACTAACCCGCATTAGTGACGATCAGTAGATGGGCGAGTGCGCGCGTTATCGAGTCAGCATTATTGTGTACGCGTTGTCCCGCCACGGCTATCGCGACCATAATCACCAGGTTCAGCTGCAATTTCACGATGTACAGTGCCGATCTTAACGGCGTCAAGACCTTGAAAATAGAAATGGATACGTATCTACTAACCCGCATTTGTGACGGTCAGTAGATAGGCGAGCGCGCGCGTTATGGAATCAGCGTTGTTGTGGACGCGTTGCCCTGCCACGGCTATCGTGACCAAAGCAACTAGGTTCGGCAGCAGCATCAGGGCGTATAGTGCCGTTTGGTACGGAGTCACACCCTTAAAAAATTAAAACAATTTGTATGGAAATCGTGTAAACAATTTGGCTGAGCAAGTCTGTTTGTTTTTTGTAAAGCACTAACTTGTGCTAGGGATTTAAAAGATTTATTAAAAGTTGAAAAAAAAAAATGCTAGTCTACTTCTTCAGGTGCTATGCCACCTGAACCACACCTATGTCTCCTATCTGTTAATCCGGAATCCCATTTTTTTTTGTACTTACATTAAAATAATGGTTTTCATTAAAATAAAGATACCAAAAAAAGGGAGTCTTGTCCTTATTCCTTACCCCGGTCATATTCTGTGTTGTGAGTACGAATGCGATGACTATGTGGTAAAATACTAATAGCCCAAAAGATGTTGACGTCTGGAAAACGTAAAAGAATATTACTACATCGTCGTTTCAACGAAGATCAGACAACATTGATAGAGAAACCATTAAAGTCCGCCGTGCTAGATATTATGCAGTTATTTGAAAGTTCCAATAATTACCGGTACGGAAAAAATTGTGTTGATCAATCGGCAACTGTCGCACATGTGTATATACGCTGTACAAAGTTTGTCCAAAGACTTCGCATAATCTTCATAAACTTTGCCCTCTTTAGAAGTCGTGTTGCGCAGTTTTTTCGCAATCTCATTGGCATCAGTAGCTATGAACTCCAGTTGTACTGACACTACTTTCAAAATGCTGTAAAACAATAGATACCCGATCCCCGCACGAATTAGAGACGCCAAGTACACTAGGTTTAACCAATAAAACACGAAGGGAATATTTAAAACGCCGGACTTCAGTCGCATGGCTGTTAGAATAATACTCCCCAATGCATTCACGACAAGAAATATGATGATCATGAATCCGACCACTGCGTAGTGATTAGATCTCTTTCTAAGGTATCCAGGGTAGCGTTTCAGGTTCAAATGTGCTTCTGATAGATGGAACAGCAGTTCTTTGAATTGCTTCGACGTAGCACAAGCCCAAATTATAGTGAGGATAGTATTTGAAAATGTTATCACAGTATTGAATCGAACCACTCCTTCGCTGTACTCGTGATCATAGTAATACATATACGTCCCTATATAGAATGAAACTGAAATCGAGGATACTATCCATATCGCAGCTGAAAATAATCCCGTCCAAGTTTGTTCGTCTGAGAATGTCCAAGTCCTGCTGACTCCCAAAAAGCTTTCGATTGTTACAATGTATTTGAAGTTTTTTGCGAATGCTTCCATTGAATCCATGGCTTGGACACAAGACGTGCGTTAAAGTAATGAAGACGTGTATGCACTAAGTTGAAGACGGTAATGTAATTACTCACAGAAAACTAAACAAGATTGAAGTAAAGTGGTCAACTTGATACACATTCATGTCATTTAGCTTGCAAGTTGATAATAAATACCTACACATTTACCCAGACAGCCGGCCGAACTGCAGAAAACTTTGTGAGACTGATTAAAAATAGTTATTTCCTCTAAATTGGTTCACTTTATTTTTAAATACGATTTTGCGAGTTATATTTGAAAACACACACATCACATCTAAATTTTGTAAGTCAATAAACAATTCTGATTTAGACTGTTTTGATAGCATATAAAAATTTACTTCTTAACATAGTTTCTCCCAAAGCTTCTGAGCTAGACCGATCAACCTCCCTCATCCAGGATTCCTTCTTTCATCGTACTATGCGGATTATCCGCTTCATTCAATCTATCTTACAGGGAAGCCAATCTATCTCTTCTGTTCCATGAACCGGGAGTTAAATTACACAATATTATTGAACTGCAGTGCGATAATGAAGTAGGTTGCGAAAAAAGACAGTGAAGCGGGAAGCAGTGCCGCCCCGATCGGCGTTGAGCCGAATATCGTCACTTGTAGCGGACGGGCCGCCACTGCTCCGTAGGCTCTCCGTGCTGATTGGTAGGAAGCATCATCTGAAAATGAACAATACCCACAGTAAAGTATTTTAAGACGTACTTGGGAAATATCTCACTTGACCCATCTCGAGCCTAACTAGGCCCGGTTTTTGTTTCTTGTCTTTAAAAAACCGGATTAGTGATCTGTTTGAAAGTGGATTTCATTCATGAGCTGGATAAAAACAGGAAATACTTACCTGAATTAGTGACATTCAGTAGATAGGCGAGCGCGCGTATAATAGCATCCGTATTGTTGCGTACGCGCTGCCCCGCTATGGCTGTCGCGATCAGAGCTATGACGTGGGGCAGTAGCATTACAGCGTATATCAGGCATTGATACAATTGTAGCCCCTGAAATATGTTACAGGTGGTCATCGTAAAAGTGTATGCACTTCACATTTTTTTGCTTCATTCACAGCTCTGGGAATTTTCCCTAGAATGAGCAGTGAAATGTATGGCCAGTACGGTGATTAGGGAACATAGCGCGTAGAACTTGATTAAAAGTACATGAAACATGTCAAATCCACTGAACAGAAAACTTTGGCTTATCAAAACAAAGGGCTTACCTCGTTGATACTCACTGTTGTCATCACGTAGGCGATGACGATGTGATAAAAAACTGTGAGACTAAAAGATAGGGTCATCTGCAATTAATACGATTAATTTATACACGCCCAAAAAATCTAACAAAAAAATTAACGTAGGCACTAGGTAGGTAGGTATATGTTTACCGGTAAAGAATATATTCCGTTGATAAGTTGACAACTTTCAAATGTATTAGTGTAAGCATCACAAAGTTCATCGAGACTCAAAGCTCGGTCCTCGCTTAACCGTGAATTCTGCTCTTCATGAATTAGCTCTTCAGACGAAATAATTTCCTCCTCTTCTTTTGGAGTGGTCCTTAGCTTTAGACCAATTTTTCTCAGATCACTTGCGATAAATTCCAACTGCGCCGCCACGATTTTCAGGATATAGTGAAACGTTAGATATTCGATGCCGGTGCGTACCATTGCCGAGAAAAAAAATGTTGTGATCCATAGGAACTGAATGAGAAGGCCGGTGTCCATATTGAGGCTTTTATTACTAACTCGCGAACCTGTCATGAATGTTACTAGCAAAGCACAATAGGACATAAACAATACCACGATCCGTTTGTGCAAACCTTGTGTTTGCAATATGTATTTGGAACAATGCTGTAGCTGCAAGTGTGTTTTGGATAGTAAGAACAGCAGATCCTTAAACTTTTTTGACTTTATCCAAGCCCAAATCATAATGATAGAAGTATTCCCAGTTGTCAAAAACGTTTGCCATCGTATACCGGCTTGGCCCATCTCGTTAATGTAGTAATTGAAGTATCCATCGAGTGTGAAATTAATAGACAGTGAGCCTAAGACCCAAAATGCTGGAACAACATTTTTTCGCCAAAAGGTTTGGTTGGCGAACGACCAATTTCGGTTGACTCCAAGTATGGTTTCCACTATTAAAGCTGATCTAAGGTTTTTTGCTAGTATCATGATACTAATGATATTGTCATTTACTTTTGCTAATCCGGCGGTTTTAGAATAAACACATCCGAAATCGGCAAAATGTCTAAATGGAAATGAATGCCTGAAAAATCTGTCAACCCACACACTTCATAAATATCTTCTGTAACAAGCGAAAGTCAAGTCAATAATCCGTTTGGTGGTTGCTCAAGTATCCAGTAATTACCGAAATTGGGACAGTCAAAACGGAATTTCATCAAACAATATTTTAAAAGGGTGAAGTATCTATGTAAGAAATACTTGCAAGCTTGACTGTATTTTTTTGTAAGTAGTTGCTGAGGCTGTTATGCTAAGTGCACTTTGATAAATTAAAGAAAACACACCTTGATGGCACAGTGACATGATTTTATTGGTTTCCATCATATCAAACCATATTTGTCCATGGTGTGACCTACATAGTTATTGACATTGATTATAATTTTATTAGCTTTGTCTGACCGGCATACTAATTGAGAAATATTTCCCATTTCTTCCAGAAACATCACTATCGGGAACTGGAGCCGGAAGTCCGCGAGAGCCTCGGGAAGCTCCCAGACGGCTTCGTCACGTACTGGCTTCGCAGATTCCCTCTCCTGCTCCCACACGTGTGGCTACAGATGCAACAGTACAGACAGGAAGACATCCTACAGGCCTACTACCCGCATTCCTTTGTCTTCAACCGCGATGACGTCATTGAACTAAACAGCGAGTTGAAAGACGAAGATGAAGAGAGGCTCAATGCGGAGAAAAATGAGCTCTTCGTGAAGAGTAAAGTGTATTACGACGAGAGTGAAGAAGGGAGACCATATAATAGGTTCAAAAAGAGTAGCTCCCCGCAGAAGCGGAATGTTTGGAACTGGCGGACCGAGGAGGTGGGTGACATCGACTTTAGGAATAGGAACGACGACGTGCGACTGCGGGATAGGCATCACTATAAAAAGAAGGAGAAGAAAAAGGAAACTGCGGAAATGCCGGTTTGGTGCTTGCCACCGCAGTGACTTGGTTAGTCCTAGATTTAATTTTCGTGAGGCAGTGAATGAGTCTTATTGCGGTTGTATTTCACAACTTTGTCGCTTGTTTCTTGAGCATAAATTATGTAAATGGAACAGGTACTCTCTTAGGCATAATATGGGATGTGACATCACCCGCATGCTATGTAGGGCATCAAGAGTAGATATTATCGTCTAAACTAAATCTGCGCGCCCCTCCACCGCACTCTCGCACGTAACTGCTTGTGATAAGAGATAACATGTGTGCTCTGGAGTGCGCGTTTAGTTTGTGTTGGACCATCTCTACTGATATTTTGACGTCTTTAGTGATGCCCATGTAATAGCAGCCTGCCCAGGCACTGTTTATAAGTCAATTGGACGGTGTTGTATGCTGTGACTGTTCCTATTTCTACGCACTGCAATTAGGTGTAAATTACAGTGACATGTTTCACTCATTGACCAAGCGATTCGCGTGACAAGTATGATTATTTTATGTGTTAGGGGAGTAAAAAGCACAAAATATACAGGGTGTTAAAAGACCGCCAACAGACCCGAAAGCCACGCATACTAGACACCAAAACAAAGTACTTTTTCGATAAATTATTGCTGGGAAATCATTTTAGTTTTTTAGGTTATAATTTTGAAAAATATTTTATCACGCAATGGACGTGTAATGCACAGAAGTCATATTGCGCAAGCGTAGGTATAAGTTTATGTTACTTATGCTTGACGTGCCGATGTTTAGAATACATTGCGGGTTGCAATTTTAACCTCGTTTTTTGTAAGAAATATTCATAATTTTGATATGGCTTTTTGAGAAGGTATGTTAAGAACTAGATTCTGAATACATTTCTGCAAAAAAAAAGTTTTGAAAAGTCCGACTTTGAACCTCATCATCTCGGAAACCGTTGATTTCCCAGGCATAGTTTCTTGGGCAAAAATGTTCATTATGATGAGGACAACACGTGGTTTCCCGCTTTGTTGGCGGTCTTTTAACACCCTGTATGATATGATGATGAGATATGCCGTAGTTATAGTTATTGCACATAATAAGTTTAGATTAATTTTAAAGATTCGTGATATTGACACAGTTTGGTTTGTAATGGTCGATTGGTGTTATTTTTGATTTGTGAAAATAACCGCGGTTCGACCCGTTATGATTTTAAACTTCGTCGGTCAGCTGGCCAGCTACCTATTCTGGGAATGATTTTCTCAGGGAACCGTAACTGGAAATTACTTTTTATAAAAATTGACAAATCATATAGCAACCTTATGGAGTTGCCATTGGCAAAAGCCAATGATACTTTGTAGTAATGGCATCATACCTTATTGCAGCATTATATTATGCATGTACAACTTAGACTTAGTTTTGTGAAGATTTATAAAACACCAAGATAAAACATCTTTATAATAAGTTGAAAAAATTCACTCGGGACAGGACTTGAACCCGCAACCTCTCGCATACCGTGCAGGCGCTGTAAAACATCTTATTATTCGGCATGTGACGATGCATAGCATCTAAGTGAGAGAGCGTCACTTCCGGTTTAGCTATTCTCCAATCAGAGTCCGTTTCCGGTTGATATTATTGGTAACAGATTTGACTTACTTCCTGTTGCCGCCATATTTGTCACCTGGGGTTGAGTCCGTTCAACGTGGCTTCATAGCGTCTTTTACTTTCGAACTAGCAACATCTAAGCAGAAATTCTGCTAGTTTTTCAATTTATTATTTTAAATTCTTTGAAATTAAAATTTTAAATACCTTTTTATCTAAAAGTGTAAAAATTAAATTCAGTGATGACAAAGTATAAGTCACTGTGTGTGGCTAGTGATCAAGAAAGCAGTGATCGTGCCACGTGTGTGAGTAATAACGGCGGAAAATCGGACATGGCGCCGCCGAGGCGCCGAACGAGCGCGAGAAAACGCGCTACAAGTTCCGATAGCAGCGAGAATACCACGGAAATTAAGGTAAAGTGAACCAAACATTTCCTTGGACAGAAAATTTTTCAAAAAATTCTTGAACCGGATGAATATTGCGACAAATCTTGTTCGTTGCACCATAGTGGGCAGACCGCTATTAAATCTTGTCCGTCTACCCCACAGCAAGATATTTCATCTGCTTCCTATTTTCTACTCGCCCGGCTGCTTTTGCCGAAAATATTCTCACGTGATTTAGGTCCAGTTAACATAACTCTTAAGGACCCTAACACCCTCCGTTTCGACCTTTTTCACGTCAAACGATCGGAAGAGCTGCAGAAGTTCAATAATCCCAACTGGATAAGTTACGTCATGTTCATGCATTTAACAATAGGTACTAGCCCTGGTTTTGTGGAGCACAACGTGACCAACGAACTTTGGCAACTTACAAAGCGCAAGGTTAGCATGGCGCTCGCTGGAAGACCCTATGCTGTGACCTTCAATATGTTATTTACGCTACAAGATCTTCTCTAACAGCTTTAGCAAGAAATTGTAGGCTGCGCCTGGGACGGAACGAACCCCTTCAGTTATTTTATGACAAAATATCTCTTTTGGTAACAAATCCAAACACCTACTTTAAGGTTACCTAGTGTGTAACACAGATTATTCGTGGTAAGCGCGCCGAGTATCTCTGCGGGAACTTATTCTAGCAAACTTATCGAACAAGAACTTGCACCAAGGTTTGCGCAAGAAGATTCCAAGCGCGGAGCACTTGTTCGACAACAGCGCCGCGAAGTCCAACGACCAAAGTAGTTAAGGGTGAGTGTTATCGGGAAGCGGACATACCTCACCATGGTTCAATGTCCAACGACGAAGTCCAAGAAAACAGCTCAGATTGCATGTGCTTCAAATCCTACAATCTGAAACCTTTCAGAGAGGACAGTTAAATGACAATATAAAATCTAAATAACTACTTACCTAACTATACATCGGCCAGAATGGAAAACTGTTTTAACAGCGCTACGTCCCTGATTAGGGAGAACAGGAATTGATGATGATGATTATGATGTGATGATGATGATGACGACGATGATGATGATGATGATGATGATGACCTACCACCTCTACCGTGGTCCATGGAATTGGAGGCTGCCTCTGAGCGTATCGGAGGCAGTGGCAGAACGTTATCAGGCTCCGTAGGCCAACCTGGCAGTGATGTCAGGGATGCGTCTGCCATTTACCTCCAGCCAGTGCTTGTCCTGTCAACACTGCGCAATCCAGTCACATCCAAAGACAGTGCCTGTCCCCCGGCAACACTGCAATGCATTGACCTCCAAGCTAGTGCATATTCTGTCAACACTGCGCAATCCAATCACATCTAAAGACAGTGCCTGTCCCCCGGCAACACTGCAATGCATTCACCTCCAAGCTAGTGCATATTATGTCAACGCTGCGCAATCCAGTCACATCCAAAGACAGTGCCTGTCCCCCGGCAACACTGCAATGCATTGACCTCCAAGCTAGTGCATATTCTGTCAACACTGCGCAATCCAGTCACATCCAAAGACAGTGCCTGTCTCTCTGCAACACTGCAATGCATTCACCTCCAAGGTAGTGCATATCCTGTCAACATTGCGCAATCCAATCACATCCAATGACAGTGCCTGTCCCCCGTCAACACTGCAACGCATTGATCTCCAAGCCATTGCCTAACCTGTCAACACTGCGCAATACAGCCACATCTAAAGCCAGTGCCTGTCCAGGCAACAATGCAATCCATTCACCTCGAAGCCAGCGCACGTCCGGTCAGTACTGCGCAATCCAGTCGCACACAAAGTCAGTGCCTGTCCTACCATCACTGCAATCCACTCAGCTCCAAGCCAGTGCTTGTCCTGTCAACACTGCGCAATCCAGTCACATCCAAAGCCAGTGTCTGTCCTGTCAACACTGCGGAAACCTCCTACCCAGCCAGTGCTTGTCCCGTCAACACTGCGTTGTCAGCGGCGCTTCAACAGCCGCGAGTCACCAGGTACGACTATACTAATCAACGCTCAGCTGGAACAGAATGTGCTGGAAATATCTACCGGATTAGACAAACTGGAAGTAAGTCCCTTTTCATCAACTTACCTTCACGATCCAAGGTGCCATCGCCGGTTTCTTAGCTAATCAATCGAAACAGCACCTCTGGAAAGACTGCTAAATAGCGAGATGGACCAGACACCAAGAGAATTATGCGGCAAAGCCTACTGAAGGGCTACATTATCTGGACATTGATTCGAATACAGCTATGAACCTTTAGTCTCTTCCTCAAAAGAAGGTATGATTCTAGGTTAAAGGCACGTCACCAGCATTAAAATAATGCCAGACCTTACTACGCATGCTCAACTATGCTAGCCAAGTCAGATCCCGAGAGATCGTCTCCAGGTAGATAATACTCGACATCAATTGGTGGCTTTCAACAACTAAGGGACTCGCATGAGAAGCTCCATACTCTAGACGTCATAGAACATATCTGCCACATATGCCGCGGACTGGGTATCCCAACTAGAAGACCACTTGCCAGCAGACGAGTTAAACCGCAGCCAAATTGACAATGCAAGGATATATTCGCGATAATCTGGGCCATGCGTCAATTTAAGGATCAGTGGAAGAGAAAACACGTTACTCTGCAATCTGAGAACCGCCATGTGTGGCCAATTCAATTCAATTCAATTTATTTCAGATTTGCATCCATATTTTGTATCCTTTTTATTTTATTTGATTAAATTCGAAACGAGGGGAGAACAGTCTGAATGCATACCAAAACCGACTAAACAACCTGTCTCGCCTACTGAATCAGAGGAAAATAGACCTAGCGGCCGAGCATCTCCCAGGTTGCTTTAATCTCATGGAGGACAGTCTGTCAAGGAACAAGGCTCAAGTTTCAACCGTGAGTAAAGTTCTTTCAGAAATTCGCAGGCCGGAAACACCTACAAAGGTACAGAGGACACAGAGGTTGTACTAACGTATGTATCAGCAATCAATGCGACCCATCAGCTCTCTTCACAACGCATTCAGCAAAGCGGGGGCCATAATCTGGCTTGGCTCTTTCCACGCGAACACCGTGAAAGGCACATTCCCCCTGATAACTCCTATACAGCCGAGAGCCTATCGGTTACCGGATTTACATACCGAGAGGCCAAACCAAGGTTCTTCCACCTCCTCAAACACAAGGTATGAAGTTTTGACTGGTCGACAGCCGAAAAAACCATGCTGGCAAGCAGTTGGTGTGAATCCACACTTAAAAGTTACCGACCGACATGGTAAAGTTGGACTGGTTGTGGAGTGATAAAGAATAACTAGATTATAAACACCACAGGGGCAGTGTTTTAACAAAATATTTCGTAAATTGGGATTTTAATAGTTAAAGTTGCTCTTTCAGCTATTTTAGTCCATACATAACTGATTTTAAGTTTCAGTTAAAGAAAATCTTAGTTCAGATGTTTTGGTAAAGCAACTTAAAAACGAAGCCAAAACTGATAGCTCGGAAGAAGCTGCGAAAGACCCCGCTAATCTGGTTGCCTGGCTGGGTTCAAACGCTACTAACAAAGTGAACCTTGTGGGTTCGCGTAAATAAGCTTTTATTTTACTAAAACTGACACTGCCACGCACGCACTGCCAGGCAATCAGGATGGAACATTATATAAAATTCAAAACAAGTCTGAAATTATTTTCTGGACTGCTTAAGTTCTACAATTCAGTGAGCAGAGACTAACAACGGAGTACGACCCTTTTTATTTCCATAACAGGTGAAGCGAGATCTCTTCGCATAATCTCTTTGGTCAGATATTGGGTGAAAAACGTGTTGAAGGATGCCCATATCAGGGTTCCCTCTCCGCTGTTATAGCATCATAATGCTTGATAATGCACCTAGCTATCTATAGATTAAATCATCTATATTATTCATGGGTTTATATAGAGTGCTAATGTAGAAAATTAAAAGGTAGAAGTGCCCAGAAAGGTCCTAACGATTAACTTTCACCCAATTTGATTGCCTTTTTTCTATCAGCATACTTCAATTTCCAGTAATTCAGAGCTTATAAACATTGTTTTTTTACAAGTAAATACATATATTAATTATTCTGTGCCTAGTTCTCTTGCAGACTATTACAGCTTACATCACATAGCGTCGTCATCCAGTCACCAGGAGCTAATAAACACGTCTCTCACTTAGATGCTATGCATCGTCACATGCCGAATAATAGTGCAAGTTTTACATTAAAATAAAACTTGTATTATTAAGCAGAGACGATGCATAGCATCCCATTAAGGCCTCCTGGTGAGAGACCTATGAAGCCACGTTGAACGGACTCAACCCCAGGTGACAAATATGGCGGCAACAGGAAGTAAGTCAAATCTGTTACCAATAATATCAACCGGAAACGGACTCTGATTGGAGAATAGCTAAACCGGAAGTGACGCTCTCTCACTTAAATGCTATGCATCGTCTCTGCTTAATAATACAAGTTTTATTTTAATGTAAAACTTGCACTATTAATTACTTGTGCAATATATATATTTTTATACTGTTGATTGAATAATATGATTCCCAGAATGCATGGCTTTTGGCTATCTATACGATTAGTCTAATTAAGTTTTAAGTTTTTATTTATTGACAATTATTATAGAATTTATTGAGGAATATTTTATTTTAATATATTTTGAAATTAGGAAGTCCATCCATAATGATGACAAAAAAAGGCAGATCTCAAATCTATAGTGGAACTATGTGGATTCTTCGCCAATGTATGTTTAGGTACTGGGTAACAGGTGTCATGGTAAAGACTTGGTTTGGTTTATTTGACTCTCGTATTTATGAAGAGCGTTATCGAAGTCGCCGGGGATAATTTTAGGTCTGGGAAACCAGATTTTTATTACAGATTAAAATATGTACTTGGCTATAAGATAAGGTTTTTACATATTCTCAACTTAGCACCGATTGTTAAAAGCAGTTGCAAATGTTTTAATGCCGTTAATTATTGGCCCTACTTTACTTACATTCCTGTTTATAGTGTAGTTATATTTTTAAGAGTATGGTGCTACGAAAATACGGTGTATGAATTAAAACTATTTAAGAAAATCAGGATATTAGGAAATGGACAGCTAAGTATAGAGACAATCAACATCCCAGCACATGTGGTGATTTGACTAGCCGTCTAATACAATGAAAGTGATCATAGTATATTTTGGTGATATACATAAACGAACGAAATTAAATAGGGCATGGCGATGATAGGGCGAAATATTTTTATATAAAGAAAGAGCTCTCTCAGATGTTACACACAATCAATCATATTGTATTAAATTTTGTGACAAAAATAAAATATAAATGTACCGGTCTGGGTTCAAGTACCTCTACAGGGTGTTTCAGAAAGGTCCTGTGACACTGAAAGGGGTCGCTTTACTCAACAATACAAGCAACATTTTCTATGGAGCCAAGAGTGAAAAAAAAAAATACTACAATTCGATAGCTACTCTACCAAATGTATGGAGCAGTTGATATTTTTTTCGAGATTTCGCACTTGGTCCCATAGTAAATATTGCTTGTATTGATGCGAGAAGCTACGACTTGTGTGACACAGGACCTTTATGTAACACCCTGTATTAATATTGTAGTCATGCCTGTATAGTCGCAGGCAGCGACACTCTATGATACCCCTTTCGATTGACGCACACATGCCGTGCGCAATAAGAGCTACCTAAACCATGGGGTATCCTAGCGTGGTTCTGACAGTAGCTACCTACTTATAAAATCGTCAGTTTTAACTTTTTAAAATCTTTATAATGTGAATGACTTTACAGCACTCAAATTAGTAAATGCTCAACATTTGTATATTTTATACGTGATGTCAAAATCATAGTAATTAGAAACAAATAAAACCACTTCAGTAAAGATATATTTTTGTATCATTTAAGTTTTCTGCTTACAATAAAAATTCTGATAAAAATAATCCTCCCTGTCTTGTACATTCTAATGAGAGGTATGCCAAGACTATTGTATAGGTATTGTACATATACAGGGTGGCCCAAACATAGACGTCAAGCGAGAAAATCTAGATAGCTGACACTGAGGGCTACCCGAATCACCCCCATGTATGTTCAGCCATTTTTTGTCGTTTAGAAGTTATGAAGCTTTTAAGATTTTTTTGAAAAAAATTACCTAGCATTGGATTTTATTTTTTAACTTTTTTTCCTTTCGACTTTTCAGAGATATTTTTTATTTTTTAGGGTCTCAGATAATTTATCAATTACCAAAAAAATCATGATCAGCTATGGACTCTTAGAAATTACTGCAATTTTGATCCAAAGTCCAAAAATGTTGTTTTCGAGAAATCATCACTAAAATAGTTAGTATGGAAAAAAAATTAAGTAGCGGTCTGAAGGATTTTCTTTTAATTTCAATAACTTTCCCAAAGCCTTAGTGCTCAGAATAGTACAAAAAACCTGTCAGTTTATGGGACTTTTATTCAAGTAATTCACGATCAAAGTCGAAAAACTGAAGTTGGAAGAAATTGTATTTCAATAGATTTTAATTTATTTTAGTTTATTCGGACAAACATCATTGCAGGTGGGCTTAATATCGCCTGTCAGCATGGCCTGCATTTGAAATTCACGAAAAATATCCAAAAAATCCTCATTTAATTTTCGGAGTTTTTTTTATTTTTTCTTCTAAATTTAATTTTTTCATTGTGTTTTGTAAGTAAATTCGGTAATAAAATAACTTAAAATTCCAATAATGAAAAAAAAGAACAAAAAAAAATAAAAATATTTTATCGTTATTTTTTTATTTTTTCGTAAATTTCAAATGCAGGTCATGCTGACAAGTGATGTCAAGCCTACCTGCAATGATTTTCGTCCGAATAAACTAAAATAAATTAAAATCTATTGAAATAAAATTTCTTCCAACTCCAGTTTTTCGACTTTGATCGTGAATTACTTGAATAAAAGTCCCATAAACTGACAAGTTTTTTGTATTATTCTGAGCACTAAGGCTTTGGGAAAGTTTTTGAAATTAAAAGAAAATCCTTCAGACCTCTACTTATTTTTTTCTCCATACAAACTATTTCAGTGATGATTTCTCGAAAACAACATTTTTGGACTTTGGATCAAAATTGCGGTAACTTTTAGAAGTCCATAGCTGATCATTATTTGTTTGGTAATAGATAAATTATCTGAGACCCTAAAGAATAAAAAATATCTCTGAAAAGTCGAAAGAAAAAAAAGTTAAAAAATAAAATGCAATGCTAGGTAATTTTTTTCAAAAAAACCTTAAAAGCCCCATAACTTCTAAACGACAAAAAATGGCTGAACATACATGGGGGTGATTCGGGTAGCCCTCGGCGTCAGCTATCTAGATTTTCTCGCTTGACGTCTATGTTTGGGCCACCCTGTATATTCTAGAAGTTAGCAGTCATACGGAACACAAGATAAACAATTAAAATCAGTCTCAAATGCTATTTCGAAGTTGATTTTAATGGCACACAGGCAATCATACCAATCGCTCGTAAAAATGGTGAGTAATGTATATTATGCAAACCTTCCACAAGTAATACATTTATATGAATAACAAAATGACAGGTACTTATGCAAATAATAATATTATTTTTACACTCGTTTTTAGGCAGTGTTTAGTTACTGTACTAAGTAAAATATTAACAAACCACCCTGATTAATAATATTAAAGCTATATGATTACTTGTAATTAATTACATTATCTGTACTATAACTAAACCATTTTCTGGTGCGTCTGTTTCTCTATCAAATCGATTATTGTCAAGTGAACTCTTTCTTTGGCTATGTCCAAAGCAGATTTCTCAGATCCATTCCTTATTGTTGCATCTGGGCTATATGCTACAAGTATTTTTACTGCGCCAATGTTTCCCATTTGACTTGCTTCATGAAGTGCCGTGTTACCTGCCAAATCTGTGGCGTTAATGTGCGCCCCATTGTCTAGCAGTAGACGCAACACTGATGTCTTGTTATTCGCGGAAGCCAAGTGTAGTGGGGTCTGCCCTTTCCTATTAGCGAAGTTAACGTCCGCCTTGTTTAGTAACAGGATGTGACACAGCTCTAAGAGACCGTATCGGGCTGCGTAATGTAGTGCTGTTAGACCATTCGAATCGCAGTAGTTTACGTCGAAGTCCGATGTGCAAGATTCAATTGTTTTCTTACAACTTTGGCACTCGCAAAGAGGATGGCATGGATCACCCTTTGTCTTATTACTTTCGTCGACATACGCAGCATAGTTAATATTCATATAGAAACAGGCAAGCTTTACGTCGCCATATGATATTGCTTTTAGTATTCTATCTATTCTTTTCAAGTTCTCTACGGTTTTAGACGCACTTTGGACGTCGTTAGTCTTACTAGTCATAGCTTGTAGCTTCGCCGCGACAGGATTTTCTGGTTTACAATTCAAGGCCTTCACATTCGAGTTGGTTATATGTATGTATTCATACAAGTTAGGACTGCACGATTTTAACACTTGCAGTATTCTCAGATTGTGAGCGTAGTCAAAGGCAGTTTTGCCATAATGGTTCTGCAAAGATGGCTCAGCTCCATTTTCTATCAAGAGCCTGGCAATACCTTCATAGCCCCACTTGGAAGCAAGATGTAAAGGGGTATTGCCACTGTCGTTCGTGCAATTAATCTTCAGCTTGTTTCTACTGTGTTCTGCAAAATAGATAAGTGCCTTGACACAATTCAAGTGTCCATTATTGACCGACATATGCAGTGGCGTATTCTTATCAATGTTTACTCGATTGATATTTGCGCCAGAATGCATTAGGAGCAGTAGTGCATTCTGATGACCTCTAGACGACGCGTAGTGTAACGGAGTGCATTCATTTAGGTCACTGGCATCAATTTCAGAGCCCAACTCTAGTAGAGTTTCTACTATGGCTGCCTTGCCATGAATCGAAGCAATGTGCAATGGTGTCAAGCAATGGCTATCCCTGGATGTTACTGTTGGAGATGCTTTCAAGAGATTCTTTGAGATTTTACGACAGCACTTTTTACAATTGCACAAAGGATGGCACAGTTGAGGTTGCACTTCCTCTTCACTATCATTGTCATCATCAAATAAATCATCACTGTCGAGTGCCAGCCTTATCATTCTTGTCTCATTGTTCTGAATGCCATTCAAATGCTTTCTATTTCTTTCTAATATTGCACGAACTTGTTCATTGTGGGAGGCTTTTATCAACTCAAAAATATATTCTAGTGTTTCTTCCCCACCATTTGTGTCAGATGTTGATATGGATTCTGTCGTACTGGTCCTCCTCTTCTGTGTACCATGGTTGAGGTTGTCCTCAGTCAGATCACTTTCATAGTAATAGGCCTCGGGGTTGGGTGGTCCGGCAAGTGCTCCTGACTGGATGTGCTGGACCACAGCTTCCAAAGTGGTGATGAGAAAGGCACATTCATCTCCCTCGCCTTTGGCAGTGCCACTAAATCTGAATTCCTTCATGTAAGTCAGCTGGCTGTACCAGTTAGGCAAGTTACACTTAATGACCAGAAACACAAAAACTGGCAACATGTCGTCAGCTGTTAATAAAACGACATTGTTGCCTTTATCTACTTTGTTAATGGCATTCAATGCTCGTTTGAGACACAACACCTTTTCCAATACAGTGTTGTAAGAATTTAGTTTGGAAAGAATTTGTTTCGCTTTTGGCACTGTTTGGTAAACCTCTTTTTTAATATCAAAGTCTCTCAACTGGATGTCGGATAGGTTCCTTATTTTCTTGTTGAGGTGTGAGTCTTCATAAGCACAGCAGGTACAAATTGGCTTGAATATGTAGTCAAATAGCAAGTGTTGCATGTAACATTCAACAGCTAATTTTATGTTATCGAGGACTTGTTTACAAGATTTCGATTTCTCTCTCAATCTACGGTTTTGCAATGCTATTTGCAAACACTGGGTGTATAAGTCGCTCACTGCATCTTTGAGTGGACCGATGGCCACTGGCAATGAAGGGTTTTTCTTCAAAAACTGTTGGACACTGAATTCTATCTGATCCAACACTTGTCTACCTGCAGCCTGTGTCCAAAGCAAGTCAATACAATCATTGATAGACAGCAAATAATCGGCAGCCACATTGTTATCTCCTCGCATAGCAGAAGGCTCCAACGGAGTCTCTATGCACCACACATTGTACTTTATGTAGTCCTCCGTGTAGAACGTCTCTTCAAACAGTATGTGGCTCTGTAGAGGCAGTCCTTTAGTTACCTCGAGGGTAATGACTTTGTTGACAACGGTCAGCTGTTTTTCAGTAAGTGTGTTGTAGTGTGTCTCGGGCAACTCGTCGCTGGGGACCAGGACATGGGCGCAGAAGTCTTCTACCGTGTAAACTCGGGTCGTTAGACTACTGATCCGCGGCACGCAGATGATCCAAGACTGTGAGATGCAATGTTGGAATAAATTAGAAAATTCCGCCTTGAACTCCGCAAAGAACGGGTTCTCCGATATGTTCTCGTCGTACGTACCTTCCATTGCTGGAAAATGGAAAGAAGTGGTTGTAATTAAAGGCGGACAGTAAACAAAAGCGGTACAAAAACATGAATTATTCCGCGTGGGTTAGAAATGAGTAAAGTTTACCTTGCTCCGGTCCAAATCACTGGATGAGGTACGCATAAAGCCAATCTACATTTGTTGCACAAAACAATTGCTGCTGCACTCACTTACGTAACAATTAATTAATTCCAAATACCTAATTAAAACATTAGAAGAACCCACAAAAGGCGTTCGCGTGCCACAGATAAACAGCACCACACCAGCTTTGAGCGATGACAGCTTTTACTAATCTGTGTTTCGTCTTTCCGTTTCTAAACGAAAACTTTAGCGCGGGCGGGTAGTTTGAAAATAAGGTCTACTCAGGTCTGTGTGGGAAACCAAAGTGTTTTTAATTAATTATTATGATTTTGATTAGCAAAGTATTAATACTTAACAATGTTTTGTTTTTTTATCCTCTGCCGCCACGGCCACCAAATCCTCCTCCAAATCCGCGGCCGCCAAGACCACCTCCGAAACCGCGGCCACCAAATCCACCTCCGAGACCTCTGCCACCAAATCCACGACCACCAAAACCAGGGCCACCACCAAATCCACGGCCACCAAATCCAGGGCCACCAAATCCACGGCCTCCAAATCCAGGTCCACCAAATCCGCGGCCACCGAATCCCCGGCCGCCAAATCCTCTGCCTCCGAAACCGAACCCTGGACCGCCGAATCCTATACCACCTACTATGATGGGCAAGGGTATCGGCCGATCTGTGAACAAGAAAAAATACATTATGGTGGGTTATTTATTCATGCAAAAAGAAAAAAGTCAAATAATACAATCAATTTCAATAAAATTCACAAAAAAGCTTCGTCTTAAATTAAAACTAAGATTGATAAAATAAAATCATAAAATTCATCTATCTATACTTATAATAGAACTCTAGCGAAGTCAATTCTGTACATTGAATATTTTTAGAAAAAAACTAGCAGGGGTTACTAAGTAAACTATACTGAATACAAAAATGCAAAAAAATCGTCTGTCGTAAATGTCTGTCTGTCTGTCTGTCTGTCTGTCTGTCTGTGTGTTACCTCATCACGCGAATACCGCTGAATAGTTTTCAGTAAAATTTAGGACCGTGATAAGTCCTGGTTCTGGGCACAATCTAGGCTATCCTATGTTCAGAATACATTGCGGGTTACAATTTTAACTTCGTTTATTGTAAGAAACATTCATAATTTTGATATAGCTTCTTGAGAAGATATGTTAATAACGTGATACTGAACACAATTCTGAAAAAAAAAAAAAAAGTCCGACTTGGAACCTCATTATCTCGGAAACCGTTGATTTCCTAGACATAGTTCCTTGGGAAAAAATTATCGTTATGATGAGGACTATATGTGGTCTCCCACTTTGTTGGCGGTCTTTTAACATCGCTCGGTATTCAATACAAGCACTCGCCGCAAACAATAATTTTGCATTGTTGCATAACAAATAACTATTGTTTACCGTTGAGCGGGATAGACAGAGTTATTAGCCGTATGCTTTGCTTGCTGGCTTAGCATGAGAATGAGTAAGACCTTATCTATGGGCTTATAACTTTATCTATCCCACTCTACGTCGAGGGAGATACGAGTACATATAAACCCCTTTAATTCCTAAGCAATTCTTATGCTAAGCTTCCTGGTATCTTATCAGTATCACGGGCG
This sequence comes from Zelleria hepariella, assembly GCA_949319315.1. Taxonomy (NCBI): domain Eukaryota; kingdom Metazoa; phylum Arthropoda; class Insecta; order Lepidoptera; family Yponomeutidae; genus Zelleria; species Zelleria hepariella. The sequence continues at coordinate 21,912,712 of OX439378.1, read as the reverse complement.
ATACCTTAATGTAAACAATACATATTTATTATTAAATTTATAAATGTATTGTTTAGATTAAGGTTTTTATTCTATTTTATTCTATTGCTTTCTTTTGATACCCCCGACATTTTAGCTTCAAATAAGCATATTTAATAAATAGCTGAACCAATTTTGACAAAACATAACTACGAACATTTGCTAGAAAACCTGCTTTCAGATTTAAAAAAAAACCTAAAGCTTCCAAATCGTTCACCCATTTAAGAGCTACGGTGCCACAGACAGACACACCCTCATAAACACATGCCTATACATACAGACTCACAAAGCTGTCAAACTTATAACACCCCTCTTTTTTGGTCGGGGGTTAAAAAAAACCTTCCTTTTGAGTTTTCCTCCACAGTCGAATTTAAATTAAATGTCAAATGTGTAAAAACGCATACGAAGTCGCGGGCACAACTAGTCATAAAATAAAAATAAAATACGGAATGTCAAAAACTATAACTAGGTAACTAAACGACCCACCCCGAACCATATCTGACCCAAAGGTCCCCAACACGCTGGCAGCGTTTCCGCGCTGCACAGCGAGGGAGACTCTTTGCATCAAAAATGCCCCGGAGCGAGAGTCAAAACATCATTAAGTATGGTTGAATAATCTTGTAGAGGTGCTTATAGAGCGTATTCTCGTATATCTACACTGAAGTTTACTCATCTCCTGTTGAGTCCAGTCCCTAAAAGACCCGTGACTTTTTTCTCGCGTCGTACTGTACTTGATTGCATTGGGCACACAAATGTTTTCATTGCGTACCTACTAACTAAATAAAGTAAGTTCGTACAAGAAGGTACTTAAGTTAGTAAGTACCGGTACTTTTGAATTTAACTAATATGTGGAGGAGGGGCTTCCGCGGGAGGTACTTACATCTTGGATAATAATACGGATCGTAGTAGCCATATTGCCTCTTCACTCTTGATTTCAATCCTCCTTCATTGTTTGTTCCAGTGCTATGACGTTTTTCAGTCGCGTTTGAGCTTGACTTTTTTATTATTTCTAAGGATGGCTCCTGTTCCTTGGATTCTTCGCTGGTTGTTCCCAAGATCAATGATACAGAGATCACGATTGCGATGAAGATATATTTTTGGCACATCTTTTGCGGAAATATAGATGGTGGATGTAAAAGTAGGTGCTAAATAAATTATTCTTAGACTGAACACTGAGAATGACAGAAGTTGCTTATATTTTATGATTATATATGAACTAAGATCGTGTCATTTGGTGGACTTGCTAATTATTTTGTTTACCATATTCCTCAGATGGTTTACCCGCGGGTATTACCTGACTTCAGTCAGAGCGACTTTGGACTTAATTGTAGAGTCTTTAAAGCCTTTTGAACTAGGTACCTAATTAGGTGATTATTTTTTGAGTAGAGGACGGTCATTCATACCTACGTACAGATAACTTGATGTTCCTCTAGGTATATTTATTTTAGTCCCAGGCATAGACTTACTACACCTAGACGGAGTCCGTCCATTCAAAACGCCGCCCGAAATTGAGGCGCCTCGCTTTGTATGTGTGCGTAAAGCTGCTGACTGTGACAATCGCCTACACAACACATGCACCCTAATAATGCTGCCAGCGTAATAAGCTTTTCACAATATTGTGACTTTCCTTCTGGTTGGTAAGGTGATAAACATATTAAATTATGTTTGCAGACAAGAAGTCCATGTTATTTACAGTAACAGTTCTCAATATTTGTGCGTATGAACTTTAAATCTAGGATCTGCAATCTAAACAAAAAAAGTTATCTGTTGTACGGTTGTACCCGACTGCCCTAGAAGGAGGTTTATGTTTTTTGAGTATATGTATGTATGTATGTACATTTCTTTGACACGCTCTGCAGCCTAAGCGACTTGATGGATGCGAAGTGTCGTTAGATTCATCTTGATTGTAAGAGTGACACTGGGTAGATTAAAAAAACAAAAATAGCTGATTTTTAGCCCCAAACAAAGGTATTTTTTATTTTTTTAAACCTATCGAGTGGAGAATCAAAATGAAGGGTTTTACAATGGCTTACAAAAATATATGTATAGGTACAACTTATGTTTAAATGTAATTTGAAATGAGAAATGCTACTCAACTTTGCTTTCGGGGGAATTTATTTAGGTGCAGATATCTCCTAAATATCTCATAAACGGCTGAACCGATTTTGATGAAATATGTTGCTGAACCATTGCTAGGAAACCTTCGTTCATATAAAAAAAATCTCATCCAAATCGGTTCACTCGCTTAAGAGTTACGCTGCCACAGACACACACACATTCACACAGACACAGCGTTCATACTTATAACACCCCTCTTTTTGGATCAGTGGTTAAAAAAAATCAAAATCGGTCCGAAAGGTAAAAAGTTATTGTTATAAAAAAGCTACACAAATTGGAAACCTCCTACTTTTTTGAAGTCGGTTCATAAGTCGTTCATTGTTAAAGGAAAACTAAAACAAAGCTCTCTAGATTGATATTTCTAAAATTGTTTTTTTGTGTATTGTGATTTTTGACATTCTACCTACTGGCAACCCCATAAAACATGTTGAATGTCATACGGAAGAATAATTTTGAATCTAAATACGATCTTTTTCGACATAATATAAAGTGGAATCGTTGTTATTACTGGTGTAAAGTGATCCTCGTGCCTTCATCTTTCTTATCCGTGATGTTTCTGCAGCCAAACACAGCAAAAACCCGTCATTTTGAATAAAATTGCAGGAGCTCCGTTCGCTAGAAAGTAACCTTGAACACTGACATGCCGTTTTAGAAAGCGTACCAATTTGGTATGCATTTATTTGCTTCACTTTGCGAGCACTGATTGCGATTCTAGGTGTCCTAATTCTATGGTCCCAGGTGATTCAGGATATTTTTGTTTTGTGAGTTTTATGGGAAATTCCGCACATGAAACTATTTATTAAGTACTTATAGGTACCTAACTATTACCTAACTGAGTATCTATGATACTTACTTATAACCCGTGCCATTAAAGAAACGATATATAAATGGCGGACAGTCTCGCGCCCTCTCGCTTTAATCATATCTCCGTCTATACTCACACGTAACGTTAGCAAAGTCATTTTAGGCAGTCCTGATTAGTCACCTACGCTTGGCTAATAAAACACGCCAAAATACGTTCGCCTCTTATTGATTTTTTAATGTTTGTCGAGTTATTTCAATATTGTAGTTTACGTTAAGTGTTGTTATTTGTTGAGGTTTGTATTATTTACTACGTTTTAATATTTTTGATCTTATTTTCATAAAGATTGTTGTTTAATCACAAACCCAACGTAGAACAACTACCTAATCAATAAAGAAAGCATCGTAAAACAATATTTCCTAACCAAAAATGTAAGAAAGTTTTAGGTATGAACCGAAATCGTATTATAGTGCTTATCTATCTGGCGAGTGACCCGACCAGGAATTAAAAAAAAACAGTTTTATGCCAAGTGCATTTCCCACTTTCCAGTCCTAACCCCAAGTCCTTAACAAACAGGTTGATAAATTACTACACAATTTTCAGTTGGAAATTGCAAATTTCATAACCGAGTAATTAAATCGTGCCTACTTCGTGTAGTTAGGTACCTACATGCATGCACTCGTGTAAAGGGGTTGGTTGCGGTCGTATAAATGTTTCAACGGGCCACGGTGTGGAGTATGAAGTGTTTAATTTATATTCTGACTCGACTTTGCCATTTTACCGGTGCCTACTTTTTGTCGTAAGTACATAAATGTAACATAAACTCACGCTTGCATCCCGGATAGGTAGGCAGAGGCGGTAGGTTTCCACTTGCTACTCGCTCGGCACACATTTGTCGAGGTTTAGAAGTTTAGTACTTTATATAACACAATGAATAACGCCGACGTTCCCAAAGGCACCAGTAAAGTTACTCATTGAATGATGGGATTACACGTTGAATGATTCAAAGGTCCGATATCTACTCTATCCCAAAACGTGTTTTTTCGGAGCCACTTATTGGTACTAAGGTTGTATGTACAAGTGCACGATAGAGTCAAGCTTTATACAGGGTGTTAAAAGACCGCCAACAGACCCGAAAGGTACGCATACTAGACACCAAAACAAAGTACTTTTTCGATAAATTATTGCTGGGAAATGATTTTGGTTTTTTAGGTTATAATTTTGGAAAATATTAGATCACACAATGGAAGTGTAACGCATAGAAGTCATATTGCGCAAGCGTTGACATAAACTTTTGTTACTTTTTACGCTCGAGGTGCCGATGTTAAGAATACATTGCGGGTTGCAATTTTAACGTCGTTTTATGCAAGATATTTTGATATGGCTTCTTGAGAAGAAATGTTAAATATTAGAGACTGAGTACATTTATGCAAAAAAAAAAAAATGAAAATTCTGACTTTGAACCACATCATCTCAGAAACCGTTGATTTCCCGTGCACAGTTCCTTGGGAAAAAATGATCCATATGATGAGGACAATACGTTGTTTTCCGCTTTGTTGGCGGTCTTTTAACACCCTGTATAATTTTTAAAATATTTTGTGGATCTACTTTAGGGCTTTATTATGGGCTAAATAGCGCCACCAATGATAAAAAAATCATGGCTTTTTTTATAACCCCCTTTTTGAAAAAGTTATTCAACAGAGTTTTCTATATTACTAATAGCAATTTTTAAAACCATCAGCCCAGCCCCTCTACCCTTGACGCATTTTTCCAATACGGCCGCAATATGGCGCAATTTACAAAATTTTATATTTTACAAATTAAGACGCATTTTGTGTTTTTATTGAATAAAACAGCCTTACCTTTGAATAAACATTATAAAATATTTAAAATCAAAGTATTACTATGCGAATTCAAAGAGAAATTAATTTTAAAACTTTTTCAATTTGATCGCAATAGTGTCAAGGGTAACCCCTCTGAGCCGAGACCCAGGAATCTAGGCTACAATTTAACTTTTGGCAGAAACGGCCGCCTCGCTGATGGTTCTAAAAATTGCTATTAGTAATACACCGTGGAATTTTAGTGGTTTTAAAGCCGAAGGTATTTAGTTGCACTCGTGATTCTGAGCCAATTTCCAAAATTTTACTTTAATACGAGCAAAAAAAAAACCACTTCCCAATACAAACGGCTATCGCCAATCGACACCATTTGTATGGAGAAGTGAATTTTTTTTCGCGCGTTTTGGAATAAAATTTTGTAATTTGGCTCAGAATCACCAGTGCAACAAAATACCTTCGGCTTTAAAACCACTAAAATTCCACGGTGTATAGCAAACTCTGTTGAATTACTTTTTCAAAAAGGGGGCTATAAAAAAAGCCATGATTTTTTTATCATTGGTTAGCCCTTATTAAAGCCTTAAGAAGGAATGTACCTACCTAAGCTTATTACCTACATTAAGTTGTATTATAATTGCTCTTTGCATTAAGATAAGAACTTTTTGTATTTTGTAGGTAAACGATTTCTACTATTTTCAACTTATGGGATTTAATTATGCTGATCTATTAAAAACCCTACCTACTCGTATTTGTAACGATTTTTAGATGACTAAAGGCGTCCGTACGATTGAACATTGGTTTGCAAGATTTAAACTCATCCAGGTAGGTAGCTACTCGCTATCCCGACACTCATTAAAGTAACGTTGTACTTTACAAAAGGCCACAAAACGGTCCTCGTAGAGTCCTTGTGGTGCCGACTAAAAGGACCTACCTCTATTTTCGTGCTCGGAAGTCTTTGTAGAGAGCCATCATGCCAAAATCTGTTCCTAATTAATTACTTACCGTGGATCACAATATTGTGTTTATTAACTGTTACCTAGAATGCAAGTTTTGTTTGAGTGACTATTGTTACTTTCAGACCAGACGTTACATACGAATAGATGTAGATATCGTAGATGGGTTGTTTTACTCACTAAGTAGGTAGGTAAGATACCTAGGTACCATATTCAATATCCCACTATACCTACCTAGATAGGTACTTAATAGGTAAGTAAGACAAAGAACTTTCTAAGGCTAAATTACTTTGCAAAGGTAAATTCTCCACTATGCCTTTGCAAAGTAATTAGGTGGCAAATATATTGTCAAGAACAGTGCAAAGTTACCTGCTACAGTAACTAGTCGTTGGTCCCGACCTCTGAACTCGCGATGTGTAACTTTTTGCTAACATCGTCCGCGCAGGCGGGCGCGCATTGCATATAAACTTTATAACCCCATATCTCGGCAACCCCTCGACCGATTTGGCTCATGTTTAAATTTAAAAATTCTTTTAATTTAATTTACCTGCCTACTAAATTTCATGACGTTCCCACCAACAATACTCAAGTTATCGTCGAACGAACATAAATTATACTCTACTCGGAAAAGGTCTCTCGCTTTACTTGCTCTAAAAAAAAATTTTTATTTGAAAATATTACAATTTTATTTTGCTGTTGGTTCTACATAAACCTTTTACTTATTGCTACAAAGAGAGAAAACAAAAGAGATTTCCTTGCATATTAGACCTAACGATTTGAATCTATTGCCATTATCACCTACTCAAATCTTTTCTTTTGCTGGGTACCTACCTTGTTACTCACCTGTACCTAAAGATAAATTTTATTTGATTGCGTATTTTTGCTTTCAGTCATTAAAAAACTGAAAGGGAATAAATTGCATCGTTATACTTGCAGCTCTTGTTGTATTGTAACATTTCTCTCGAGTGTCACTTGGCGGCAAAGAATGAATAGAGGCCATTAGAGCGTCGCGTCGTGCGCACTGACTATATTTTTATGTATGACAGAAGCTCAAACCAAAGTTATATTTTTTGTTTGATGACTAAACCCTACCTAAACCCCAACTAAAGTCCGGGCTCCACTCCACGGCAATATAATTACGCGGGAGTTATAGAGACGCGTATAACAAGGTCAATGAACGAAATTCTCCGGCGTTTGGACATTACACTGGGTTCAGTTACCTCCCGACTGTTTGAATATGAGAATATTTAAATATGAAATAACCGCATAGAATTTTAGTGTGTCGGTCGATGGATATTATTATCATGGTATAAACAGTCTAAACAGTTTCAAGGTCAGAGGTAACATAACTGTGAACGGAGGGAAACCCTGAGGATTTTTAAAATCCGCCTAAATGTCATTGCTGGGCATTTTTCAGCATTTTTTACATACTTATTTAATTTTCCCAACTTTACCCCTCTTATTGAAAAACTACAGGCCATCAGCCAGTACCTAGTTCAAAAGCAAAATAATAGTGAGAATACATAATATTGCATTTTTTCAGCATCTTCCACTAGCCAGCCAGCTCTAATGTCATCAAATCGCATTGTGGCAGCTCTTGCAAATATGCCGCGCGCGGTAAGAGCTACCATGGGGGTATCCTAGACTGTGGCCGACCGTACCTAATAATATTGCCATCCTGAACCTACGTCTGGCTCAGCTGTCTTTCTGTCCCACTTACTCCCCGCCATGGTAGCACTTCGCCGCGTAGCGAAGTGGTTTCCGACGTCGCCACCTCGCGCAGGGAAATCGCACCGAATAGCCGCGCACTGAGTGCCAAAGGGCTTTGGCAGTTGGCACAAGGTGGAGAAGTAGAGGCAGATTTGTAAGTAGGCAAGTTGAAGAGGTTAAATATACCTAGTTATGTTTCCTACTAACGGCCGATTTCGTCAAGAGCGATCAAATGTAACAGGTGGTTAATAGAAGATTAGGTAATCAAAATTAGCTGCATGTGATTGGCTGAACTGAGTTCGACAGGATATTAACATGTCTGATCTCTATCTTTGTCTCTACTAGAAGGCCTTTTGATAAAAAATCGTATAATCTATGTTGGTTTTCAATGTTGATAAATGGATGCACAATTTTATTAATCTACTAACAAGATGTAACAACTTACATGCCTTTGAGCTCAATATCCTATCGTTAGGCAATGGCGTGTTGATAGGTTCCCAGTAAGAAGGACAAAATCGGGTTTTCTTCGTTTTTCTCCTACAACCAGCGAACTAATCCTCTAGAATTAGAATCGGAATATTCTTTACTCAAAAAAGCTCGTAATGTGGACATTAATTCGACAACCTTCTTTGAGCAAAGTCGGACTTGCGGGCTACTTGGATTAGGCGCCAGAAAAGTTGTATGGAATTTCATTAATGTCTTGTGTTTTGCGGCCAGAAAAACATTAATGTCGAGTTTTGTTTCATAAATAGAACTCAAACATCAGGTGCAAAAAGTATTTATTTAGAATTAGGCTGTATGGGTACTGGCAGTCGACACATTGCACAGAAAAAAAAAGAGCGGCCATATTGTTTTCGATTTTTCGCGCGTTGTTCGAAGTGATTTTTTTCTGTGTTTTTGTTGAAAAGCGAACTCTCAAAGCGACGAATCCTCGGATTTAATGTGTTTAACACCGCCGGACATTCAAAATCAAGCGAAATTAGTAATTGGAAATTTATTGCCACCGAAGTCAAAAGAAAAATACAAGCAAGCTTACCAACAAAAAGTTTGCGGAATGGAAAATCGACAAAAAGTACTTAATCTACGACAAATGGTAAGCTAATTAAATTGCTATGTTAATTACTATTCTAATTAATATTTTAATTACTCGCATTGTTTGAGTAAAGCACTATACAAGCCTTGGTCTGCAATGAGTGCGCTTCTGGCCACGCTATGATTGCCTCGAGCTTAGCTTAGCTACGCTCTCGGCCCTCAAGTTTGGTCATCATTGCAGCCCTTGCTGGCCGCGCTATAAAGGCCTCGACCTTCGGTCTCGGCCTTCATTTCAGCTTGTCCATCAAGGGCTGCAATGCTGACCGCATTGTGAGGGCATTGAGCTGCGCTACGCTGCGCTCTGTCGGCCATCAAAAGCGCGCCAGAAACGCACTCATTACAGATCGCGGCAGTAATGTACTATTGCTGTACTAGAAACACGTCAATAATAAATTGTAATTGAAGGCTATAACTGGGAGCCTATCAAGGGATTTAGTAGCTCAATGCCGACTTTCTGCAAAATGTCTACTAAACCAAAATATAAAAGTTAACTTTGTGGAATTAATAAGAGTTGGTGGCATCTAGCTAAGACAAATAGCAGCATATTTTTTTAGGCATTCAATAATGACTTGCCTCAGGAAAGAAACAACCTATACCTAGATATTCTTATTGAAATATTCAACAGCAACAGGGAGCGCGCAAATGGAAATGTAAAATGTTTCGACGTTAGTGCGACAGTGTCGCCTTTGTGACAAAGGGGACTTATTTGTAGCGCACAATGACTGAGAACGGAACAGTGACTGCTAAAGTATTGCAGTAATAAAACATCACTAAGTTAATGCCGAGGCAAATTACTCTCTTTCTATCAAAGGGCCTTTGTCCATACCAATATCTGCCGACGAGCTGACATAATCACCCACCTAATTGGGTGGCCAGTAAGTAGGTACAGTAGGCCACAGTCTCAGATATTCGATTGGCGCCCTTATGCCGCGCGCGGTAAAAGCTGCCATGGGGTATCTGAGATTGTAGCCGACCGTACCTCACACGATTGCTTACCTACCTACCTGCCATTACGAGCTAGCTTTTGCCCGCGACTTCTTTCGCGCAGACCACGAAAATGTAATGACAAAAAGAGATCGATGAAAGCGCGAAAGAAGTCGCAACAAAAAGCTTATAATATACATATAGCCAATGCGTTATCTATCTATATCTATACTTATAATAAAACTCTAGCGAAGTCAATTCTGTACATAGAAAATTTTTAGAAAAAAATTAGCAGGGGTTACTAAGTAAACGATACTGAATACAAAAATGCAAAAAAATCGGTCTATGTCTGTCTGTCTGTCTGTCTGTCTATCTGTCTGTGTGTTACCTCATCACGCGAATACCGTGAATAGTTTTCAGTCAAATTTAGGACCGTGATAAGTCCTGGTTCTGGGCACAATCTAGGCTATCCGATGTTCAGAATACATTGCGGGTTGCAATTTTAACTTCGTTTTTTGTAAGAAATATTCATGGTTTTGATATAGCTTCTTGAGAAGATATGTTAATAACGTAATACTGTATATAAATGTGTGCAATTTCTGAAAAAAAAAACGAAAAAAATAATCCTCATTATCTCGGAAACCGTTGATTTTCTAGGCATAGTTCCTTGGGCAAAAATGTTCGTTATGATGATGATGATCAATACAAGCACTCGCCGCAAACAATAATTTTGCATTCTTGCATAACAAATAACTATTGTTTACCGTTGAGCGGGATAGACAGAGCTATTAGTCGTATGCTTTGCTTGCTGGCTTGGCATGAGAATGAGTAAGACCTTATTTATGGGCTTATAACTTTATCTATCCCACTCTACTGTCGAGGGAGATACATATTAACCCCTTTACTTCCTAAGTAATTCTTATGCTAAGCTTCCTGGTATCTTATCACCGGCGATACCTTAATGTAAACAATACATATTTATTATTAAATTTATAAATGTATTGTTTAGATTAGGGTTTATATTATATTTTATTCTATTGCTTTCTTTTGAGCCCTGCTACCGCAAGTTAAGAAATAATAACTATTAAATTAAAATACCCCCGACATTTTAGCTTCAAATAAGCATATTTAATAAATAGCTGAACTAATTTTAACAAAACATAACTAAGAACATTCGCTAGAAAACCTCATTTCATAAAAAAACCTAAAGCTTCCAAATCGTTCACCCATTTAAGAGCTACGGTGCCACAGACAGACACACCCTCATAAACACATACCTATACAGACACACTCACAAAGCTGTCAAACTTATAACACCCCTCTTTTTTGGTCGGAGGTTTAAAAAAACCTTCCTTTTGAGTTTTCCTCCACAGTCGAATTTAAATTAAATGTCAAATGTGTAAAAACGCATACGAAGTCGCGGGCACAACTAGTTCTGGTATAAAGCTATTTCTATTCCAAATTTCATCTAAATCCATTCAGCCGTTTCAATGTTAGAGAGTAACTAAACAATCATCCATCCATAGAAACTTTCACGATTATAATATTATTTTGTGTTTCGTAAATGGTTAAACTTACCTACTTATATTTATGTCGATTGTCGGTGTACCCGACTAGTTTCGGTTCTCAAAATTGGAATATTAGTAATAAAAAAAATATAACATTAGTTTGATGTCTCTCTCCCCTTGATGATAGAAAGCGGTGTAAGTATTTAGTATAGTGCTCCAGCTATCATATACCTACTATCATAACAATAACGTGCTAAAGTCACTGGTAGGTACACAAGACAGCACGTAGACGCTTACACGCGTGCACTCTATACACTTACGTTACGGGCGACTTTGCAACGAAAGTGCTGTCTTGTGTAGCTTTTTCCCCTTTGTATCACTTTGATTGTTTATTGATGGTGCAACATGCTGTTCACAAATTGCGAAGAAAATCTCAGAACAATGAGTGAGCCAGACAGACCTACAAAGTAAAGGTAAAGGAAAACCTACAACTTCCCTATTGAAAAGATATTCCACAATTCCTACCTGCCTTTGCAATATAATCGTAGCCACTGAATAAATAAAAGTGGCACGTGTGTGTGGGTCAGATTTCCTGGAAAGTCACGGTTTGATTATAACCATACGTAATAGGTAACACAAACTAGTGGTACCTATGTTTGTAGGCGACCAACGTAACAGGATCTTTCTGTAATATTGACGTTCGATGATTCGAGATATAAACGGATTCAACCTCAGTTAGTTTTGGTGGTTACCAAAATAACTTACACCCATTTTATGAGCCTTCGAAAAAAGTTACCTGAAAACCGATATATTTTTGGTAGTCGGGTAATTTTAATAAGTGACCCCTTAACTTATGAATAAAATTTTCACCCACCTTTCTAAGAATGTACTCGTACTAACTCAATCGAAAGCTCGAGTCTCTTTTAGCTCTTGCACAGTTCTTAAAAGCCCACAAAGAAGATGGTCAATTCTAATTCCACCGGCATTGGCCCGCCAAAAGCATTTTCATGCAACTGCAGCCAAGCCACCCAATGCAGTCCATAGAGTAATGCACCTATAATACCAGATGCGGACCTAAAAGGGTATTCGTGTTGCGCTCGCGAGCAACTTTGCACGCCATCCGGGCCGTTGGGACGTGGGCTTTCTAAATAGGTTTCGCGGTTCTTTAGACCAGTGTTTTTCAACCTGTGGATCGCGACCCCTTGGAGCGTCACCAAGCTACCTTAGGGGGGGGTGCGAAGCTTCTTTAGGGAGTCGTGTCGTGAAGCTTCTTTAGTTAGGGGGTCGAGGTTATGACCTTTTGGTGTAGTACCTACTTAACTTTATAGAAACACCCTGGTAGGGGATCGCGAAAGGTTGAAAAACACTGATTCAGACAATACTGACTGGCACTTTTAAAATGCCCCATCCAATTTCTTGGGCTAAAAGGCTGTGGGAATGTAGATATAGGTGGGAGACCTGCGCCTCTAATCTAAAAATTCCACTCAACCTCCGAGCGTCAAAACACGCCAAATAGCCCTTATTGAAATGAACAATCTTTTTTTGACATTTGAAAACGGTTATTTTTAAGGTAGATATTTTGGATAATACAGGGGCTGAAGTTAAACAAATATAGAGGCTCTCGGACAGTACCATCCCATATCAAAAGTAGTTTTATAAAGTGTTCGGCCATCCTGGCACAGCGATACTATCTAAACTAAACGAATGGTCTATACAGGCCTATTTCATTTGCACCAATTACGGCCAAGGTACTTGGCAATGTGCTCAACGGTTACTTGAACAAATTTATAGAACTGAATGATGCATTTATTTTCTTTACTTACATTATACGTTATTTACTTACATTATAACACTGTCTATTGGAGTCTAACTACCTTGGGAACATCAATAATGTATTGTACTTGTCAGAAAAATAAAGATTTTTGAAATAGCCAATAAAATGTAGAAATGGCAGCGGAACTACGAAAAAAATTGGGAAAATAGATCTATTACGTTATAATTATAACTACAACTGCATAATCGCGAAAGGACACGAACACACGTAGACTCATACAGCCGCATTGCCTCTCACTTTTCCCGCGCCCCGTCTCGCTCTGGGTGAAACAGCTATAGAAAACAGTGTTTCACGCGCTTGCCCATCGCCGAGTTCCCACGGTCCTGAAGGGGTCTCTTAAGTACTAACAGTACTAGGATAAGCATACTAACTGTTTTGGACCATTGTTGTCTGTTAAATAAATAAATTATACAGGATCTTCAGTATATCCTAATGATATTAAACACGACAGCACGTAGACCTTTACACGCAGCACTCTACTCGGTTGCGTTACGGGCGACTTTAAAACAAAAGTGTACCCTTCCGACGCATGTGATCAAAAACGCAAAAGGCCAAATATAAATTTTTGGCGTATCGCGTGTTTTAAAAGTCTGACGTGTGTACTAAGTAGGTAGAAACAAACATTCAGAATGGGGAAAAAAATACCGAAAAATAGAAACTTGTTTTCAGAACAGAGAAAACGCGCAAAAAAAGAAAAAAATGCGTGTCCTAGATCTCCCATTTCCCGCCGCCCTATTGTCCTAGCCCGAGATAGTGCACCGGAAGTACGAGAGGTGGCGCTTGCGAGCCGGAAGTGACGCTCTGCGCCGCGTTATCAGCGCGTCACTTCCCGTTTGGGCTGTAGCGCGGCGGTTTCCGCTGATACGAACCGCTCTGTGTAATTAATGCTCACAAAGAGTAGGTCAGCCGGATGACACTACTGCAGATGTGAGGAGCGAATACTGGGTGTTTAAATAAGGCAATTGTTACACAATTAGCTGACAAACGTAGTCCATGTACTGTACTTGTGTTCTCAAAAAAAAGCATCGTAAATATTTCCGTTTTTAAATGTAAAAAAAAAGATTGTTCATTCATTTAAATAAGTGCTATTTCCGAGTATTTTGGCGGTCGACGGGTGAGGAGATTTCTTAGAAAATAGACGTGCTAAAGCCTTTTGAAGCTTCGCCGTGTGATGGCCAATTCAACTAACCCCTAAGTCGACTAAATGTCAGCAATAAAAAATATTTCATTAAAAATGTGACTTATACATTTTCTATGCTAAGGCCCGGTTTCTGAGTTGAGAATTTTACTAAGCACATACTTACGTATCGCTCTGTCACGCTCTTTTGTGAGAAATCTGTAGAGACAGGACGATACTTACCCATTTGCTTAGCAAAATTCTCAACTCAGAAACCGGGCCTAAGTATGCATAAAGGTACTTATTGCTTCTCAAAGAAGCAACCAACACGTTTATAAAATAGGCACGGTCTTATTCTTGGTGGTAGTTAGCGTAGCTACGTTCGTAGCATAAATGTTGTTTAATTTTAATTTTTAATTTTACGGTTCGTAGCTGATCAGTGTGGACAAAAATAAATAAGTACAAAAGAAAAATAATAATTATTTTGGTGTCCGTTAGCTATTTCCTGCTCCGAATCATGGACTAGTACATCTGTGTTCCTGTGCTACGGTTTTTCAGGAACATGCTCGCACCAGTAAAATCGATGCACTAACTAGCGAACCGTATAAAGGAGACCCGCACGTTGTTTAATTAAAACACTAACGGGCAGCGAGCGTAGCGAAATCTTCGCGAGATTTAAATGTAATTTAAATAATTGTGGATGCAGGCCATGCATACGAAATAACCGAGTGCAGGCATGCGTGCCATACAAATTGGTGGCTCGCGCCGGCGTGGACGCGGAACTACGAACTGATTGCTGTAAAGTGGAGTAATTTGAGATCTCCGTACTGATGATATTCTTCCCATTATCTCTTCGAAAGTGGAGAATACTTTCGATGACAGAATAAGACGAATTAAAGTTTCCTTTTCAGTCTTGCGCTATGATAACGTGTTCTACAATGAATAATCAGAAAGCAATTCCCTGTTAAAGATTAGTTAGGATTAGTGGATAAAGAGCGATTAGTTTCCGATTAATCCGGGCGCTACTTTTTATGCCAACAAGGTACACACGACAGCACGTCAACCTTTACACGCTAGCACTCTACTCGGTTACGTTACGGGCGACTTTGCAACAAAAGTGTACAGTCTGACGTGCTGTCGGGTGTACAACGATAGCATGTCAGACTGTACACTTTTCTTCTAAAGTCGCGCTTAATGTAACCGTGTAGATTGCTAGCGTGTAAGGGTCGACGTGCTGTCGTGTGTACTACTAATAGATTGGGAAAGGGCGTATAGATTTGCAAGCGACGGCGCAGTATTGACCCAAGTAGGTACCTACTTGGGTCAATACTGCGCCGTTATCTAAATACTATTTCTTCTTAGCGTATCGATGGCAAAACGACAGCTTAGTCTAAATGGTTTTCGCCCGAAATTCTGCACCGCTAACTACATTATCACTATCCGCCATTAGATCCTCCTCTGTGCATGAGTTAGGGGCACGCAGAGCATGATGAGAGGTGGATCATGGGTTGAGGGTTCTTCACATCCATCTCATACTTATTGCTGCCCTTCGTGAATGTAAAAAAAAAATTATTTGCACTTAGCTGGTAGGTACTTATAAGAAATGCTACCAACTGTACTGAAGACCGTCTCCTACGTTGTTTGGGCTTTTAAAAAAGGTAATTAAATATCCGTGAAAACTGTGCTCATCGCGTAAGGAAAATCTCCAAGATGCGCTGATCCTGGGTTTATTATTTTGATATTCTATTAACCATACTCACCAATTATTCATACAAAAAAGATAGTTCTGCAACAAACTTGATATCCTACATTATGGTCTATCTGCGCAGGCTGCTTTGACCAGGAAAATTATAGAGAAAGGAGAATATTATACCACGTCGATGAATACTTACTTAATTTGATCTCTCATTCATTAGTCATTAGCATTATAGACGATTTATAAGTCCAAGGTAATAAGTATCATAATATCATTTCACTACGATATAGAATTTCTGAAATCATTAGGTACGTTTATGTTAGGTACAATTAGGGTGGTATTCTAGAACGCTACTTAAACTCAGTTTAAACAGAGTTCAGACCGTCGATAAAACAGTGCATGTTTTGATATGAAGGGAGGGATATTCAAATCAAAACATGCACTGTTTTATCGACAGTCGACACTACTAAACTCTACTTAAACTGAGTTTAAACAGAGTTCAAGGAGCATTTTAGTTTGAACTGAGTTTAAACAGAGTTTAAGTAGCGTTCTAGAATACCACCCTTGTTGGTTAAACCAAATAAATGTGATGCTGTCGGTAATTAAAATATTTGAACCTTTCTGAGTATTTCTATCTGCATAGAATGTCCAATTAAACAGTGCCGTTAAGCCTAATTAACTGTGATTACCTATTTTGATTATACTGCCAAATAAAATGAAAATAAAATATAATACCATTATTATTACCAGTGTGCTTATTCTGTAAATAAAAAGTCGCACAGTTGCTAGTCCTCAAAACCCGTTTGTTTGCGGGAAAATATATCGATAAGAGCTATTTTCCCGCCAATAAACCTAGGTAGCAACAGTGCGGATTTGTTTACAGAATAAGCACTCTGAAGCAACTTTACTACTTTACTACTTTCTTTCGACGACCATGTAAAGATATTCAAAAACTTGAATTTGTGGTGCCATGTTCGAATTAGGGTCAATATATTTATTCGTAGGCTACAGCGATTGAGATGCATGACATTCAGACGTACAGACAGTCAGAATAGTGATTAAGTCAGTCCATGGGTGGGTGACCGCTATTGGCAATATCATAATGATCGTTTCCGTGCTTCGGAAGGCACGTTAAACCGTTGCATTGGCCCCGGTTAATATGGGCCCTTTAGCGGCCTAAAAACTGACACCAGGGGTGGACACTACCTCGATTTACGATTACTTACTAGGTATTATACCTTATGCATCTGCAATAATCTGCATCTACGTAATGAGATGATTTATACAGCGTCTAGTGGCACCTTTGCGCGCACTAGATAGGTGAAGTGACCACTCGGACGCTGCAGTGCCAGCTTAGCGGTTTAGAAAAATAAAAGTGACTCAGTGAATTCGGAACCCAAAGTTATTTGTTCGAAAGTCCGTTATTAGCTTAATCTTATCTTAAGACAATATTGAGAAACTAATTTAAATATTTTTTATTTTGGTCCAGTAGTTTTGTTTTTATGCGCTAAAATGTTTTGTTCCTATGACCTAAAATATTGATATTAGTTTCTTATAATAGCCAAAAGTTTTGAATAAGCCAATAACGGACTTTCGAACAAAAAACATTGGGTTCCGAATTAGAGCTAAACCCGCAACATGTTTCAGCGCAAAGTACCTACACCGTTCGCTAGGTGGAACGATAGCGCGGTGGGACCGGAAGTCCTCGCGCGGATAACGACCCGGAACGTGTCCGCTTCCGGGAGGCTGCACCGCTTCGCTCACTTCCGGTTCCGGAGGCCGCTGCAACGGGTTTTGGGCAAGTGGCAAGTGGATATTATGGCGCTAAGTAATTACAGGCAATTAGGGACTGGACGGGTTGAGAGGATGAATGTAGAATCAGTCGTGATGGCTTGAGGTTTTTGTGTTGTAATGTTTACTATGGTATTGCTAGGTATGGATGGTCACCATACTCGTATATGTGTATCGCAAAAAAAGACCAATGCAAACCACTTGGTATATAAAAGTCCTGTTAAAATGGGAGTTATTGTAATGAACAAACTTCACAGTATAACTCTGAAACATGAATACTTACAGCTGTTCTTCATATTGAAGTACGATACCTGCCTGCATTTACAGAGCAACTGATGTTTGTTGCTCGTACCAATTGATGAATTAAACTATCTCTTAAATATGGATAAGACAGCTCATTTTTCAACACCCTATGTTACATGATAGGTAGACAAAGCCATACATGTAGGTGCACACTTAACTGTACAAAAGACCAAATGAAACTGCCGCTAAGGCCTACTCCAGTAAATCTCACTGGTTTTAGGACGATTGTTGTTGAGAAAGAGTGTAGGGCGCCTATACTCCAACAATGGTTCTTTTACGAGAGGGCAAGAAGAAAAGAATTTCGCGGAATAAAAAAGGTGTTTATATAATTGCAGAAGGTCCGTTCACAAACTTGGATGTACGGAAGTCACAGCTGCTGAGGTTGAACGCATAATTTGGGCAACAAGCTTTCACACCTTTAGGTCATACACTACGTCTATCCCGATATCAATAAAAGTAAGTGAAACTGTTTATAACTACTACTTTTAGCTTCAAATATGCATATCTCATAAACCCTTCCGGACAATTAGGTTGAATTCTCAAAATGTTGAATTCTTACGGCTGAACCGATTTTCACAAAACATATAGATAGATAGATAGAATACACTTTATTGTACATCAAAAAATCAGGTATTTATAATGCGCTCGGGATGAGAATGGGATGCGGCCTTTTGGAACTGACACGCGCGCGGTAAGCAAACTCGCGTCGATGCAACCTTGTCAAAGTAAAATAAAGTTTGTTTTCGATTGACTTTGACAAGGTTCCATCCCATTCTCTTCGCGTGGGGATTATACATAGAATAATAGGTATTTACATATCTAAGAACAGTTACTAAAAAATCTGTCAAATAAATAAAAACCGCATCCAAATCGGTTCACCTGTTTAACAGATACGGTGGCATACTCAGACAGACAGGCACACATAGCACTCAAACTTATAACACCCCTCTTTTTGGGTCGGGGGTTCGAAATGAGCAGGTCTGTTTATGTAACACTTTCGTGTACACTTTAGTGTAACATAAACAGTTATCTCAATAAATAAATATATTATTATTATAAATATTTTCCCGCAAATAAACCGGTCTTGAGGACTAGCAACTCGATTCTTTTTACAGAATAAGCACCCTGGTTCAGGGTGGTCCTTCGTGGCTTTCTTGTTACGTGGCCCGGTTACAAGCGGCGACGGCTTTTTAGTTGATTGCGA
Organism: Zelleria hepariella; assembly: GCA_949319315.1. NCBI lineage: Eukaryota > Metazoa > Arthropoda > Insecta > Lepidoptera > Yponomeutidae > Zelleria > Zelleria hepariella. The sequence goes on along the minus strand of OX439378.1, from coordinate 21,893,807 downwards.
GGTCCTCGAGCGAGTCGCGATGCTATTGTTCCCGACAACCCTGCCGGCTGCCGCGTTCGACGCCCTTCACGGCCCAAGTTTTGCCCGTCACACCGATGAGAGAGGGCAAAATCTGCCTCACAATACGGTTTTTATTTGAAGATATTATCGTCGAATTTTAAGAGGTTTCCCGTTTTTTTTGTGTCACGAAAATGTTTGTTTTCGATGTCAAACCTCCGCCGAGAAAACCGTAAGCAAAAGTAAGAATTCTCTCTTTTTTTAAAGTATGAAAAAAGTTGAAACTATATTTCTTGTTTTTTTTTATTCAAAAGTCTATTTGATTGCTTGAATATTGAATCATATGAGGTAAGTAGTAGTCACTCCATTTTTATTTTACAGACTGGCAGACTATGAAAAACACCGAACTAAACTTGATCGAAGATTTAAAATTGGAATAAAAAATAACTACGGTATGTTGAGGACCAGCGACCGGAAGATTGAGGACGGATGCAAGTGCACGTCATATTTATTACCATGACAGGTATAGTAACTTTTTGGTATTTAAACTTCTATGGCGCTATACAATATAAAGTTACCTGACAAGACAAGAAGTACTCCGTACCTACTTATACTGAACCGTGGCACTTTGGTTCTGCTTACCCATAAATTGCTCAAACTCCGAACCCCAGCTGGTGAGATGTTGGCTTAAGATACACTGTGAATACGTACTTACAAAACGACCGTCACGATGCAATATTCAGTAGGTAACAGTGGCGAGAGAGTTCCGCTGACGTCGTTTGCGCCAAAAAATACGGAGAAACAGAACGCCTGATTTAAAACAGATTTGAGGCCGTGCTTAAAACTGTATCGGCTCATGATGATGCTAAAAAATAATTGACCACATAAATAGGTGTTCCGTAGGTAAATACGGTAGATGTAGCCTAATGAAATATAAGGAGTAGCTGATATTTTTTTTGCCCCATGGTAAAATTTGATAGAAGGGAAGAGAGGTAGAGGAAGGCCACGAAGAAGCTACTTTGACCAAATTAAAGAGAAGGTGGATGTCGTGACTTACCAGGCTGCAAAGGAACTGGCCTGTGATCGAAGTGCATGGAGAATGCTGCATCGAATATAATGATGATGGTAAAATTTGTTTGTTTCGACTACCTAGTAGAAAGCGTGCTTAGGGTTGTCTGAAAGTGATCGCTCTTTTTTATCTATTTTTAGCGTACAGTAAAGTGTTATTTCTCTCTCTTGTTCTTTTTAATTGCCGCTATCGAATCCGATTGTACCTCTAGATAAGCTCGATTTCTAGGCACACACGGTCCTTCTATCGCATTGTGCTGCTTTCGTTCCGCTTCTAGCGCTTTTATGCTTTATCTCTCAGTTCCGTTGGGAAGCGGCTTAGTTTTTCGTGGGCATTTCGTTGTTAATTTCGTTTTGACTATGCACCTACCGATGTTGCATTAGTTGGCGAGGCAAAGCCCTGTGGACTACTGTGGACTCACAGTGTTAAGCTTTGGTTTGCAGCTGCCTTTTTAATTCTAGTAAATGTGAATGCTCTCCTCAAATCAACCTACCAACCAAACCAAACCATAGTCTAGCCCTAGAGCCTTTATCGATACGCTAAGAAGAAGGATCAACCTACCTAATAAAATGTATGACTTCAAACTGAAAGTAAGACAAGGTTTTAAATTTTACTAGCTCCATAAAGACAACCTTTTGTTTTTTCTATCTATATACATTTCTATGTATATAAAAGGCTTAGGTTGACTGACTCATCACGCTACAGCCCAAACGGCTGAACCTATAAGTATGAAATTTGGACAAAAGTTGCGTTATATGGTGGAGGGTTCATTTAAGAAGCGATTTTTTTTTATTTAACCCTTAAGTGGGTCAAAATAGGGCTCAAAGTGTGTATGGGAAAAAAAATTTTTTGGGTCTTATAATCTTAAATCTTGGTTTTTTGTACTTTTTTTTTAAAATGACTTGACACCTATTTCAGATTTTTTCTCATTTCTATGTTCTTAAGGGTTAAAATGGGTGCCAAAGTTTTTCGATTTTTTTCACCAGTTACGATCAATGCTGGAACAAAACCGCTAATGCCACAACAGTGAAAATTTGTCAATAGTTGTAATTTGTGGACACGCTACGGGTTAAGACAGATTTACTTCAAGTTTAACCCTTAAGGCGGTAAAAATGGGGTCCAAAGTTTGTATGAAAAAAAAAAATTTTTTTGTCCGGATTTACTTGCAACTAAGAATTCGTATATTAAATCAAAAATAATTTAACACCTGTTTTAGCTTTTTTCTAATTTTAGCCGTTTAAGGGTTAAACGAGGTTGAAATGTATGAATATTTTTCGTGATGTAGTGTCAACGTCGGGCCCAAACCATTTAAGCTACAACTATGAAATTGAAACTGCAGTAGCGGTTTGTAGCAAAACTACCCACCATGAAGAAAAAAATATAATTTTAACCCGTCAAATGCCCAAACCGGGGTTCAAAGTTTGTATGAAATAAAATTTTTTTTTGGCCCGATTTACTTGAAATTAAGTATTAGTATACTAAATCAGAAAAAATCAAACACGTGTTTCAGCGTTTTTCTCATTTCAGCCAATGAAGGGTTAAAATGGGTGGAAACGTTGAAGTTTTTTTCCTGATGTAGTAGCAATGCTGGGCCCAAACCATTGAAGCTACAACTTTGAAATCTGAATGTGCAGTAGCGTTTTGTAGCAAAACTACCCACCATGAAGAAAAAAATATAATTTTAACCCGTCAAATGCCCAAACCGGGGTTCAAAGTTTGTATGAAATAAAAATTTTTTTTGGCCCGATTTACTTGAAACTAAGTATTTGTAAATTTAATAAGAAACAATTAAACACGTGTTTCAGCGTATTTCAAATTTCTGTCCACAAAAGGGTTAAAAGGGGTAGAAAAGTTTGAAGATTTTTCCTGATGTAGTATCAATGCCAGGCCTAAACCATTAAAGCTACAACTATGAAATTGAAACTACAGTAGTGTTTTGTGGCAAAACTACCTACCATGAAAAAAAGAATATAATTTTAACCCTTCAAATGCCCAAACCGGGGTTCAAAGTTTGTATGAAATAAAATTTTTTTTTGGCCCGATTTACTTGAAATTAAGTATTCGTATACTAATTCAGAAATAATTAAACACGTGTTTCAGCATTTTTCTCATTTCAGCGAATGAAGGGTTAAAATGGGTGGAAACGTTGGAGATTTGTCCCTGATATAGTAGCAATGCTGGGTCCAAACCATTTAAGTCAGAACTTTGAAATTTGAACTACAGTTGCGTTTTATAGCAAAACTACCAACCATGACGAAAAAAGTAATAATGTTAACCCTTGAAATGCCCAAACCGGGGTTAAAAGTTTGTATGAAATGCATTTTTTTTTTGTCTGATATACTTGAAACTAAGTATTCGTATGCTAAATCAGAAATAATCAAACACGTGTTTCAGATTTTTTCTCATTTCAGCGAATGAAGGCTTAAAATGGGTGGAAACGTTGAATATTTTTCCCTGATGTAGTAGCAATGCTGGGCCCAACCCATTTAAGTTACAAATTTGAAAAACTACAGTTGCGTTTTATAGCAAAACTACCAACCATGAAGAAAAAAGTAATAATGTTAACCCTAAAACGGCCAAAACGGGGTTCAAAATTTGTATGAAATTATAATTTTATTGGGTCAGATTACCTTGAAACTAAGTAGTCGTGTATTAAATCAGAAATAATAATAAAACACATGTTTCAGCATCAAAAAGGGTGGAAACATATTAAGAGTTTTCCTGATGTAGTATCAATATCAATGCCGGAACCATTAAAGCTACAACTATTCAATGAACATTTAACTACAGTTTATAGCAAATCTACCAAGCATGAAGAAAACAATAATAATGATACACCTAAAATGGCCAAAAAGGTTCAAAGTATGTTTTTTTTTGTTGGATTCATTTGATCTTTACCAATTTGGTCACACACGGATTTGGTTGACATTTGGAATAGAGATAGCTTACAAAAATACACACCCATGACTCTATTCATGCTAATTTGATAATGGTGAAAGATGTACCCAGGCAACTTCTCATAAGTCTTCGCGGACGAAGTCGCGGGCGAAAAGCTAGTAGCTCTATAAAACTTAAGTCGTTTATGATTTAGTTATACAGCGTCCAGTAGCACCTTACTCACTCTACGTAGATGGTTAAAGTGACCACTAAGATACTGCAGTGGCTAGAACTTGCCAGTTCCTATCTAGCTCTAGCATCCTTGATTTAACCCTTATATCATACATTATTTTTAACTAGTGGTTCGCCCCGAACTGTGAACTCGCGACCCCATATAAACTTGACAACCCCATATCTCGGCAACCCCTCGAACGATTTGGCTCATGTTCGAACTTAAAAATTCTTTTAATTTCATTTACCCGCCTACCAAATTTCATAACGATCCGACCAAATTTACTCAAGTTATCGTCGAACGAACATTCATACATACATACATACATACATACATACATACATACATACATACAAACGCCGGATTGTTCCAGTAGACTCGGAGAACTTCGCTCGCTCGTTCAAAAATACGAACAGGAACCATTGATATTACATGCATAACAATAGGACATTACTGCCGCGATCTGTAATGAGTGCGTTTCTGGCGCGCTTTTGATGGCCGACAGAGCGCAGCGTAGCGCAGCTCAAGGCCCTCACAGTGCGGTCAGCATTGCAGCCCTTGATGGACAAGCTGAAATGAAGGCCGAGACCGAAGGTCGAGGCCTTTATAGCGCGGCCAGCAAGGGCTGCAATGATGACCAAACTTGAGGGCCGAGAGCGTAGCTAAGCTAAGCTCGAGGCAATCATAGCGTGGCCAGAAGCGCACTCATTGCAGACCAAGGCTTGTATAGTGCTTTACTCAAACAATGCGAGTAATTAAAATATTAATTAGAATAGTAATTAACATAGTAATTTAATTAGCTTACCATTTGTCGTAGATTAAGTACTTTTTGTCGATTTTCCATTCCGCAAACTTTTTGTTGGTAAGCTTGCTTGTATTTTTCTTTTGACTTCGGTGGCAATAAATTTCCAATTACTAATTTCGCTTGATTTTGAATGTCCGGCGGTGTTAAACACATTAAATCCGAGGATTCGTCGCTTTGAGAGTTCACTTTTTCAACAAAAACACAGAAAAAAATCACTTCGAACAACGCGCGAAAAGTCGAAAACAATATGGCCGCGCTTTTTTTTTCTGTGCAATGTGTCGACTGCCAGTACCCATACAGCCTAATTCTAAATAAATACTTTTTGCACCTGATGTTTGAGTTCTATTTATGAAACAAAACTCGACATTAATGTTTTTCTGGCCGCAAAACACAAGACATTAATGAAATTCCATACAACTTTTCTGGCGCCTAATCCAAGTAGCCCGCAAGTCCGACTTTGCTCAAAGAAGGTTGTCGAATTAATGTCCACATTACGAGCTTTTTTGAGTAAAAGAAAATAATTTGATTGCATAAAACAATAAGTTTTGCAGTGGTTTAATAGTTCCCTTCCCACGCGTTTTGCAGCGTCGGCACTAGTCTTAACTGCATCATGCTCGTATCACCCCTCCCACTCAACACACCAATCAGCAAAACACCCCTCCAGGTCAAAGTGACGTCATCGATACAGGGTAGAGTGCAAGTGGCCATTAGTAGACAGTGCGGAGCACTCTCGAGGTCTCACTCATTGAGGGCCCTCATATATTGTGTCTACGGCCTCTCACTTCTGAAGGCCTGTCGCGAAACTAAGATGAGGAGTATTGGTGGTATAATACTAGTGGTTCGCCCCGAACTATGAACTCGCGACCCCATATCTCAGTAACCCCTCGACCGATTTGGCTCATGTTCGAACTTAAAAATTCTCTTGGCCTCATTTACCTGCCTACCAAATTTCATGACGATCCGACTAAATTTACTCAAGTTATCGTCGAACGAACATTCATACATACATACATACATACATACATACATACATACATACATACATACATACATACATACATACAAACGCCGGATTGTTCCAGTAGACTCGGAGAACTTCGCTCGCTTCGCTCGCTCGTTCAACAAGGTGTTACAAAAGTACCTAACTCTTTTTACAGGGTGTAACCTACTGGTCAACAGAATGTCAAATCTGTAAAATAAGTTGAAAAAAAACAATATTTGTTTATTTCCTCAAAATAGAAAAAAAATCATAACTTTTTTGTTTTTGTTATCAAAAAATATGTTTGTACGTGTAGGTGCATTTACATAGCTTTGAGTTATTTAAACATTGTGAAAGTCAATGAAAACAATATTTAAAAAAATACTTTTCTCCCGCCACATCGTTCACATTTTATTAATTTAAAAATTAACGGAACGTCATAGAGTAATAAAAATATTTAGGTGGTGATTCCTATCACCGGGTGCTATTACCCTGTAAAAAGAGTTAGGTACTTTTGTAACACCTTGTATATGTCCGATGATGCAGCGTAAATAAACAACTCCAGGGTTATTATGTACGGCTTTTACAGAGAACCTATCATATTATAATACAATAAACATGTCGAATAATCGCCGAGCTAAATATCTGAAAGGTCAGATTTAGAAGAGGCATTTCAATTTACGTGTGTATTGACAGAAAGTTTCTAATCATTTTAGCCATCGCCGGTCGCCTTTGTGGTTCCCAATAGGGGCCTGACCTCACACTTTTATTTTTGAAATTATTTATAAGCAAAAAACATATTTACAAACAGTTACAAAATACGCCAAATTGTAGTAATCTGATATCTAAAGCTCAAGGTAGATTAGATTAGATTAGAATATTCTTTATTGTACTAGAAAACATTTTATGGACAGACATTATTAATACATTAATGGTACAAATCGGCGGCCTTATTGCTAACAGCAATCTCTTCCAGGCAACCACTGACGGAGAAACTAACAGGGTCATCTCACTGGTTGCATCAATATCTAAGTACTATTGGATTGGTTATACCTTACCTAATACAGCTCAAATTGGTGCGTCTGTCCAGCATGCCACATATTCAGAATAATGGACTCGAATACTTGTGGTGATAGAATTGAATAAAATGAGCGTGCCACTAGTCGCATTTGCCTTTGTGGCCGCCCGGTCCGTATGAGCGTGTATAAGGGTGCTCCATCTGACGACCAATTAACAGTACGCTATAAGTCCGCTGAGAGCGCACCTATTACTAAAATGGAACGTTTTAGAATAGCTCCCGCGCGGTAGTGGCAAAGGACTTTATTTTCACACATGTTCCCCGAAGTTTAGGGTTGAGATGAGCTTTGTAGTTTTACACCTTTCTTCTTGTATTATAGTGACGTAAAGTGACTTCGTAGTAGAGATACCACTCGCTAACTGTGAAGGAAAACATCGTGAGGAAACCTAAGAGTCTGAAGGAAAAAATCGCCAATCCACTGTGGGCACGTGTAGAAGGAGCGCGGGAGAAGGCTTTTCCCTAGCTAGTGGGACGTGTACACTTGTACAGGGTACATCTTACATCTTTTGCTTACTGCTTCGTTTGACATAGAAGGTAAAAATGTATATCATCCATCAGTCAGCCCGTTAGCATCCAGTTGGAATTTTTCTGAGTTTAATCGTCTCTTCATGGACTGCCAGTTCTCCTCTGCAAGACACACAGGTTTTCCGGCTAATCGGACTATGTCGTCTGACCTGAAAATGATGCATTCTACAAGATATGTAATCTTGGTTGAAACATAGTTTAACTAGAAAAATATTTTTATGGAATTATCACTTTGTTCTTTAGTAAAAGTAAAGCGCGCTGCAAGCAGTTGACATTGTACATTTTCAATGTATAGGTACTTTCGCTATTCTACGTAAATTGTATGTATCCCGCATCCAGAAAAACATCACACCACTACCTACGTTGCATTATAATTACGAAGCTCAGTTCTGGGAAAACGTGTCCGCGTAGCATCTACCACTTTATTTTCGTGCTAGCGGTATTTAGAGCTATGTAAAGCTATTTCAAAGTGCAAGGAAAATTACAAAAGGTATTTGTTTTTCCATCTAACATAGTTGCATTCGGTACAGTCTCTAGCCAGACAAATTTATTTAAGTGACTAGTTGTGCCCGCGACTTCGTATGCGTTTTTACACATTTGACATTTAATTTAAATTCGACTGTGGAGGAAAACTCAAAAGGAAGGTTTTTTTTAACCCCCGACCAAAAAAGAGGGGTGTTATAAGTTTGACAGCTTTGTGAGTGTGTCTGTATAAGTGTTTATGAGGGTGTGTCTGTCTGTGGCATCGTAGCTCTTAAATGGGTGAACGATTTGGAAGCTTTAGGTTTTTCTTTTAATTTGAAAGCAGGTTTTCTAGCGAATGTTCTTAGTTATGTCTTGTCAAAATTGGCTCAGCAATTTATTAAATATGCTTATTCGAAGCTAAAATGTCGGGGGTATTTTAATAGTTAATATTTCTTAACTTGCGGTAGCAGGGCTCAAAAGAAAGCAATAGAATAAAATAGAATAAAAACCCTAATCTAAACAATACATTTATACATTTAATAATAAATATGTATTGTTTACATTAAGGTATCGCCCGTGATAAGATACCAGGAAGCTTAGCATAAGAATTGATTAGGAAGTAAAAGGGTTTATAATATGTATCTCCCTCGACGTAGAGTGGGATAGATAAAGTTATAAGCCCATAGAAAAGGTCTTACTCATTCTCATGCTAAGCCAGCAAGCAAAGCATACGGCTAATAACTCTGTCTATCCAGCTCAACAGTAAACAATAGTTATTTGTTATGCAAGACTGCAAAATTATTGTTTACGGCGAGTGCTTGTATTGAATACCGAGCGGTGTTAAAAGACCGCCAACAAAGTGGGAGACCACATACAGGGTGTTAAAAGACCGCCAACAAAGCGGGAAACCACTTATTTTCCTCATCATAAGGAACATTTTTGCCCAAGGAACTATGCCTGGGAAATCAACGGTTTCCGAGATAATGAGGTTCAAAGTCGGATTTTTCAAAACTTTTTTTGTGCAGAAATGTATTCTTAAGAATCCCCTGAAGCTCTGCAGCCCTCTCGCTCGCACTTTTCAACATTTTAATTGATTGTAAGAGAATGATTAAACTTTGGACGATAATATAGTTGCAGACATAGATAATAAAGCTATCGACATGTGGACACACTTTTGATTTCATATTCCTACTAATAAAAAAAAAATATCACTGAACTTCGGTTAAAAGTAGTAGTTCAGTAATTTATTTTTTAAACTATAAATGTGAAATTTAAAGTATGTCTACATGTCGATAGCTTTATTATCTATGTCTGCAACTATATTTTATCGTCCAAAGTTGAATCATTCTCTTACAATAAATTCAAATGTTCAAAAGTGCGAGCGAGAGGGCTGCAGAGCTTCAGGGGATTCTTAACATACCTTTTCAAGAAGCCATATCGAAATTATGAATATTTCTTACAAAAAACGACCATAAAGTTGCAACCCGCAATGTATTCTAAACATCGGCACTACAAGCTTAAGTAACATAATTTGATACCTACGCTTGCGCAATATGACTTCTGTGCGTTACACGTCCATTGCGTAAAAAATATTTTTCAAAATTATAACCTAAAAAACCAAAATAATTTCCCAGCAATAATTTATCGAAAAAGTACTTTGTTTTGGTGTCTAGTGGCTTTCGGGTCTGTTGGCGGTCTTTTAACACCCTGTATAGTCCTCATCATAACGATCATTTTTGCCCAAGGAACTATGCCTAGGAAATCAACGGTTTCCGAGATAATGAGGTTCCAAGTCGTATTTTTTTTCCGGTAATGCAATTTTTTTTCCGGAAATGTGTTCTGTATCACGTTATTAACATATCTTCTCAAGAAGCTATATCAAAATTATGAATATTTCTTACAAAAAACGAAGTTAAAATTGCAACCCGCAATGTATTCTGAACATCGGATAGCCTAGATTGTTCCCAGAACCAGGACTTATCACGGTCCTAAATTTGACTGAAAACTGTTCAGCGGTATTCGCGTGATGAGGTAACACACAGACAGACAGACAGACAGACAGACAGACAGACAGACATAGACCGATTTTTTTGCATTTTCGTATTCAGAATAGTTTACTTAGTAACCCCTGATAGTTTTTTTCTAAAAATATTCAATGTACAGAATTGACTTCGCTAGAGTTTTATTATAAGTATAGATTGTATGGACATGTTGTGATTGTATACAAGGTGTTACAAAAGTTTCAAACGTTTCAAGTTACAAAACTCTTTTTACAGGGCAATATCACCCGAAATATCAACATCCAAAATATTTTTTTTACTCTCTGACTCACAGTTGATTTTTAATTAAAAATAAAAAAGTTTTGTGGCGGGTGATTCCTAGTGATTTGCTGCTGTCCGTTGAGGAGTTCCGTTCTCCATCTACGAAGTTCTTCATCAGATCTTCGCTATTTGTGTTTTATGGGACTACATGGAAAGTAAATACCCATTCAAACAAAATAAGAATTATCAAAATCGGTTCACGTGTGGTTCACGTAGAAAAAAGTTCTGAGGTAAGTAAGAAACATAAAAAAAACGGGTCAAATTTAGTACCTTCTCCTTTTTTGAAGTCTATTAAAAAGTACACTTTTAGGCAAAAGTCGTACGCGAGTAGGTACACTGTATAATGCATCGCGGACACATGGGCGAGGCTATTAGGTGAAGTGGCTGCTGCAATAAGGGTCTTTGATACCGGCGCTCTTTCACGCACTTTGCCATTATGTGACGTCGCACTTTCGTAAGCGCCCACTTGAATTATTTAAGTGATGCCGAGGGAAATATCCACCTACTCGTGCGTGTTTATGTTCAATACAAGGTGTTACAAAAAAATCCTAACTTTTTTTACTTACAGGGTAATAGCAGCCGGTGATAGGGACCACACCCGAAATATATTTATTGCTCTATGAAGTGCCGTTGATTTTTAAATTAATAAATGTAAACGCTTTGGCTGGAGAAAATATTTTTTTAAATTTGGTTTTTATTGATTTTCACCATGTTTTATCAGCTTCAAACATTGCCAATACACTTACGCTCACAATCATGTTTGAACTAAATCCAAAAACAAAAAAACCTCTGAAAATGTTCAATTTTGAGGTTATACAATATTTGTTTTTTTTATGTATAGGCCTGAAGGATGAAGTCCGAATAAAAAAAATTGGATGCCCTGTATCAAAAAGTAAGTATCCCAAGCATCCCATTGTTGAGCATTTTTATATCGTTTAGGATTTGTCTACTTAACGAAAATTACCACCTGACTTCTTTTTCTATAAATTACGATTTAAAAAATAATATAATATGTAACTTTTATCTTTTTAATGCTACCAAGGGCACGAAATGGCATGCAAAGAGTTTGGTGTTAGGGGGAAAACCTTCAGCGACCACGAGTACGTAGGTAGATAACGTTTCTTTTACTAATTAATCAACAAAACGACTCTCGTACGTGATTAAACACACGGTCGTCCCCACCAAAGGCTGGCAAACAGCAAAAGCTCGTATGAAAAAACAAACACTTAGCGCTCAGACAAACGAGACAAACATTTTCGTGCGGCGAACGCGCAGCGGCCGCGCGGTTGCCTCGCTCTGGTGTTTAGTGATGGCAAGAGTGAACTTTGTTTGCAAGGTAGTAACGTTAAAATTTCTCGCAATCCCCTAACTGCGCGGCGACCGCTTGCGTTTTCTACTCGCTCTGTAAACGTAGCTGCTAATTAATAGTTATTTGTTATGCAAGAATGCAAAATTATTGTTTGCGGCGAGTGCTTGTATTGAAAACCGAGCTAGCGAAGGTTTCTAAAATTGAGCCACGAGCGTAGCGAGTGGTTCAAAAAAAGAAACCTGAGCGTAGCGAGGTATTCAGAAGCACGAGACGCAAATAATATTGCATTCGTGCGAAACACAAAACTTTTCATCTCACAGAAGCGAGGAAATGACTTTGTTAGCCAAGCGGGACAAACTCTATAGACAACTACTTACAGGCAAAACAGGTGAGTCAAATAAGTTCCTTTTAAAAGCATATTTTACTGTAGTTACGGCTGCCGCACTAAAGTTTTGAGCTTCGTTGGTATTAAAACCATTCGTTTTATTAATAATTTCCTGAATTTTATTTATCCAGACACAAAAATAATGTAAATAAAAGAATGTTTTTTTTTCCGGGTGCATTCTGAACTTATACCATATAAATTAAAAATTTGTAGGAGATAAAAATGAAATTAGTAATATCGTTTGAAAAAATGTATTTAACAAACCAAAACATAATTATCTATTTGATAAAACAGAAGCGCAGCATTTTTTTTATTTACTGGTATTTAAAAATAAATATGTGTACAAAATATTGAAAAGACTATAAGAAGAAACCGCGTTTCTGAATGTTCTATTCCGTGACTTTACCTTTTTAAAAGATGCTTATGCACCATTTACATTCACTGTTTTGTATAGAGAATGGGCACGAACAATCGCTTTCGCTGAAATACGCGTTTAAACGAACTATGAATGAGGTTTTATTTTCCATCGGGATCTGGCATCTACTTAAACGGCCAGTGTTTTTTTCTTTTTCAAAACCATAGGGCGCGGGAAAGACTGTCCCGGCGTCGCGTTCAAATTTCGAAGCGCACAAAAGTTCAGATAGTTTAAATCCGGCCTTTACACGATCGTAAGTTACTAGTAACAGCAAACTTTCCGAGCGTGGGAGATGAAAATATAGTTTATTTTGCCATAATAATTATCACCGCACCGCGAGGTTGCCGCGTGAAACCACTCGGTTCAAATAAACGCGCCCTTACTGCTTTCACAAAAAGGAAATTCCGACCGAAAAAAATAAACTAACTTGTCCTAACTTCCAACAAGAGTCGACTTATGTGGTTTCAGTGGTTTCGGCTTTATTTTAGTCTTAAGTCTGGCTAGGCCTTGTTGTTCATCGCATCACAATTTTTGACTGACCTAACCTAACCATAAAGTTAAAATAAATGTCAGTAGTTTCGAACCATTTTGCAATGTATGAACTCACCCGGTAATCGAGATGAATCTAACGATATCTCATTTGTTAAAATTGTTCAGGTAGTTTAGGCTATGTAAGGGGAAAAAATACACACGCTGCTGAAATCAATTCATTACTCTCCTTTTTTCTTTGCGTACCCGGGTAAAAAATACCTACATCAAGCAGTTTATTCTCAATCTACGTCGGCTTTAAACAGGGCGAAAACATTGAAAACCTAAAAAAAGGGGGATGAGTGTCATTATTATTAATAAGTCGTATTTCCGTTCACACAAGGAGTGGATGTAGATAGGGCACAGAATGCCAGCCGGCAAACTCGCTTCCCTTAATTGCCACTCCTTGCTTGTTACTATAACAATGGTACCATAGCACTTACCAGGGATACGACGACGGATCACTCCACTTGGCTTTTGTATCGTATCGCACTCGATCGCTTGTTTCGAGGATGTTATTTGCCAATTTATTGGATTACAAAACGAGTATTTCAGTAAAAAAATAAAATTCAGTTTTAAAAAGTAGATTTCACTGGCTGAATATCCAAATATAAAACTTTATGAAAAAAATAACATTTTGCTTTTATACTTTCTCTTGTGTCACTGGCCAGTATTAAAAATAATCGAGTGTTACTCGAAATGGTTAAGGGTAGACGATAGCAACGTGGCGGGAAATTCAAATTTTTCACAGTTTTTTACATTTTGTAGCTAAACTAAGCTACTTTTGTTCAGCGATTTTTCGTTCGCGGAAATAACATAGTATTCTTTTCATTAATGTAAACAACAGAACAACAATAATTCAGACGATTATGTGTTCTGGTCTACGACAAGTTTTTTGGGCAGTGCCACTGCTTCGTAGACCAGAACACATAATCGGCTGAATTACTGTTGTTCTGTTGTTTACAATAATGAAAAGAATACTTTGTTATTTCCGCGAACGAAAAATCGCTGAACAAAAATAGCTTAGTTTAGCTACAAAATGTAAAAAACTGTGAAAATGTTGAATTTCCCGCCACGTTGCTATCGTCCACCCTTAAAGAAAGCGTTTACAGACCTGGACCGGATCCTCCGCACAGTCTCCAAGAGGAAGTCTTCGGGTGTGGAGCAGTTGTAGGCCATCATCAGCAGAGGTGGCTGCACGTTCTGCCCGCGCGCCTCTGTCGCTATGTTTTTAATCAATGCAACTTTGCAAGCACAATGCACATTCATGTCGAGATATTCATGCAATTCAAACGAGTGATTAATCGATTAAAGCGGTACACTACACACAGCAGTATAGGTGGCTTACTCGGATGGTTGCGGCTTTGCCTTTGTGTAGCGTCTAATACTGTTGTAATGCTGTGAGAATTTCACAATATGTGCTTGACAATATCTGCAGGAGAATGTGCTCTTGCGTTATGGCTACCTATGTCGTAGTACGAGTAGGACATCATCCATCCAGACAATCCAGAGTTCTAGACCACAATCGGTTAGACCGCCTCTCTCGCACGCTATTATCTTCGGTAAAATTTGGTTTCTTCTTTTGTGTTGCATTTCAAATTGTGTTATAATTTAATTTATCGCAAAATCGTTGCTTTACCCACTGCGTTTAAGAATCCATGTCTTCAGTCCGTGAATGATCCGATCGACTTTGAAAAAGCTAATATCTATTGCAAAACAAGTAAGGATTATGTACGGCTACTCCGCACCAATATGTATGTGGATAGATTTTTGTGTGAGTATTTTTCCACTGACATACCGCAAATAAAGTACACCCATACACGGATGCTTGCAGCGTTCACTTCCAACCAAAACAACTGATACAACGATACTCCCCTGTTTTCAATTGTTTTGAATTGGAACCGAAACAAATCTATCGAGAACCTTTGGTTTGTTTTGTTAATTCTGCAGGGTGCACTCTGTCGATAGCGGAACTTTAAGTAGGCTGTCTACTGATCAATACAAACAACTTCTACTAGGTGGCGAAAAAATGGAGCGAAAAAAATCTCAGCTGTTTCATACATTTGGCGCAGTAATGAGTCGACCTTTTGTATGGAACAGCTGATATTTTTTCGCTCCTGTTTTTTCGCCACCTAGTACAAGTTGTTTGTATTGATCAGTAGACAGCCTACTTAAAGTTCCACTATCGACTTAGAGTGCACCCTGTATAGTGAAATGAGAACAACAACATAAATAATAATTTGTTAAGCCAAATAACAATTTTCTGCCGATCAAAATGTACCAATTTCGCATCGTATCTCAAGACAGTAACCAACAAAGATAGGTTTCAGTAGGAACCAAATTAAGCTTTTTGAAAGAAATGCGTGCAATCTCAAGCTGAACTCATATATAGACTTGGAGCCATGTACATAGTTTTTTCCAAGCTTAGGTATCTTAGCTTACCTTTTTACCAAGCGAAAATTTTCCACCGCTGCAGGCCTAACATTTATAGCCCTTACATGCTATGACTTCCCCACACTTAACCGAAGTGTCTGAGTTAATTCATAAGGAATGCATGGATGGTGTGGGCACTAAATTCCTAGTTCAGAAGGCTAACTCACGCGTGTCGTCATAATACTTCATTGCAAGTCATTCGGGCGGCAAGTGGGTCATTAATTTTATGCAGTGCTCACAGAAAACGAAATATTGGTTGTCGTAGCAGCGTAGAGGCGCGTAGCTGTGCTACGCCGCCGCACCGTAGATTCTGTCGACAGCGCTACGCACAAAAACATTGCCTCAATTTGCTGTCTGGCACTATTTTAGGCACATTAAACCAGTTTTTTGCTCTAAAATAATAATATTCCTTGATTGATACGCCGATGCAAAGAGTTTTAAAGAAGTTTAAAGCCATCGATATCGGTGATCGAATCTCGAGTCTCAAGTGGAAATGGGCAGGACACCTGGTGAGGAGGGAAGATGGCCGGTGGACAAAGGCTGTGACAGAGTGGCGGCCGAGAACTGGATGACGATCAGTCGGAAGACCAGCAGCCCGATGGTAGACGACATTGTCACAGCGGCAGAGGGTCCATGGAGCGGATGGCTAGGGACCGCGAGAGGTGGCGCGAGGGGAAAAAGGCCTATACCCAATAGTTGGCAGAGGTAGGCTGATGATGATGATGATGAAAGCCATCTGTCTCATCTGACAGGTAGGCAACGTCATATCTACTGCGTTGCGTCGATAGTGTCCGTAGCTGAATACCTTTCAGATGTTAATGTCTTCCACCTCCAGCGAGTGCAGTTCCTAGAACATGTCGAAAAGGTCTGCGGTGGGGTTGTGGGCGTTTGCTACCTACGCCCGTCTACGCCCGCTGTGCCCGCCCAGTCGGAAAACGCTGGTTAAGCCTACAATCAGTCCAACATGTCTATTCTTCTGACAAGGTGACCGATCTCGATATTTCTAAGTAAAGTAGCCCTGCTGATAGTGTGTAGTTGGCGGGCGTGGGCGAGCGTGTGATTCCTGTGAGCACGGAGCTCGCAGTTGGCTCAAGAGACTCATTTGAATTTCATATCGCCGCCGGCGCGGGGCTTAGCCCGGATCCTCTCTAACTCGGGACATTGGGGCGGTTCGCACCGAAGGTTTGTCTGACATCCCGCTATAAAACTGGCAACGTGGAAGACCGTTTTGGCGCGCGAGTTGAACAACAGTTTTTAGAACAGGTTGAAGCTCCCTGTTCGATCAACTCCCTAACATTTACTACGTCTATCCAATGAAAGTATTGATATTATTAGCTTCATTTAGTTCAGGCAAACGAATACATTCAGTCAGTGGCTATAGCGCCAGATTCGCTCGGAACACCGTGAAAAACAATTTAAACTAGGCCCTTCTCTACTAGCCAGTCTGCTACCTAGAGACAACATCACCTCCTCACGGTAGATATACATATACAGGGTGTTAAAAGACCGCCAACAAAGCGGGAAACCACGTATTGTCCTCATCATAAGGAACATTTTTGCCCAAGGAACTATGCCTGGGAAATCAACGGTTACCGAGATAATGAGGTTCAAAGTCGGACTTTTCAAAACTTTTTTTTTTGAGAAATGTATTCAGTATCTAGTTCTTAACATACCTTCTCAAGAAGCCATATCAAAATTATTAATATTTCTTAGAAAAACGACGTTAAAATTGCAACCCGCAATGTATACTAAACATCGGCACTTTAAGCTTAAGTAACATAAACTTATACATACACTTTCGCGATATGACTTCTGTGCGTTACACGTCCATTGCGTGATAAAATATTTTTCAAAATTATAACCTAAAAAACCAAAATCATTTCCCAGCAATAATTTATCGAAAAAGTACTTTGTTTTGGTGTCTAGTATGCGTGGCTTTCGGGTCTGTTGGCGGTCTTTTAACACCCTGTATGTATAGTGCATTTCGTAACACGGAAAGCACTACGTAATAAATAAATCATTACGGACTCTAATCATAGTCATGCTTCTTCTTCTATCACATCAAAAGCATCGACGTCCGTCGCCATACTTTGCGCTCCCAGAAGCATACCTACAATGCTGAAGTCTCGATACGTCTATAGCTGAAGTGAATCTTTCATGTTGTTCTACGGCCTGAGCCGTAACAAAACGATGCCAACACATAAAGACGGATTTTAAAGCGCCGAACAAATGCCAAGAGGAAAAATTTGTGCACCTATCGTGGCTTGTTTGTCTCGGTTTGATTTGCATACTGATTGCGGATTACGTGGTATTTTTTCCCTTGTTGTTTACAATGTTAAACTCGGTGGCCTACTTTCTTAGTAGGTTACAGTGAATAAAGCTACCTCGCTCATCAATATTCCTTAAATAGTTTTTTCATCTCCCATGCTCGGAAAGTTTGCTGTTACTAGCAACTTACAACCGTGTAAAACCCGAATTTAACCAATCTGAATTTTTGTGCGCTTCGAAATTTAAACGCCCTTGTTCTGCACGCCCCATGATGTAGAAAAAGAAAAAACACTGGCTGTTTCACTAGATGCCATATAATTTCATAAAAGCTTCAGAAAGAAGAGCCTCGTTTAGACGCGACTCTCCACGACAGTGCCCATTTTCTATACAAAACTGTGAATGCAAATGAGGCATAGACATCTAAAGTCACGGAATAGAACATTCAGAAACGCGGTTTCTTCTTACAGTCTTTTTAATATTTTGTACACTATATTTATTTTTAATTACAGTACATCAAAAAAATGCTCCGCTTCTGTTTTATCAATTAGATAATTATGGGTTGGTTTGATAAATACATTTTTTCAAACGATATAATTGCATTTACTTTTTACCTCTAGAAATTTTAAATTTTTATGGTGAAAGTTCAGAATGCACCCGGAAAAAAAAAACATTCTTTTAATTTTCATTATTTTTGTGTCTGGATAAATAAACTTCAGGAAATTATTAATAAAACGAATGGTTTTAATACTAACGAAGCTGAAAACTTTAGTGCGGCAGCCGTAACTACAGTAAATTATGCTTTTAAAAGGAACTTATTTGACTCACCTGCTTTGCCTGTAAGTAGTTGTCTACTTTGTTTGTCCCGCTTGGCTAACAAAATGATTTCCTCGCTTCTGTGAGATGAAAAGTTTTGTGTTTCGCACGAATGCAATATTATTTGCGTCTCGTGCTTCTGAATACCTCGCTACGCTCAGGTTTCTGTTTTTGAACCACTCGCTACGCTCGTGGCTCAATTTTAGAAACCTTCGCTAGCTCGGTATTCAATACAAGCACTCGCCGCAAACAATAATTTTGCATTCTTGCATAACAAATAACTATTGTTGGTTTTTTATGTACGTTTTTACTCGCTTATTTAACAAAACGGTTCAAAGCTGTTTACCTGCTTTGCGGATCCGCTGGATATGATTCCCAATTTATGGGGAAACAAATTGCAAAATTACCATTGAATTAGATCATGAAGATGGATTAACTAAGGGCATATGTTCAGTCAGCGACACGACATTTTGTAGTGCCTCCAAAGACCACAATTAAAAAAAAATAAAGTTCGGAACGATAAGCTTCCTCAAACAGCGAAAATTGCATTAAAACCGGCGTATAACCGATGGATTAATAAGCGCAATACAATTACCAGTGAGGGCAGTGAGTGACTAGTCCGCGGCTGGAGGGGGAGCCGGTCCGGTCAGCGATTTTTAATACTACAATCCGTGGTTACACGATTAGGGGTTTCTCTTCCGATCTTGTAACTTTACTGATGGGAATCTAACCAATCTTAAGGAAGTAAGGGTGTATGTATTACCTAATTTTGTAATAAAATCTTGTCTTTGTACAAACATGATTGAAATTGATTGATTACTAACACACAAGTCAACGTAAGTCTTTTTCTGTTTTTACGCGAGAATGAACTCCGATAGTTACACAGGAATTCAAGCATTATAATCGAAGCACCTTAAAAATCCTATCACAGACACTTATATTAGTTACGTTACACTAGAGTCAATTTAATAAAGTTGCCATTGAGACTATTGCTAGTAAACGAAACGGACCTTGGTATAATCCGCGCGGGATGAGAATGGGATGCGACTTTTTGGAATTGAGACGCGCGCACTATGCAAACTCGCGTCGAAGCAACCTTGTCAAGGTAAAATAAAGTATATTTTCAATTGATTTTGACAAGGTTCCATTCCATTCTCATCGCGCGCGGATTATACTTTGTTTGCCCACAAAGCGAGGACGCAGTGTCAATGTACAAATTGGTCGTTGTCTTGTTCTGCCGCCTCACATCTACAGAAGATAGCACCGGCTTTTGTCCCGCCACGCTCCAATCACATGGCTCGATGACGGAGATAATCTGCAGCGTTGTTGAGCAAACATTGCGCCAACAATAAACGGGCGCCGGACGCTTGCTTGTTCGGAGAATGAATATTTAGATCCGTGCCCTGAATCGGGTAACTAGCTGATTGCAATTTTGTTCCACCGTCGCTTGCTACTGTGAGGAACTGTGGAGAAAGAATAGCCAAAAACAGCTGTAGATGAAGAAATAGTTGCGAAAGTGGCATTAGATAGGTCTCACAATGCAAAGACCGGAATGCTACCCTTCCAAAATGGTGAGTATTGCCACAAGATAATAGACATCAAAATCAAAACATAGAGTCGAGGATTCGGATTTCGAATTTCGTCCCATGTCGAAACACTATTGGCCGACTGATTTCGGGGGTTCGCGCAATAATAATCCACAGACTACCCCCCGTGCCATTCCGGCCCCTGTTTTGATTCGGGAATCCATATCAAGGCACGTGATAAATCTGGATCTGCTTTGAGCGCCGCATTCCTGGCAAGACTCGTGCAGTGCGGCGCCTCGATCACGTATTTTGCAGTGATCGCTCTATCACTGCTTTACCGCTAGGTACATAATCGTATGAGGTAGTGGCCACACCAGGTGTCTGAGTTTTAGGCCCCCCAAAGGGCCCTGACATGGCTTAACGATTGTTATTAATCAACAACAACCGGGGACAACGGTTTAACATGCCTTCCGAAGTACGGAAACGCTCATTGTAATATTGCAACTAGCGGTCACCCATCCATAGACTGACCGCGCCCTAATGTTGCTTAACTTTGCCAATAATACGAGTAGGTTACGAAATTGGAATCGTCCCTTATCTTTGTGGTGCTGTTTGGAAGTTAAAATCGCTTCCTGCTTGCTAGCTACAAGATGTGTAATCAATGCATCGATGAGGGTTTAATCTGTGAAATTCCAACACAACCTATCTCTCTCGAGATTTGACTTCGGCACGGGCGGTAGGTAGCTTGGATTGCTAAAGTAGGTATCTAAGTACATCGTGAAGCAAGGAAGTGCTCATCTCGGTATTTTCACAGTAGGGAATTTGCTCTGCTCGGGACCTACCTTCTGGTGCCACGGATGAACTTTCGCTTATTTAAATGATCTAAGGTTTCGGTTGCCTTTTTTGTAGTTAGCCAGCCGTATAACTTCCAAGAACTAAAATCTTTGGAGCTGATCAAAAAGCTGCGACGAACGATTGTTGAGAACTTAGAAATTTTCGGTAGAGCTAGAAGAACTCTTACCCAAAATCTCTAGTCTCACCAATTGAGCTATCAAACTAGTGGAAATGTAAAGGATCTTTGATGGGCGGGATCTAAGAACTTTAACTTTACTGATTCAGCAACATGATATAAACAAAATTTTGTGACATAAAACATAACCCTTCTTTTGGCCAGTCGAGTATAAAATCACATGAGTAAAATCATAATGCATGCTTCTCCTTAGCCTATAGGTGATTTTTTTATACAGTCTACCCTTAGATGAAAACAAAAAAGGGAAGATACGGCACTCACCCATTACGCATGGTCCTGCAAAACTGAGTCCATGGACTCACTTTCATTCAGTCGCCGGTTGGACACTGACTTGTGTGGTATCGTACACGCGCTTCTTTGAACAGAGTTTTCTCATAAAAAAACAAGTTTAGAATGCCTTCTTGTGCATTTCTTCTGTATACTAAACACTCAAGGCGGACAAATAAGTCGGAAGGTGTCACTAATCATTCGTAAGTACACGTAAAACTAATATTTTTTCTAAAATACGCAATCATTCTCCATTTTGCACGGCCATTTTAGAGAGAGTGAGATACAACATACAAAACATGAGCGAGCGACACGATACGGCTAACCTCGCGATTTATGAATGGAAACTCGAGTTGAGGATGGTCAGCATAATAAAGTTTTTAGAAATTCTATTGACAATGACGTGCGTGGAGCCAGTCAAGATAGGGATTCCATATGCGGTTTTCCGTTACAATCAGCGAGCTTGGTTTAAATAAACTGTGTTGTGGGGGAGTTTATCTATATATATAAAAGGCTTAGGTTGACTGACTCATCACGCTACAGCCCAAACGGCTGAACCTATAAGTATGAAATTTGGACAAAAGTTGCGTTATATGGTGGAGGGTTCATTTAAGAAGCGATTTTTTTTTATTTAACCCTTAAGTTGGTCAAAATAGGGCTCAAAGTGTGTATGGGAAAAAATTTTTTTTTGGTCTTATGTTCTTAAATCTTGATTTTTTGTACTTTTTTTTTTTAAATGACTTGACACCTATTTCTGATTTTTTCTCATTTCTATGTTCTTAAGGGTTAAAATGGGTGCCAAAGTTTTTCGATTTTTTTCACCAGTTACGATCAATGCTGGAACAAAACCGCTAATGCCACAACAGTGAAAATTTGTCAATAGTTGTAATTTGTGGACACGCTACGGGTTAAGACAGATTTACTTCAAGTTTAACCCTTAAGGCGGTAAAAATGGGGTCCAAAGTTTGTATGAAAAAAAAAATTTTTTTGTCCGTATTTACTTGCAATTAAGAATTCGTATATTAAATCAAAAATAATTTAACACCTGTTTTAGCTTTTTTCTAATTTTAGCCGTTTAAGGGTTAAACGAGGTTGAAATGTATGAATATTTTTCGTGATCTAGTGTCAACGTCGGGCCCAAACCATTTAAGCTACAACTATGAAATTGAAACTGCAGTAGTGTTTTGTGGCAAAACTACCTACCATGAAAAAAAGCATATAATTTTAACCCTTCAAATGCCCAAACCGGGGTTCAAAGTTTGTATGAAATAAAATTTTTTTTTGGTCCGATTTACTTGTAACTAAGTATTCGTATACAAAATCAGAAATAATTAAACACGTGTTTCAGCATTTTTCTCATTTCAGCGAATGAAGGGTTAAAATGGGTGGAAACGTTGAAGATTTGTCCCTGATATAGTAGCAATGCTGGGTCCAAACCATTTAAGTTAGAACTTTGAAATTTGAACTACAGTTGCGTTTTATAGCAAAACTACCAACCATGACGAAAAAAGTAATAATGTTAACCCTTGAAATGCCCAAACCGGGGTTAAAAGTTTGTATGAAATACATTTTTTTTTGTCTGATATACTTGAAACTAAGTAGGTATTCGTATGCTAAATCAGAAATAATCAAACACGTGTTTCAGAATTTTTCTCATTTCAGCGAATGAAGGGTTAAAATGGGTGGAAACGTTGAATATTTTTGCCTGATGTAGTAGCAATGCTGGGCCCAACCCATTTAAGTTACAAATTTGAAAAAATACAGTTGCGTTTTATACCAAAACTACCAACCATGAAGAAAAAAGTAATAATGTTAACTCTAAAACGGCCAAAACGGGGTTCAAAATTTGTATGAAATTATCATTTTATTGGGTCAGATTACCTTGAAACTAAGTAGTCGTGTATTAAATCAGAAATAATAATAAAACACATGTTTCAGCATCAAAAAGGGTGGAAACATTTTAAGAGTTTTCCTGATGTAGTATCAATAACAATGCCGGAACCATTAAAGCTACAACTATTCAATGAACATTTAACTACAGTTGCGTTTTATAGCATGAAGAAAACAATAAAAATGATACACCTAAAACGGCCAAAAAGGTTCAAAGTATGTTTTTTTTTTGTTGGATTCATTTAATCTTTACCAATTTGGTCACACACATACACTTCCACGCTGAATCTGCACGACGGATTTGGATGACATTTGGAATAGAGATAGCTTACAAAAATACACACCCATGACTCTATTCATGCTAATTTGATAATGGTGAAAGATGTACCCAGGCAACTTCTTATAAGTCTTCGCGGACGAAGTCGCGGGCGAAAAGCTAGTAAGTAATAAAATATGTATATTTTATGTATTATGTTACCGGCCAAACCCGATTAAAAAATAAACTAGTTTCGCCTAGGCCAAACCAGTCTAACTTAAGCACCAACCAGTTTAGCCTAGGCCAATCTAGTCTGGCCTAGCAAGAATATGTACGCTCCAGGATAAACTAGTATGGCCTACCTAGCTCGAGCTGATATTGACGAATTATTAGGTACCTTTGTATGAATGTTACCATATCTCGTAAACTAAGAGGTTTAGAGCAAAAATAATGAAATTTTCGAACCCCTTAATAACCCCGGAACCAGGCCTTTTACTTCTATAGGTGTTCTAAAAACTGTCATACAGGGTTCAACATACAGGATATTCCTGAAAGTGTGACAGACAGTCGAACAAGATTTAAAATAAAGGTTAGGTCAGTAGGTTCGGTTGGCGACACGCTGACATACCTCTTTTTGTTTACGAGTGGTCCTTCAAACCGGACAAAACCGGACATACCGTAGACTTTTTCAAATTCGGCGTTTAAATGCGTCCCCTACTGTTCAGATAATTACGGCAGGTTTGTTAGTTTTAAGAAAAAGTACTAGGCTAGCATAAATAAGTAGAATCTGTATTACCCCTACTCAAATAGGGCTAGACTAGTTTGGCCTAGGCTAAACTGGTTTCTCCATACGAGCTTCGGCTAGACTAGTTTGGCCTAGGACAAACCGGTTCATCCATACGAGCTTAGGTTAGACTGGTTTGGCCTAGGCGAAACTAGTTTATCCTTAAATCGGGTTTGGCCGGTAACATATACAAAAATAAAAAAGTTATAAACCTATAAATAACTAGATGGCGCTGAATAAACATAATATTCTCAATTCTTTAATGTTAGGGTTCCGTACCACCAAATTGTGGTAAGAAAACCTCGGTGCGCGAGTCCGATTCGCTCTTGCCCGGTTTTTCTTTTAGTTTTTTGCAAAATATTTAACAAATGATTTCTCAGCTACAGTAGGTAATAAATATTTTTAGAGCCTACAGACTAGAATCTAGGGTAAAAATCTAGGCTAGACTTCTAGATAGCCCTCAAGTTGCATCTTAGCCCGTCGCTCATTATAATGTGCAACTTCAGGGCTATCTAGAAGTTTGGACCATGCTGTAACATATTATCATTATTTAAAAGTGCATTTAATGTTTACCATTAGGGAAATGTTTTCTAATAAGAAATAATAAAAATTTATTGCTTGCTGACGCTACCTGCAATATTAGCTTGGAGTCCGCGCCGCGCGCGACTCATGACCCAATAAAGAATATTGACAAAGAATTTTGACTCTTATTTCAACTAGGATAAAGATCCTGCCAGTGGGTGCGAGCTATGATTGGGCGGACAAAATTAGATGCATCGGCGCGCAATAGCGAAACATGTTCTTGTCTCGCTTGGGCTTGTTGGTTTAGCGTATCGCTTATTCACATAATTGTAAATATGATTTGAATGAGTTAAAGCTGTGTGAGTTTATGTGCATGAGTGCGTGCGAGCCCATTTTTTCACGGCTGCTAGTAAGAATGTGCCGTATCTTCCCTTTTTTGTTTTCATCTAAGAGTCTACCCTAGAATTTAATCTATGCTCTCCGCATAACGTATCTAGGAAGTAGGAACTTATCAGAAATTACCCTTCCCTTAGCGAGTAAAAATTAAGCCTTTGAAAGCCGACTCAAGTCCTCTGACACGCTCCTGTTACATTTTACGAGAAAATGATTCAAGGAGTGTAACGAGACTCGGAATACCGCCCGACCCACGTTAGAAAATTTGTTTTCTCCTCTCCTATATGAATTACGCGCCAAACCCCTTTGACGTTCTGACGCCCTGCTCACTTATTCAACTTTTTGATGTTGCGTCGGGTTCACTACACGCACCTCCACATACCTATTTCAAGACTAAGTTTTGTTCGCGGACCCGCACCCCTATGGGAAAACTTATATAACAAAACTGAATTTGTTTTCCAGTTCGCTGGCTATCAGCCTCTCAACTTTCAAGCCTGCTTGTGTAACGATCGAGTTCTTTTATTTCAAGAATTTACTTCTTAATACTTCCTTTCAAGAATAAAGAGGCACTTTATATCATAAAAAGTAGG
Source organism: Zelleria hepariella (assembly GCA_949319315.1). Lineage (NCBI taxonomy): Eukaryota > Metazoa > Arthropoda > Insecta > Lepidoptera > Yponomeutidae > Zelleria > Zelleria hepariella. Next base: position 21,868,050 of record OX439378.1, on the reverse strand, counting down.
AAGCTATTGCATAAATAAGACCTTTAATTTTTAGAAAGCTTTACCCGTCTTTTATTTTGAATTATTTGTAAAGTTAATGTCGCTTGCTCTTGCTAATGTGTAAATTTTTTCTTGTTCAGCATCGTAATGTGAACTTGCATTGGTGGTTCCCATGGCAAAAGAAAAAAACTCTTAGGATAAAATCGACCGATGTATAAACTGATAGATACCTAATGCTGCTAGGCGCGTTGGCATGTCCGAAAAGTTACATACGTATGTTAAGAACAGACGACAAACGAACTTTTATAACATTAGTGTTTTCTTTCATTTCTTACTCAGCCATCCCGTGCACACGTCATAAATGTTAATAATACTCTCTCGTAGTAGCTGTTACAATTTGCACAAACGTGACACAGTGGTTTTGTTTGACAATCTGGCTGTGCAAAAGTATTTTTTTCCCTTTTTTATTCGTTTGTATATTTGAGTAGACTTGTATTCATGAAAAAATATAAACTTTCCAAAGGGATAATTCTAAATTAATTATGACGTTAAAAATTTGCTACTTTTTGAGTGATTTCTTGACCCTCCTCCTCTTGGTTCCTCCAGTCGCTGCCACTGTATTTATTTAAATCATCTACATAAACATAGATGTTTTAAAAAAACCTGTTCTTTCAAAGATTCTATTTAAAAATTCGTAGACCTGTTTAAAAAACCTACTTTTGGCCCACCTAGATTTTCAAACCGGACCACCGTGCGCCGTCGCGAACCTAAAAGCACATTTTAAAAGGGAGCCTGAATAATTCCGCCAGAGGGCGACACCTCAGGCGGCTCGCATTTAGATAATTGCAGGATAGAGGCGCAACTTTGTTGGTTGACGCTTTTGTGCGGTCGCTCTTTATGAGTGCAGTTCGCGCGGTGTTCATTCGCATCGCTTTGATGTTCACAATAATGGCCTGGATTATGAATGGGCCATTGTCCGATGACGTGCGTGGCGAGGCGCGATGCGAGCCTATCATTTATCGTAGTTACGTAGGTATTCATTACAATCAGAAACAGCCGCTGCGGAAACTTTCGAGGTTTATCGTGATTAGGAAAGTGGTGTGCTGTAAAACTTGTTGTTTAGTGCTTTACTGTAAAAAGATTTGTTACAACAACTACAGGTTACAACAGGCAGGTATTTTTATTTCTTCTCATTCTGCAAGAGCACCTTTTAAAAGAAGTATTATTTTGTTACATATACATATAGCTCTGATTTGAGATTTGAACATTTTTTTTTGTTTTTTTTCCCGTTTGTTCAGGGGTGGTCAAAAAACAAAAATAATATGGAACGAATAGCTGAAAAATTTAAAAAACTAAAATAGGAATTTTGTGTGGAAAACGCTTTAGGTGACACAAAATTCACCGAGTCAACTAGTTAAAAATAAAATAAAATATCTTGATGATGAAAAAATATAGGTATTTTTTTTTGCAAATAAGATAAATTTCATCTGGCTGGAAAACAAAAAACCAAACTTATTTTTTTTTTTCTGTCTAATGGTGTCAAAAAAGTATCTATCGGCCAAATCGAGATTTATTAACATGAACAACTATTTTTTTAAAAGGAGGATTTACTTATGCTCTATGTTGGCTTGGTGCTGGTTTTAAAACAAACATTTAAAAAAAAAGGCAAGTGAATGTTGAGGTGAGAATAATAAAAAACATTGACTATGATTCTGAATAATAACCTTCCTCATTCCTATGTCAATTTTGATGAACAATCTGCACTTCCAATCTGAAATATATTAGTCCCAATACCACTGCTCTTCGATTCAACACTAGAACACAGAGGGAGCTTTACAAATCATTGTTCAGCCACCGCGGACATGTAACTGGCGAATGCATCCAACATACACAAATCAATTTCACTAGAGGTTCAACTCTGATACGAATTATCTCCGAATTATACACACAGGGTACAATGGTCCTATCATACAAACCTACTTGAGGTCCCAAAAGTAGATTGTTTTTTTTTCCGTTCGCCGATTATAATCAACTTTTGGTGGCCACCTATAGATCTTAAACTTTTATTCTACGACTCTGATAAAAGCACAATATATTTTTAAATAATAAAAATGTGAATAATAGCAAGAATGCAAAATTATTGTTTGCGGCGAGTGCTTGTATTGAATACCGAGCTAGCGAAGGTTTCTAAAATTGAGCCACGAGCGTAGCGAGTGGTTCAAGAAAAGAAACCTGAGCGTAGCGATGTATTCAGAAAGACGAAACGCAAATAATATTGCATTCGTGAGAACCACAAAACTTTTCATCTCACAGAAGCGAGGAAATGATTTTGTTAGCCATGCGTGACAATGACAAACAATAGACATAGGTAGGTAGGTACCTACATAGAGGTTAGTGAAATGAGTTTCCTTCTTCTTTGCTTCTTCACAAAGGAGTATGTGGCGTTGTTGATTGTTGATTACAAATCGTGTCTTCTTGAAGAGTCATAAAATCAACAACCGTTGCTAGGCAACGCTACAAGTTGAAGGAGTTCCTTATTTTTTTTTAATTAGGGCGTCGTGTTAAAATTTCGACGCGCACAAAAAAAACAAAGTGGTTTAAAAAAGGATCTTCTACGAGTACGATCGCATGTTTAAAGTAACAGCGTACTTTCCGAGCATGGGAGATGAAAAAAATACTTTGTTTGGCATAACTTATAGCGCGGAGTAACGAATAGGGGTAGGAAAGTCTGGAAAAGTGGTAGAGAGTGGAGGGGCACGAAAGCAGGCAGCGCTGAAAGAGTGAGAAACGTTCAATAAATAAAAAATATCGAGCTATTCGAAAAGTCGTTGAACAAAAGTTGTTGGAAATCACATTTAGAAGTTAACGTGTTTCGGGAAGAAAGCTATTAAAAATTACCCTAATACCCTGTAAAACGAAGCCGTTATAAAAAGTATCGTTCTTCTATTGATAGTTATGCTGTGTATGTCGAAATGGAACAATACCTACGCGGAATGTTCCAAGCCATTGGTCGCATCAAATCGATGAGTGGACACTGCACCGATTTCCCTTCCATTGGGCTTGCAGCACGCTCGCTCCCATGCCCCATTTACATTTAAACCACTCATTTGTTCGCCCGCTCCATTTACATACTTCCACTATTTGTTTGCTCGCTCCTATCCCTTATTTATATTCAGCCACTAAATTATGAGTTTCGTAAAAAAATATTTTTTAATGATTTTTGCTTAGATCGATACGGCGTGGATACGGCGCTCAGCACCTACTCTTAACGTCCTCTTTCATTGTTAGCGACGGTTAGTTGCTATTGCATCGACTCAAAAGTGTCTAAATGGACTTCTTAACTTAAAGTACATATAAGTTATAGGTACTCTGCTCACTTTGCGTGAAAAACATTGTGGCAAATTCAAAGTAATCACGATTGAATTTGGTTGCACGATTAGCGTCGTAGTGGGAGCTAGTCAAAATTAAATTAAACAAACTAATGCTCTCACACTTCCTTGCTTATTCCAGTTGCAGTGGGCATGTGATTAGAAAAATTAAACCTCACACTTCCCTGCTAACTCCAGTTGCAGTGGGCGCGATGTAAACCCCGTGCAATATATCGTGAGCCGTTAAATTCTGAATGCATGGAGCTACACAGCTCATGTTTTCAGCGTGCGAATGCCCTTTCGTCAGGATGTTATTACCATATTCATATTGTCTATGTGGAGGGGTTGTCAGGCACGAGTCGACACTCGTGGTTGGTACGCACTTTCGCTTATATTTCCCGTGCAATCATTTTACACTTATCTCTGATATCTATCTATTATCTTCGTTCGCAGATCCAGACCATGAATGAGGGCATAAGCCTGTCTACCTTTCCCTGTCAGGCCAACTACAATGGTCACATTATAAGGGTGGTACCTATTGCCACATATAATAATGTAAAGGCTTTTTTGAAATACATATTTCATACCATGAAAAATAATTCTAGGTATACTTTTTTTTTTTTTTGTTCCCCACCATCCCCTCAAGTAATAGGACCGTAACGCTTAGCCGGGACCCCCCCCCTCTCCATTCCGTTACGTAACAGGTGCTTTGTAAAAAGCTTTGGGCTACCTATAGATATATAGATAGGCATAGATAATTTTAAAGAAGAACATTATGAAATCGTGCGTTATATAACGCACCAGGCAGGACCGAAATGTTTGGCCGGACTCCCCCCTCCCTTCAATTGCGTTGCGTTATTTGTGGACGACCCCCTTGTTGTGTTATCATGCCTTCAATCTTAGGTGTTTACTATCAATTGGTAAAACAATGTTACTTTTCCCGGCAAGTGTAATTGGAAATCGGATTAATTTAACAAGCAGGCACGGCTTGTTTGTTTTCATCAGCCGCGCGCACGACATCGATTGTTCAGTTAACAATGTAGGTATGGATTTGCATCAAACCTACTGGCACTACACGCGGCACCTATGTGTGCCACTCTTAGAGGTGCGATTTCACTGATAAATCTGCCTGTCGTAGGCCAAAATGATCTTTATTAGGAGGAAATGAGGGGTGGGCTGGTGGCTTTCGTTCTAGAGTTCATACGAAATTAATTACAAAACGGGGTTCCAAAACTGGACCAAATTAAAAACAATGTTTTGCTGTTTAAATCGTATTTGTATCATTTAGTAATCTAAATACAGTCTGTTTTAATAATTTTATGGTGACTTCTGGTGTCGAAATAACTTGGAAAAAACGTAACACTAAATAGTTACACATTCATCTAAAAGTAATTGATTAAAAAATTATTATATTAAAATCAGCTGCCGGTGAGTATGTGCCACGAAAGCTTCGATGATGCCTACCTCCGCTTGTTATATCAGTGCCGTGGTTCCAATAAGCCGGCAAAATCGGCTTATGACTCATTATAGGAAAGTAGCCGTCCATACAGAGTAGGTACCTAATAATTGGCAAATGCAGGGAATAGAGTACAAAACGTAGGTACGAGGGTGAATCCAAAAGTTCGCGGCCTAACCTAGAAGGAGGTATCAAATCTTTGTAAATCTACCGTCATTTGTTAGTATGTTTCTTCGTGATTGATTGTGTGAAGTTTAAGTTCGATACTGCAAGCTATTATTTTTTTGTGATTTTTTGTTTAACGCAGTCCGACAGGATTTTTCACAATGGAGAAAATTGAACACCGTGCTGTGATTAAGTACCTCAATAAAAAAGGTCTTTCACCTAAAGATATTCATGAAGATATGGAAACAACATTGGGGGAACCTGCTCCATCGTATTCCACTGTCAAAAAGTGGGTAGCTGAATTTAAACGTGGTCGGGAGACCATTGAAGATGACCCAAGGAGCGGAAGGCCTTCAACGTCTACCACTAAAGAAAACACTGACAAAATTTGTGATCTCATCCTAGGAGACCGACGCACAGTGGTCGATTTGTACGATTTAGGCGGCCAAAACTATTTTATTCTTTATTTCAGTAATAAATACGACAACAAATGCTAATCTGGTATTTTAGAGTGAATATATATGTTTATCCCTATTCGTTTCATTGAAAGCGTATTTTTCTATACAAAAAAACATTTCTGTGAAAATATTTTTGTAAATAGCGCCAATGTTTTTAAATTTTCTTTAAATCTCCCTTTGGTGTAAAATATATATTTTGAGTTCATTTGAATTATCGAAATCGGCTTAGTAGTTTTTGATATTTGGGTTAACAATTATCACAATTTGTTAAGTAAAAGACGGCCGTACATAAAAAAAAATGTTTATTCTCTACAGTCTGCATGCCTATTGAAATTGAAAATAAAATATGGATGACAAAAAAAAGCAGTATACACTAAAATTAAATGGTCAACAGTTATTACCACATTATTATACTAAATGTTACTTACAATGTTAGGTACCGAATCATAAACAATAAGACAATATTTTATGAAAGTTTAACATACAAATTGTTATGTTACTCTTTAAAAGACAATTCTTCCTCACCGTCACTTTCCATGCATTTATCACAAGTGCCTTTTGTATTTGGCTCTGCAGGAAGCAAAAGCTCCAAAGTTTCCTGCAAAAATGGTTTTGATCGGATCTTCTTTTTTTTTCTCATTGAACTGATGAGCGGATCTGATGTCAAGAGTAACCTGTGATAAATATCAAGGTTACAGTCTTCGCGTGAAAACTTTCGAGCAAAGTTTAGACGGTATGAGCGAAAGTGCTTATTACGAGCTTCTGCAGCTTCCTCCGAAAGTTGACCAATAGGCACTAGAGAATTTTCTATAACTTTTCCACCATGTACCAAAATTTTATGCATGGTAGGAGTCATAGAATGCCAACCATATAACTCTACATACAGTTTTGCTGTCTCCATGGCGTATTCATCAAATTTCGGGACATCTATTTTGTGACCGCTTGATATGGCTTCCAAAATAACTTTAATTCTATAAATAAAATTAAAGTCTATTCCCGTTATTTCAGCAGCCGAATAATCGAATTCTGGCATGTAAAGTTGATAGGCCAAATTCAAGCGATTCTGGGTGAATTTCGTTTTTTTTACTTAAGTCATTAAAGTTTTTTGAAGTGGCTCCGCATATGTAGCATCTACTCGTTGATTTGGTGTCAGTCGCCGCATTGCAAACTTTGCCGTCCACCATGGTCATTTTAAGACTGTGGCTAACCGAGAATTTTTGCCCATTCAGTTCCAATTCCGTGGCTTTTAGGGACTTCACACTGTCCCGAACGTAATTTATTTCATCTTTTGTAATGTCTGTAGACTCTTTTATAAATCTGAATCGTATCGGGCGGCAATATCGTGGTGAAGAAGGAGTCGGGTTTTGCCAAACCATTTTTGTTTTGTCTTCGCCGCAAACAATTTGTAGAGGCACGAATGAGCTCAAAAATATATTTGCATCCGAGTCGGCGTCATTCATTAACTTTTGTTTGTATTGAGCTTGTTGTAAGGCCGAGGCGTAAGGGGATCTTGTGCCTTTGATTTGGAATGTCTTTTTTTACATTCGTTTGCGGCTGCAGGCGAATTTGTAATATCTTTTAGGACTTGCGAGGCGTTTCTTTTTCCTTCTTTTTGTAAAATTACTTGCGCTGCGTGAACTATCACTTCTTTGCCTACAGAGGAGCGAACTTCTTCTGTTTTCCTCCTTTTAGTTCTTTCACTACATTCACTGAATGTTTTGCTAGGTCGTCCTGACTTATTATGCGTTTTTATGGGCATCTCGAACGTTCCTGCTAACCATGCATCATTGCTTATAAGAAATTTTTCTAGCGTGTTGCGTGCTTTGGACCATCTCTTTTTTATTTCTGTTTTAAAATATGAAAATTTATGATTTATATACTTTTTGTCTTCGTCGGAGTCCCCGTAAGACATTAACAAATAATTTTGTAAGTATTCCAATTTGTCGTTTATTGATGGAGAGTTTTCCTCAATCATCTTATCAAAAAGATATCTGCGAGTTACTACCTCCATGCCCGAGTAACTTGATGAACCTAGAACAACGAAAAGGAATTTTAACGCAAAAGAAACAAAAAAGGAATTTTTCTCACTTTCTGCCTAAGTTAATGAATTATTATTTTTCTCGCGAAGTGGTCAAAGGTGGTGGCTATTTTTTTTGTGGTTATCTGCTCAAAGAGCTATACTATTAGAAACCATAAGGAATTTAACTCGGACGGTCTCGGAAGTACAACATTTTTACTATTGAAAATAAAAAAATGATAATATTTTCTATGAAAAAGGGCGATCTTTGATACGTTGTAACTGCACTAAATATTGATATTCCTTATCTTAATTTAAATTATATTTGAAGGAGCTTACCTGAATTTTCGACTTCCATCACTTTCACTTGTAACTGAATAATATCCAATGAAATATTCACTTTAGAATATCGGTTGCGCTAAGAGTGTCGAGAACGAACGCGTACAGCTTGCGCGACGATCAAGTTCCGACTACCTGTGGGGGCGCGCACGCAGTTCTAGGAACTGGGGAGGGGTGGGGTTTGGGCAGTCGGGGTGTCTATTTTTCCGGGAATCAATTTGTTTTGTTATAAGTTAACTTTGAGAAATGGACTTTTGGCCGCCTAAATCGTACAAATCGACCACTGTGCGACGATTGACCATTAGTAGGATAGCTGAGATCACAGGCATCAGTTATGGCCGAGTGCAAAACATTATAACCGTAGAATTGGGGTTCCATAAGGTTTCTGCTCGCTGGGTCCCAAGATTGCTTTCAGCTGACCAAAAACGAGTTCGATTCACAATTTCGCGTGACTGTTTGGAACTTTTTGAGGCAGATGCTGACGATTTTATGTCTCGTTTTGTTACCATGGATGAAAGCTGGGTTCATCACCATACTCCTGAAACAAAACAGCAATCCAAACAGTGGAAAAGATCTGGCTCACCCACGCCGAAAAAGGCCAAGTGCGTTTTGTCAGCCAACAAAGTCATGGCATCTGTTTTTTGGGATTCGAAGGGAGTTATTTTATTTGATTATTTACGTAAAGGTAAAACTATAAATTCACGCTTTTATTGTAACCTTTTACGAAAACTTCGCGAAGAATTAAAAGAAAAACGGCCGGGGATGTTGCGTAAGAGAGTTTTGTTTCATCAAGACAATGCACGAGTTCACACTTCGGTTGAAACGTTGGCTGTGATCCATGAATGTGGTTACGAGTTGCTGCCCCACCCACCTTATTCGCTGGATTTAGCCCCCTCTGACTATCATCTCTTCCCAAATTTAAAAAAACACTTGGGGGATCGAAATATTCGACTAGAGAGGAAGTGATAGTCGCAGTTAATGACTATTTTGAGGACCTTCGGGAATCTTTTTTTTTCGAGGGTATAAACAAGTTGCAGGTCAGGTGGAACAAGTGTATTGATCTAGATGGAGACTATGTCGAAAAATAAAAATATTTTTGAACCCACTTTTCTTTCATTTTCACGGTCGGGCCGAGAACTTTTGGATTCACCCTCGTATAACTTATTATTAGTGACTGTGACTTCAACTCACTAATGTACATTTATATTCGTACATTCGTACATGAATGTAACTAGCCACCTAAGATTCAAAAGATGCAGCATGTTTATACAGGGTGTTGTTTTGGTTAGCGACACCCAACTCAGGGAAGTTAGTTTTAGTAACGCTGGAAACTAAAATATTTTTTTGGGTAGGTATTTTTCACTGTTTTTGTATTTTGTATTGTGTAAATAATCACCCCTGAATCGGGTGGCCCGAAAGCCACGCATGGTACTTTACACCAAATAATAGTTATTTGTTATGCAAGAATGCAAAATTATTGTTTGCAGCGAGTGCTTATATTGAAAACTGAGCTAGCGAAGGTTTCTAAAATTGAGCCACGAGTGTAGCGAGTGGTTCAAAAAAAGAAACCTGAGCGTGGCGAGGTATTCAGAAGCACGAGACGCAAATAATATTGCATTCGTGCGAAACACAAAACTTTTCATCTCACAGAAGCGAGGAAATGATTTTGTTAGCCATGCGGGAAAAACTCTATAGATAGACAACTACTTACAGGCAAAACAGGTGAGTCAAGTAAGTTTCTTTTAAAAGCATATTTTACTGTAGTTACAGCTGCCGCACTAAAGTTTTGAGCTTCGTTGGTATTAAAACCATTCGTTTCATTAATAATTTTCTGAAGTTTATTTATCCAGACACAAAAATAATGTAAATAAAAGAATGTTTTTTTTTCCGGGTGCATTCTGAACTTTTACCATATAAATAAAAAAAATCTAGGAGATAAAAAATTAAATAAGTAATATCGTTTGAAAAAATGTATTTAACAAACCAAAACATAATTATCTATTTGATAAAACAGAAGCGAAGCATTTTTTTTATTTACTGGTATTATAAAATAAATACAACGAGTTACAAAACATCCTAACTCTTTTTACAGGGTGTAACCTACTGGTCAACAGAATGTAAATTCTGTAAAAAAAAAAAATATTTTATTTTATAACCTCCAAATTGAAAAATTTTCATAATTTTTTTGTTTTTGGTATTAGCTAAAATTTAAAAATATGTTTGTGGGCGTAGGTGCATTTGCACAGCTTTGAGTTGTTGAAACATTGTGAAAGTTCATGAAATCAATATTTAAAAAAATACTTTTCTGCCGCCACAGCGTTCACATTTTATTAATTTAAAAATCAACGGAACGTCAAAGCAAAAAAAAATATTAAGGTTGTGATCCCTATCACCGGGTGCTATTACCCTGTAAAAAGAGGTAGCATCTTTTGTAACACCTTGTATAGTGTACAAAATATTGAAAAGACTATAAGAAGAAACCGCGTTTCTGAATGTTCTGCTCCGTGACTTTACCTTTTTAAAAGATGCTTATGCCCCATTTACATTCACAGTTTTGTATAGAGAATGGGCACGAACAATCACTTTCGCTGAAATACGCGTGTAAACGAACTATGAATGAGGCTCTTTTTTCTGTCGGGATTCAGCATCTACTTAAACGGCCATTGTTTTTTTCTTTTTCAACACCATAGGGCGCGGGAAAGACTTTCCAGGCGTCGCGTTAAAATTTCGAAGCGCACAAAAATGCAGATAGTTTAAATCCGGCCTTTACACGATCGTAAGTTACTAGTAACAGCAAATTTCCGAGCGTGGGAGATGAAAAAGTACTTTTTCATCTCCCACGCTCGTCGGATACCCCTTTTTGTTCGATTGGCGCCCTTATGCCGCGTGCGGTAAGAGCTGCCATGGGGTATCTGTGACTGTGGCCGACCGTACCTACTTCTTCGCAAAATGATAAACTACCAAAAAAATATGTACACACGACAGCACGTCAGAGTGTACACTTTTGTTGTAAAGTCGCCCGTAACGTATACGAGTAGAGAGTGCTAGCGTTTAAGGGTTGACGTGCTGTCGTGATACTCGACAGCACGTAGATGTTTACACTTTCCCATACTTAATAACGTATCATGTGAATAGAGTGCACGTGTGTAAGCGTCTACCTGCTGTCGTATGTACCTTATAATGGCATGGGAGCCTTAAGTATTTGTTTTTATTTTAATTTAATTATTTATGTTTAAAGTGAATATAAAACTGAATATTCTGTTAATGTTTCAAGAGTCTACCTATTGCCGTTGTCAATATCGAGCAAAAACGAGCAAAAAAATCACGTTTGTTGCATGGAAGCCCCTTTACATATTTATTTCATTCTGTTTTTTAGTATTTGTTGTTATAGCGAGCGGCAACATTTTATACATAATCTGTGAAAATTTCAACTATCCCGGTTCATGAGATACAGCCTGGTGAGAGACAGACAGACAGACTGACCGACAGCGGAGTCTTAGTATTAGGGTCCCGTTTCGCACCCTTCGGGTACGGAACCATAAAAAGCACTAAACGACCTTTCTACGCTTATACTAATATAAAAGTTTTCAAAAACCCGTGTTTTGTTCTCAGTATCGATGTATCGATACATTCCTGTTTTTATTTGGTAACTTCCATCTCTTATCAGTGTGGTCATATACAAATTATAATTTTGTCTTTCGATTGGTTCAATCTTTTGGCTCAGTTTCGCTATTAATCCGGGATTTTTATCACGGATGGTATTACTATGAGGAACTTTCGCCTTATGGATGCGTTCCAATTATACAGTTAATGTGACGTCACATACCAATGCGTTCAAAATATCTTCTCATGTGACTTCACAAGAGTCTAATGAAAGTCGTTGGGTTTTCTCAATTTATCTAAAAATATAATGGTTTAAAAAAATAATTAAATACTCCAAACTGTTAGGGGAGCCTATTCCTCGAAATGGTTTTGGAATCAGCGGCCTTGTCAGAAATAAGATCTAGCCAATTGAATACATTTATGCAAAAAAAAAGTTTTGAAAAGTCCGAATTTGTACCCCATTATCTCGGAAACCGTTGATTTCCCAGGCATAGTTCCTTGTGCAAAAATGTTAATTATGATGAGGACAATACGTGGTTTCTCGCTTTGTTAACACCCTGTATAAAATTACTTGGCCCTGTTTCCAAGGTTTAAGTTTTTATGCCAGATTCATAAACGAATTGAGTCAAAGCGATATTTACTTATGTACCTAGATTATTTTACACAAACCTTATTTCTTCTCCATGAACCACTTCCAAGAGTTAAAACCTGTCTAAACACAAAAGTGTAGAACGAGGACACACTTTCTGATGCTGTTTAAGTTAAACCCTAACAGGGGCTTTCGAGTCCGGCTTAGTTTTAGGAGATAATGGTGGAATTGGGTCGGGTCAAAGAATAACTCTGATAGAAAGCCTTTTCGTAGCATTTTGTGGGACTAAGGTTTGGGAATGAGATAGAAAGAGAGAGAGAGAGAGAGCGAGAGAGAGAGAGAGAGAGAGAGAGAGAGAGAGAGAGAGAGAGAGAGAGAGAGAGAGAGAGAGAGAGAGAGAGAGAGAGAGAGAGAGAGAGAGAGAGAGAGAGAGAGAGAGAGAGAGAGAGAGAGAGAGAGAGAGAGAGAGAGAGAGAGAGAGAGAGAGAGAGAGAGAGAGAGAGATGGAGAAAGCCATTAGACCATAGCAACGTGGCGGGAAATTCAAAATTTTTGCAGTTTTTTACATTTTGTAGTTAAATTGAGCTATTTTTGTTCAGCGATTTTTCGTTCGCGGCAATATCATAGTATTCTTTTCATTATTGTAAATAACAATAATTCAACCATTATTTTCATTCGATTTAGTGTTCTGGCCAACGAAGCAGTGGCACTGCCCAAAAAACTTGTTGATGAGGTTTTTTTAATTTAAGGTGGGAACCTTAAATTAAATCTTGCTTCTAGGTGCTTATTCTATAAAATAAAACCACACAGTTGCTAGTCCTCAAAACTGGAAGGAAATTTAAAAATTAAAATATATAATATACAATGTGTTACAAAAGATGCTAACTCTTCTTACAGGGTTATGGTACCTGATGATAGGGATCACAATCAAAATAATTTTTTTAGCTCTATGAGGTTCCGTTGATTTTTAAATAATTAAAATGTAAGCGCTGTGTGTGACCGGAGAATGGTATTTTTAAAATACTGTTTCCATAGACTTTCACTATGTTTTAACAGCCTGAAGCTATTAAAATACAGCTAAGCAAACAACCATATTTTTTAATTGGAGCTAAATCCAAAATAAAAATGTTGTGTTTTTCAACTTTTTTTTGCAGATTTGTCATTATGTTGACCAGCAGGTTACACCATGTAAAAAGAGTTAGTATCTTTTGTAACACGTTGTATAATAAAAATAAACTATTTTTTTAATAATTAATAATATATTTATTTCGATAAAAGCTGATAAACTGGGTTTGAAGACTAGCGACTGTGCGGATTTTTTTTTACAGAATAAGCACTGAGACATGTAGTATAGTAGCAGACATTATGTTTTAGTTTCAGAGTGGATATTATTACAGTGACGGATCGTACCGATATATTTAATCTTTTCATGCTAGACCTAGACTACATATAAAAGTAAAGAAATACTTTAAACAACATGGATGCACTGAGTGCTGGTGACAATGGCATGTCTGTGGACGGAGGCATAAACCAGTAGTAAGAATCTTGAAGATCTTGTGTGTGACTTCTCCTCAGCGTATCGATGGAAGAATGATGACTAATTTCTCAGCTGCCAGAAACACATTTTGTGACTGTGATGCTCAAGGCAGAAAACGCACACGTGTGCCTTAAACTCGGTGACATTCTGAAGATTATGACATCGGTTTTTGCACTTTCTAACTCAGGACGGAATACTTCAGAAGGAAGAAGGATGGGGCTGATACAAAAGATCCCACTGGGTCAAAGTGTCTAGGGATTTAAGCCTGGCCCCGTATTCATAAGATTAGATAATAATAGATAAGGTGCCAAAAAGATTTAATCAAACTGTACCTCTGGAACAGCTACTATCCCCGCGCAGCGTACCACAACGATAATGGAAATTGAAAAGCGGATTTACCCTGTACCACTATGCGCTACTAGGGACGTTACACACACATGCACTTTGATGCCCTTTGTCAGGATTTCAGGATTTGGGACGTGACTTGATCACATTCGGGATGATGCATTAGTACATGGCACATTGACTGGCTGATTATTGCTAGTTGATCTGCTAAAATTAGTGACCGGCTAGAATCGAATCAGTGAAGATTTTGATGCCCTTTGTCAGGATTTCAGGATTTGGGACGTGACTTGATCACATTCGGGATGATGCATTAGTACATGGTACATTGACTGGCTAGTTGTTGCTAGTTGATCTGCTAAAATTAGTGACCGGCTAGAATCGAATCAGTGAAGATTTTCATCGATATTGTTTGCACATGAAAGTTCATGAACAAATATCATTGACATTAGACCACCAGGCTCTTAAAAAAGTTGTTGTAGAGATGAAAATGTAAACAAAATCTCAGCGGTTAGAAGTTTCAAGTGCGAGTTCCTAAGCCTCGTTATGAATACCTGTCATAATCATCCATCACTATCATCCAGTGGCCAGTGGTGATTGAAGAAGTCGCATTCGAACGCGTCAAACTATGCATCCTGTTCCACACAAAGGATTGTACGAGTTTATGAGTAGGTATTACCTTAATTCACTGAAACGTGCAAGGTGCACAGAGACAAGGACCTCAAAGAGAATTTATCCATGAAATGAGCTCTGCACTTCATGGAATTGACTGTTGCAACCTTCCTCGGAATACTAGCATTCAATACTCAACGAGAGAATAAAGAGAGTATGGAACAATCAGAATGTCAATTGTATGTAGGTATGCGATTATTTTATCTTCCTACATCACGCTCACAGACGCCTCTTGATAGCGCTTGATTTCGCCTGTAATTAAGACGTTGCATAGCAACACGTCACACATTCCAACATCTTCCAACATTTTCTTTCTCTCTCAACCTCACAGGAATTGGTGGGAAGTAGGTGCAATAAAGCCCACCCAAACGGCGGGCCGGCGAATAAATCGCCTAATGGCCGCTGGCTCGAGACTCGAATAATTCACACGCCGAGTGCCTGTAACCTCTCCGTGGAGCCTCCATGCTCGAAACAAGAGGGCACTTACAGAAGGTTGGACAATCTACTATCTTAAAAGGTGTGTACCACCTTCAGTGGTCGTCTGCTAGGTACTGTTCGTGCCACCGCGCCGCTGAATTGGAAATCTTGCCCCATGCGCATCAGCATCAGCTCATCTCAGAGGCATCAGCTGTAGGGTCTTGGGTACCTATGTCTTCTTGGTGGTGTGGTCAGTGGGGCTCCGAGCTGATGGAGTCAGACGAGTACAGACTAACCGAGCGAGTAGCCAAATCCTGACTGGGCGCGCCGCCATACCGAAATGACAGAGCATTTGCCTTGCGCGGCAGCCTTGTCTAGATACTCGATCAGTCTGTACGCACCAAAGCTGTGTAAGTTAAAAAATTTTTTTACCACTTTTTAAGCGCTGAACCGCCATCTATGTGTGTGGCTGAAGCCGTACGCACAAACAACGGCTCCCTTTTGCATGAGGAGCAAAAAGGGCAGGAGACTCTATGCGTCAGTATTATAGACAGATGTGTTTGTAGCTCAATATGGGTTCTACAGATTCAGTCTTATCTCAAAGCACGCCATATTCATGACGAGTTGCCCCTAGAGGATACCTAATTACCGGACCGGGCAGGCTGCAAATTGATATTCGATGGGCGTCGTTGTGTGTGCGCAAAAGCTTCTCTCACTGTCTGCTGAATGAAATGACACAAGAGGCAGTATTGGTCTCCATGGAAATGGCCAAAACGCGCCCTCAAAGCTACGTTGACACGATGCGAGATTTCACGCACGAGGAGCATGCCGCCTTCTCGAACGAGAAAACTCGCCTTCGTGAACAGAGTTTACGAGCTTTCGAGAACCGACAACACGATACGTGATTACATTCGAGAAGCATTTTTCGAGCCAGAACTCGCATCAACGTAGCTTTACCTACGCATAGTGAACCTGGGTATGTCTCAGAATGCAGGTAGTAGGTATCTTTTGTGTGGACAATCGTAGGTATTTCTGACCAAGTGAGCGTAGGTATTATTTTAAGGATATTGCTGGTCTATTCATATATTGTTGCAAAAGCACCTTCAATCTTCATGTCACTATTCATAACAGGGTGATAGGAATAGTAATAAAAAAAAGAAAGAAGGGAAATGTTTGCCGAACAGGCTTTCCGTACTTTTTTGTGTCCTGCCTGTTCAAGGTATGAACAATAAAAGCCGGTAAAACTTTGTTGTGAAAGTGATTCTTGGAATACACTCGGTGTCTCAATATACATTATGTAGGCGGAAGATATAAAAGTACTTTGATGTGTATTTTTTTGTTTACCAACTTTGTATAGGTACAATGTTTATTTTTAAGCTGACATAATAAAGTTGTGGCGGCTATCATCTTACTGACACGCTAGCCGCTCACACTACATCGACTACTCGGAAGCTATTCTATTATAGTGCTAGGGACTTATTTCAACGGACAAGTATGCTCCGGGGCATATCTGATGCAGAAGATCTCCCTGGCAGTTCAGCGTGGTAACGCTGCAAGCGTCATGGGGACCTTTGGATCGGATATGGCCCGGGGTGGTTTATTTGAGTAGGTATTGGCTTATTGTTATTATATATTTTTTTTGTCATGTTTTTTGTGTTTTATTATTGACATTATTTCTTTTATTTTTATTTTTTGGACGAAGCATAATGTGAATTAATGTAATTATGAAATTTGGTGCATGGTTTTTAGTTAGAATAAATTATATAAAATAATAAAAACTTGTAGTATGCTTGACTAGCAATTTCTTCTCCTTTGACCACAGATAAGACAAGGTCGCGACGAAGCAAACGAATCAGCGGGTTTCATCACGATGTTTTACTTCATAGCAGTCTACCTCCCCAGCAAAATTTTGACAATTACTTATTTCACATTTGTGATATTTGGAATCAAGTAAATGAAACATTAGGTACAATAGGCACGCTTAATCAATTGTTACAAATAAAAAAATATATAAAAAAACAAGCACGCTACAGATAAAAAAAAACGCTGTCAAAATATTTCAAGTATGGAAGTTATTTCAAATAATACCACTAGATGTCAAAAGCTTAGTTAACAAACTTGCACAACTCTTTAGTTCAAAGTAAAAGTTATTGTTTTAAACTCATCAATTCCAACTCGCCATTACTCATGTCGTTATGGCGCGTACGTTTACTTATCGGTGTTTATTGAAACTCGAGCGGGGCGAGGAGTTCGCTCCTTTATTTCTCTTCTGCACGACTTGCGAGCTATAAATCCGCTTGGAACTTCTACAATGGAGGAAAAAGCGCACAAGCGATTCAAATAGAAGGTCAGTTAGTATACAGGGTGTTAAAAGACCGCCAACAGACCCGAAAGCTACGCATACTAGACACCAAAACAAAGAACTTTTTCGATAAATTATTGCTGGGAAATGATTTTGGTTTTTTAGGTTATAATTTTGAAAAATATTTTATATTGCAATGGACGTGTAACGCACAGAAGTCATATTGCGCAAGCGTAGGTATAAGTTTATGTTACATAAGCTTGAAGTGCCGATGTTTAGAATACATTGCGGGTTGCAATTTAAACGTCGTTTATTGTAAGAAATATTCAGAATTTTGATATGGCTTCTTGGGAAGGTATGTTAAGAACTAGATACTGAATACATTTCTGCAAAAAAAAAGTTTTGAAAAGTCCGACTTTGAACCTCATTATCTCGGAAACCGTTGATTTCCCAGGCATAGTTCCTTGGGCAAAAATGTTCATTATGATGAGGACAATACGTGGTTTCCCGCTTTGTTGGCGGTCTTTTAACACCCTGTATGTACTCACTAGTATGCTACTGATTATTACTACATACTACTACAGTGTTATGAAAGCAATGCTAAAAGATATTATTATAAGGTACGTAAAAAGTATAATATTTACGTTTTAAAGTATTCAAAAGTAAAGAACATATTGATTAACTACTAAATAAAAAAAAAATATACGGGGGCATTTCAGCTTCAAATAAGCATGTCTCATAAACGGCTGAATCGATTTTGATAAAACATATCTAAGAACACTCGCTAGAAAACCTGCTTACAAATAAATAAAAAACCGTTTTTAAATACAGACATACAGAAAGATAGAGACAACACAGTCAGACACACACATAGACAGACACAAACACATAGCGGTCAAACTTATAACACCACTCTTTTTTGGTCGGGGGTGGAAAAACTAATGTAAAGTAGGTATATTATTTTATTATGAAATAGTTATTTGTTATGCAAGAATGCAAAATTATTGTTTGCGGCGAGTGCTTCTATTGAATACCGAGCTAGCGAAGGTTTCTAAAATTGAGCCACGAGCGTAGCGAGTGGTTCAAAAAAAGAAACCTGAGCTTAGCGAGGTATTTAGAAGCACGAAACGCAAATAATATTGCATTCGTGCGAAACACAAAACTTTTCATCTCACAGAAGCGAGGAAATGATTTTGTTAGCCAAGCGGGAAAAACTCTATAGACAACTTCTTACAGGCAAAACAGGTGAGTCGAATAAGTTTCTTTTAAAAGCATATTTTACTGTAGTTATGGCTGCCGCACTAAAGTTTTCAGCTTCGTTGGTATTAAAACCATTCGTTTTATTAATAATTTCTTGAAGTTTATTTATCCAGACACAAAAATAATGTAAATAAAAGAATGTTTTTTTTCCGGGTGCATTCTGAACTTATACCATATAAATAAAAAAATTGTAGGAGATAAAAAATGTAATTAGTAATATCGTTTGAAAAAATGTATTTAACAAACCAAAACATAATTATCTATTTGATAAAACAGAAGCGAAGCATTTTTTTTATTTACTGGTATTAAAAATAAATATAGTGAACAAAATATTGAAAAAACCTGAAAGAAGAAACCGCGTTTCTGAATGTTCTATTCCGTGACTTTACCTTTTTAAAAGATCCTTATGCCCCATTTACATTTACAGTTTTGTATAGAGAATGGGCACCAACACAGCCTTCTTTATCTCTCAAGCCGTGCTGTGCAAGCCTGGCAACGTCGCCGGGTTCATGGTATAGACAATACACTGCCTGTCAGAAGCCATTATGATAGTACGACCAAGTTACAACTAATCCGAGTTTCACTAACTTCAACTCTGGCTGGAAACCATTAATTTTAGTCACATAATAATACGCGGCTAAATAACATGGCAGTTATGCCGTTTGTTTTTATACCATGTTTCTTGTAGTTTTAAGTTAGTTGGATAATACGTCATCTTCATTTGACGTGAGGATTTGTTTTGATTTGTTGTGGCTGATATTGTGAGTGAAAAATAAGTAATTTATTAGTTATTCATTGCTTTAAAACAGCCCAACTTGACTTGCCAGCTTAAGGTGTGTTTTTAGAGTATTTTCATAGTTTTAGTTACGATTTGTAGTTACAATTTGATCCTATAGAACCAATCGTAACAAAACATTAAAACATGAGTTTATTTTCAAATGCCTCGCCGGTGTTGTGTGGCCTGGCCGTAAGTCGAATTACGACTCAAGCCTAAAGAGAGGAGAAAGACCTTTATCTACGTTTCCTTTCCCACGGGATAACGATTTATTAAGTGGCTGAAAAAATAATTATTAGATAGTCTTACAAGGCAAACAACCGGTTCACACAGTCCTTAAATGCGAGGTTGCCATACTTAATAGCATGGCTTGAGAGATAAAGAAGGCTGTGGCACCAACAATCACTTTCGCTGAAATACGCGTGTAAACGAACTATGAATGAGGATCTTTTTTCGGTCGGGATCTGGCATCTACTTAAACGGCCAGTGTTTTTTTCTTTTTCAACACCATAGGGCGCGGGAAAGACTTTCCCGGCGTCGCGTTAAAATTTCGAAGCGCACTAAAATGCAGATAGTTTAAATCCGGCCTTTACACGATCGTAAGTTACTAGTAACAGCAAACTTTCCGAGCGTGGGAGATGAAATAGTTATTTGTTATGCAAGAATGCAAAATTATTGTTTGCGGCGAGTGCTTGTATTGAAAACCGAGCTAGCGAAGGTTTCTAAAATTGAGCCACGAGCGTAGCGAGTGGTTCAAAAAAAGAAACCTGAGCGTAGCGAGGTATTCAGAAGCACGAGACGCAAATAATATTGCATTCGTGCGAAACACAAAACTTTTCATCTCACAGAAGCGAGGAAATGACTTTGTTAGCCAAGCGGGACAAACTCTATAGACAACTACTTACAGGCAAAACAGGTGAGTCAAATAAGTTCCTTTTAAAAGCATATTTTACTGTAGTTACGGCTGCCGCACTAAAGTTTTGAGCTTCGTTGGTATTAAAACCATTCGTTAAACAACTGTACCGCAATTCGAAGCCTCATTATATGAGAGTGGCAGCTCTTGCTTCTCTCTGATTGGTCGTTCGATATGTCTGTCCCTGTCTAACATTCCCCCTCCTCGTCCCTCCACCGGGCAGCCCTTCCTTTATAAATAGGATGGGGCCGCTCGGCTAGCTCATTGGCGTCTTGATTCTTCGCACAGAGCGGTCGTTCGCAGAGCTCCATCAACCGGTGAGTGCTCGAATCATTTTTTAATTTAAAATATAAACGGTTTTTACCGTTCGAGAATTATTTCTTCAGATATTTTTTCTGTCCAGTGTCTTTAATTTTTTCGTTGTCGTTAGTAACTATTCCTAATTATAATAAAAGTTCAGAATAGTGCATGTATAAGTAACATTGATATATTTTTTTGTCACCCACGTGGGTAGGCGTAAACATGTCATCGCCGCCCGAACAAGAGCGAGATGCGCCGGCGCCACCGTCCGGTCCGCCACGTGACGAATTTTCCGTTCCTAGGAAACGAAAATCGTCGTCTTCTAGAAGCGACAAGAAACTTAGTCGATCCGAAAAAATTGAATTGATGCTAAATACACCCACAGCTCAAGTTAGTGGTATCCAACAATTTTTATCGCATAAATACCCGAGCGAAAATGTTGATGAGATCAATAACGAGATAGATAACGACAACGAAAGTGTTATTTCTTTAAACGTTAGTGATGATTTGTACAATGACCTAGAAATGCAGGTATGTCCTAGCCCGGCGCCCGCGCCGCCCGCGCGGCAAGAAACAGAATTTTCTCTGTCTGTCAATACTGTCCTCAAAGAACCGGCGATTCCCCAATCGGACCCCGGTAGGGTGGATCGCCTTAAATCCATTCAGCATTTTGAAACTAAGTACTGGTCGGACATAAGGTATTCAGACGCACAGAAAAAATATTGTTCTACCCCCGGGTTTACGGATTTAGAGTGCAATGACGAACTTAAACCTTACGATAAGTTTCCCAACCTTTCGCTCACCGAAAGGGGATTTGCCGCCATTACCCAGGGTCTGCTCAAGCAAAAGGAAAGTTTCGAAAAAGGCTTTCAGGACCTTATGTCGTTTTTTAAAACGGAACAATCCTTGACTTTGGAAAGTATCGAAAGTAGGGTAAATGAAATCTTCGCACAAGGGGATTATTTGACAATTTCCAACGATCTTTTACAAATGTCATGCGGCCATCGCGCTGACATGATTCAACAGCGCAGAGACGCAATTTTACGATCAGTAAAAGACAAATATGTAAAAGCTACTCTACGCAAGATACCACCGTCTTGTGACGATTTATTTAAAGCAGATGACCTTACGTCGACCCTGGATAAAAATGGCGGCATATCAAAGGTACTTTGGCCTACGAAGGCACAACCTTCGGCCTACAAAGGTTTCCCGGCTACGCAAGCCGCTACAAAACAACCACGAACGCCTGCGCAAGGCACGTGCAATGCACAAACAAGCTACAGTAATAGCTATAACCTTCCGCCAGCGCATGGCGCCGTTTTCCACCCGTACGCTTTTCCTCCTGCGCAAGGAGTGCTTCCGTACTTTAACCAGCCAAGAATGCCCGCGCAGGGCCAACCCTTTCGTCCCTGGCGCCCCAAAGGCCCGGATAATACAAATTTTAGACAGCAAAAGCCAGGGCCAAGCCGCAGAGGCCAGCCCAAGCGCAAGTATTGACTCGCATTTCCGAGCCGGCCGTCTCCAGAGCTACCAGCAAGCCTGGAGAAAGTTGTCAGCACCCCCAATGCTGCTAAAAATTATTTCCGAGGGATACCGAATCCCGTTTCACAACAAAGCCCCGCTCCACATGCCAGGGACGGGAAAAGACGTCCATACTACTTTCTCGAAGGATATGGCAGATCAAATCCAGGCAATGAAAAATATGGGCGTATTAGAGAAGGCACCACTTTCTCCCAGCTTCCTGTCCAGTATTTTTCTGAACAAAAAAGAGGACGGATCATACCGGCCCATTTTCAACTTACGCCGACTCAATCTATATGTGCGCTTGACCAAGTTCAGGCTGATAAACCAACAAAGAGTGCCCAGTTTCTTGCAACCAAACGACTGGTTGGCCAAGATCGATCTTTCCAACGCATATTTCCATCTGAGCATAGCCGCCAGTCACAGGCGATACCTCAGACTAATTTTTCAAGGCCAAGTCCTGCAAATGACTAGTTTACCTTTCGGGTTAGCGTCGGCACCAAAAATATTTGCTTGCCTGACCAATTGGGTCGCCCAGGTCTTACGGGATCAAGGGATACGAACGCTAGTCTATCTAGACGATTTTTTATTGGCTCACCAGTCCAAGGAAACCCTAACATCGCAAATAAAAGACACCGTAAGGTTACTAGAACTCCTGGGCTGGCAAATAAATTACAAGAAGTGTGTATTGGTCCCACAGACGGACATTCAATACCTGGGCGTGAGATGGGATCCCCATCGGAATCTCAAACAACTTCCATTGCAAAAGCAACGTTCGATAAAAGAAAAGATATCACGCATGCTGAGCAAGGGCAAGGCAAACCTCAGAGAAACCCAAAGCCTTATAGGTTCACTCAATTTTGCGAGCATAGTAACTCCTTATGGCAGACTCCATTTTCGCAAGCTCCTGGAACATTCCAACCAGCTTCTAAAGGGGGACCCCCTAAAAGTGTTCCCTCTGCCCAAACCAGTGATCTCAGAGCTTATGTGGTGGCTAAGGAACCACGTAAAAGGCTCACGCATCCACCAGCCGATGGTGTCCCATTACATATCGACCGATGCCTCAGGACATGGTTGGGGGGCCCAACTGGACAACGTCAAGCTCAGTGGGTCTTGGAGTCCTCAAGAGCAAGAGTTGCATTCAAATCACAAAGAAATGCTAGCGATTCTAAAAGTATTGCAAAGTCACACTCGCTTGCTATCAGGCAGTTTGATCTCAGTACAGTCGGACAACAAAACCGTCCTATCCTACCTCCGAAACGAAGGGGGGACCAAGTCCCGCTCCCTTATGGACATGACTTTCCGAGTGTTTCGGCTCCTGCAAGCATACCAAATCCAACTCAGCTTGCACCACCTCCCCGGAAGGTACAATATAGAAGCGGACCATCTGTCGCGCGGCTCCCATCACCCAGAATGGCATTTACTTCCAGCTCTAACGACTGTAGTATTTGCAAAGTGGGGTCTGCCCCAAATAGACCTATTTGCCTCTCACAGAGCTCACGTCGTCCCCACATATGCGTCTCTAGATGCGACGGACCATCATGCCCAGTTCACAGACGCGTTCTCACAGACGTGGCGATACAGGTTAGCCTGGGTGTTCCCACCACCGTTCCTAATACCAAGAGTCCTAACACACTTAAACACGGCCAAGGGCATATACCTAGTGGTGGCTCCCAGGTGGGAGAAAGCGTTTTGGCGCCCCGACCTCAAAAGGCGCGCGACAGCGGCCCCGTTCACTGTGAGGAACCTATCAGACGTGATAGTGGATACGGTCACCGGCAGAGCCCCAGCCAAAGTCGACGAACTGACCATAGAAATATGGAGGTGTGGGGGTGGGACCTAGCTCTTACAGACTGGTCTCAAATACAAATCAACCTCTTAAAAAGTAGCTGGCGAGACAGTACCAAAAAATCATACGTATCTGCCTGGAAACGTTGGTGTTCATGGGCTAGGAATAATAATGTACCATTTAGATCGCCCCCAGGCTCAGACCTTGCTCGTTTTTTATCTGACCTTTTTCAAAAACACAAATTTTCCTATAACACTATTTTGCTGCATAGGTCGGTAGTTTCAACCCTTTGCGATCCTAACAAAGTAGATCCCCTAAGCTCACATCCTCTGGTTGTTCGCATCCTAAAAGCTATAGCTCTCCAAACACCTAGACAGCAAAAAACCTCCCATTTGGGACATTGATAAACTATACTCCTGGTTATCGAATAACCATAATATTGACCTTAGCCTTTATGAGTGTTCCATGAGAACAGCTTGCATACTATTACTATCCTCAGGGCGCAGGGTCCATGACCTCACCCTTTTATCCATAGACCCTAAACATTTTATAATCACCAATGATCATGCCATATTCTGGCCGTTGTTTGGGTCAAAAACTGATAACGCTCGACATAGACAATCAGGCTGGCGACTCCTCAATAACACCGAGTCAGACGCACTGAACCCCATATTCTGGATCAAAACTTTGATTAGACTATCTAAATCACGACGAGACTGCTGCAAAGTGAACAACTTATTCCTGACAGTGCGTGGCCAACCGCGCGCGGCATCGCGCACTGTGATCGCCAACTGGGTAAAGTCGGCGCTGACAGCGGCAGGCGTGAGCGCTTCGGCCGGAAGCGTGCGATCCGCCGTCGCCTCCAAGAACTGGCTCTTGAACCTCCCGCTAGACGATATTCTGGCCAGAGGAAACTGGCGTTCGCAGAACACTTTCGCCAGGTTTTATAGACGTGAAGTTACGGCGCATGTTGTTGCCCCTTCAGTTTCAAGATTATTTGAACCCATAGAATAGTGATTCCAGTTTATTAAATCAAGTGTGTAGTTTTAGAGATGTTAATTAACAGTTTAGAGAAATTATCCATTCCCCTAAGGGCTGAAGCTTATCAGATTGTGACGTTTAGATAATTAATTAACACTGATCGCACAAGTACAAGTAAATGTGATGATAATGTCTTAACAATATCCGAATTACTAAGTACCAATATGTACATAAAACAATATAAGTAGGCATATGCAGCTAACTGTATATTTGTAATAGCTGGTTAATCTAACTAGAAGGTAAGTTAATTATCAATAAAGATGATTTATACATTTGTGTGATAATTAAGTATTTTTTATTAAAAATTACCCTTTGTTTCAAGACAAATTTTATTAGGGAGAGCACTGCTTATTCCATTCTACAGGTTTTTACCTTTTAGGAAGCAGAATACCTACTTTACCTTAGAACCTTCTTACCTATTTTGCACTGGATTGCTTACACAATTCCTTTAGCATTTTGAATTAATTAACCTACCTACACCTAGGTTACACGCAAATAACTAATTATTTTCTTTCTATTATTAGTCATATCACATTGGCGTCCCTCCACCAGGCGATAACAGACACGTCTCATATAATGAGGCTTCGAATTGCGGTACAGTTGTTTAATGAAGGCGTTTTACATCAAATAAAACGCTGATTAAATAACTTACCCTATTCGAAGCCTCAGCTTTCATGCCTGCCTGGTGGCCATATGAGACTCAATGAGCTAGCCGAGCGGCCCCATCCTATTTATAAAGGAAGGGCTGCCCGGTGGAGGGACGAGGAGGGGGAATGTTAGACAGGGACAGACATATCGAACGACCAATCAGAGAGAAGCAAGAGCTGCCACTCTCATATAATGAGGCTTCGAATAGGGTAAGTTATTTAATCAGCGTTTTATTTGATGTAAAACGCCTTCATTTTATTAATAATTTCCTGAAGTTTATTTATCCAGACACAAAAATAATGTAAATAAAAGAATGTTTTTTTTTCCGGGTGCATTCTGAACTTTTACCATATAAATTAAAAATTTCTAGGAGATAAAAAATGAAATTAGTAATATCGTTTGAAAAAATGTATTTAACAAACCAAAACATAATTATCTATTTGATAAAACAGAAGCGCAGCAATTTTTTTATTTACTGGTATTTAAAAATAAATATGTGTACAAAATATTGAAAAGACGATAAGAAGAAACCGCGTTCCTGACTGTTCTATTCCGTGACTTTACCTTTTTAAAAGATGCTTATGCACCATTTACATTCACAGTTTTGTATAGAGAATGGGCTCGTACAATCGCTTTCGCTGAAATACGCGTTTAAACGAACTATGAATGAGGTTTTATTTTCCATCGGGATCTGGCATCTACTTAAACGGCCAGTGTTTTTTTCTTTTTCAAAACCATAGGGCGCGGGAAAGACTGTCCCGGCGTCGCGTTCAAATTTCGAAGCGCACAAAAGTTCAGATAGTTTAAATCCGGCCTTTACACGATCGTAAGTTACTAGTAACAGCAAACTTTCCGAGCATGGGAGATGAAAATAATATTGCATTCGTGCGAAACACAAAACTTTTCATCTCACAGAAGCGAGGAAATCATTTTGTTAGCCAAGCGGGACAAACAAAGTAGACAACTACTTACAGGCAAAACTGGTGAGTCAAATGAGTTCCTTTTAAAAGCATAATTTACTGTAGTTACGGCTGCCACACTAAAGTTTTCAGCTTCGTTGGTATTAAAACCATTCGTTTTATTAATAACTAGTTGTGCCCGCGACTTCGTATGCGTTTTTACACATTTGACATTTAATTTAAATTCGACTGTGGAGGAAAACTCAAAAAATAGAAGTTAAAAACTAAAACCCGACTACTAAAAGGCTTAAAACAAGACCTGCTTATCCTTAAAATAGACTCATAGATAATTAATCGTAGTCGGAGGCCAACGGTTTATCAAATGCGAATGTGGTGTCCTCCGACTACGATTAATTATCTATGAGTCTATTTTAAGGATAAGCAGGTCTTGTTTTAAGCCTTTTAGTAGTCGGGTTTTAGTTTTTAACTTCTATTTTTTTTTTTAGCTTTTTAGTTAGTTATTTTGGATGATCACCTAAATAGAACCAAGAAGGGCAAAAAAAAACACATTTTGGAATATTTTGTTCTATTTGTTATGTTGACGCTACATGTGTTATACATTTTTGAAAAGGTCTTTTAAAGCCCTTTCATTTGATACCCATGACGATGGTATCCGATAATTTTTATTTTTAGGTCCACCACTTTAGGGCGCAGCACAGCCGCCATCTTGGTTTTTTTCAAAATTAAACTATCCTATGTTACCTGGGTGATTAAGACGAATCCAACGACTCCTCATTTGTTGAAATCGGCCGAGTAGTTTAGGCTCTGCGAGGGAACAGATGAACACACAAACATACATTCATACATACATACATACATACATACATACATACATACATACATACGCTGCTAAAATCATAACCCTCCTTTTTGCTTCGCGTAGTCGGGTAAAAAGGAAGGTTTTTTTTAACCCCCGACCAACAAAGAGGGGTGTCATAAGTTTGATAGCTTTGTGTGTGTGTGTCTGTTTATGTGTTTATGAGGGTGTGCCTGTCTGTGTGTCTGTCTCTGTGTGTGTGCCCTAATCTAAACAATACATTTATGATAAAATATGTTTTGTTTAGATTAGGTATCGCCCGTGTAACATACCATGAAGCTTAGCATAAGAATTGCCTGGGAAGTATGGGGGTTTATTATGTATCTCCCTCGACGTAGAGTGGGATAGATAAAGTTATAAGCCCATAGATAAGGTCGAGTAGAGCGTATCTACCGCAAATAACTCTGTCTATCCCGCTCTACGGCAAACAAAATATATTTTTTAATATCAAGTTGGGCTCAGTAGAGTAAATATTTAAAAAAAAGCACAAAAAAAAATTTCAACCTCGCGTGGGTTCAAATCCAGAACATTTCGACCGCGACGCAACAGTACTACATTTCTAACATCGATAAACTTTGTCCGACCTCCACCGAAAACCACTCACAATTCCCTCCAGCAAGCATCATAAGGCTGGGTTAGAGCGTATCTATGGCTCTGTCCATCCCGCTCTACGTCAAACAAAAGAGTGAGATACCTATTGTTTTAAACCCATAGATACGCTCTAACCCAGCCTTATGCTACGCTTGTAGAACTAAAATTTTCCGCCAAAATAAAATAAAAACAAATGCCGATTCATCATTTACAATATGCGCCCCAAATGCCAAAAGTCGTAGCGTGCTATTATACAGAGTGTTAAAAGACCGCCAACAAAGCGGGAGACCACGTATACGTACATATACGTATAGTCCTCATCATAACGAACATTTTTGCCCAAGGAACTATGCCTGGGAAATCAACGGTTTCCGAGATAATAAAGTCGGAATTTTTTTTTTTTTTTTTCAGAAATGTGTTCTGTATCATGTTCTTAACATACCTTCTCAAGAAGCCATATCAAAATTATGGATATTTCTTACAAAAAATCAAGTTAAAATTGCAACCCGCAATGTAGGTTTTCGAGAGAATGTCGTTTAAAGTCGGACTTTTTTTTTTTTTTTTGCAGAAATATGTTCAGTATCACTTTCTTAACATACCTTCTCAAGAAGCCATATCCAAATTATGAATATTTCATACAAAAAACGAAGTTAAAATTGCAACCCGCAATGTATTCTAAACATCGGATAGCCTAAGTTACTCCTAGAAACGTGAGTTACGACCATGTTAAGTTTGGTTGAAAACTATTCAGCGGTGTTCGCGTTTATCGTGTTCATACAGACAGACAGACAGACAGACAGACAGACACACAGACAGACAGATAGACAGACAGACAGACAGACATGAACCGTTTTTTTTGCATTTTTGGATTCAGTATAGTTTACTTAGTAACCCCTGCTAGTTTTTTTCTAAAAATATTCAATGTACAGAATTGACTTCGCTAGAGTTTTATTATAAGTATAGATTTCCTGAAGTTTATTTATCCAGACACAAAAATAATGAAAATTAAAAGAATGTTTTTTTTCCCGGGTGCATTCTGAACTTTTACCATATAAATTTAAAATCTCTAGAGGTAAAAAGTAAATTCAATTATATCGTTTGAAAAAATGTATTTAACAAACCAACCCATAGTTACCTAATTGATAAAACAGAAGCGGAGCATTTTTTTAATGTACTGTAATTAAAAATAAATATAGTGTACAAAATATTAAAAAGACTAAGAAGAAACCTCGTTTCTGAATGTTCTATTCCGTGACTTTAGATGTCTATGCCTCATTTGCATTCACAATTTTGTATAGAAAATGGGCACTGTCGTGGAGAGTCGCGTCTAAACGAGGCTCTTCTTTCTGAAGCTTTTATGAAATTATATGGCATCTAGTGAAACGGCCAGTGTTTTTTCTTTTTCTACATCATGGGGCGTGCAGAACAAGGGCCTTTAAATTTCGAAGCGCACAAAAATGCAGATTGGTTAAATTCGGGTTTTACACGGTTGTAAGTTGCTAGTAACAGCAAACTTTCCGAGCATGGGAGATGAAAAGATAATTATTATTGAAATTCACGAGTGATAGTTACCTACAAATTAGGCATCGAATTTGATCACAATTGGAAGGGGGCGTAAAATAATACATGTATAACAATTAGTGTTTCCAAAAGCATTAGAATAAAAGTAGTTTAAGATCACTAGAGGCCAGACAATCCGCACGACGATGGTCCGATGACATCAAGGCCACAGCAGGCTCAACCGGCCACAGTAGCCGCATACCGGGTAAAAATGGAAAAAATATGAAAAGGCATACATCCAGCCATTAAGACACCATAGGTCTCACAACTAGCGCCGCCAATGAAAAAAGAATCATATCTTCTTTTTGGATGCGTTTTTAGCAAAAAACGCTCCTGCGATGGCTTAACTATTTTTAGGACCTAAGGTTTGGATTTCAGATCCTAGAACCTACGAATGCAATCGATTCACGCCAAAAGTGGCCACTTTTGGCGTGAATCGATTGCATTCGGATCTGGAAGGATCTGGAATCCAAACCTTAGGTCCTAAAAATAGTTAAGCTTTGCGTTGAGAAATCGCAGGAGCGTTTTTTGCTAAAAACGTATCCAAAAAGAAGATATGATTTTTTTTTTCATTGGCGGCGCTAGTTGTGAGACGTATTTAATCTTAATACTTAAATAAATGCTAAAAAAAGAAGAAGCACTGGTAGTGTCTGTTTTTTAGGGACAAACATCCGAATCACGTATATCGAAGAACGTTTTGAAAACAAACGTTCTGTTTCTTCCCGGTTCGGAGCAAAAAGCGCAAAGTGCCGAGCTATACAAAAGAGTTCGCGAGAACCGCCGGGATTAGCGATAGCTTCTTTACAGGCTTGTTAAGTGTGTATTGGATACGGAGGACGAGGTTAGAACTTGTTCCTAGTGTTTCGTTTACTACTACATGGATAGGATCAGGTGTTTATGATTTCGCAGCATATGGTTTACATTCGGTGTTTTTTAGTATTTTTGTTTTGTACTCACCAAGAAAGAATAAAATGTACAGGAAATCGTAAAGCAGAACACTGTAAAGCATGGTGGTGTGCTACACAAGCTACTCAAATAACTCCCACTTCAAATCACACGCGTTCATAATTAGCTTTCGTCTGGCTTTCGTACAGTAAGAATCTAAATGAGATCAGACGTATCTAGAAAAAAGTCATAGATTCATGTTAGGGACCATACCAGTATGCTTAGCATGGTCGTTTTGACACTCTCTCGAACTCGAGTAACAGACGTGCCATGTCTATTGTGCGAGCATGGCAGGCGGGATTCGAGATGGCAATAGATTAGGGTCATGTCGAGCAGAAATTAGATATTGCAATTTTTTATAAAAATGTTGTATTTTTGTCTCCATCGCCATGTTGGCGTAGAGCCAACTCGAGCCCGACCGACAAGTTGACAGTTTTGCATAGAGAAGGGCCTATCTCGGGCTTACCATGCTGTACGTACAGAGACTTTTCAGCTGAGAACCCAACAGTCTACCCAATGCGCTATCATCACATTCACCTGCCTTTCTCCCCTATCCGATATTTTAATATGCAACGAATGTACCTGCCAAAATTGTTCTCATTAGCTTATCTGAGCTACAAAATTCCTCGGAGTTTTCGCTTATCTTAAACGGTTACCTTCGCGGGGTAAATATAAATAGGCTGCAGCCTTTTTGCGGAGAAGAAGGCTTTGGGTTTGTGTGTGTGAGTCGGGACCTTATAGGTATTATCAATTGTGATGGTGCTTCTAGAATTTTCGTAAATTTTCACACAGGGCGTATACCTTGTTTACGAGTAAATTGTAGGTGTAGTTAAGTAACGATGTTGAATATATGAATAATTATGGATAAAGATATATTTTTGGCCAAACTAACAAACTAAATTACGGAATAAAATTATTTATAACTCATGTATTCGGTGATTGATTTGAGCTGACAGAAGATGTAAAAAATAAAAAAATATAATAAAAAAATGTTAAAATGGTCAGTCCGGCAAAAAGCAAGTAAACTTTAACTCTTTGCCGCAGTGGATGTGAAACCACCATAATTATCACACTTACCAGCAACCGAAATGTATTAAACGTGATGAAAATACAAATAGGACTAAAATGACAAGTAAACCCGCAAACTAGATTTTGGTACCATTTTATAATTTTTATTTTTTATCAGACACACTATGCAACGCAAAGCCCTCTTTTACGAACGATGATTGCGGCGTAGCGATGCTACGTCGTAGTAGTGCTACGACGTAGCACGTTGTGCTTGTATCGGTGGTGGCAGGAAGAATAACATATTTCCGGAGACGATAGTTGGCAATAAAGTATGCGTTATTTTTATTTCTGTGATATTATTAAAATTGGGAGAGGGTTTTACTTATCGTATAATGAAGTAATATTGATGCTGATGAAAATTATCTTGGCACAATCGAAATAATTTAAAATTAAAAAGTTACTAACTTTATTAAAAAATCTGTTTACATGGCGCTCGTCACTTTGAAAATAATAACCCGTATTGTATCTGAAACTTTCCCGTGTGCTTCCTCTCTAAGCGAGCTGAGTGTAACCAAAGTATACTTTACTGCAGACTACACAATGTAACGACATCCTAAAACACAGTTTTTATTGTTAAAAGGCGTGTTAAAATAAAGAAATAAACCCCAATGTCACTTGAGGTCTACGGTGTAACATCGGGTGCGTATTACAATCGTTTACGACGCCTCATTACCGAGCTGGGGTCGGGGCGCGTATTTAGCAACTCGCCTTTCATGTCAGCGAGACACGGGTTTGCGGGTGTATGGATGTTTTGTAGTAGCGGAGTCAATGCAAAGGCTCAGGAATAGTTCAGTCACTGCGGGCTAATGAGAGAAAAGCAACATCATAAAGGAACTAGCGTGTCAGGGGCGATATGATAGAGACTATTTACATTTACGTACCTTACGAGCCAAACTACTTATTATGGCAACCTGTAAGTACATATAAAAAAAAAACCTATCACAATGGTATGGGCACCATAGCGCTCCTAGATGGAAATAATGTTTGGATATTGTATGATTTCTGACGCGTGGCAAGTTTTACGTACGTACAACATAACGTTGCGCTGGTTACTTTTTACACTTAACGAAAATAAAGAATACAAGGTTTTGCAAATTTGCCACCGAGCGTTATAGGGAAGTTATCATGCGGCATCGTTGCGGTGTTTACGACACTATATCGGTATCAGCTGCGTTGCCATGGAAACGCTGTGGGCACAGGCTGCCTACTTCTCTATATTGTGGGTACGTAAATAGGTTTGTGGTTAAGTCTACAAGAGGCAGAAGCTGTTTCGTAGTAATGGTTTGTGCCAGGTTAGTGAAACATTAATATTAAACATTTAAAGAGGTTGAAATTTTGTCCAGTAATTAGAAATCTTTAAAATAAAAGTACTTATTCAAATAAGATGATGGAATAAGTACAATAAAGAAACAAGCCATCTAATTTTCGCAAAAAAATATATTTCGTGTCCTTTCAAATAGATTTTTAAACGGTTTTATTTAGCTCACCCCGTTTGTTTTATTCTTGGGTCAAATTTAGTAATTCAAATTTCACCCTCTTCCTGTCAACCGATTAATCTGAAATTTTGTATACACTTTGGATTTTGGTGACAATACAATTATGTTTATTCATTATCATTATAAATTCAAGATGGCCGCCGCTACAAAATGGCGGATAATTTATGTTTTATTAATCCCATCAATATGGGTATCAAATGAAAGGGCTCAATAAGCAGAATACAATATACTATAAAAAACTGAAATCCAAGATGGCGGCCGCTACAAAATGGCGGATAACGTAGGTTTTATCAATCCCATCAATATGGGTATCAAATAAAAGGGCTCAACAAGCAGAATACAATATACTATAAAAAATTGAAATACAAGATGGCGGCCGCTACAAAATGGCGGATAACGTAGGTTTTATCGATCCCATCAATATGGGTATCAAATGAAAGTGCTCAACCAGTATAATACAATGTACTATATGAATTAAACAGAATGCGAAATAAAAACTAAAAACTAGAAAATAAAAATAGGTAAAAAAACTTTTTAAGTTAAACGGTTTTATGTTAAACATACATTGCAATGTTTAAGATAAATGTACTAAAAACCAAAAAATAATAAAATAGATACAGTCGTGGGAATTATAAACATATGCATAGACTAGACTAAAATAAAACCGTGGGGCACGTCAACTGCCTAATTATAGTGTAACATTACAAAACAAACATTTTAATCAACGATTGTTTTGTTCGCCTTAATTAAACGAAATTTTCCTACCCACACTACCAACATTTCCACGTTCCTTGTGAAGCGACCTCCAACATTTCAACACAACACAGCACATTTTAAAAGTACCTTTCCCTCTTCCAACTACTTACCAAAAAGTTGGAAGAATAACCCGACAGTCGGAGCGCAAACTGCAAACATATCAAAACTGCTGCCCGCCAGACAGGTGGGCTTGGGTTCAACGTCGCATTTTGTCGCATGTTTGCTCGCCACTCGGCGGCGAGATTTCGCCCTATTTACAGTTTAGCTCCCTACCCACTTGAGACATAGAGTAAAAAGGATACAGAGTGATGGAAACCTAGGTATTTAGGCCGGCTTGCAAAAGTTACACTATCTGACATCAGTAGCGGTAGATAGCTATCTGTTTAACACGTACCAGCGAACGGATGAACATAGTTACACCTTTGAATGAATTACCATGAGAACCACCAATAATTTATCGATTGCTCATATCTGCTCTGTTACCGCCCTTCAGACTTTTTTTTGTCAAGTTGTCTTTCTGTCAATACATACCCGTTTAGTGCTCAAGAGTTCGCCTCGAAGCCTTTTTAGGGTCCCGTTTCGAGCAAACACTCGAGCTCGGATGCGTTATGAGGTGGTGGGCTCGTGTGTATTCTCAGATTCCAATCTTAGAGTGGGGACCTCTTTGAACGTATTCTACACAATCCGTCCTTGTGCACAAAAGATGGTGTCGAGATATGGCCAGGGGTGGCCAAGAGCAAGCCTAGGTCTCTATTTACCCCACGTGCACTTGCTTGTTGTTTGACGTGAGTGTATGTATACACTGGCTCAAGTTGTGAATGCTTCTAGCTCGATAGAGATTATTTTTAAAGCGAACGTGGACTTATGCAAAAGATAACGTTTTGAATATACCAATCTCAGTTTCATAAATAAACGATTGCTTCAATTTACCGTAGCTATTTGTGGTAATAGGTAAGTTTAAAGTCAAGAGATTGGTAATAAATAAAAGAGGGAGTTAAAAAAGTTAATGCAGTTCTAAATAAAACCGCAGGTTGAGGCGATATTACAACACGCTTGACTTTTATTTTCAGACGCTTCGCCACGTCTATAGAATATTCTAGCGCGGGAACTGTTCGGGACTTTTTTGTTATTCATAAATGAGCAGGTACCAGCTTCCCTATTCCGACTCAAACTAGCTCCAAAGAAACTAAGAATCTTAAGTGCATGTCTCTGTCACATCTGGTAAGAGAGAACGGTCGACATAGCGTCGATCGTCAGCAAGTGTGAGACTCTGAATCAGCCCCAAACTTGGATGGAAAGGTTCGGTGTAAAAGTGCCATCTTCATACGGGACGAACCATTGTCCTTTCTTTTTGTTTTATTAAATCAGCGGATGCTGCAATATTTTCCAGCTGGCCATCCTTTGCGACGAGGTTATTTGATTTCTTCCTAGGAAACATGGCTCGCTTTTGCGAACGAAAATGTGAATTCTGACTAGTGTTATGCATTTAATTTACCAAAAAAACAGTTAGCACCGTCGGCTTATTGATAAATAGGATTATAATTTCAAAACTCACAGATCAAATAGAGTTCAAGTTTTTTTAATACTTGTGAGTTGTGAGTAAAGTGTTGAGGGGTAGATAGTATGCTAAAACTATTTTGTTTGTAGCTTCGTCCACTTTGGTAACTTTGAATGATTCACTCTGAATAGTCACAGTGCAACCAAAATGCCGGGATAAATCAGGTACCTATGTAATCCGTTTTCCCAATAAAAATATCGGGATTCTTCCCATACTCGTATTAAAAAAATCCTCTGTTACAAGCAATCGTAAGAAATAATTTGAACCCTGAAGTCATTGACCTCTCCGCCAAGCAGCGACACTCCCGCGTTGGTTGGTAAAAGCCTCTTTGTGTCGGCCCCGCCTGCCACACTTTTCCTCTATACAGCCCTTATACAGCCTTTTCTCTGCGCAAGATTAGACATTTTATATCGCTGAAAGAGAAAAGCTTGCCACTTGTAGTGTCGATGCTAATGTTGGGAAATGCTGCCTTTGGTTCGATAGATATGATTTTTAATGTAGCTTTCAACTTAAACATATGCATCCGTCAGTTTCGTCAGGTCGCTTAACGAAGTATAACTAAATAACGCAAAACGTATACCTACATCCCAACTGTTTTTTGTTGTGTTTTGTGTTTTGTTATGTGTAAGAAAAGATAAAACAACGATATTATTGCTTTTCTACATATTCTTTGAGTAGAGTTAATAATGGCATGTGTGTAAGTAATAGCCTGAGCCCATAGTAAGTATTTAGTCTTGAAATCGGCTTTATACTCGATTCTACATATTTTTTTGGGTTTACGTTAGTTAAATCACACTTTGTTTGTATATTTGTTGCCTCAGCCAGCTTTCCATTACGAGAACCCTTTAGGCCTCACAAAAAGTCATCAAATGTCACAACGAACTTTACGACCACTCGTACCTTGCTTCAGCAACAATATTACAGTTACAAACAACTCTAAAACTAGGTACTTAATTACCTCGTAATGCGGGTCACGCGTAAACTTCTCTATGATAAATGCGCTCTAGTAGGTACTACCAATTTAACTTTAATCCGGCTTATAGTCCTTGCTACTCTGTAAAAGAGTTTAATTTAGCTTGTAGAGCTGTTCCACATAAGTTTGTTTTAACGTACGTGCCTGCATTTGGTCGTAACGTGAACCCCGACACGGAACAGCTTTTAGCGGCGCCTGTCCATAGCCACCTGCTCTTGAAAGATTATGACGAATAACCTAGACTTTCCTGCTTCCTTGAGGGATGGGGTTAATTACGCTGTGATGAAGTAGCGTTTGGGCAGGCCTTATTAGTGCGCGTTTCTAGGAAAATAAAGCATGTTGACTGGAAGTGGCTTTTGCAGAACAGTAAGCTTTAACACTCTGTATTGTATAGCTAACTGTAACAAGATGAGAAGTTCGGTAAACATAGATAACGTTATCTAAGATTACTATTGATACTTTGCGTATCTACCTATGCAGTAATAAAGTAGTAAAACATAAATTCATTCCATCATTCTATCTGTTACTATTATTTTCGTTTGCACAAACATCGCAAACCGATTTCAGACGAATATTTCAAAATAATTACATAGTAACATAGTTATTTTACAGTATCTACATAGTGGGTATACTATTTCCAGTTCCTAGGATAGCAATCTATACTTCGTTGCGCATAGAAAATACTTTACAAACGAGATTGCATAAAAATAAATACAAACCGAACTGAAAAGCTTCCACACACACCACAGCGACGTAATCATATGAAAACTCAAAAGGCTCTTTGCCTTCAGCTGCCATTTAAATCAAATAAACCGCATAATACAGCCTTTCGACAAAATCTCTTTCAAGCCACTCATCTATTTACAAACTTTACCCGCTGCTACCTCGGCTGCCTACATTTACCTTATTCTTCATCCTCTACTTCTAAATACCAGCGTTATTTCTATCCCCGTCCTTGTCTATCTTAGTATGAGAGAGCAGGAAACGTACGTTGTTTTCAGCGTTCAGTTTCTTGTAGATTCGAAATAAACGTGGCGCTGACTGTGGAATGCCTCTCGTCTATAGTTGTGCCGTTGCAGCGCTTTCTGCGCTGCATCTAGCATCCTTTGTAAATAACGGTAAGGAGGAGTGCTAATTAGGGCTTCGCTGTTTCTTCTATACACTTAACCTAAAGTAAGGTAGAGAAAATTTTATGTGTACACCAACAAATTACTAATGTTTGCATGAAACATTCATGAATAGTTATTGCTCATTATTTGGGATTTGTGCATTATATTGTCAGCACACAGTAATATCACCCAAGTAATATTTCGCATAATGTGCTCTTCTGAAGAGTCTCTTGAATTATAAGAAGAGCTGTGACTTTGTTACGATTTCCTTAAAACAAGGTTCCTTTACCGTCCCAGACACATATTGTGAGATGAGAAGGCGTGAGTGAAGATGCCACTTGCCGCTAACTCTCATTATGTAGATGCAAAGGCCTAAGTACTCAGCTCCGTTGGGGTATTTATATGAGAGAGGGAGCGCGACACAGAAAGAGAAAAAGCTTTATCTATGCAATATGCCTACATCTCACAAAACAAACTCCTTCCGTATGATCCAGCGCTATCCTTATGCTCTACTGCTCCAGCAGAGTACCTACTGTCAGTTCCCGAGTGCCTGCGCGCAACAGCCACGGTCTTGTCTCGCACTTGCCTGCCACTACCACTGTCACCAACCGACCGCGTATTGTTCTCTGCGAAAGGGGGGGTTGCAGTGCGCTGTCTTTTTTATTGTTGGAAGGAAGTGGAATAATCTGTTATGGAAATCCACGTGCATTTACAGGAGGTAAATTATCGAAGCCTAGAAATGAATGGTCATCTGGTGTTAATTATGTTGTAGTTCATTGTGATTTAAACAAAGTAAGAGAATATTTCTTAAATCTATTAGGCACAAATTACTAATTAGCTTATTTTTGGAGCGAACTAAGACATTCTGGCTTAGTTTGACATGCCTTACGTGGCCAAAAATTTAACTGTTTGTCTGTGAATTGAGGCGATGGTCAAGAACAGGGCCAAGAAAAAAGTATTCGTAGTATTCGTAGGTTCTACGATAGAAATCTAGGCCTTATTTGACTGCCAATTATTAGCAAAAATCGCATCTAAAAAGAAGATTGTTTATTTCATTGCAATATAAGCAAAAGACACATAGGTAAACCCCGTCCAACGCAAATAATAACATATTTTATTTTTTCATGCGTTTTTTGATTATATTGAAATGAACTATCTTTTTTTGCTTATCTTGTAGAATGATGAATAATGGAATATTTGTGATATTTATTTTAGAGAATACAGGGACTGGTTTAAATCATTACAATGGTGGGTAGTTAGAGTATGCCAATCTCTTGCCGATCGTATGTCAATATCGCTGGCTGAAACCCAGACGGAAACTTTGTCTCGCAGTTCGATGGCAGCGTTGCGGTCCGCCGCTGTCCGGTGCATTGTCTTGACACCCGCGGAAGTGTACTTTTAGAGGTAGAGGGTGTTCTAGTGGTCTGTGTGGACACTCATCTAGTGTGCGTGAAAGTGCCATTAGACGCTGTATAAATCACCGCTATTTGTACTTTTAATTTAAACATAATCTATAAAGATCGATTTTTTCCATTATTTCTGGTGTAAAATAAAGAGTACAATAATTATTTACTTAAAATAGGTTCCTACTGTACAATAATGATATTGTTTACAAAAATAGTTAAGTTTAATGCAAGGTGAAATAAATATATCTTCAATTTAATACACATAAAGATTGTTTGTTTTGTTAAGTTCATACTAACACCTTGTACAATTTACAAAATACAAAGCTTTAATATACATTTCGATAGATACACAGCTGTGGTTGTATTTTAGTTCCTTACATTTCTGACGGCCAAGTTATGGTTTGTTCGTTGTATTTTAGTTATGAGTAGGAACAGACGGTGCCACGAGCAGCTTGTTGCTTTTGCAGCTGTTTTAAGTTTATGCCCGATGAATGTGATTTTTTTAAGCGACTTCTTAATAAAGAAGGGTCCTATACTAACACCTTGTATAATTTACAAAATACAAAGCTTAAATATACATTTCGATAGATACACAGCTGTGGTTGTATTTTAGTTCCTTACATTTCTGACGGCCAAGTTACGGTTTGTTCATTGTATTTTCATTGCCAGGAGCAGCTTGTTGCTTTTGCAGCTGCATTTTTTTAAGCGACTTCTTAATAAAGAAGGGTCCTATTATCGTGCGCCGTGCGCTTGTTTCTTAGTATGTTAAATTGGGTGCCATTGAAGTTCTGTCCCGATCAACGTTTTAAACCTCACATTTTTTAAGTTAAACTTTCGTAAGCAATGCACCTTTTGTATGAAGTTAACGGTTTAATTTACTTTTATCTAAGTTAATATAGGTAGCCGACTAATCGCCACCCGTCTCCATGATTAAAGTCACCGTATGCGATGCGAAACTAGTTTGCTACACCGACATAAATAAAACTGCTTTAAAAATATACTTCAAACAATTAACGGCAAATGTATCATAATTGAGCCAGTAGAGATATTTTTATAAATTTAATAAAAGTTACAATTTGTAGAGAAGATACAATCTACTCAAAAACCTGCAAATTAACGATTAGGCAGGTTGGTCATGGACCGTCTGGTTTGCACCAATTTACACTTTTCTAAAGTTAGTCACTCTTCAAACAAGGATATTGTCGATTTTACGCCGCCGCCGAGGATATTGTTGAGCTGACTACGAGTTTACGCCGTAGCAGCTCCACGCCGTAGCAGTTCTACGCCGTAGCAGCTCTACGTAGACCGGCAACACTGTACCACGCATCAAAATTCATACCCACTTCATAACTTCCATTCCATTTGAACGCTCGCAGCAAGAGACAAGTGAACTCCACAGACAAGACAAAGGGTAAGTTCACAATGGCGGCCAGCCGCAGATGGCGACGGGGCGCGATAATGGCCGACTGTTTAGCGACTGCTCGCTTCCGGGCCGCGCGAGCACCGGAAATAGCGCCAACCCGCAGACAACCTTAATTTCCGGGGGACTCCTTTTCCTTAGGCGTATCAGGACCTGACAGAGGCTTGGTGTTCTGATCTTGTTGTGGCGTGGTAGGAAATGTTATCTGTTCTGTGATAACGGCTGGCATTGATGGGCGGAAGCGTATGGATGCTGTATTGGGAGCGTGAGCAATTTAGGTTTATGAAACACCACTATACCATTCTTGCCTATGTTAGCCTCATTGTGACATCAAAGCCGTCAAGTGCAAATCAAAATAATGGTCTCAATGCTCGGCTAGTTAAGAAGTACTTACAGACAAAACTGCAACAACTTAACAATTTAAAGCAAAAACTTTACGTCTCACGAATTGTTCAAGACCCGCTAACAAAAAGTCGCGCAACCGACAAAACTTCGCGTGGAACTACAAAAATATGCTGAGGAAAATCAGGCGGTGAGTTCAGAAACTCTCTAACTGCATTGAAAGAAGTTCCCGAAGTCGGGCTCAAATTCACCGGCCGACGTGACGCGACACAACTTCATAACACACGGGGCAAAGTTGGGCTAACATGGAGCTAATGTAGCAAGAACTGTTACAAAACTGTAACCTTTGAATTAGTCCCTTATAGTTTGCATAGAGTTTGCATGAATACTTTCAATCAGTTAGTAGTCGCGTTAAAGCATGTTGTATGACGTAAATGTGAGAGAAAAGAGTCTAGTGTCCTTATTCTTTAATAATAAAATAGATACAGTCGTGGGAATTATAAACATATGCATAGACTAGACTAAAATAAAACCGTGGGGCACGTCAATTGTCTACAATCGTTGATTAAAATGTTTGTTTTGTAATGTTACACTATAATTAGGCAGTTGACGTGCCCCACGGTTTTATTTTAGTCTAGTCTATGCATATGTTTATAATTCCCACGACTGTATCTATTTTATTATTTTTTGGTTTTTAGTACATTTATCTTAAACATTGCAATGTATGTTTAACATAAAACCGTTTAACTTAAAAAGTTTTTTTACGTATTTTTATTTTCTAGTTTTTAGTTTTTATTTCGCATTCTGTTTAATTCATATAGTACATTGTATTATACTGGTTGAGCACTTTCATTTGATACCCATATTGATGGGATCGATAAAACCTACGTTATCCGCCATTTTGTAGCGGCCGCCATCTTGTATTTAATTTTTTTATAGTATATTGTATTCTGCTTGTTGAGCCCTTTCATTAGATACCCATATTGATGGGATTGATAAAACCTACGTTATCCGCCATTTTGTAGCGGCCGCCATCTTGGATTTCAATTTTTTATAGTATATTGTATTCTGCTTGTTGAGCCCTTTCATTTGATACCCATATTGATGGGATTGATAAAACCTACGTTATCCGCCATTTTGTAGCGGCCGCCATCTTGGATTTCAATTTTTTATAGTATATTGTATTCTGCTTGTTAAGCCTTTTCATTTGATACCCATATTGATGGGATTAATAAAACATAAATTATCCGCCATTTTGTAGCGGCGGCCATCTTGAATTTATAATGATAATGAATAAACATAATTGTATTGTCACCAAAATCCAAAGTTTATACAAAATTTCAGATTAATCGGTTGACAGGAAGAGGTTGAAATTTGAATTACTAAATTTGACCCAAGAATAAAACAAACGGGGTGAGCTAAATAAAACCGTTTAATAATAAAAATAATCACAGTTGCTAGTTCTCAAACTCGTTTATTCGAGAGAAAACAGCTCTAATCTAAAATCAATCTTTTTTATGATTTGTGAGATGAAGGTAACTTTCGCGATTCGACACATGAGATGTTCTCCACTTTAGTAAGAAGCCACATTTTTATTTAAAAAAAAAATATATATATATATATATATTTTTTTTTTCCCGTAATTTTTTATTTATCCCGGTTTTGAGGACGGATTTTTTATAGAGAATGCCCATTGCGAAACAGCAATTTTTGCGTTGAGGGTATTATGCCTCAGACGCTCAGGTTTACTCACGATGTTTTCCTTCACTGTTAGCGAGGTGTTAATATTGCTACTAAAAATTCACAAATGTACGTAACTTTGAAAATAAACAAAATCACACATTAACTTTTAGGTTTTAACTTTTATCTTTTTTTAAAAAACGAATTGAATAAATAAATAACGAAATTATAAAAAATACTTGTATCTATGTCGAGAGCCCAATGTGAAATGATTTAAAAAAAAAGGACTGTAATGAGAGTGATGACGCAAAAATATTTTAATAAAAAAAAAAAAATTGTAGTGAAAGGCACTCGGTAATGAAAAAGTAAAATGAAAGAAGAAGGATGGATATAAAAATGTAATGGTGTGGACCGTTAAAATACAACTAGGGTCGAGCAGTCAAAAGGCAGTATCTTTGAGTACCAAGAGGTCGAAGACCACTTGGCCGTTCCAAATACCGCTGAAGTGATGAAGTCGGCAAGGACCTGCGCGACCTACAGGCCGGCGACTGCGCAGGACAGACCAGTGGCGACTTCTTGTATCAGCCAATACCCACTTCGGGTCGCTGAGCCATAGGAGTAAGTAAGTAAGCTTCACAGGTAAGCTTGTAATAAGAAGTTATAAATGACTAGGTTCTATGTCCATCCATAACAATAACTGTCCAATCTTGTATTAGCTCTATGGTCTCAAATTAACTCAAGATTGTGCTGAAAGTTCGCCGAGTCATAATCAGTCGTCCGTGAAAAGTAGGAGGAGTTCACCTTGCGTAGCTGCCTCGGTTGTGTTGTGGTGTAAATATCCATCGTATCCTTACTCACACATGAGTACTTGTAATAAGAGTTATGGAGCACGGAATAACGTGTGCACTATTTTTCGCCAAAAAGTGAGTTTTGATCGTCATTTGTCACATCGTTGGGACATAGTATGATTTCAAATAACATCTTTTTAGACTGATTGCAACAGAATAAAAGTAAAAATAACACACTTGAG
The DNA here is from genome assembly GCA_949319315.1 of Zelleria hepariella. Taxonomy (NCBI): domain Eukaryota; kingdom Metazoa; phylum Arthropoda; class Insecta; order Lepidoptera; family Yponomeutidae; genus Zelleria; species Zelleria hepariella. The sequence continues at coordinate 21,824,849 of OX439378.1, read as the reverse complement.
TATTTTGGGCATTTAATATACATAAGTAAGTAAAAAATAACACAAATAATGCTCAACACCAAGTGCCTATGGACTCTTTCAACATCTAAGGGAATAAGCCCGGCAGAAGGAGACCTGGAAGATCAAGGATATCGTGGCTTGAGAACTTACGCCATTGGCTCCAACATCTACGAGCTCCTTGTTCCATTTGGCAGTCTTAAAGGGAGAAATAGCCAAAGTGATTACCGACCTTCGATAGGAGATGGCACTACAGCAAAGGCCTTCAGAAAGAGAGTTTTCGTGTGCTTACTGCGGATTGGTGAACCTCGTTTTGAGAGTATTGTGTTCAGGTTCCTCAGTTTTCAATTAAGGTTCAAGGAATTCACTAACTACATTAAAGTGTGCCAGACTTGATATTCAGATTTTAAGTTGAAAAAGCGGTTCTCCGATGGAGGAAAGACTTTGAAAGCAGCGAATTTTTTGTGGATACGTTGCAAACTAGATTTGGCATCATGATTTTAAATGCACAGGATTGTTAAAAATCGACAAACCTGTACTTTTTCCTACGCAAAACTAACTAAAGGTAGATAGACGTTTATTTTTAAAGTTTGAACTTTCCTGGTCATAAATGCTTAAATTTTTTTTTATTGAACTAATAATTTTATTTACTTGCAAAACAACGAAATCAGAAAAAAGTAATTAGGTAATATGTAGCCTAATTTTATTTTATTTAAATAAGGGTATTAATAATTTTAGCTTTGTCAAAATAGTTCTTGGATTGGTAATGAAAGTAATTTCTCAAGGTGACTAATTTTAAAAATAATTTTGTTTCAAACGCGGGTTTGTTTTGTGGGTGAATAAAATACCAATACATTAATCATTTTAAAATCGAACGGGACAAACGACTCCACGACGGACGGCACCCGCTCCACTATCACACTCCGATTCAAGACCGCTTAAAGTCCCGAAAAAGCTTTGCTAGCAATACTCCGCTCCAGTATGCAACGCCACAAGAAGCTCGCCTCAAAAAATGGAAAGCGCAACTGACGGATCAGGACGAACTTTTTGCACCAGCAGAGCATCTACCGGCGGGGGCGTCTGAGAAATGGACGGTGTGGAAGGGTCTCAACCGGCTCAGAGTTGGAGTGGCACGGTCACGGGACAACATGAAGAGATGGGGATTCCTGCCACCAGACGCCAGCACCAACTGCGTCTGCGGCCAGACCCATAGCACCCAACACCTCCTACAGTGCCCAGACTCTCCATTCACGTGCACCACCGAAGACCTGCTGAAAGCGACACCCAAAGCCATAGCGGTCGTGAAGCACTGGCTGCATGCCTTATGATAATTTTGACACTCTCACACGAATAAGAAGAAGATTTTAAAATTATAAATTAACGAATTCTCAAATGGCAGTCTGCTCGTCGTCAAACGGCTAATTGAACGAGCGAGCAAAGCGAGCGAAGTTCTCCGAGTCTACTGGAACAATCCGGTGTTTGTATGTATGTATGTATGTATGTATGTATGTTTGTATGTATGAATGTTCGTTCGACGATAACTTGAGTAAATTTTGTAGGCGGGTAAATGAGGCCAAGAGAATTTTTAAGTTCGAACATGGGCTAAATCGGTCGAGGGGTTGCTGAGATATGGGGTCGCGAGTTCGTAGTTCGGGGCGAACCACTAGTTATTTGGTTTACTATTTTACTTTTCGGCATGAATTCTATTTATCCGTTTACATCTCGAACACCAGACTGCCATTCCTGGTACCCCAGCAGCCAGACCCGGATAGCGCATTAGCGGAATTAATGTTCACTCGTCGACTTTGTCAGAGAACGGGCGAATCTCAGCCCCTCATCCATCCGCGCTGTTCTCTGTGCTCCATCTATCTTTATTCTGTAAAAGAAATCGATAATTGGTGGGAATTCGTTGAACTTTTCAGCAGGCAGGGTGAGTGCTTGTATAAGTAGGCTTAGGATTTTAATCTTAGTCTTTAGGCTCTGCCATACGATGCACTGTTTAGATGCCATGGTCCCAATACAATGAACAAGTTTTATAATATTGTTCTACAAAGATAAGCCCGTGCCCTGAAATACGAGATAAGTAATATTTATCAGTAAAACCACCTGAAATCCATAGTATTTGAAATGCCTTTTCAATTCTTTTCATACATATTCCGGAGAAAACGGCCTTTTCCAAACTTGCCTCTAAATCTGAATATAAAGCCTAGAGTGCGTAGATGTTTCTACAGGTGGTGACTTTTTCGCGTCTCTACTTGAGCATTTCCAAAGGGGCCCGTGCCACGCGTGATTGATGACGCAGGTCCTATTGTTATTAAAATCTTACCTTTTCTGATATCCCATGTGAATTGCTCTTCAATGTGACGTGCATTCACATTTCTATTCACAATTTTACGAGACTGTGATGGATAACATCGTGGAATAGGTACTATGTTTTTTATTATTTTCAGCATCGTTGGCAGAACGGTGATGTGGGCTTAGTTGGATCATTATTATTTGCTAGTGCTTTTGCTTACACCTTGTGAAATACCCTAGTACAGAAAGTAGGTACAAAGTTACAAAGTACTAGCAAAGTTAAGTTCAAGCCATCGTCCATCGATTTAAAGATGAAAATTCAAGCATTTGCCCATTTAATAGCACTATTCACGATTCGCCAAGCTTTGATGCATGTTTTGGGTTTCAAAACGACTATCCACCAGTGCATAACTAATAGCCCATGCAATACATGGCACTTACGGCTTATAGCCCAAATGCCAACTATAATATTATCCTCTGGTGGCCTACGGATTTATGTTGACAGTATAAAGGGCAAGCAGCCAGAATTGCCGCATAGTGGCGCTTATAGACATAATATATTACAACATAGAGGAACCGTTCGGGTTTAACATCCGATTTTTTTCCTACAACATTTTCCGACCATTTTTTCTCGGGATTTCGATAGCTCTTATGTGAGGCGACACAAAAGTTAGTATTACAGAACCTGACTAAATCACCAAACTATGCATAAACATTTTAAAACAATTTGTTATCGATACTTCTCATAGTTTACAGGAATATGTCGTTTACAATCAGAAACCGTGTTAGGAAACCAAATACAAAATTCTACAGAAATATCCTAATCTAGGAGGTATTTCAACTTATCAACTATAAAAATTAATACAATTTTGTAAAGTAATAAAACTGTCCTTCTGTACTATTGTAGCATTACAGTGGACATTCTGAATGCGGCCGTAGGCTCCGCAGTGAAATGTTCGCCGCTCATTCAACCAGACCGCAATTAAATGTTTCCATTCGATCGGAAGCCGACCGTGTAAGCACCTAGCAACGTTGGCGTTTTTGCTGTTTGCTATTACCAACAATCACCCCTAGCTATCCACAGGCATCGGGTATCCAATTATTTAAATTTTCCCAATTATTTGGTCAAAGCGAAGAATGCAAAGTTTGGAACGGATTTGATCGCTGCCGCTTCGGGGCATATCTCATGTAGAGGATCGTGGGAACATTTCATTGGGTCAGATATGGTCCAGGGTGGTCTATTGGTGTAGGGGTTTAAAAACAACAAAACATCTACCACCACCCGATAGTATTGAAATGTCTAACTTTCTTTACGATGTTTGTGGAATTCTAGAAATGTAATATCATTCAAAAGTGATTCCCAAACGGGAATCTTTTCATCAATGCCGTCTAATAAACCGTCGTCGTAAAAAGGCAAAGCATAATTGATCATTAAAAAGGAATAAAACATTTTCACAATAAAGCGCGCGATTGTTACTCAAAGTAAGGTAATATCACAGGGTGAAGGCATGCGCAATGGTCGCCCCTCGTATACCCGTAGTTCCCAACAGACTTCAGTCCTCGTGGACGGGCGGTATCGGGCACACGGACCCGGTCCGACAACGCGCGAAAGGGCGGGAAAACTTTTGGCGTGCGATTTCCTCGAAGTCCATTTTTAAAATGTGAATGTTATTTTTTGTGTAAAAGTGCACTTTATCGACTCCAAACTTTGATTATGAAAGCTGAACTTTTTGAAAATGTGTTAATTTTCTTGACTGTGATTTGGGAGTCAACCGTTTGGAAATGAAATCTGTGATAGTTTGTGAGTTTAATCCGGAGTAACAATTTGCAGGATGAGAGGTTTGATTAATTTAGTAAATAGTTTTACACAAACTAGTTTGGAAGCTAAATTGTCACTCTACCGAAATAGTTTTGTCTGTTTTGCTAAATTCAGTTCGGGGAAAAAAACATTTAGCCAAATATAGAAGTTAATTATAAATAACCATTTATTGTACACTGAATTGAGTTTTACCAAATAACCAGAATAACGCATTATTTTTATGAATTTATGGTTTAAAAGGTCGTAGGTCGTAGGTCGTTTGGCGCGAAGTTGGCTATTGACTTACGGAAAGTGCGTCCGTAAAAAACATTTAAAAACTTTTCAATAAACTGTTAGCATGTTAGTAGCGTGCCGTGCCGTACAAGAAATACCTAGGTACATACTTTCATAATGCAATGATCGACTTTGCAATCTTAGTTACTGCAGTAGGTATTCATTATCATCCGTTTAGCACACAGCATCGATGCAAAGTGAGATTTCTCGGCACAATGCCTACAAATAATCCTATTTGGCCAATCGGTACGTCCTCTTGTCCCCGATTCTACGAATTCATGACAATGCTTTGTCGAATAAAAACAAAACAAACAATCGCTGCCGAGGATTTATGGTTAACGGAACGGGAGTTTCAAGAAATCGCTTTGAATAGCGATTTGGTACGTGGTTTTGCAATGTACTTAAATGGTTTTTGACAGTGCTCAGTTTGTTGTTGCTGTAGATAGATAAAAAATAGATGATTAATAGACTCAGTGGTATAATAATTTATAGATTGGTAACAATATTACCTTACCATTGCTCCTTGACAAAAATATAATCATTGTTTACTTGTGCAGTCGGGTAATATCAACTTAATTCAAAATAAAATAAAAAAAAAACGTTTTTTTAACTTAAAATTAGCATATCTCATAAACGGCCAAACCCATTTTGATAAAACATGTCTAAGAACACTTGCTAAAAAAACTGCTTTCAAATAAGTAAAACCTCATTCAAATCGGTTCACCTGTTTAAGAGCTACTGTGCCACAGCCAGACACACACATACTCACACATAGTGGTCAAACTTATAACACCCCTCTTTTTGGATCGGGGGTTAAAAGTAGAGAACAGCATAAGTGGAAGGTAGGTAGGCGCCTTATTATGTATCTCGTGTTGACCCTTCCCAATCTGTGGTTACTTTAAATTGTACAAAAAGTGGCATTCGAAGCGGTCAGGAACTAATCGTTTCTAATCTGAGGTGGTAGTTAGGCACGAAGATTTGATTTCTACTATAATCTGTAAGAAATGGTTGATGTACCTTTTATTCTGTAGTCGTAACCTAGAGCTGCCTACAAAGTTTAAAACAATAAATCTGCGGTGGCATAAAACTTAATCGTTTGCAATAAAGTCCATTTTAGCTTGCAACAGTTGTGGAGATAAATCTACGCTATGTATAGAGCTGGTGACTAGTTGCCCGGCTTTTGGGAGTTATGACCCAGTCTAGTAGTATATAAAGAGTAAGGTATAGAAAACCTACTTTGGCTCAAGCCATACCATGAATACCTTATCATAACATGCCCTTATTTAATGTGTGTAAGAATGGGACAGATCTATTTGAACGTTTCCTAACTATTCAACACAATTTATCGATGTTTGTAATCCCCTGACATTGTTTTGTTTTATTCAAACAGCCAACCACTGTTTAAAAAAATTATATCGCGTATGTTGCTTTGAAAATGTCAATATAAAACCTAGCCTTTTAGATGAAACTATGATTGATATTTGGGTGTAGTGGTCCTTTGGTACATTATTAGTTCAGAAGACTAGTATGAGCGACAGAGCACTAAATCTTAAAATGGCCGTTAACTAGTGCAAAATATACGATCTATAAACTCTACCTCGTTAGACGGTCATTCTTGAATAAAATATAGAGCCTTTACAAGTAACGACTGTAGTTAAATTGAATTTTTAATCAATTCCAGAGCAAGGACTCGCGAGAAAGAAAATTGCATTAAAACATTGTTTATTTTACTTTGTTTGGAGGAAGCTTTTTATTCGTACGATCTAGATTATTTTAGAGTGAGTATGTTAGAGAGAATAGTCATTCTGCGCCACCTTTAATTTAAATAAACCTAAATAAGTATTTTTCAGTTACATTATTTCTCCTTCAGCTTCGAGTACTTTACCCCTTTGTACTATGAAGACTGCAATTTTTTTTAGCTCTCCTTTGTAGTTTCTCATGGCGAAAGCGTAAAACTTTGCGCACCCAAAAACGCGCCAACGCAACTTGATCGCGCCAGCTCACCTTACAAAAAACTAAACGAAATGGTAGGCACTTACGCTCCGTGGTAGGCCGTATTTGCTTTGAATTTCACATCATACCATCATCACGGAATTGATCCTCACTGAAACTAAAAGCTCAAGGCGATCTAAATAAATAATGCAATAAATTTTGGACCACATGATGGTTTTGCCTAACTTGTAATCTATTTGTGTGCCAATTAAGTAAACCTAGACCAAGAATGAGACTCGTCAGCACCACTCACTGGTCTCACTGGTCAGCACCAGCACTACCGCCCAACCCAACCCAATCTGAATAAATGTTTTTCAAATTCAAACAACAGCAACCATTCCTATCGCAGGGCCGGCCCTCTGGCTACTCATCAGCGTGACTGTCACCGAAGCGACGAGCGGTGACAAGCGGCCCCACTTCACCACGGAACCTCCTCCGCGGCTGCTATGGCCAGCCACGCGGGGCGCCACGGCGCTCTGCCGGGCCGCCGGCCATCCCACGCCCGACGTACACTGGGTCACTTCAGACGGGCAGGTGCTGACCACTATACCGGGGTTGAGGTGAGTGACTGCGGTTGCTGTGGCCAGACACGCGTGTCGCCACGGCACTCTGCCGGGCCGCCGGCCATCCGACGCCCGACGTACACTGGGTCACTTCAGACGGGCAGGTGCTGACCACTATACCGGGGTTGAGGTGAGTGACTGCGGTTGCTGTGGCCAGGCCAGACATGCGTGTCGCCACGGCGCTCTGCCGGGCCGCCGGCCATCCCACGCCCGACGTACACTGGGTCACTTCAGACGGGCAGGTGCTGACCACTATACCGGGGTTGAGGTGAGTGACTGCGGTTGCTGTGGCCAGGCCAGACATGCGTGTCGCCACGGCGCTCTGCCGGGCCGCCGGCCATCCCACGCCCGACGTACACTGGGTCACTTCAGACGGGCAGGTGCTGACCACTATACCGGGGTTGAGGTGAGTGACTGCGGTTGCTGTGGCCAGGCCAGACATGCGTGTCGCCACGGCGCTCTGCCGGGCCGCCGGCCATCCCACGCCCGACGTACACTGGGTCACTTCAGACGGGCAGGTGCTGACCACTATACCGGGGTTGAGGTGAGTGACTGCGGTTGCTGTGGCCAGGCCAGACATGCGTGTCGCCACGGCGCTCTGCCGGGCCGCCGGCCATCCGACGCCCGACGGACACTGGGTCACGGCAGACGGGTAGGGTCCTGACCTATATACCGGGGTTGAGGTGAGTGACTGCGGTTGCTGTGGCCAGACACGCGGGTCGCCATGGCGCTCTGCCGGACGCGGTCATCCCACGCCCGAGTTCAAATGGCCGTAGTTCCAACTACAACTACAAATCCAACTACTCGTCAATCATGTGTTTGAATTTGTCAAACACATGATTGACGAGTAGTTGGATTAGCATAGTTTTAAGTTGCAACTTTGTGATAATCAATGAAAACCATATTTATAAAAAAATACTTTTCTCCCGTCACAGCGCTTGCATTTTATTACTTGAAAAATCAGCGGTACGTCATGGAAAAAAAAATTGGGATGTTCTCCCACCGCATGCTATTTTACCCTTTAAAAAGAGCTTGGACCTTTCGTAACACCTTGTATGGTGATATGATATACAACGTTGACTCATTGACTAAGATACTTTCTCCACGGCTCTATGTAGAGTTTAAAGTACCTCCGAGGAGGCCCCGCGTGCGTTACAAATCACCGCCATAACGACTCGTGAAAGGCCATATCCGGATACGGAGGTGGGGCCTCGGGGGTGCTGGCTGTAAATAATAACTTGTGAGCCAGGGCCCTTTGCAGGGACGCAGCTCTTGGGTCGCCTCTATTATCTAAGAAATCCACTCAACCTTTGGGGGTCAAAACACTCGAAAATAGCCCTTGTTGAAATGAACAATCTTTTATTAGACACTAGCTTTTGTCCGCGACTTCGTCCGCGCAGACTTATTTTTTGTCTCGTGAGTTTTTCCGTTGTTTTAATGGTTATTCTGCTATTCAAGGCGGAGAGAAATCCAACAAATAAAAAATCATTAAAATCGGTCCACCCTTTCTCGAGTTATAAATGGTTTAACTAACACGACTTTATTTTATATATATTAAGATTTTATAACGGCTATTTTTACGGTTATTTAGAGAATACAGGGTTGCATGTCAGTGCAATGGTTATTCACAATGCGCTTTTTACAAGATCAAACTTTGTCCCCAGAGTAAAAGTGGTGCTTTTTGGCTAAAATGATTATTCTACAAGTAAACCTTGGTGGCTTTTGTAAAATTGCCTAATCTTTCCGATGGAATAACTGTGGACATGGAAAGGTTTGTAGAAACTGATTAGTTAGGCTAATGCAGCTTGTTGAACAGTGTTGGAAACAGAAATTCTTTAAAATTGGGCATTGGCTGTTCTTGTAAAAAGCGCTTCTTCTATTTGAGGAGCGACGGAACAAAAATAGTTAAGTACAAAATGTCTAGATTCGAGTAAAATCCAAAAAACTGTTTTATAAAATACCATGATCCTATCGTTTTCTATCGTTTTTAACCATTTTTGTTCCGTCAGTCGGTTTTGAAGTGACTTTTGTATCGAAGTTAGCTGATTTTGTTTGAGTTTAATACCAGCATCGGGTAGGATTTAAAAAAATAGGGCCATAGCATGCGTCATGTCATTTTTCGCCTCTTGAGTACTTAACTATTTTTGTTCCGTCACTCCTCATTTAAGCATTTAGCGGCACCGACAATAAATCAGAAAATTTTCGTATTGTATTGTAACGTTTTTTTTTGTCACCTGTAGTATCTGCAGCGACAGTTGAAACGAAACCTAAGATTTTTGTAAAATACAGTTTGTCGCCACTATTTTGCGCACCACCAGCAATTTTTCCAGCTTTCTCGACCATTATTTTATTCGTTGCCCCTTCATCGCACCTACGAATTGTATGGACAGGAAAATAACGGTAGAAAAACAATAAATTTATTTATTCCTTGCTTTTCCTTTTTATGCTAACCTCCTCGGTTGAATGCCAATGTCAGCATTGGCCTTTACTTATGGGCTGGATAGATAGATTCCTGGCTCCCTCCCTGTGAACTGAAATACAGCTCTCTTGTAAAATATCGCCCAAGTTCGGATAGTTATTTAATGGGCCCGTCGTCGCAACTTCGGCAGCTTCCGATTAGTAAGTAATCTTGCGATCGACTGCCGGCATATTTGATTAGAGTTGTATTTGCGTAGGATAAGAGCTCTATACAAGGCTAATATAACTTACGTGAAGTGCGAAAGTTAGAGTTGGTATAGCGGTTGGTTAGTTTCACATCTCATTCACATCGTCGTAGTGGTATTGTACCCCTCGACGTCGAGGCGTACACGCTAGCACTCTACTCCGTTACGTTAAGGGCGACTTTACAACAAAAGTGTACAGTCTGACGTGCTGTCGTGTGTACTCAGCGCCTCTATTATCTCTGAGAAAACCACTCAACCGTGGAGCGTCAATACACTCGAAATAGCCCATACTGAGATGAAAAAAAAAAGACATTTAAAAACTTTTAGAGAATACAGGGGCTGGTCATGGTCAGTTTTGAAAGAAAACATCGTGAGCGGCTTAGTATGGCTCCAACCACATTTGGGACATTCATCTGTAGGTAACCTTTTTAACAAATAAACTATTTCATTTCATTTCAACCATGCGATTGATGGTGATTGATTAGATGCTGCGGGTTTTCCTATCTACTGTCCATGTACAATTGTACACTAGTATAGATGGTCACCTCCCCAATCTAGTGTAAGTGGAGGATGGTCATAATCACCGTTATCAGCCCATTAACACCCATTGCTGAGTGAAGGCCTCCTTATGTTCTCGCCACTTCTCACAAGCCATTGCTTTCCGGCTTGTGAGGATAATATGCCATCGGACCACCTGGCAGGGGCCTGAGTCTTTAGAGACTCAGTAAAGACTCGGCAATGGTGACTGGGAGCCTATCGAGGCACCATTACGTTGTGGGCTTTTTTTTTTTTCTAGTACAGCCAAGCATATTCTGATTCTAGTACAATTAGAGTATTAGTTCGCTGGTTGTAGGAGAGAAACGAGGAAATCCCGATTTTGTCCTTCTACTGGGAACCTATCGACAGGCCGCTGCATTACATACTTAAGCCCCAGGTGGTCTGCCAAGTGGGCCTCAAGTCTCCCAGTCGCGTCTCGATAGGTTCAGCGTTTTATGAGAAAAACGAAGAAAAGGCGGTTTTTGTCCGAACAATTTTATTGAACCTAAATGTTACCTGTCGAAACACAACGCGTTACAGACTTGAATCCCGATCTCTTCCTCTATTGTTAAATCAATCAATAAAACCACTAAGTTTATTTAGGTCTAGGGTTTATTTATTCATGTAATACAAGGTGTTACAAAAGATGCTAACTCTTTTTACAGGGTAATAGCACCCGGTGATAGGGATCACAACCTAAATACTTTTTTTGCTCTATGACGTTCCGTTGATTTTTAAATTAATATAATGTAAACGCTGTGGCGGGAGAAAAGTATTTTTTAAATATAGCTTTCTTTGACTTTCACAATGTTTTAACAACTCAAAGTTATGCAAATGCACCTACACCCACAAACATATTTTTAAATTTCAGCTAATACCAAAAACAAAAAAGTTATGAAAAATTTTCAATTTTGAGGTTATAAAATAAAAATTGATTTTTTCAACTTTTTTTTTTACAGAATTGACATCTTGTTGACCAGTAGGTTACACCCTGTAAAAAGAGTTAGGATGTTTTGTAACACGTTGTATAAGGCTTTCTCTCGTGAGTTCGTGGCATAATATTAATCTCCCCACGCGTGCCCACCGCGGCATGGCATGGTTTGGCAAGCTCCCGGTGGCACAAGTAATTTATTTAATGTGGCGAGTGAATAATTAATCTGTGTAACATTAAGATATTGAAAACACATTTTATTGTCGTCCAGTGGGTAAAGCCGTGGTTTGTCAATAGAAATGTCGTCAATTCGATCCTCGTGTACCTATATTGCTATGATACCTATTTGATTTCGCAGTTGGGTATTTGAATGCCTAGTAGCAATTTGACAGTGCAGTGTGGACTTGTAGAGGATGAAGTAGATGAGAACAAAGATAATAGCAGGATAATAGATAGAGATTAATCCCCATAGCAATCTCTCCCTCTCTTTTTCTCTTATATTTTTTTCTTTACAGTCTAACTAAACTATTAATTTATTCTAATCGCAATTCGGAACCCAAAGTTTTTCGTTCGAAAGTCCGTTATTGGCTTAATCTTATCTTTAGACAATATTGAGAAACTAATTTAAATATTTTTTATTTTGGTCCAGTAGTTTTTTGGATTCCGAATTCCCAACTAATATTTTTTTAAGTAGGTACTACTTGTTTGTTTGTAACGTTGCAATATATATAGCATCGGATTGTCGTGTTTTTTATAGACGTAAGTAGAGTGTCAGGCTATCCAAGAAAAGAAAGAAGAGGAAGCTAAGATAAATCCAACTTCGAAAGATATACTAATTAGTGCAATGCAAAGTGAAACACAAGATGGAAAACTAAAAGAGCTGAATGAAATAGTCGGCAGAACTTTGCGGAACTAAACGGTAGAGTTACTTTCATCCCAAGTCAGTACAGTGGAAGTATAACTGTATCGGATAGCTTGCTGCAATGCCTTCGTAAGCACTTTTTATGCTAGAACTAGCGAGTTATCGTTGGCTAAAGATGGTTTTTATTTTACAACGGTTCTAGTAAAGCTTTCAATAATTAGGAAGATTTCGCGTTTCGTAAGTGCTGGCTCACGGACTTATGTATTTTATGCATATTTAAGCATAAAATACATAAGTCCGGTAAAATACATAAGACGATTTGCACGAGATATTGATGTCATCGATTTGTTGACTTGAACATAGTTGAACAAACGTTTATATAGTTTCAAACATATTTTTTGTCGTCATAATGCCTTTAAGCACTGAATACCGAACATGACTACTTTCGTAATTTCAGAATGACACAGATAGGAAGTCAAACTATTGAGCCGGCCTATTATAATTTTATTTTTTGACATTTAAAACTGTAAACTAGACTAGACTAAACTAGACTCTAGATCGAAAATAGTTCCTATATCCTCCGAGCCGTATGGCGACGGCGTTACGACTCTCGCAGTTATTATAGTTGAGTGGTTACGACTCTCGCAGTTGAGTATTTCGCTGATGTGCCCTCTAGACTCATGCAGCCCATTTATGCTTCGAAAGTGCGTGCACAGCGCTTGACGCTAGATCTAAGCCAGCAACACCGATGCCTTGACAAAGTTGCTGAAGCTCCGGCGCCGGCCATTAAATAAATTAGCCCACCCCGGGGGAAGCTGCCCAGACGCCGGCGATCAGCCGATTAGTGGGCTAATCGAGTTCGATATCCCGGATAATCATAGATGGCTTCGAAAAATACATACTTACAGGGAAATTTTAAATAGTTTTCTTTATCCCTGAAACATGTTAACTTCTAAATGCGATTTCTAACAACTTTTGTTCTACGACTTTTCGAATAGCTCGATACTTTTTATTTGTTGAGCGTTTCATATTCTTTAAAAGTCTGCATTTGTTTTGCCTGTGCTGTTGCCGGTAGCCTAGAGCCTTTAGGAGCCGGTGATCATGATCAAACTATACCAAAAATATCTTCAATTATTTCCAAGGTTCTGAACAAACGAGGCAATTTGGTGGTGGCAATATTGCCTATTTTTTTCCCTAGCATTGTAAGGACTTTAGGTAAATTTATTTAAAAATAAAAGGTTTATTAAAGTTATTATGATACAGCTTGGATACAGTTGGTAAATGTTTATTATTCTACCCCATTCCAAACTTTTCAATTGCTACTACAATTTTGCTAATTTGCTTAAAACGGGTTGCTGCTTTTGTTTTTTGGTACCTAGTAGACTTTATTTTATACTAGCTTTTGCCCGCGACTTCGTCCGCGCAGACTTAGTTTTTTTCCCGTTATCACAATAAAACATAGCTTATAGCACTCAGCAATAACGTAGCTTCCCATTAGTGAAGGAATTTTTATAATCGGATGAGTAGTTTTGGAGATTACCCCCTTCATACGTACATACTTACAAACTTTTCCTCTTTATAATATTAGTGTTGATAGCTAGTGCCCACGACTTCATTTACGTGGCTAAAAGAAAAAGGATAAACGTGGTGATTTTTCAAATTGTACCTAGCATATTTTTTACCACCTAGTAGGTATGATGTACTTAAAACACACCCCCTGCACTATCAAAGCGTTGGCCCGAGATTTCGATCCCGTGGACCACGCTTCTTCCAAACTGAACTGCAGATACCTACTGTTATAGGCGTCTAACTGATTTAACGCGGGTTACCTACATTTCAAGAAACACTCAAAGATTATCTTTTCTTTTTAGCCCTATCCTATTATTTTGAGTCCGCTAATCTGCTACTCCTTATTGCAAACTTTTAGTCTGGGTTGTCTCTGTTCAGTTGGTCTCGCCCCAAGTCTTCGTGCCTTTGTGGCCTTTGTGGTCGTTGTGGACACTGCCTCTACCGATGTTAGAGAGCCCTAATGCGTAGTTTGATACCGTTTGCTTGCGCTGTTTGGTGAATGAATATTTATCAGCATTCGCTGCAGTACGTCACAGGTCTCAACATCTCTCTGGCGTTCAATAAAACTGTAAAAGATCTCCAACAGAGCTAGTTAGCGTTACCTACTCGTATTATAGGCACAAAGTTACTTAACAGAGAAAAACTTTAAGAAATTTTATTTTATTCTTTAGTTTGCATCATACCATTTCAAAGGGAACGATCATAATCATTGGGTTCTGACACCAGAAAATATGAGATAATATCAGGAGATACTTAACCATATTATTTCTATCACATTGAATAGTGTTTTTTTCTATGAGCTACTCTTCTGAAACACCCAACGCGTCTTCTTAGCATCTACGATGCCATAGTCTGAATCGTCGGTCTTAGATAGATAGATAGAATACACTTTATCTTTTGGTCTTATTTTTCTTTCGTGTTGAAAGTGTCACACACACACGTCGCGCTGGGGTCGCCTTCAGGAAATCCGATAAGCTGCACTGTGGAGCATCAGGACAGGTATGACGACGCGAAGTTGTCGGTATGGTTTAAGATTGGCACAAAACATCTCTTCTGGCTCTATTTCTCACATATCTTTCATGCGGGCAACACCACCACGCAGGCGGTTCAGGGATTTTCACATGCTCCAATCTTCTCGTCAGTCTGAAGTATGTGGAAAGCCTATCAGAGTTGTCAACAATGAATAGGCGACTATGATATTATGTAAAAGTGCACCTGTCCAGTGTCCAGTCCTAGGTACTTACTTAATGGAAATAAAGCGATCATTGTACTAATGTTACACCATCAATGGCTGATGTTATGCGCCTATGGTCGCTCGGGACTCTACACTTGCACGGTACGCACAGCTGATTTTTTGGTCAGAATATCGTATCTTTATTTTTCTTCGAGGTCTGGTGCATCCTATTCTTCCCTGAATAACCAGCAATCAGCAATGCACTCAACGAACGTCCCATTTCGTCCGGCCAAAAGATCTCAGGATGCAACCGCAACTTTGTAAAGAGCTTTGGTAAAACTGCTGGATGCAGAGTTTTTAAAGTAAGGATTTATTGGCTCTTTCAGATTGTAAGTAGCTATCACTGAACTTATGTTTTTTGCCTGTTTTGAGTAATAAAACTTGTAGATTTTTCCTTTATTGCTTTGTTGATATACCATTTTTGTGACAGTGACGGATGACAGCGATAAGTAAAAACAACTTCTTCACTGTTGTGCATCGTTTGAGTTTTGCGGCACATTTGGGCCTGTTTGGTGCATTAGAATTCACCGTTGTTCAGTTTTCGATGGATTTACGAAAGTAAATAGCTCAACGCTACGTGATGACAGAGGGTCTTTGGTAAATGGTTGTGTCGTTCACTTTTATACAAATAGCCACTATATGATAATCTTTGTGTGTTTATTTTGCTCCTAAGCACCAAAGCGTGATAATATGTAGCCTATATGTTATTCTTATGTCTCAGCTATCTACATTCCAAATTTCATCCAAATCCGTCCAGCGGATTCAGCGTTATAAGGTAACAAACACACTCACTCACTCACTCACAAACTTTCGCATTTATAATATAAAAGTAGGAAGTAGGAAGTAGGATTTATTCCGTGTAATTATAAAATGAAGTTGAACCAGTAATGTGTGCCCTCACCTGATAATATTAGCTTCGATGCGATAGTACGATGATACGATTTCAACCTCATGAACTGAATCCGGCTTTTCTTTTCGAGTTCTCGAGGCACAAAGTTGCCCGCGAAAAAAGTGACACTAACGTCACCCGACGTCACATTTTTCCACTCGAAAGCAGTCGGGCAGCTCTTAATGTGAGACTTTTGACAAAACGGAAAAGTGTCTCATTTTAAAAAGTTCTCGCGGATACAAAGAAGCGCTTCAACTAATTGTAAAGGGGCCGGGCACCTGTTACAGCGAAGTTTGTTGGCTAACGACCAGGAACTCGGTAACATAAGTAGCACCAAACTTTTGTATTTTTAATGGGGACTTGTATCGGTACGGACCACTACTTCCTAACTGACTTTTAAGTGAACATTTCAAAGGGGTTGGTAGCGAGTTATACCGAGTTTAACTACAGGTTTAACTAACTCTTTTATTTTGTATGTAGTTTTCTTTATGATCACCTAAAGATGGCCGAACGGGTTTTGACGCACTCGTCTTACAATGTTTGTTATCGACTTTGTGATAGAGTAACATAGGCGCAACTGTTTCTGAATGTATTTACATTCAAACGAGCCACCTGCATAGGCAGCCAAAGCGGCTTCAATACTTTAACGAGAAATAGTAAAGTTAAAGTATGGAAGTTGATAAAATATTTGAACGGTAAAAATTCCAAGGGTGAATATGGTGTAGTTGTGGCTGTCACACAAAGTGCTTCATAATATTTATATTTACCTACAATTTTTCGAATAAAGTAAGTAAGAAACAAAATAAACAAGTAGGTACGTTTGAATATTCCATTAGAAATTCTCAGTAATACCATTTAGGGGAGTTTATTACGCCACTAATAGGTTTTCTCGGTAGTCTCCGCAATTTGGTTTGAGCATAATGAAGATTAAACACCAGAGAACCTTTCAATTTGGGTTGCTGAAGAAAAAATTACGGTACGAAACTCCTACAGGACTTTGTCAGAAGGAAAGGACATCAGCGTCTAGTTTATTGCAGATTTTGGCTTTCATCACTTTTTTACCGATATAGTTTACCCACGCTCGCGACACTGCTACTCGACACTACGACACTGTGATATGGCATGATGTTAGTCTTATTTTAAGCTGGTTTTCCACAATGTTTCCTATCACAGTTAACAGGTGGTATGCTACTACAAATACACATTTTTTTAAAATAAACTGATATTCCATTATGCTATTATTTCATAAAAATACAATTCATAGTGTATTATGACAATAATAATTTGATACTCCATCTAAAACAATGTCTCAGGCACTGCAGCGCTGAGTGGTCTCTTCACTCATCTATGAGTGAAAATGCTACTGTATAAATGATGATGTATAAATAATCTCTTAACGTAGATGCAAAGACCTCAGTTTTTAGTTAATTCGATATACATTGAGTAGTCGGTTAGTAACCGTACCTTTTTTGTAAGCTTTCTAATGCCTAATCGGCTACGCAATGTATCATAGTCATAGTAAATTGTCATAGTAAATAACTATCATTGTCAGTTTTATGAAATTCCCCACAGAAGGCCCACAGATGATGGGTGGGACGTATCAAATTGGTTGTACATCTCATCTTTATTACAAGCTGACATGTCAACTCTACCATTAACTTCCTGAACTAGTTCCACACTCACAAAAAACAACTTCGTTACTAAGCTAAAAAGTCTACTAAAGTAATATAGAATGTGGCTTTTATGCCACATTGACTAGAGCAAAGTATGGCACACTACATTAGAAGCGATGGCAAAGTTGTGATGGAATTTACAAAGTTTGTCCATTACCATGTGTTTATGTGGAAAACTCGGCTTACTCGCCGGAACAGCGGCAATGGATGGACACACGGTAAAATACATCGTGTTCGGAAGAAACTGTTCAATAGGCAACTAACTTCGGCTAGACTCACGCTGCTGGTAGCGCAGCGTCAGTGAAAAACTTATTTTTATTTTTACACCCTTACATGACTCAACTACTGAGTTCTACTCGGGATATACAACGTGTTACAAAACATCCTAACTCTTTTTACATCGTGCAACCTAGTGGTCAACAGGATGTCAAATCTGTTAAAAAAAGTTGAAAAAAACAATATTTATTTTATAACCTCAAAAAAAAAAAATCATAACTTTTTTGTTTTTGGTATTAGCTAAAATTTTTAAATATGTTTGTGTGGGTAGGTGTATTTACATAGCTTTGAGTTGTTAAAACATTGTGAAAGACAATGAAAACAATATTTTAAAAAATATTTTCTCCTGCCACAGCGTTCACATTTTATTAATTTAAAAATTAACGGAACGTCATAGAGCAAAAAAAATATTCAGGTTGTGATCCCTACCACCGGGTGCTATTACCCTGTAAAAAGAGTTAGGTACTTTTGTAACACCTTGTACTGATAGTTAGGGATTATCTTTACTACAGCTTTATGTTTTTCAAGAGGATTGCTCTGTTCTCCTGGTTTTCCTACACTATTACGGAAAAATATGATAAGTAATTAATAGATCTG
Organism: Zelleria hepariella; assembly: GCA_949319315.1. NCBI lineage: Eukaryota > Metazoa > Arthropoda > Insecta > Lepidoptera > Yponomeutidae > Zelleria > Zelleria hepariella. The sequence continues at coordinate 21,806,679 of OX439378.1, read as the reverse complement.
CGGGCCCCTAGATTGTGAAGCAACCGCTATACTTATTGCTCTACCATCGTTCATTATGTAATCCGAGTTTCCCTTTTGGCTCTAAATCTACATTCGCAATAATAAGCCGGATAAAACTACCCCAGTAGCAAAAGGAAAGGAAAGAAAAGTTGTGGACATAGGGAAATTAGTTTTCAGAAAATCCATTTACCGGTAGACGTAAAAGCAAATTACCCACCTAGGTAATTTTGTTCTGCGTGAAACTTAACTTGAAAGATTTTGTGTAAATAACGTTTTCGCCTACAGGCAGTACTTGAGGCTTATCGTAGATGAGACTACGAGCTCGCGTCACGAAGCGGAAATTAAGTTTTCCCAAATCGTTCATACGATGCGCGACGTCTTGTTCATGACACTAACTTTCGGCATACGAAGTAGGCGACGAGACAATTTGACACCTGCAAACTTGTTTCACCCTTCATCGCTCTTCTAACCCGAGCCAATAGGCTTGTTTTCCCCTGTTTCCACCGCTGAGGCGGAAAAGGTGCTCCTGATTCCAACCCGTCGACATTTGTGTCAGCTGGTCTGTTGACTTTGCCAAGTTTAAGTAGACACAAGTTTGGACGTCTCACCTGAGAGTCACCCAAGTTTTGACGGCGGAAACTGAACTCTATGTGAAGCTGTGTAAGTTTGGTACAAAGTAATTATGACTCTGCGACATAATAATGTACTGCAGCATAAGCAGTCTCTACTAAATTAGCCACAGTAACTTGGCCTAGCACCGCGCTGCTGGGCAATAAGAAACGCTGAAACTTCGGGATAAAGAGATGAAGAGGTAAAAAGTTTGTCCAAATGGTTCGGGTAAATAGACACACGGTGCGTTCGCCAGTTTTCCTGGAACTTGGCTGGACACGCTACCGCGTGTCTAGATATGAAACTCAAATGCTTCGTTTAGATTATATTATTTGAATAGTGCGGTATATTTTGATATAGGTCAATCAAATTAAAAAAAAAAACAGGAATAAATTTCCAGAAAGCTGGTTATAATTTTAATACCTTCATTTGGTCCTAAATGCGTGTAATCCGGCTACTTATCACGCATATTTTTACGGATATATCTTGTTCCCTTAGCCTGCTATACCCCTTCGCGGTTTTTGGCCCCCAAAAGTTGAGCTCACCTCCTGGGACGGTGCAAACTCGGATTACATGCATTTAGGACCAAATGAAGGTATTACTTTCTGGAAATTAATTCCTCAAAACGCTTTTTTTGAATTTAATTTGCTTCGCCTAATATAGCTTTTTATGTTTTCAATTTTTTGTTTCGGCATTAAAATAAGACTAAAAGTGAAGAATAAAGTCGTCGTAAGAGGGGGTGTGTGCAGTTCTCGTAGCATGGAACATCGTGTTAGGCAAAAGTTTCCCCTATTAAAAGTTCCCAGTGAAAAGGAAAACACATATTTATATTATTGTACTTCCATCAGCTAGAGGTAGTTCCATACTTCCTGGTTATGTGTATAAATAGAGGACATTGGAGCAGAAAATGAGATTTCTCTGTCAATATGCAAGATGGCTTCGGAGGATTGTGAATACGAGGGGAAAATTGCCAATGATCGAGTGGCGCAAAAAATCTACGCGAATAATCTGTCAGTGAGGCGGGCAAGAGGAAGATTACCTAATCTTGATGTGCATTTCCTATTTCACAAATAGGTATATCATGTTATCTTCCGCTCGCTGGTATATCAAGATATCTCCCTTCAGGGGATGCTGAGTAGCTGGATTTGTATCGACCGATTACCTACTCGCGCAGGTGTGCAGACGTGGATGACATTATACGAATATAATGCTAGTTAAGAGGTTAACAGTCTGCAAAGCTGTGAGGCGCTACATTCTTACAGTAGACAATTAGACATGCGCGAAACAGTGCACTTCGAAGTCATGATATATTTCATGACTTTTCATACCGCGTGATATTACCTTATATCATGACATGACATCATGGTATTTCTTCATTGCAGACATGAAACATGTCATTATGGTATTTCTTCATTGCAGACATGAAACATGACATCATGGTATTTCTTCATTGCAGACATGAAACATGACATCATGGTATTTCAGCACACTTTCATTGCAGTACGTACAGTGTGCTGAAATGCCATGTGTCATGTTTCATGTCATCTAGTGTAATGAAATGCTATGTGCCATGCTTTATTCTCTCGTGTAATGTGTAATATTTCATGACACCGTTGTGCAATATTTCTTTTGTAATATTACAAGCATTACCTACACATGTCTAGACAATCCCGTGAGGCCATGACACAGTCAACGATGATTGTGCGAATGTAGGGTCTTATTATTCCTACGCGGTTTACGAAAACGGCGTAGCAACAATAAGACCCTCTCAAACAGAATCAAACCCCTGAGTTTTTCTGTCCCTATTATGGCAAACTAAAGCTATATTTTCCTCCCCAGGCACATCTTAAGCGATGGGCGGTTGGTGCTGGGCGCAAGGCGGTCTCTACTGGATGCGGGCGGAGCTGTGCTGCGCTGCAGGGCTTCCAATCGGGCCGGCGTTCTGCTGTCAAGGCCCGTAATGCTGCAACCGGGTAAAACTTTTATCGGACTCATTTATTTTATTTTGCATATGGCACGTTATGCAGCGAATATTAATACTTTATTATTAGTCGTTTATTGACTTTGATTCGTACATTGACTGGGACTAGTGATGCTACAGAAAAATGTAATACAGAAATGTTAACGACTATTTACCCCTACATGTAGGATAACGATCCTACCGTATCGATCCTATCCTATTGTGTAGGTTGTAACCTAACTTATCGATTGAGAAACCACAGATATACCCATTGAGCTACCACTACACTAATTATTGCCTATAAAATTATGAGTATAGGCCCTATACTAAGCTATGAACCCGCAATCAATACAGAACTCACGGGGACAGCACATAATTTTCAAGTCGAAAGTCCCTGCTTCCGTATAGAGCGATGATGATAAATTATACTTGAGGGAGCCGCACAGAGACCTGCCGACGTCATCCTTTCCATAAAGTAAATTACTTGCGATAGATGGCGCTACAAAGATGTAGCTCTTGTCCAGAGACGTTGGCTTTACCTCGTTGGGAACGATAGTAGAGGACCAGCGATAGAGGAGCAATGAGAGAGCGCGGCAGTGGAAAAAGAATACTTTTGGGAATATAAAACTTTTAAGGAAGTTGTCCCAGGACTTTTTTGTTTCTAACAAAAAAGTCATACCTAAATAAAACATCAGCAGAACTTGTATTTGGTTCATAATTATTAGGTATAGTTGCTCAGGGATACTGTCGCATTCCCTCACAGATCTGCACTCTGCAGCCCGTCCATAATTTTCAACATTGCTACCGCGCTGATAATCCAGATACCTACAAGTAAGCAAAGAATACTTCTTGGCAAAGGCCAAGCATATACGGCGGCTTAATTCGCGCATATTAAATGAAGAAGCCGAGCCCATTCTGCAAGAGGATTAGGTGCGATTGAGAGATTCACTCCTTTGTTCAAGGAGGCTCTTCGTGATATACCTGGTTTGAAGTAAAGAAGACTTTTATTTTAAGTTTAGGAGGTTTAGAGAAGCCTACTCCATCTAAAATATAGTGTCCCTGGCACGGCAGCGTCCGAGTAGTCATCTTACCCTTCTAGTGAGAGTGAAGGTGCTAATAGAAGCTGTATCTAGATCATCTCATTACGTAGATGCAAAGGCATTGCTAGGAGATTAAGGTATTTTTATTCCGTGTCTTCTAATTGAATTAAACATGGAAATTAAAATTTAAAAAAAAAATACCCTAGTACACTTCTCAGTGGCTAGGCACAGGCCTTCGTGCCTTCGCCTAAGCTTCCACTGCGGGCTTAATTACCAATTGAATACTCCATCGTCTCAGAGGTTACTTCACCCATCTAGTGTGAGAGGAGATAGGTGCCACTGGACGCTTTATAAAACATCTAGCTCTAACATATGTTTTTAGGATAAAAACAGCGAAATCTGAGTCATAAATACTGCCATTGCTGTATGTTGTTTGAGAGTGTTACGTACCATCTTAGCTTAGCCACACACAATTACGAAGGTCTGGTTGAAAACTAGTTGACTCGAGGGTATTTTTGTTACGATGCTTATCACGAATCATTAAAAGTTACTACGCAGGTAGATGGTCTCGAGCTCTACATTCCCTGGAATTTGAGTTTTAAAGTGAGATAAAACGCTAATGATGCCCGAAGCACGAGTATAATTAATATGCTCATACGAGTCCAAATGTCTGTGTGAAAGGTCTACCTGGGTAATGAAGTGAACTTCGGTCTCACAGCGCCTTCATTAACTACGCCGCCGCCGAGGTATAATGGAATTTCTGAAAACTGGAACCAACTTGCTATCAGTGCCCGTTTATTCATAGCGGTGCTTTTATACCTGCATCAATTCCTTTTATTCTTACTAATGGTTATAAATTATAGGGCTCTATAGTTTTCTATTCACATCAATTAATAATCGCATGCGAAAAGCCGAACAAACATTTTAATAAAGTAAAATAATGATTATCATCCCCGAGTGCAATTAATGATTGAATTAATAACATCCGTGGAATCCCACTGAGGATTTGGGAATGCCCCAAGTGCTCTGCACATTCTTACTTTACAATCAGCGAGTAGTACTTATCTATGGAAGAAAAGGTTCCTCACACTTAGCTGTTCGTTAAACAGTGAGCGTAGTTAAGCCCAGCAATACTACGGCGAGCTAGAGAGGGCAAAACAAATTACACAACTTCGACTCGAGTTGGACCAATTAAATTTCCGTTACTGTAGCACCGGTTCTGCGGAAATATGGAGTAAAATGAAAAACAGCTCCGGGCTCCGAGCTGGTTTTTTTTCAACAAAGAAACTTTTAATTAAGGGATCAAATGACATTAGAGCGAGTTCGCGGGTAGGTAACTTTTCCTTTGTCCCGCGAAAAAAAAATTTTGTACCTAAGTAAGTAATTTATTTTTTGAGAGCCCGCTAACAATATTTGCGGTTCCCTTTTGATGCGTCGAAATTAACTTCGTAATTATGTTGGTTTATTAAAACTTGCGAACTTTTGATCACTTCGCTGCTATACGTTTATAATTTAACAGAATAATGAAACAATTTTTTTTCTTCAAATTATAGAGCTAACCTGATAATTATTAGAGAGGAAGCTGTGGTTTCGTCTGGCACAAGATTGTGAGAACAATATAAAGGTATTGAAGTTGAACATGAAGAGGCCATTACATGTTGGTTATAAGGGGTATAATTAGGATATTACTGGCCCAATTCAATTGAATGGAATCTGTTTATCACTTCTTACGATTGAAGAATTTGTATGCAAGGTACTCGCTAATCACGAAAGCATAAAATTCAATCAAACAGAGTACTTATACTTGTTCTCTGTTATGTGATAAAACCTCAAAATACTTCGTAAATAAAAACGACGTTAACGGCAAAGTTTTAATTAAGGACAACCCAGCATTGTGTCCGCCGCCGAAAATAACTCCATTACAATAGAATTTTCATAATTAACAGGAACAGAGAGACAAGGTAGCTCTTCACTTTTTTCGTTAAAAAAACTCTTGTTTAAAAAGATGGATGAATGATGAGGTAGATGACCGATTTGATATGGGTTCTGTACCAGGGTAGGGTTCGATCTCTTTTTGAGATTTATTTAACATATGGGCAATAGGCATGATACACATGAAGACCATACGAGGCGCTATCCCTTTTTGTTCGATTCTCACACTTATACAGCGTGAGTTAGGAGGTGCCGTGGTAGACATTTTGCAGAAAGTCGGCATTGAGCTACTAAATCACCCCACGATCAATCCTTACAGTCTACGACACCTCCAATGACGTGTCAATAGGTTCCAAGAAGAAGGACCAAACCGGGTATTCCTCGTTTTTTTCCTACAACCAGCATACAAATCCTCTAGAATTAGCATCTGAATATTCTTTGCTGTACCTACTATAAAAGGATTAAAAGGACAGACAGCAATAATAAATCGTAACTGAAGCCTACAACTGGGAGGTACCATAGCGTTGCAGACTCAGGCCCCAGGATACATGACACCCTGCTGATGCCGCACGCTATAAGGTCTATAATGGAGTTCCTAGAGTGTGGACCGTGGTTTTTGGGCCAGATAAGTACCCTGAAAATGAGGAGTCAATTTTGACGTGCGATCTTTGCTTACTCCTTCAGAGATGTAAGTATCAGAAGTAAAGAAATGTAACAACATTTTATTTCGCGAGTTTTTTAAAGACTTTGAATTACCAGTCTATTTTAAATGTAAGTGAAAACGAGGCACTGTAAGAGGCTTAATACGTTTGCTAACTGTACATACGCTGTACGTATGCAAATAATCAGATTGCGAATTCACCGAATTAGTAAATAACAGGTAAATAATCACATATATTGCGAATACACCGAATTTGAATTCGGAATCACAGTTTCGCAATAAACCACAGTAGATTCTAGCATTCCTAGCTAGATGTACAATTTTATTATCTCTCCCAGTATTTGGATCTGTGTGTCAAGGCTCGATATGGTTTTCCAATTCCATTATATCATTATGGTGTATTCTAATGGGTCTACTCAAAAGGGGCCCATTCCAGCTGGAAAGTTTATTTATCCTTGACAAAAAAATATTTCACGTGATTGAAGACCTAAAAGGACGAGACTGTTCGAGACTGACCACCCTCCGATAGGAAAATAATATATATCACGCAAAAAAATACCTCAAATAAACAAAAACGCTTAATGGACCACTTGCATCATGGGGTAGAGGGGGCAATTCCAGAATAAGCTAATTTGCTCCCGGCGGTGCGAAACTTTCATCCCTTTCTACTTAGCAGCGGAATCCAGTTTCTATGCTGCGAGTGACGGTAATTACATTCATTAGGCAACCACCGAACAAAACAATACACCGAGCAGGCAAATCGCTCCTTGGTCCAGAGGTAATTACCTACCATGTCCGGTAGAACGGTTTGACGTTCCAAGTTCGATTCTGGTGGCGGTATGCACCTATTCTTCGGAGTTCTGTAGGAAACTCATGAATGCCATATCGCTAAACATGAAGGAAAACATTATCATCGCTAAACATAAACTAAATTCATATTTCACAGTTTTGTTCTTAAATTATTACACATACTCGTATTAGGTATTTTGGATATTATGATAAAGGTACTCGTAGCTGGCGAACGTTCATGCACAGATTAATGAATGTGGATGAACCGAAACAGGTATGTCATGATCGTGGCAAGTGGCAACCTATCGCCTCTGCCTACCCCTCTGGGATACAGGCATGAGGTCATCATCATCATCAATCCGCTAACAACCAGTGCTGAAATGTAAAGGCCTCTTCATCCCGCCGCTTCTCACGATCCTATGCCAGTCGCAACTTCTGCTTTCCGGCTATTTAGGCGACATCGTTGGACCATCTGGCTGGTGGTCTGCCAACTGGTCTCTTCCCCTCTCGAGGTTGCCACTACGCAATGGATTTCATCCATCTGTCATCAGAACGATACTGAAATTAGCTCAATTTGTATCTTAACCCAACGAGGGAGAATAGTAACATTCCCTGATTAAAGCCGCCCACAACATCACTCAGACAGAAACCTCAATGATCCTCTTCTGTTCGAACGAACTCGGTACAAAGTTCCGATGTTACTTACCATATTTTAATATTTTCTCCACTGAAGGCAGCGGCTACAAAGGAAGGAATGAAAGGCAACAAATGGGGGTGGACTGGTAGCTTATTCTCATTCAAATGAGTTTCCGTAGAAATATTCGACACCTTTGATGTTGTAATTCACCCTTGTTCGGCCAAGAATCGTGTGTTGCCGTGGAGGTTGTGGTGTAGAGTTCTAAAGGATCAATCTCGTATTTTTCAACATGACACAACATGATACAGCGTGTTACAAAAAGGTCCTGGGATCATAAATTAAAGTTGCTTGTTTGATAAGTTTAACTACCATATTGAGAATGTCATGAGTTCGAGTTAATGACTGCTCATGACCTTTTTGTAACACCCTGTATAATTTCTTATATGGGCGTGGCTATAGGTACATACCTTTACTTATGTGAGGCACCTTTTTTCTTTTTTGTGACGTCATAAGGGGTTGTTAGCAAAAAGGTTTCAGTTACATTTATTTAGAAACGAAAAATTGAGGGCTACCGCGCTCAGATTTGCTCAGACTTGTGTAGCGCGAGGTCCAAAAATGTCGCAGTTTGTATGTGCTACGCGAGTTTATTTCTAACTAGCTTTTGCCCGCGACTTCGTCCGCGTGGACTACAGTAAAAGGATATATGCTTTACTTTGCTCCTAAGTGTAAAAGCGTAAAAATATGTAGCCAATGTGTTATTCTGATGTCTCAGCTATTTCTATTCCAAATTTCATCCAAATCCGTTCAGCCGTTTCAGCGTGAAAGAGTAACAAACATCCATCAATACATCCATCCATCCACACTTACAAACTTTCGCAAATATAATATTAGTAGAAAGTAGCATAGTAGGAAGTAAGATAGGAAGTAGGACATCCATCCATCCACACTTACAAACTTTCGCAAATATAATACTAGTGGTTCGCCCCGAACTTTGAACTCGCGACCCTCTATCTCAATAACCCCTCGACCGATTTGGTTCATGTTCGAACTTAAAAATTCTCTTTGCCTCATTTACCCGCCTGCCAAATTTCATGACGATCCGACTACATTTACTCAAGTTATCGTCGAACGAACATTCATACATACATACATACATACATACATACATACATACATACATACATACATACATACATACATACATACATACATACATACAAACGCCGGATTGTTCCAGTAGACTCGGAGAACTTCGCTCGCTTCGCTCGCTCGTTCAATTAGTAGGATTAGAATAATGTTGTAAATATTTTGCAAGAGATTTGAGAGAAGACCTGAGATTAATTATATCATATAGTTGTTGTCCCGCTACTAACTAGGTACTGCTTTGAAACAGTTATATCTTTCGAAAAAAATCGAACAAAACGCGGCTTACTGGATGTGTTTTATTACAACAGTTTTAAGCTAGGTATTAAATATGATTTTAATGTAAGTAAACTTTATTTACGTACTAATTTTAAGAAATACCTCATGGTCTTACTCGACAGTGGCGCCAACTAGTGAGCCCTCATTAGTTCTCATCTAAAGTAATTTTCATGAGGTTAAGTATTTACTAACATTGCATAACGAAAAAAAACAGAACTTCATCCCTAAATTGAGAAGTCAATAATGAGATGTCTCCTCAAACAAAGGCATGTCGGACGCAATTATTCCCTTATTTATTATTCCATCTTATCTTTCTTTTCATATTTTTTATTACACGGAATAAAAGTAGCTATACTGTAGCTTGAGTTACCCGCCATTGTTCCAATGAAGTAAGTTGCAATTTTCTTTTTAGCTCGACATTTTATAGCTTTATTACCTTTTTATTACCCACATTTTTGTTTACACACTTTTACAGGATTTTTTTCAAGAAAACTGGTACAGTTACCATGCACCACCGAAAATAAAACGTTTTATTTTCCTTACACTGGCCGAATAAAATTTAATAAGCCATTACAGGTTTTTAAGAAACAAAACAATGTGTATTATGCTACAACCGCACTTACGCGTGATGCCCTTGTCCTATGAAATAAAGTCTAGAATAGCCGTGAGTGTGACCGCAGCACTTATCGTAATTTTTTTTTTACATACCTTTTATGGCTTTTGTAACTTATTTTTCTGTTGCGGCCAGTATCTAACCTATGCAGTATGAAAGATTAAAAAGTTTATAAGCAAACAATAAAACTTTTTGATCATTCATAAAGAAAAAAATTTTCTAAATTTTTTTTTGCCTTTTTCAAAAAAATTTTGATGTAGAAGTAGAGTGATAATAATAATAATTTACAGTTTTGTGTTAACTATTGAATCCCAGTAAGTCCGCAATATTTTCATAAATAAATGAAATCGATGGACAGTGTAAGAAACCGTTTTCCACCAGTTTTCCACCCGTTTTTATGCTCTTTTTGCGTTTGACGGGAGATCGATACGTCTTCTTGACGTGACCGCTAACCTCCATCGAAGAAAAATATCTTTCAAATGCGAATGCGATTGTGATCGAAATCAGATCGAAATGAGTCTACTGGCAAAAAAATTATCAACGTCTCTTTTAAAAAGCGTTGGTTAGAGGCTGAGTTGGTCACGCCGGGCTGTCGATCCCGGAATCAGCGTTCTATTTTGATATCTGAGTTTGTGAGTTTTTATTTCCAGGCGTATTACTAGACAGAATAGTATAACAGAATTCAGTCACTAACGTGAGGAAAACATCGCGAGGAAACCGCGTCTCAATAGGCTCTCCACTTTCCAACCGAGAAAGAAGATAGCTTTTTCGTGAATTAGTTGAAGGGTGATAAACAACAGCTTCATACAAACTTTACAGAGTTCTAGTTTCCTTAGTACCTATAGGAGAAAGCTCCCATTGAAACTCTGATACCAGGGGTGGTCACTATCTCATATTACCTATTACAACCTATGTTTTTTTTCTCACAGTGGAAGACACGGTCCTCACGCAGCTGGTGCGTCAGCTGACTCCAGCCAAGGTCGGCGGGCACGTGGTGGTGCGGTGCGAGGTGTCACTCCAAGTGGGTATGGTCGAGATCACTTGGCTGCAGGACGGGCTGCCGCTGCCACACGGGTATCTGGGCGCTGGTGAGTCTAGGCAACACCAGCCTACTTTTCTTTTCTTAGATTTCTTATTACCGCTTGGCAGGCAGACCATCTTATTTTATTTCACTGCGAAAAATAAGATGGCGCTCCAGGTGTCATGCGGCAGGCTGGATCGAGGGGTTTATTTTGCCTGTCATAAGGCGTCATCCTGCGATGGGCTGCCGCTGCGCGCTGGGCGCTGGTGAGTCTAGGCAACACTTTTCAGCTTTTTCTTCTCATCGTGCCGAAAGTATCTCCTTTTCCTTGTATGTACATCGTGCACCCAGAATCTCAGCCTTCCTCAGTTGAATTTTTAATTATACAGGTTGATGATTGCAGGGCTAGATTCACGGAAAAAATAAGATGCATAGTTCACATGCATAGTTCACATAATAATATTAGATCAGTCGGTGATAGGGTGTAATTATTGTAACTCGTGCTTTTAACTGGGTGTAACTCGTTTAAATATTAGCTTATTCTTCAAATATCTTTATTTAAAGGGATTTCAACACAAGATTATAAATCTCTGACCGTACCAAATTAACTCATGTTTCGGAAATAGAAGAGACGGTATTTATCTATAAACTGGAACTTATCAGCAGATTCTCGATGGGTGTCTGGCGCTGGTGGATTGCTGCTGGGTACAGACTTGACCCAGGCTGATCTCCAAGCAGAATACTCCTGCGTAGCCTTGGACTCTCCCAGTCAGCCTTTACGACTTTCTACTGATGGTAAGTTCGATTTTTGTCTTCGTTTTTGGCCAAACTTTCATTTGGTATCCACGGCAAGCGCAGTCTTCTTATTCCTACCATCTTAGCATACAAAGTAGGTAGGTACCTAGCCTTTATCTACAATTTTGCTTGTCCCAACAGATAGCAGTTGGCTTGAAAATATTGAGCTGAGCTCGATTGAAGCCCGTGCCGGTGATACCGTGGTTCTGCCTTGCTTACTGCGGCACATGGCGAGCCATACTGTCACGTAAGTATTAAACTTAAAATCTACCGTGATGATGGATGCAAAAAGTCGACAAAATTGTCGTTTTTTGCTCGTTGATATTTTAGCGGCTTTAGAGCCGAAGAGGTTTTATTTTACTGGCCAATCTGTACAACTTTTGTTTTTAAACTTTCCGAGTGTAGTTTCACCAGTAAGTACAACAAAACTGCTCTACGCTTAAGCCTAGGGGCGGAGGCGGATTGTTTGAAAAAAATACAGTGGGCACAAAATCATGGGCGGCAACAATTTTTAATCAAGGTGATACCGAAGACAGCTATCTACGGTGCAGGTTCCCTTTTTACCCGACTGCAACAAAACAGGTCAAGAAAATAAAAATAAAAACAAAAACCAACTGCATTACAGCGGCGATCTTTGCAGACGGGACCATTTGAAGTTTGAACCTGGGCCTAATTTGCATTGGTCCCGCCTGATTAGATTGTGATGCAGTTGTTTTATTTGTTATTTAACAGTTTTTTCAGTTATATTCTTTGGAAAACCTCCACCCAAACTTTTATTTTAGCCTGTCAAATGAACAACATAACTTCAGTTGGCAGAAGCAAGAGCTGAGCGGCGCGTGGGGCTCAGCGGCGGGCGAAGGCCTAACCAGAGGTGGAGCCCTGATCCTACCGCTAGCGAGAGCTCACCACGCGTCCAGATATGCGTGCTCTACAGGCTCGGAAACTTCGCCGCGGGTCATCGTGCGATTAGTGGTTTATGAACCCCTTGCTGTCACTGTCACGCCTCATCCTCTGGTAAGTGAAATGGATGTGCATACTTTTGGTGAAAAAAAAAAAAATGTTTTGCCTCCTAAGAGCTTGGTGTTAGTGAAAGGCCCGGTTTCTGAATTGAGAAATTTCACGCTCTTTTGTGAGAAATCTGCAGAGACAGGACGATACTTACGTATTTGCTTAGTGAATTTCTCAATTCAGAAATCGGCAGTAAGTCAAACTTGAGATGATAAGTTGTTAGCACGATGCAAAATTACTTTACAAGATTCCAAAAACATTGTGGTGTGGTGGAATTCCTATAGCCATCCTGTATTACAAACTACGTAAATAAAAGTCATATTGCGTCGCAACAAGTACCTATGTCCAGTCAGAAAAATATTGGCTAGACCCATTTATACCGACGGTTTGTGCGAAATGTGACTCTATAATCTGACCGTTTAAAAAGACAAGAAAGCAACATTTCATCCCTAAGCTCAGTAGATAGAGGATTGACCACAACCACGGAACATGGTAAGTACTCTCGTCCTGACCCGAAACATGTCTTCCAGATGGTCGGAACAGGTGGATCAGGCCACCTGAACTGCTCAGTCCAAGGGGGCCGCGGGGGAGGCGTAACCCTCAGTTGGCAGCATGAAGGACGTCCCCTCCACGCACCCCACGCCAGGTTGTCACTGGGGCCCGTCAGACCACACCATGCTGGGTTGTATCAGTGTACGGCACACGACCACTCTGATACTGCTGTATCTGGGGCTGAGCTAATAATTGCAGGTAATTTGACGTACACGTATTTGCTTTCTTGGTGAGACGTCCCGAGCGACTCTCAATTCTCAAAGATCTCTAGTATACTCGACCAACATTTTAACCATTACTGAATTGATTGAACAATGAGCTTCTTTCAAGCTTTTCCAAATGGTTAATAGGTCATTTGTGTGCCTAGATATATCTTGGTATTTGGCATAGATAAGTTTTTTTTATCTTTGGAAAATTCTACACTTTGTTTTCAAAAATTTGTCCACAGTCTGACTTTATCAGAGTCAACACACGAATCTGATGTCGATCCATGACGTAAAATTACGTTTCAGATAGGCCGCCGCGGCTGGTGTCAACCTTCAGTGAAGCGGTCACAAGAATCGGTCAGAGTATAGCATTGCGATGTTCTGCTTCAGGGGTCCCACCTCCTCGAATAATATGGACAGTTGACGATCGACCTCTTCCAGCAGCTCCAGAGAAGTATGTTATACAATTTTGGACTTATTGTAATCGTTGACTAGGTGTAAATTACTAATTCACATGTTTTCAGGTACAGTGTGAATACAAAAGCTGAAATGTTACCAGGTAGTGAAGAAGGAGCTATAGTGTCGACTTTGAGTGTGACTATTAGGACGGCAGATGAAGGTGGGAGATATGGATGTAATGCAACCAATTCTAAAGGATCACATACGCACTTTGCAAGATTGAATGTGTTTGGTAAGGATCTTAATTTAATTGAAGTTTATTTCAACAGGCTCTATAACCTTAAAGTCTGATTGATTTTTTATCAGGATTTAAACTTATCTTTCATTCCTACTAGGTCCACCAAACATACGATACTTACCGGCAATACACGTAAAGGCTGACACCGATGTGTTGTTACACTGCCCGTATTCTGGATATCCAATCAAGTAAGTTCAGTCCGAGTAATAAGCCCCAGCGGTTGACGGTTGTCAGTTACCACGTTAACCACGTTACCTTCTAGGCCGGAAGCGAGGGATTTAATAAGTTCATCATCAGATGTTCCTAGATTTTACTAAAATTATCATGAACCTTTTAGAGAAGTGGCTTGGCGCAAGGAAGATGGGTCTTTGGAAGAACTATCATCAGAACCGGGTGAAGATAGAGGAGTACTAAGATTGTCTTCTGTAAGGAGTTCAGTAGCTGGTGGTTACACTTGCGAAGTGCGCGCTGAGAGTGGAGAGCTGGCTCGAAGGACAGTGAGAATCGAAGTTCACAGTAAGGAAACTCACACCAATTTTTTTTTTTTTTTTTTTTAAATTGTCCGTAAAATAATTTATCCATCCTATTCACATAATTTATAGATATTTTTTTTTGCAGAACCACCAAAAATAGCAGCGTTTGGTTTCCCTGAAGAACTAGAAGTTGGGGGAAGTACACAAGCTACATGCACTTTGGTTTCAGGAGACAAGCCCATACAGTTTACTTGGCTAAAAGACAACCTTCCAATACCTGCTCAACTCAAGGTACTTTCTGAAACATGAAGATAGAGAGGCATCCAAGTTTCAACTCGTATTAAGGGTTCGTGAATCTGTATTTGGTTGCTTGTTGATTAATGTTGATATTCCACAGGTTGAGCAGAAAAACATGGATTTCTTCACAATTTTGATAATCCAAGATCTGACATCAGCCCACAGTGGAGAATACACCTGTCGTGCCGGCAATGATTTTGGGAGCGTGAGTCATTCAGCAGCTCTTACTGTGAAAGGTAATTTTGTGGTCTGAAGACCATCTATTATACTTAGTCTGGATAATATTGACCAAAGCAACCACATAATGTTTAATTTTCTAAACTAAAAGTTACTAAGAAGTGTGGTACAATTAGGCCCGGTTTCTGAGTTGAGAATTTTACTAAGCACATACTTACGTATCGCTCTGTCACTCTCTTTTGTGAGAAATCTGCAGAGACAGGACGATACTTACCCATTTGCTTAGCAAAATTCTCAACTCAGAAACCGGGCCATATTCATCTTTTATTTATTGCGATTTCGGAAATTTGAACAGATTAGAAAAAAACAACATAATCTCATTCAGACCGCTTTGATTTGATGCACTGAATTTTTTTTTATGGCGAAATTCTTGAACTAGGGTGTTGTGACAAAACTTATATTGTTTGACTCTATCATTGTTCAGCGCAGCATATTGCCATATGGCTCTCATAGAACAATTTTCTGTAACAAGTGAATACGCCGATCCATCAGCGGCTTAACATGTAAAGCAGTGATTCCCCACAGAGGCACCAACGTGGGTGTGGCGTGCCCAGAACACATCCGTCTCGGCGGGTGCTGCGCTCCTACTACCTTGCTCAGCCAAGGGGCAGCCCTCACCGAGGATCTCTTGGGAATTTTCTTCTGGTAGGTGATCTAACATCGCGTCCTTTGTTCTTTGTGCTGTCTTGACAACATGTTGAGCTTTTTGCCTGCTTTTGATTGAGAAACTTAGCCGTTCAGGCGCTGGCGTTCGCGGCCGCACGGCTCTTGAGCGCTGGTGTATTTGTGCAAAATCGCAACTGCAAAAACCCAGCGCGTGGTTTTCAGAAAAACTATCATATCTCTCTCATTAGACTTTATTGATTTAATGCGATGATTAATTCCAATACACAGATAGCGTAGGTACCTATTACTATTAAGATTGTATCAATTTATGTAGTTAAACAAATTGCAGGAGGTCATGAAAATGCATTATTGAAAATTTCTGTGCAGTTGCATATTTTTCTCATTATTTTCTAATCTAATGATATAAGGGTATACGTTTGTAGGAATAAATTCAACCTAGGAAACATATAAACACATTGTAATACAAATAATAGTTACACTTAGTAATAAATACATGAAATACATACCATTGAAAAGTCTGGTTACATTTTGATTTTACGCGTAGTTGTAGCGCCGCGCCGCTGAGATTTAACTATTTTTTTCACTGGTTAGGAGATATAATGCGCTCAAAATATTTACACTGATAAAAAGGTACACAAATCACGTTTTCTAGTAAATTATATCAACAACCATTGTTATAAAAAACACTTCACAAAAACGATTTTTATAGGCCGATACCCAAACACAAGTACGGAAATCTCAGTGTTCTCTTAACACAAAGAGTATACTTAGTACGTTACATGAAACCAAGCGATGTTTTATTTACAAGAGAGCTTATTAAATTATCTTTGCAACACCGTAACACATGATAACTAGTAACTGATAAAAGGTAATGAAATAAGTTCCCAAAAACACGATAATATGATGCCACACCGGTTACAATAAGCGCTTAAGGATCAATGGAGAACTAAGGGCCCCGTTCAGACGCAGAATTTCATACGTTGTAAAACAATATAGCTGAGACAATTACTTACCTACGTCGAATGTTTAATGGTTTCACATGCTTCTTCGTATGTGTGGTATTAAATTTCAATAATAAATGCTAGATAGATAGATAGAGAACACTTTATTGTACACCAGAAAAAAATATTTACAAGATTAAAGAAATACGAATTAAGAATATTTATTAGGTATATTCTTCAGGAAACAATAGTAACATCTGTTGCTAACTTAGGCGTAGGTAAACCTGTATTTCAGCTAACAGCGCCCCCGTCCGGAAAATTTATACAAGTAGATCTACATAGCTACAAAAAAATGTGTTCCGTATAAAACATATTTTTAGATAAATATGCGTAACTTACAATGAGCAATTTTACAATATACCTACGTTCAGTGTATTAAATTTATAAATCTATGAAACAAAATAGAAAAATGTGTAGTACACGTTTAGGGTCCTCTCAGTGTGTAGAAATGTAAATGTGTGAGTGTGTGTGGGTGCGTGTGTTTGTGTGTGAGAATTAATAAATGTGTGTTAGGATAATAGCAATGGATACATAGATAATACCCTGGAATATCATATAGGATAAGTTGTATTCGAATCCCTCACGAACGGAGTCGCGGGCATGGCTAGGGTTTTCTATTTTCTCGTACAGTAAGCAACAGATTGAATCATTGCGAAGTCAAACTTCAAACGTCAAATGAATAGAGTTGTAGGCGGGGTAGGTTGATCTGTTGGTTACTGTAACTATTGTGTGGGGAAAGATAAATTAAACGATACAAGTGAAGTAAAAAATATATTTAATAATTTTATTTACTTACGAAATAAAATAAAAACTTAAAAATTCATGTTGCTGAACAAGCAAGTAAAATTTTTGCAATAGGTGTGCTCAGCTAAAATTATTACTTAGGTGTGCTTAAAAAAAGTTGTTTTTATTAACATTAGTCCATAAATAACATTTGTTACATGTCACATGAAACAAAGTTGTACCCGGTTTCAAGAAGTTGGAATTGGAGCCATAAATTACTGAAAAATTGTATTGGTACGAAATACTTACCTACACAAATTGTAAAAAACAATGAAGCACAAAAATATTGAAGTCTAACGATATAATGGTCACATACCTAAATCTAGTAAGGTGACAGGCTAAATTTGACGATTGGTGGCGTGGAAAATTTACATATTTTAATATGTTTTATTTTCTTTACAATGTAATGTGCAGCTAATTTATAAAAAAAAATACAAAATCACGTGGTAAAAATTTAAACTAAAATGCCCTTTTATTATAAAAATATTGCCTGTGTGAACTTAACATAGATAATATAAAAAAAAGTATAACAAATAATTATTTGTCAAAATTACATATTACCTACATGCAAAAAAATATAGTTTTTGCATTATTAACAAGCAGTTATGATCTTCAGTCGTGTGTTTTAAACACTGACGGCTTCTCTATTTTCCGCTTCGCTCTCGATCTTGACAATTGGAACTTCTGAAATAGACATAATAATGTTAGTTATCTGGGGGCACGGCAGTGCCCCCGCCAGGTCGAGC
Organism: Zelleria hepariella; assembly: GCA_949319315.1. Taxonomy (NCBI): domain Eukaryota; kingdom Metazoa; phylum Arthropoda; class Insecta; order Lepidoptera; family Yponomeutidae; genus Zelleria; species Zelleria hepariella. The sequence goes on along the minus strand of OX439378.1, from coordinate 21,788,573 downwards.
GCGAAGCAAACACTGCCGTACCATCCTTTACTGGAACCATTTCGCCGCATTTTCAGGCCCCTATTTGAGAACCTCTGGATAAGACCAGAACGCAGAAATTTTCGTCATCCAGTAAGCTATAATCACATACTTAAAATCCAAAATTTCAAGTCTGTAGGTCATTTAGTTCCGAAGTTAAGCGAAAGCAAAGTTTCGCATTTATGACACACACTCACTCACTCACTCACTCACTCACTCATGATCATCATAATAGAACTAGTACTTCCCATAAACTCAGAGAGCTGAAATTTGGTACAGAGTTAGGGTTTAATGGCCACATAAAGGGAAAACTATAAAAACTAGGATAATCGAAGATCTGGAGTACCTGGTGACCCTGATTAGAAAACACAAGAGCCCTAATAGAACTAGTACTTCCCATAAACTCAGAGAGCTGAAATTTGGTACAGAGTTAGGGTTTAATGGGCACATAAAGGGAAAACTATAGAAACTAGGATAATCGAAGATCTGGAGTACCTGGTGACCCTGATTAGAAAACACAAGAGCCCTAATAGAACTAGTACTTTCCATAAACTCAGAGAGCTGAAATTTGGTACAGAGTTAGGGTTTAATGGGCACATAAAGGGAAAACTATAAAAACTAGGATAATCGAAGATCTGGAGTACCTGGTGACCCTGATTAGAAAACACAAGAGCCCTAATAGAACTAGTACTTCCCATAAACTCAGAGAGCTGAAATTTGGTACAGAGTTAGGGTTTAATGGGCACATAAAGGGAAAACTATAAAAACTAGGATAATCGAAGATCTGGAGTACCTGGTGACCCTGATTAGAAAACACAAGAGCCCTAATAGAACTAGTACTTTCCATAAACTCAGAGAGCTGAAATTTGGTACAGAGTTAGGGTTTAATGGCCACATAAAGGGAAAACTATAAAAACTAGGATAATCGAAGATCTGGAGTACCTGGTGACCCTGATTAGAAAACACAAGAGCCCTAATAGAACTATTACTTCCCATAAACTCAGAGAGCTGAAATTTGGTACAGAGTTAGGGTTTAATGGGCACATAAAGGGAAAACTATAAAAACTAGGATAATCGAAGATCTGGAGTACCTGGTGACCCTGATTAGAAAACACAAGAGCCCAACCAAACTATTATAGATCGACATATACCGCCCTTACAAAAAATATTCAACTTGGTGGGCCGCTTCATTTGATGTCAAAAATCTAAGGTCTGATGAAGTATCTGATGAAGAACCCTCAGCTGGTATCAGCTTTATTAGAGATATTATGGTAATGCCCCTTCTACTATTGGTACATAAAAAAATCGACTGTCATTGCAAAAATCCAGCGTAGTGGGACACATCTTCATTTAATCTAGCCTATAGCGTCCCACTAGTGGTTCGCTCCGAACTATGAACTCGCGACCTCAGTTACAGATGTATAACTTTGCTTACGCCATTCGCGCAGGCGCGCGCGCGCTTTGCATTTAAACTATACAACCCCATATCTCGGCAACCCATCGACCGATTTGGCTCATGTTCGAATTTAAAAATTCTTTTAATTTAGTTTACCCGCCTATCAAATTTCATAACGATCCGACCAAATTTACTCAAGTTATCGTCGAACAAACATTCATACATACAAACGCCGGATTGTTCCAGCAGACTCGGAGGACTTCACTGGCTTCGCTCGCTCGTTCAACAAGAAATAGTTGGACGATTAACTTTATTCTACTCGAACATTACACAGATTTAAAAACTGTGTCAAATAAGAAAATCTAATAAAATTAATTAGTAAGCCCTCGTTTCTACAAAAAGAAGTGAAATCCTACCAAAAACATTCTGTAAAAACTAGCCAGGTCTCGATGGATCTGCTTGTTTATCTCTAAAAAAGTAATGAAATCTAGACAAAGTCGTGCCAAGTCTAAGGTTCCTTACTGCGATTTCTTTATTATTATAGTTAATGTTGTGAGACTTGGCTGTTGAAGGGTACACAAGGGTACAAAACCAGGTGCTCCATGACACCATTGCACCAATCTGTCGCCAGAACCGCTTGTGTACCCTTCAACGGCCAAGTCTCACAACATTAACTATAATAATAAAGAAATCGCAGTAAGGAACCTTAGACTTGGCACGACTTTGTCTAGATTTCATTACTTTTTTAGAGATAAACAAGCAGATCCATCGAGACCTGGCTAGTTTTTACAGAATGTTTTTGGTAGGATTGTAATTGAATGATTAGAACTGTATTTTTCTGACAATGGTGGTGAAATAATAACATGGATATTATTAAAGGGTGTGCGGACATCGCGGTTATTTTAGAATAAAATACTGAACAAGGTAATTTGAAAATCAAAGAATATTTATAAAAAAAATATTTTTTAAGGCCTCATAACATAACTCATAAATAAAATTGTGCGTTTCTCGGTACCAAGTTACGTAATCTTTTTTGCGCTTCAAAACCAACTCAATCCTATCCCATCAAAAAAAAAGTTCAAGAATGTTGAAAATTTAATATTTTTTTTACAAAAACTTTTTCTGGTAAATATTTTATTTGTGGAAATTTTAAGGATAGGCCTTTCTTATTGCCCCCATGCATATGCCCAAACGTTAACTCCCCACCCCCAACTTGACCCACGAATAAAAAAGTAGGCTTACGGAAAGTATTTTTTTTGTAAAATAATTAAACAATATTATTATGTTTATCACTTCACCCGATCACCCAATCATATCAGTTCAAAACTTAAGGCATAATAGTATTGTTATTTTAATATGTTAACAAAACTCAATACAAAATTAGTGCCATGGTAAGCCCGTGCGCAAAGACCCTTAATTTCCAGTAATGGCGTCGAAATGTTACTCTTGTTACCTACAGCACTTTAGCGAAATTCCTACAAATCTCACCATGTTCGGTATTTTTCACGAATACTGCATAAAATAAACATTACACCTGGTTTAAATTTGATACACATTAGACCTATTAAATAACCTAATGTAATTTATCACTTCAAGGTCAATATCATACGAAATGATTCGTAGAACAACCAACAAGGCAAAGCTTTCGCAACCTCAACGGGTGGGGTGAACTTACATATCAAGTTAAATCAAACTTTTATACTAAAGTTTCTGTATGTAAGCTATGAGTATTGTTTGCCGTAGTATACACTAGTATAATTAAGCAAATAAAATCACTTACGGCATGGATTTCACTGCAAAAATGTAGTTGTAAATCTCTCGAGCCAAGACCACAGATGGCATAAACATCTGTTGATAAAACAGAGTAGTTTTTCTCTAGCCAACCCTTTTTTTCTTCTTGGTTAGCTAGTATTGCTATTACTAAAAATAAAACCTAAGTCGAAACGGCTCAATGTCACACGATCAATCAAATATTTGGATTACCAACCTGTGGGTCAGGGACAGTGACTTTTTGTAACACAAGTTGCAAGCAGCCCTTAGAATCCGTGACGTCATGTAACCTTTGTTACAGAAACCGCCTGAGCGGTTAGGGTGGTATTCTAGAACGATACTTAAACTGAGTTTAAACAGAGTACTCTGCACTCTGTTCAGACTGTCGATAAAATAGTGCATGTTTTGATATGAAGGGAGGGATATTCAAATCAAAACATGCACTGTTTTATCGACAGTCGACACTTCTAAACTCTACTTAAACTGAGTTTAAGGCTGGAAGATAGCAGCGTGGCGGGAAATTCAAAATTTTCACAGTTTTTTACATGTTGTAGCTAAACTGAGCTATTTTTGGTCAGCGATTTTTCGTTCGCGGAAATAATAAAGTATTCTTTTCATTATTGTAAACAATAGAACAACAATAATTCAGCCGATTATGTGTTCTGGTCTACGACAAGTTTTTTGGGCAGTGCCACTGCTTCGTAGACCAGAACACATAATCGTATGAATTATCGTTGTTCTGTTGTTTACGATAATGAAAAGAATACTATGTTATTGCCGCGAACGAAAAATCGCTGAACAATAATAGCTCAGTTTAGCTACAAAATGTTTAAAAAAAAGTAAGTAAGATGTAGCCTGTACAATTGTACATGTCCCACTAGCTGGGCAAAGGCCTTCTCTCAGAGAGAGCGTGCTTAATGCGGGTTGGCTATTTTTGCGTTGAGGGTATAATGCCTCATACGCTCAGGTTTCCTCACGATGTTTTCCTTCACAGTCAGCGTAACTTTGAAATAAATTAAAGTCATAGGTATATGCCCGCACCGGGATTCGAACCTGGGTCTCTCGCTTCAGAGTCCATTGTTCTACCCACTAGACCACCACCGCCTTCAAAATGTAAAAAACTGTGAAATTTTTTAATTTCCCGCCACGTTGCTATCGTCCCACCTTAAACAGAGTTCAAGTCGCGTTCTGGTTTGAACTGAGTTTAAACACTGTTTAAGTAGCGTTCTAGTTTGAACTGAGTTTAAGTAGCGTTCTAGAATACCACCCTAAGAGGCTCCGACGGACTTAGCTGGCGTATTGCTCTTGCTTCCTTGCTCAGCCAAGAGGGCAATTAGGATTTTTCTGGCAATATTTTTTTCTGATAATCGTTCGAAAATTAAAAGTACCACTCCTACACTGTAAGGCTCAAATAGTGGCGCGTGCAGTTGAACATGACTTGAAACGGTTAAAATGATTCAAAGACCCCGATACAACTCTATCCGTTCATTTGCCCCGCGAAATCGCGGCCTAAGGTTTGATCAAAGTTCTCTTCCAGATGGTGAAAACTGGCGCCACATCCTATGGAGTCAGTCAGAGACGTCAAACGCTAGCGGAGGCTCAATCCTGGTGGACGGTACTATTTGGCTCAGGAGTACCGCGCCTGAGCACGAGGGCTTTTACCGATGCACTGCAAGAGCCCAGCATGCCTTTCTACATCACACGTTTTACCTTGACGTTAGAGGTGAGATTCCACTGTCTTGACGTAAGCTTAGAATTTTTGTTATTCTATAGTTCAGTCTCATAGTCTGAAGGAGTCCTGCTCTCTTATGCTTTTACTTCGTTGGTTCGAGAACTACATTTCTTCACTTTCTTGTTATTGGAGATTAGCAATCATTTTGCCTATTTTACGCTTCAAAACAGTAACTGCCAAACGAAATAATAAGCTCGTAAGTTTTCAAGCCATTTGAATGTCCCCGATTTCTTTCAGAACCTCCGAAACTGACCCGCTATGGCGGCGGAGGTGAGACCAGATGGGTGGTCAGAGGTCTGACAGCTAGACTAGCGTGTGCGGCAAGAGGCGAACCGGAGATCAATCTACACTGGACCCACGACTCGAGACCTTTGGCTCTGCAGTAAGTTGACCTCTTCGTACCTATAGCTTAAATATCGATATTGATCCATCCCAACAGCCAATTAATTAATAGAATTAGAAGGAGTTTTAAAATATGCTTACTTTAAGACTCCTTAAAACCTTATCTACATTAGAGCGACGATAGCCCACTTTATAGAACTGTAGGTGATCTTCCACCTTTGGGAGCCTATGAAATTTAAAATTGTCTCGGTACATTTTTGAGAACACTCGCTAATCGAAAAGGAAAACATGGTGGGAAACCTGCAGTTTAGTAGAGTCTGTTTCTAATGTAATTTTTTGATGACTAAGTTGTAATATAAGGATGGTATAAGCCCTGGGCAAGCCTGCTCCATCTAAACCTATCCCGGACACCTCATTGTCTTTTAACATAGCAACTATCTATCTATCCATCAACTTTATTTCAAGTGGTGCAGGGGGTGTAGAAGTGAGAGATGCCGGCAATGGCATGCTCATATCTGAACTCACAATAAACCACGCCGCGCCAGAGCACGCGGGAGAGTACCGCTGCCATGCGAGGAACCTTTACGGGAACGACGAACTGGCTTTTCGGCTTTTTGTCAAAGGTAAGATTACTTCATTTTCAAAGCGTGTTTCAACCCATAATTAGGTTAGCTAGCAGATAAGCCTCCCACTTTCGTCTAGCCCATCTGACTTAGAACGATAAAAGCTGTCGTGTAGTGGCACAGATGGAACTAAAATCTCTACCATAGTAAATTATCAAAGTCTCTGTAACAAATCATTATAGCCCAGCCTGGTTACGGGTTAATTCAAAGGCTCCTGTGTTAAATTAAGTCCAATCCGTCTCTACATTAGGTTTGTTGACGTGGGCAAGGTAGGAGTGACTGGCGTATCCTGCAGCTTTGATAACTCGATACTGAGCTGTCTATCCTACTGTAAGAAGATCAGGTAGGTAGATAGAGTGAAAAAAAAAAAGATCGCTGATAACGCGCCTAGATCGCTGATCACGCGCCTATACACCTAGATATAACCCTTCATAAGTAATATATTTGCAAGCATATTATGCCTCGTAATAATGATGTCGTATATACAGCTACAATAGCATTTATATGTAAAACTCTCTATTTTGAAAAGATTTTAATTTGTTTCTAAGAACGTCCGAACACGCCCGAAGAGGTCCGAGTGTCCGAGGTCTGGTCCCGTCGAGGTCGCGTGACCTGGCGGATGGCTCGCGGGGCCATGGTGTCGCACTACTCACTCCAATACCGCGCCCTGACCAGAGACCTGGCGAACGCGCCGCTCGACGCTCCACTACCCGCTCTCCTCGACACCTGGACCGGACCCGAAGTGCTCAACTTGACGCTGGCTAATTTGGATTTGCTGCATATTGCGTAAGTACTGTACAGCTAGCTCGGAACTGTAATTGTTCTATCCCGGGAGAGTTTTGGTTTACTTAATTGGTAGTTTTAGTTCGGACACACTGCAGTTCGTTTAGGTGCCGTGCTACTTGCAGTGTTCTAAAGCTAAGCGATTATAGCAAACATAAAACGTGTTGATTATTATTTGTTGTTACTTTGTGTGTTTGTTTTTAATCCCCGACCCAAAAACACGGGTGTTTGTGTGTGTTTGTGTCTATCTGTGGCACCGCAGCTCTTAAACGGGTGAACCGATTTGGATGCGGTTTGAACTACTTATAATTCAAAATTTAAAAAAACCCCGACGTTCAATTTTAAATTAGACTGTCTCGTAAACGGCGGAATCGATTTTGGTAAATCATGTTTACGAACACTCGCTAGAGAACCTGCTTTTAAATTAAAAAAACCGCATCCGAACGGTTTAAACTTATAACACCCCTATTTTTGCCTCGGGGATTAAAAATTGAAGTTTACAAAACCGTTGCCTGTGGAGCAATCCTCATAGATTCTCCTGTATCAATAGGTCGGAGGGCCCCGGCCGTGCGGGCGCATTAATCGCAGATCTCTCGCCCGATACCCGCTACGCCCTGCGCCTGGCAGCGCACAACGATGTCGGCGCGTCCGCCTATACGTCACCGCTACATTTTACTACGAGGGAAGAGGGTGAGACTGCTCATTACTATTACTAGGTTTTACAGCTTTTGTATCTATTGAAGTAATTAGTCGCACCCCCACTCACATGGATGTTAAATGACTACTACCTATAACCGCTACGCTCGGTGCCTGGCAGCGCACGACGATGTCGGCGCGTCCGCCTAAACGTCACCGCTACATTTTACTACGAGGGAGGAGGGTGAGAGTGCCCATTATTATTACCAAGGACCTTAGCCTGTAACGCAATGGTGCCAAAATGGGCTGATGACGGCTTCAATTACGATTTATTAATGATAATGGCCCTTGTAATGTGTTTGTAGTAAAGAATATTCTAATTAAAATTCTAGAGGATTAGTTCTCTGGTTCTGGTCTGGTTCTGCTGGGACGCCATCGACACGCCATTGCGTTACAGGCTAAGGCCCCAGGTTTTACAGCCTTTGCATCTATTGAAGATGATTTACATAGTGATTAGTCGCACCTCCACTCACATGGATGTGAAATGACTACTATAGCCGCTACGCTCCTTACCTGGCAGTCCACGACGTCGGCGCGTCCGCCTTTATGTCACCGCTACATTTACTACGGGGGAGGAGGGTGAGACTGCTCATTATTATTACTAGGTTTTACAGCCTTTGCATCTATTGAGGATGATTTACACAGTGATCACACCCCACTCACATGGATGTCAAATGACTACTACCTATAACTGCTACGCTCGGTGCCTGGAAATCCACAACGACGCCGACGTCGAGACCTCCGCTTATTATACAGGGCGTCCCACGGCTATGCCACATGGAGGGAAAGTACCTTGAATATTGTAGATGGAAAATTTTACTGAAAGAAGACATTATTTGAATTTAAAAATCCATTTAAACTGCATTCATAGATATTTAAATAATTACATGGTTGAACCGGAAATCGAAACCGTTACATCAGAAAAATTATTACTCTGTAGTTTTATCACACCGATCGAAAGGTTTCATCATAAGGATTATTTTTTGCTAAGTAACATAGTGTCAGAAATAAAAGAAAGACCATTTTTAACTTTAACTTTAACAGTGACTAGTGATACCTCCACTCACATGGGTGTGAAGTGACCACTCAATATCCGCTACGCCCTGTGCCAATTTTTTATTGGGAGACAACGTTTTTCGAACATTTTTAAGTGACAAAAGTTGTTTCGAATCGCCAATTAGTCGATTAACTGACGTTGGGGCAAACCTTAAAAAATAAACCTTACTGACAACTGCAAATGGTAGGCGGTTCCAGCGACGTAAAATCACAGGTATAATGGCGCTTATTTAGAGCAACAAACTTTAATGTAACTACCTACCTATTCGTTAATTTGGGCTTTCTAATGCAGGGATGTTCCACTATTATTATGCAGTTATAGCTTGTTAAACTCACAGAAAGACCTCAGCGCGCTGGTTAGACAACCATTGTGGCATTCTTAGCCGATTATTCTATGGGATTAGCATTACAGATTGGTTCGAAAATGCCTTTGTATGTCCATCTTAATTGGGTCAAAGCTTGTGGAACTACATATAACTAAGACAATCTTACGAGTTCGCCTACTTACGTTGTTGATCACCGCCTTGCTTTTAATAAGAATCTTTAAGTTATATTTAGGCAAGTATTATATTTTAGTGTCTTGAAATATAGTGAGCAACTTATCGCCATTGTGTTGCATACTAAATAAGTAGTTTCTTAAGTACTAAATAATACAGTGTCTCTGTATACCTCTTTGGGGATATGGAGGTAATGTTAGAACGTAGAATGAAAACAAAATTATAAATCAGTTTGTAAGGAATTCACCTTGTTGTATAACGTGCTTCGTTTCGAGTTTGTTTCGTGCTACGTGATTTCGTAGAACGTGCTACGGCGTAGATGCCACGACATCTGGACTTAGCGCGTCAAGTTCACCCCGTTCGAAGTTTTTCTTTGAATGAATACCACCTTATATGTTTTTTAACATACAGGGTGTTAAAATACCGCCAACAGACCCGAAAGCCACGCATACTAGACACCAAAACAAAGTACTTTTTCGATAAATTATTGCTGGGAAATTATTTTGGTTTTTTAGGTTATTTAGAAATTTTGAAAAATATTTTATCACGCAATGGACGTGTAACGCACAGAAGTCATATTGCGCAAGTGTGGGTATTAATTTATGTTTCTTAAGCTTATTTATGTTTCTTTTTTAGAATACATTGCGGGTTGCAATTTTATTGTCGTTTTTTGCAAGAAATATTCATAATATTGATATGGCTTCTTGAGAAGGTATGTTAAGAACTAGATTACTGAATACATTTCTGCAAAAAAAAAGTTTTGAAAAGTCCGACTTTGAACCTCATTATCTCGGAAACCGTTGTTTTACCAGGCATAGTTCCTTGGGAAAAAATGATCCTTATGATGAGGACAATACGTGTTTTCCCGCTTTGTTGGCGGTCTTTTAACACCCTGTATACTTATTTTATTTTCCACAACCAGCACCGGGAGGGGCACCTCGAGACATCACAGTAAGAGCACTCAAGGCGCGGGAACTACACATCACTTGGCAGGTATGACTTTCCTTATAACACTCCTGTTTCTAACAACTTTTAAAGATTAAGTTTCTACTGCAATAATTCTGAATGTCTTTGCATACGGTACCGTTGGTTTGTTTCCTTCAACTGAATAGTTTCATCTGTTACTCCATATACTCGACTCGACAATAGGCAATCAAATCACGAATATTGAACACGAAGTTGCCCATTTCCTTTGATAGCTGCTTGTTATAGATTTCCAAGAAATTACATTGAGGATGGATATGTCAGGCTTGAAGTTTAGCCGAGTAAACAGAGCAAAGTAGATACTTCATTAGTAGTCTGTATACTGTAAACTTGGTTTGTATAGGTCCAAGACTGTCACTAACATACCACAGGGATACTGCACACAATACAACGTGTTACAAAACATCCTAACTCTTTTAATAGGGTCTAACCTACTGGTCAACAGGATGTCAATTATGTAAAAAAAAGTTGAAAAAAAAAATTTTTCTTTTATAACCTCAAGATTGAAAAATTTTCATAACTTTTTTGTTCTTGGTATTAGCTCAAATCGATATATAAACGATGGGCCGACGACATAATAAATATTGCGGGAAAAAACTGAATAGAGAAAGCTCAAGATAGAGAACTGTGGCAAAATCTGGAGGAGGCCTTTACCCAATAGGGGCATCTCATATCCAACATTTTTTATTTATTTTTAAGTACATATTCTTAATACTTACGGTAAGAAATTTTTTTTTTCATTAAGTTTAAAGTGATTTTTTTTAAACTTATAATATTAAAAAAATACAACTTATTTTGCTTTTTCAAGCATTTTATATGTTCGAGAAGCATTTTTATATGTACTAACTTTGAGAAGCAATAAAAGGCTATTTTATTTTATTTATTTTATTTTATAATTTAAATTTAATAATATGTTTGTAGGTATAGGTGCATTTGCATAGGTTTGAGTTATTAAAACATTGTGAAAGTCAATGACAACAATATTTAAAAAATACTTTTCCACAGCCGCCACAGCGTTCACATTTTATTAATTTAAAAATCGACGGAACGTCATAGAGCAAAAAAAAAAATTATGTTGTGATCCCTATCACCGGGTGCTATTACCCTGTAAAAAGAGTTAGCATATTTTGTAACACCTTGTATAGTAAAATGAGATGTTACTGTACTTCAATCGTGTATTTATCTCTAGCCACCACCACGAGAGACCTGGCATGGCACGCTACTGGGATATACGATCAAATGGTGGGAAGTATCAGAGGAAGGGAAGGAGATCCCAAGTGACCTGCCAAGCACGGAGAGCGGTGCCAGTGCTGATGCCACGACTACAACTCTGAGAGGGTTGAGGGCAGCCACGAGATACGGAGTTACTGTGAGGGCTTACAATGCTGCGGGCACTGGGCCTCCGTCACCGCCCCACTATAGACACACTCTAGAATCACGTAAGTCTAAAAAGTTGCAATTACATGATATGTTGGCCAAGAAAAAAGTTGTCTTTGTGTGTTGTAACAGTTTTCAATAAACGCTCCAATATAATAAAATACGCGTTAGTATGTAGGTATGGGTATTTTTATTTGATTTGGATTGAAAACTTCCACTCCTATAACTAAAAGCTTTGATTAGCGCAAATATCTTCCCTTTTCCGCCAGTCAACTTACGTGTAGGTAAGTGTGTAAGTCACTTTTGAGTTGCGACGCTTGTAAAGTTTTCCGTCCCCATGCATATTTTAACAAAGGATAGCAGCGGCAAAGTGCCCGCAATAATAATTCGCACTTTGCAATTCCGATATCAACTGCGAAACTTTTGACGGCGAGTGGCAGTTAAGTCTATGCAAATGAGATCTATAAAAATAGCTTTTCGTCCATTGAGCACAAAGACACGTCCTGTCTTATTTTCATAAACCTTATATACGTAGATAAGTGCATCATAACAAACCCGATTATTAAGCCATTTATGCATTTATGGTAATATTTTTAAAACTTTTATTCATCACATGCCTTTGATTACTTTTGCTGTTTCAGTCCATGTTATTCCTAGAAAATCAATTTAAAGTGATGATTTGAACACTCTATTCGATATTCCGCGTATAAATAAATCTACGCTACGCCGGCTCCTCTATCGACGACGACGCAAAGCGGCGATCGTAAATTTTCCCATCAAAATGCAAAATGGCTTAATTGGACCGTAGCCTTTCCCGATATAGGTCAAACGATTCAGGGGAAAATTGATGGGCACTTCGAGAGCTGACTTCGTCAATATTCTTTTTATTTTTTTCTAAAGCGTTGACCCTAAAAATGTAACTCTATTCGAAACTTGAACCGCAATCATTGGGTGCGCTGCTCCAACCAACGGAGCTGTTGAAAAAAGCCTATTTGTAGCTTATAAGCCCAGAACGCAACCCAATAATCTCAAAAATCTTTAATTTCAATACTCTTTACCGATAAAAGGCATTTGGAAATTGGAATCTTTTGATGGGAAACATTGATGGGAAGAGGCGTGTTGCTAGGAGAACAAAGTCGTGGCTCAGAAACATAAGAGAATAGACGGAGGTAGCAAGCGTTGAAGTGAAGACCTATTTCGCTTCGCAAGAAATAAATAAGAGTATAGAAAATCGTAAAGAAGAGTATAGAAAATCCTAAAGGAAAACATTATGAGGAAGCAGACGCTCAGTATGAGGGGATAATACCTACCTTCAACGCAAAAATCGCCAATGCGCAGTTCTCTCTCTGAGAAGAAGTCTTTGCCCAATTAGTGGGACATACGCATTTGTGCATCTTATCTTATAGAGAACTGATGGCTCACCTCCATTAGTGGAAAGGCACACCAAGAAGAAGAAGTATGTCCAGATTTTTGTGAAGATATTCTTTCTTGCAGCACCTACCTCGGGGCCCGAAGGCTTGTCTTGCATATCAAGCGGATCGACGTCACTTAGGGTGTCGTGGAAACCCCCCTTGCTTGACCACCGAGGGGGTGTCATCACGCATTACACTCTGCAGTACACTAGACGGGACTCCGACCCGCTGCTTCCGCCACAAGACGCGTTCTTGCGAGTGCAGGTTTGTGGGTGATAATTACGTTACTCTTATTGTTTTTTCAGGGTTTCTTAACGATATACAGAGGCAATATGGGCTTCTTGGGTCAAATAAATGAATTTGCGCCTCTGCGACACCTCTCCATGAGTGTATGAAAGTACGTATGCTAATGTTAGAATCTATAGTATTTACTTATTTCTTTGACTCGGTTTTCACCTTATTTTTTTTCTCATCGGCCAGTCGAGTGCAGGTAGAACCTTTAATAATCACACGTGCGGTTGCTGTACTTCGTTGTTTTTCTTTAAAATATTTTCTGGTGTACCTACAATAAAGAGTTCTCCATCTACCTATTTAGGGTGAAGAGACTTCGGTGTCCCGCCTCACACCGTATGCGGAGTACGAAATAAGGGTGCGCGCTCACACAGCGGCTGGCGATGGGCCATTGTCTGGAGCGCAAGTCTGCAGGACTGACGAAGACGGTACGTTAACCACAATACAGGAGAGGGTGGCATAATATTTGGTCCTTGTTTTGTTTTTCCCATGCAAAATTTTCATGCGCTACTTTTTGCTCTCGGCTAGTGTAAATTGTTAAGGTCCTTTCTAAGGTCCCATTCTGATTTAAGTAAGTTTCCTATATTAATTTTATTGAGTTTTTTTTTCTTCATAGTAAGGTCCACTCAACGACAGGGCCTGTTCAAAACATTTTGTAGAGAATAGGAAACAAGAAGAAACCAAAACTGGCCACGGACCACTTCTTCAAACCTCTGACAGTAAACTTTCTACCGTACAGCGTTGGTAATAAAGGTATTTTTAATACAGTTGCTCAAAAAGTGGCGTATTGCAGGGACGTATAGCGTTCGGGATGTGGGCTATTACACACGCGTGCTTTTTTTTACCTTTCCCGCACTCGTGCGTTCTCTTTCCCAACTGTCAAAATAATGACTATTAAAAAGAAAAACCAACCATGAAGTTTTTACTAAAAAAGTTTTTATGATTCATGCAAATATGTATATTTCTAAAAAGAAGCTACTAATTTGTTTCAATATCAGATTTAATGATTTGATTGAATGAGTTTGGTTAGGTTTCATTTCATTTCATCTCATTAAATTTCATTTTCATTTCATATCAATAAAAAACTTCTACTGAAGACTTGGCTGTATGGGCATAGTTGCCTTTGCCTACCAGAATGGGTGAAGAAAAAAAAACTCTGCTTATATTCTACGATTGGCGCCATTTTGATTTTTCAGAAATTTTCTTCGCGAGTTTAGTTGTTTGTTGCACAAAATGAGTAATTTCGACCCTAGTTTTTTTTAAATTAACACCACTGGAACTCAGTATAATTGCACAAAATGCTTCGGAGAACATTTTACCGGAAAAGTCAAAAATGTCAAGTTAGTTGAGTTTATTGTGTTTTTATTATTTTATTAAATTGCTTAATTTTTTCGCAACTGTATTAAAAATAGTCGTTCAGTACACGTGCGGAACCGTCATTGCAACTTGTTCCGACTGTCAACCCTCGCCTTCGGCTGCGCCTCGGCTCGGGTAGTCATTTGTCGGAACTCGTTGCAATGACAGCCTTTCCACACTTGTAATGAAATATACTATTTTCAACAGTTCCCAGTGCCCCTGGTGGCATGAAGCTGGTGGCTCTAACTGAGCGGTCGCTGAGGGCGTCGTGGCTACCACCGCCTGAACCCAATGGAAAACTCACGCATTACAGTCTTTACGTCAAGGACTTGTCCGGGTATGCTAATTAACTGTTTTATATTGACTTTGCAGTAATATTATTCCATTTAACTTAATTTTATTGCTGTCGGGTTAGCCTAGTTTTGACCCCTTTTGGAAATCTTGGTACATGGAGTAGAAACGGAGTTTTCGCAACGCTATTTTTACAAATGGAAGAAATAAAACGAAATTTAACGGAAAGTCGCCCTCGGTGGCGTTTGTTACACTCTGCAGTCCGCCCATATTTTTTTCGATCTACTTTTAGCAGTTTTCTCGATGTATATTCAATGTGTGTTAAAACGCCAGGTCGCAAGAGCCCAACCTGACACGTGTGAGCGCCTGCACGGAAGGTGAAGGCAGCTCAGTGGAGTGCACCAGGGCGCTGCGGGGCCTGCGCCCCGGGAGGACCTACGAGGGCTGGGTCCGAGCCGCCACGTCCGCCGGGGAGGGCCCGCCATCCGCCGCCGTGGCTTGCCAGACCAGCGCCCTCGGTAAGTGACGTTGTAACGGTGTACAACCACACAATTCCTTCACCTTTTAATATTTTCATCTTCGTTGGGAAAAAAAAGTATGATTTTTTCTCGTCGATTTGTAACGGTTAATTTCCGATTACTTGACCTTTTCTCAGTCTGTACCTCGTAAATATTTGAGCGGCGCAGGCAGAATGCGTCACAAAAGGCGATGCAGAAAAAACGCGGTGCCGGCGAAAAGCGACGACGGTGGCAAAATTCACTACGCGTGGGTGAAGAGGCCACTTGCACGCTGCAGTGCCTGGTACATTGTTTTAGTTCGAGTAGGCTTGCCCAGCACCTATACCATCCGGACAGCTTAGTCGGCCTAGCCCGCAGGAAAGACACGGTCATTATTACGCGTAATGTGTGTAGACAGCAGCCTTCTAAACGGGTATATCTACCAGTAGGTAATTTTCGATTTCAAATTGGCAATATTCACATTACTGGGGGCGGCGCGGCGGACTTGGATGTGGTTTTAGTCTGAAACTTTAGTTGGTTTCTAACGTAGTTTGGATACGTCTTGAAAAGGTATCCAAATGACTGATGTGTTAGTTTAGTAGTAACCCTGAAGCTATAAGCTAACTTTACTAACCAGCGCGCAAACGATAGCTACAAAGCTGAAGTCTGCTTCACCTCTTGCCAACTTGTTTTAGACTTTATTCGGAAGCCTTAAGCCCAATAATTGTCCGTAGCACCGCCAGCACGGATATCGTCTTTCGGGTGGACTGGCGGTAAGATTCTACCGGACTCCACCGACCAAGCAATTCACCTCTTACCAACTAGTTTTAGACGGAAGTTGTACGCCCAGTATTTGTCCATAGCACCGGCTCGGATCTCATCCTTCGGCGGAGTGGCGGTAGGGGCGGCAGGTGGGACTCTCTCCCTTCGTTGTGTGGTTGGTGGAACTCCTCCGCCAGCTAAGCGGTGGCTGCGTGGTGGAAGTCCTCTGCATCCGCGGCCGCCTTTCCACCTGGATGGTGACGCTCTACTTATACGCGGTGAGACATGCACTTTATTATTACTTACAATAGGTACTCTATTATTCTGTCTAATCTTCCACTAAACGATACGAATATGCCTTTACATCTACGTCATGAGATGATTAAAATGTATACAACGTCCAGTGCTCCTGCACTCACAATAGATAAATCACACTATTAAATCCTGGCAGCTGATTTTGTAGTAGCTAGCCTACAAGAAAGATAAGGATAACATCGTGAGGATACTTTAAAAATCTGTTCAAAATTAAGAAAAAAAAAATTGGATCTAAGGAATTTTATGACGGTATTTTTTTCTGCAGTGGCTGGCGAATGGCTTGGGCGCTGAAATAACATGTCCCCTGTAAAATAAAATGTCTTTTAAATTAAACACTGTATTGAGCATTCGATTGGGCGATCAGGCATAGAGATCGATATTGTATTAGTTCGAGCATGAATGCAGAAGGATACTGTATGTAATGAAAATATTGTATGTTGATTCCAATACAGTCTCTAAACCCTCCCTCCTTTTCAAGGCCTCGAACTGTCTCACGTGGACAACTACACGTGCGTGGCGGAGAACCCTCATGGTTCTGACTCCGTCACCTGGCGAGTGGTGGTGTTACGGCCTCCAGCTCCTCCCAGCCTGGTTCTTGTGGAGGCCAGGGCAAGGGAGCTGGAGATGGAGCTGCGGCCAGCCCCAAGGGTATCCGGACACGCGTTACCTAAGGCGTATACGCTGCATTGGAGACTGGCGGCTCCTGAGGTAGGTGGAATTATTTGTCTGCTGTTCCCCCATCATTCGGGTGATTTATGCGTCTACTCTTTCACATAAGTATCTCTCATAGCACAACTAGAGATATATGAAAAAAAAAACCCTTATGGTTCTAACTCCGCGGTGCTGCGCGAAACTCCAAATCTGGCCATTCAAAGAAAAAAACTACCACGTTTTAAACATGTAAAACATTTCGAAACTGGTCCACACGTTCAGCTCAAGATTGTAGCTCAGAAAAACATTGTGATACTTTCAAAAGGGCACGTCTCAAAACATAGCCTCATTTCTAGGGCGAGTGGCGTCTCCAATCAACCAACCCGGGCCCGGTTGGTTTGACAGGACTCCGCTGTGGGTCCGCGTACAGAGCGTACGCCTCCGCGGGCGGAGCCCCGGGGTCTGAACTGGCCGTCAGGACATCTGGTGGTCCACCGACTCCGCCTCCTGATGCAAGGTTTGTTTCATGGGTAATTTCAGGGATCGGCCTCCGGATCTCACTCGTCAAATGTATGCGGAAACGAGGGAAATCACCACTTTCTTGAGATATCTGACATTAAGGTAAGAGTTGATTTATTCGAATATAATTTGTTCAAGTACCTAATCAAATCACACATAAAACCAACCCAGCGAAGATATTTTTACTGAACCGTACTGTAAACAAAACTGGTCTGTTTTCACAACAAGTAATTTAACATTATCTAAAAGCTACCTCACTGTCAAATTCGTGGGAGTCATGCTTACTCTATCCTTACTCTACTTCTTAGTTATAATTAAACTGAATAAACAAACAAACGACATGTTTGTTTTTTGTTTTAGCTAGTTTTTGCCCGCGACTTAGTCCGCACCGCACAGACATTGATAAAAAGTTGCTGGTATTTAACCCCATAGTTTGTGTCAACGCCAAAGTCAAAGGATACAATCGAGGGAAAAGGTTGCTATTCTGTGTGTTATTCTGGTGTGTAAGCTAAGTATCATGTGGGACGGGATGCGATGAAAATCTTTATTTCCCAGTAACGCTGGTTCAGACTACAATACGATAATATCTCTACGCCAGGTGGATCAGAACCAACGCGACGCACGCGCGGTTCGACACAGCAGTATGGGCGGACGGTGGCTGCGGGCCGGTGGCCTTGCGGCTTGAGTGGGCTGGCTCCGGCGTGGCTGGTGCTAGGGACGTGCCCGTAGGTGGCGAAGTCATATTAGGAGGTGAGTTGTGTCCAATCTAGGTTCGACACAGCAGTATGGGCGGACGGTCACTGCAGCCCAGTGGCCTTGCGGCTTGAGTGGGCTGGCTCCGGCGTGGCTGGTGCTAGGGACGTGCCCGTAGGTGGCGAAGCCATATTAGGAGGTGAGTTGTGTCCAATCTAGGTTCGACACAGCAGTATGGGCGGACGGTGACTGCAGCCCAGTGGCCTTGCGGCTTGAGTGGGCTGGCTCCGGCGTGGCTGGTGCTAGGGACGTGCCCGTAGGTGGCGAAGTCATATTAGGAGGTGAGTTGTGTCCAATCTAGGTTTGACACAGCAGTATGGGCGGACGGTGACTGCAGCCCAGTGGCCTTGCGGCTTGAGTGGGCTGGCTCCGGCGAGGCTGGTGTTAGGGACGTGCCCGTAGGTGGCGAAGTCATATTAGGAGGTAAGTTAGTGTTAACTCAACAATGTTTATATCCAAGAGAATTCTGCAAGACTTCGTTCGAAAAAAGGGGAGCGAGTCTAGTAATCTAAGAGTGGCCTTCTGGAAGTTTGTAGTAGATGTAGCTGAATATATGAACTGGAAAAGAACTGCGAGAACGTACGTCATTCTGTGGGTAGAGATCACGGTCTAATTTAGTTCACTGAGCAGTTTTTTTTTTATTGAAATCTCTCTTCAGCTACTCGCATGTAATCCTCTTTTAGTAGGGCACATTAGGGCACATCAGCGAAGCCCATCAGTCCAACAGCAGTCGCCGTAGCCGTATCGGCTAGGAAGACATCATCATCACTTCTATATTTTCTCTATTGAAGCTATTGCACCTACCTACTTCCTTTCGTTGACTTAACCGATGATTGAACAATCAATCCTGAATAAACTTTTTAAAGCCATTCACACACTGATTTTCCCCATCTTTCCACCTAGGCCTGAGCCCAGGGTCGAGGTACCGAGTGGCGGCGCGCGCATCAAACGAGGCGGGCTGGTCCCGCGAGGTGTATGAGTTCACCACCCCCCCGGCCGAGGGGGGGTTCGCCGAGGAGGTCGACGCGCCCTTCCCGGCGACCGCGGGCGAGTTGGCCTTGCTACTGGCGCTGTGTGCCATGCTGTCGCTCGCCGCGCTGACAATACTTGCCATATTGCTGAGGAGGAAAAGGTAAGAGTTATACTTGGATTATCACACCAGATGGCACCCCTCGTCCATTAGACGAGACCAATTGAAGAAATTCGCATCTACAGTTTCTTGGCTCGGTAGCTCAATTAGTAGAGCGCCTGGAAGGTATGTTTAGGTAAGCAATTTTTGTTTAGCCATACTGCTGAGGAGGAAAAGGTAAGAGTGATTGGGTTATCACACCAGATGGCGCCCCTCGTCCATTCTGTTGATTTCTCAGACCACCGGCTCCAATGGTTGAATAATGGACAAATACCATTAAACATGCAAACGCTGGGTAAATAGGGCATCCATCACACTTCGGTTAGAAAATCGAGTGGTTCAGGTACTCGTATGTATCTACGCCATACTCTCAGTTGACCAATGTTTTGATAGGTAAAATATAGAAACAAAAACTTAGTCAAACAAAAGTGGGAGTTATTCAATCAAATAAAAATAAATTCCACAAATAACATCATTGTTAGTCAATTATTTAAATAATTCCACTGCGAACGTGTCAAAAGACCGCATTTCACATCGGTAAACGACGCACCTCTAATAATATTAACCGTGGCACATGACGTCACAATTTCCGAGCTGATAATTTCTCCCACCGACCGGTCGGATCTCCCAACTGGGGCCTTAGTCTGTAACGCAATGGTGCCAAAATGGGCTCCCGGTTGACAGCTTCAATTACGGTTTACTAATGCTGTCGGTCCCTTTAATGTTTTTGTAGCACAGCAAAGAATATTCTGATTCAAATCCTAGAGGATTAGTTCGCTGGTTGTAGGAGGAAAACGAGAAAATTCCGGTTTTGTCCTTCTACCTGGGACGCCATCGATACGCCATTGCGTTACAGGCTAAGGCCCCCGTGCCCGACAGAACGCTGACACGGCCCACTCCATCGACAATCAGACGTGTCGCTGGTTTTGCCTTCGTCAACCCTTTCACTGAGTTTTTCGGCTGACAAAGGCTGTCCCACGCACCCGTTACCGGTGAGCACTCTTTTTAGGGTTCTATACTGCAACGCTGCCAAACGGGACCCCCTCTACCCTTGACGCATTTTTCCATTACGGCCGCAATATGGCGCAATTTACAAAATTTAATATTTTACAAATTAAGACACATTTTGTGTTTTTGTTGAATAAAACAGCCTTACCTTTGAGTAAATATTACAAAGTATTTAAAATCAAAACATTACTATGCGAATTCAAAGATAAATTAATTTTAAAACTTTTTCAAATTGATCGCAATAGCGTCAAGGGTAACCCCCCTGGCTACTCTGCCTCCGCTCTGTCCGTCCGTCTGGCCTGCCTTTCAAAGGCTGTAACTTTGGAACCGTAAAGCCGTGGTCTATTCTACAGAATATGGTGGATTACCTACCTAACAAATATTAAATAGTTATTTGTTATTCAAGGATGCAAAATAATAATTATTGTTTGCAACGAGTGCTTGTATGTAGTGTAGGTATTTGTTTGTTTGTATTTGTATTTGTTTGTTACACTTTTTTGCACACAGAAAATATAATATGATTGAGAGAACGTGTACAAAGGCGGACTTATTTCTGAAGAAATTTCTTCCAGCCAGAATTTCCAGATAATAAAAAAATGCTATAGCGTTAAACACGGCAATGCGAGTCGGACTCGCACACTTGGGGTCCACAGAATAGTTTGTGTTTGTCCATCCATTGTATGGCACAGGATGGTTTTACCGAACCCTTGGTGCGCGAGTCCGACTCGTACTTGGCCGGGTTTTTGTGCGATGTGGGTGATATTTGCCCATATTTGTAGATATCGGCCTCGTTATTTTCGCCTCCGAGGTATTGTCCGCGTTTCCAGAGAGATAAGTGTTTGTGAGAACTTATGTATAAAAGGATTGCGGAATATTATTTACTCACATTTCCAGGCACTTGCTGGATGTTTACTCCATTTAACACCCATGAGTTCTGGATATCTGTGTTTTTTTTTCTTTGGGATATCTCTAAATCTTTGTAAAGAACTTTTAAATACCTACCTATACAAATATTGTTTAGGCTTGTATTTGAATATACAATTATCTAAATTTCTGGACCAACAAGCTAGAGCAGTCATACTCAAAGTGTGGTACGCGAACCCTTAGGGGTTCGTCATTTGATGGTAGGGGGTACGCGAAAAGATTTACGTAATGGCGGCTGGATGGCTGGCTACCACACGCACAGCTAGACAGGAAGAATATCCCGAACTCTCACGAAATGGGGTGAATTTTCTTTTACCCTTCGCAACGACAAACTTATGTGAGAGTGGGTTTTCACATCTAGTAATGATAAAAACCAATTACAGAAATCTACTTTATATTGAACCAGAATTAAGATTAAAACTGTCCAAAATTGTTCCTAAAATAGACTCCATTTGCGACATCCATCATCACATTAATAAAATATTAATTCAGCCCATCCATCACTTTAATAAAATATTATTTTTTGTCACGTGTTGCCTTTTATTAAAATTTATTAAAATAAAAAACCTTGTTAACTAGAATTTCTTTTCATTTTGACGGGAGCTGTGTTAGGGGTTCGCAGTCATTTGGGAACTTAAACGGGGGTACGTGGGGCCATAAGTTTGAGAAACCCTGAGCTAGAGTATAAACTTTGTTTTAGGTAAAGGCTTAGCTTTATTTTGCTTTGGCTTAGTTGTATCAAAAATTAGGTCAGGCGGCGAGGTCAGAAAAAATGCAGTACATTCATATTTTAATACAAAGTTTCAACTTGACTTTCAATGCGTAGCTGGCAGGCTTTGTAAACTCCATTCCAAAAAGCCGCTATTCGTGAACTCTTTGAATGTGAGCTCAGCATTTTCCCCTCAGTATCGATTCAAGGATAAATGAACTTTTTTCTGACGTGAAAGCGTTTTCTAATGTATGGCACTGCTTTGGGACCTCGATGAATTAATATGTAGTGACATAGGTATATCGAAGCAGTTGATAACGCAAACAAAATATGTGGCTAGTGGCGACTAAAGTTTTATCAACTAATTTTGTAGAATAATTTGGACACCCGTTATCCAAAACATTGTCCCACCAAAAGTCGTCATTGCCGCTATTCTAGTATTATTCTAGACTATTAAAAAAACTACAGAAAGTTAGTTGACTAGACGCTTATTTTGGTTCGTAGGAACATTTATTACAAGCACAGACACCAAATAAATCAAAGCCTCTGCATGTAGAGAAGGTAATTACCTAATAGCAATAGGAAAACGCTCGGGACGCTCGCAAAGTGTCGAGAATGCGAACAAAATTTACGTGCCTTAAAAAGCACATAATAATAATAAAGTTTATTCCGCGATGGAAGAGTCCTGTAGCTATTTGGTATAATTTATCGTCTCCCGGCGCTACATAGTCAGCCAAAATGGCCGCCACTCCATCACCCTTTACGATTTCTTCGCACCCGCATAAAATAGCAACTGCGCAGTTTTACACAACTTTTACCACACGTGGGAATTTTATTGAAATTGATCAAATGGCGTTCGTGCTCGCTGAGTTTGGAGTTAGTGAACTTTTATGATCATACATAGTTAAATCAGCCAGTTACAGTCCCAATAGTGGCCCGAGCCTGTATACTCTGAGAGCTTTATTTAATTTTGCGAATGGTGATTTACACAGTGAATGCGAATTATAGCATTAAAAGCAGTCTGTCAATCGACTGACTGCCGATTTCTGAATTGAGAAATTCGCTAAGCAAGCAGTTGAGTATCTTTCTGTCTTTGCATATTTCTGAGAAAAGAACGCGACAGAACGATACCTAGGTAAGTATTTACTTAGTAAACCGGGCCTGAGTCACTTTGTCGTCGGCCTCGTGAATAATTTCTGTTGTTGTTGTTTTTGACCTTGTTGGCTGTGGCCAGTGAGTGACGTGGGTCAGGTTTTGTAGATCAGTGAAGTGGGATATAATCGTAATTTCATCTGTGTTTCTTCACAATTAAAGTTTGACCAGACCGAAATAATTCAAAATACCATCAATCAGCCCGCGACGTTCCTTTTCAATAGTCATAACGTAAAAACGATACTTTCACAGTCCGTGTAAGGTACCTTGAGAGTAAAAATTAAATCTCCCAGCTCTTTATTGTCCCTCAGGAGTGATGGCGACGTCGTGCGTGTGACGTCGAACGCCGAGAAGCCAGGCTGTGGCACCTACAGAGCGCCGCCGCACCAGACGCCAAAGCTTCCACCAGATCCACCAGGTATAACTTACTTGACGCTGGGTTTTCGTCAGCTCCGAATTGTATGAATTCTCAGAATTCTATGAAGCAGAATATGTTCTGCTTCATAGAATTCTCTTGAGTCAGGGTCGCCACTGTCGAACTCGCTTCAATTAGGAATGGTCTTCTATGGATTACCACCGCTACTTTAATCAAACCATCTCCCTTAGCACATTTACCTTTATTCATCAGCTTTGCTGAAATTGAAACAATTAATTTTACTAGTAAATTCTTGTAATAGAACCTCCCAATACAGATTCTGATGAAGTATTTTTCTTTGCTTTCACATGTTTTCTTTTCTTCACGATAAATAAACTAAAGTTAAGGTGGGATGATAGAAACGTGGCGTGAAATTCAAAATTTTCACAGTTTTTTACATTTTGTAGCTAAACTGAGCTATTTTTTTTAGCGATTTTTCGTTCGCGGCAATAACATACAATTTTTTTTTTTTCATTATTGTTACCAACAAAACAACAATAATTCAGCCGATTATGTGTTTTGGTCTACGAAACAGTGGCACTACCCAAAAAACTTGTTGATGACAAGTTACATAGTAATAGTTATTGCCTTCTTCTTTGCCTGGCCCTTTCCCATTTTATTTGGGGTCGGCCCTCCTTATCATGCGTCTCCAGGCAGCTCGGTCCTGGGTCGTCTCTTTGTCGAGTTGGGCTTCTCTGAGGTTCTTATTAACTACGGACATCCATGTGATTCGGGGTCTTCCTCGTCCTCGGGGTTTAGATTCAATATCTAGCACTTTCCTGGTCATGTGGTCGGATGGTCGCCTCATAACGTGTCCGTACCACCGCAGACGGCTCTCTTGTAATTTATCTGGGATAGGTCTCACTTTGAAGGTGCCTCTTATGTGTGTGTTTCTGACATGATCTAGCCTAGTTACACCACCTGCCCACCTGAGCATCTTCATCTCTGCGCAGTGTAGTTGGTTTTCGTGCTGCTTTTTGAGTGGCCAGCATTCGGCTCCGTATGTCATTGCTGGTCGGACGGCTGCTCTGTATACTCGTCCCTTTATGCGCACGGGCATTCGGCTGTCGCATAGCACGCCGGACAGTTCTCTCCATTTCATCCACCCGGTATTTACGCGATGGGTGACATCGGTGTCTATTGACCCATCGTTACTTATGACTGATCCTAGGTACTTGAAATGGTCCACTTCTTTAAGCTGGGTGTTCTGCAGACAGATGGTGTGTTTGCTGTTGCCGCCACTAAAGTTGCAATGCATGTACTCGGTCTTCTCTCTGCTTATTCGCAGACCTGATGTTTCTAGAGCTTCCCTCCACTTTTCTAACATCTGCTGTAGGTTGTTCACATCTTCACTGATGATGACGACATCGTCCGCATA
Organism: Zelleria hepariella; assembly: GCA_949319315.1. Classification (NCBI taxonomy): domain Eukaryota; kingdom Metazoa; phylum Arthropoda; class Insecta; order Lepidoptera; family Yponomeutidae; genus Zelleria; species Zelleria hepariella. Next base: position 21,763,737 of record OX439378.1, on the reverse strand, counting down.
TAGAATGTCCCATGGCGGCGCTCGTTGCAGATTTGAGGTGAGATGGTTCATTACAATATTAAATAGCAGAGGACTGAGTGCGGAACCTTGGTGCACACCAACCTTTACATCAAATTCATCGCTCGTTCCGGCCGGACTTCGGACTTTGGTTGATACTTGGTGGTACATATCTTTGACAATCATTATGTAATGCTCGGGGACACTCTGGGCCCTTAGAGCGTGCCAAATTAATTCTCTCGGTACCCGGTCGAACATAGTAATAGTTATTGCCGCGAACGAAAAATCGCTGAACAAAAATAGCTCAGTTTAGCTACAAAATGTAAAAAACTGTGACAATTTTGAATTTTCCGCCACGTTACTATCGTCCAACCTTAAGCACCTTTGGCGACATCTACACAACAATTAAAGCTGCTGAAAAACCTATCGCCTCAAACCACTTTATTAGTACGGTCGGCCACTGTCACAGATACACCATGGCAACTCTTACCGCGCGCGGCATAAGACCGCCAGTCGAACATAAATGGGCATAGCGTATGGCCGACTGTACCTAGTACCTGTTCAAAGTTTCTGATAGATACATTCACTACTTACCACCGTTTACCGTACGATCTTTCTCCCAGACGTGTACGAGATAAGTCCGTACGCGACTTTCGCCGGCCCGCCGGGCAGCGCCGGCGGCTCGCGCGCTTACACGCTGCAGCTGCGCGCGCTGGCGCGGCACGACGACGACGCGGCGCCGCCCTCGCTGCCCTGCTGCGATGGTGAGCGACCTTCAACCTTAGGTTTACGGGATAAGTTCGTTCGTGACGTTCGCCGCAACATGGTGCTTTTTATTCTTCTTTGTGGTTCTAGGTCTTGAACGCCGGCTACACCCGTCCATTGCCTGATGTTTCTCAACCACGACTGCCTTCTTGTACAAAAACACTGTTTCTTCTAAATCTTGCCTGCCTGTGCATCTCTTATCATATCTAATCAGATTCGAGATCAGACCCTATTTTATGGCGGTAATATAACTTTAGCTCAAAGTTGAGGCTGACAAAAAAGATCCCACCGTGTCGAAATGTCCGCGGTCGTAAATGACCTGCAGAAGGTGCTTCGTGCACTTATTTTTATTCTACAGGGTGCACTCTAAGTCGATAGCGGAACTTTAAGTAGGCTATCTACTGATCAACTTGTACCTACCTACTAGGTGGCGAAAAAAATGGAGTGAAATAAATATCAGCTGTTCCATACAAAAGGTCGACTCTGTACTGCGCCAAATGTATGAAACAGCTGATATTTTTTTCGCTCCATTTTTGTCGCCACACACGACAGCACGTCAGACTGTACATATTTGTTGTAAAGTCGCCCGTAACGCAACCGAGTAGAGTGCTAGCGTGTAAAGGTCGACGTGCTGTCGTGTGTACAAGTTGCTTGTATTGATCAGTAGACAGCCTACTTAAAGTTCCGCTATCGACTTAGAGTGCACCGTGTAGTTTATGAGCGCGATAAAATGCTGGTGTTTAGTTCGGTGCCAGCCACACCTGTGATTTTTCAAATCATCAACCACGGAACTTTTCTCATTTATTGTTTTTCTTTCAGAGGAAACTTGCCTGGACGCTTGCGATGCGCAGCGTCGACGGAGACGGCGTCGCCACTATTGTCCGGATCATGGTAAGTTGTATAAATAAATAAAGAAGTAAAAGAACTTTATTCAAAAGCAAAATAATCAAACAATTTTACATGCTGTTTTCTTAAATAACTAACACTTTTGAAAAGGTCGGAGACTCAGCAAAAATGCTGTTTTTCAGTCTTATAAAGCAATGAAGCGATAACACAATGTTTATTTTGGATACAAACCAGAATTATAAGCCGAACTCTCAAATACCTTGGCGTATCTCCCTAACGTAACCCTTTTATGCCTTTATCCCGACCTCACGCCATAGCCACGGAGTCAAACATAATCAATGCGTTAATAAAGTCACACTCACTCTAAGGTCTGAGTGTCAGTCTTTTTTTTTACGGACTTTAACCAAAGGTGGGAGGTTCTCAATTCGACTCGAAATGCTATATGCGAACTTGGCGACCCCTGTCGAGCGCACAGGAAACTGCTACATACTCTAGCTGTCAAAACGCTACTGGCTACAATCCTGCATCGCGCCAGCAAAATGTTTATTGTAGCTGAGTATAGAACGTCCAACTATGTTCAGTTGGACCCGGCCGGGCCCCAAGCATAAGATCTGCTTGGCAGGAAATTTCCCTATAAAGTCGAGGAGCACGATCACCCGCTCCTCCTAAAAAGTTATTTTACTCAAAAAAGCTCGTAATGTGGTCATTAATTCGACAACCTTCTTTGAGCAAAGGAGGACTTGCGGGCTACTTTGATTAGGCGCCAGAAAAGTTGTATGGAATTTCATTAATGTCGTGTTTTGCGGCCAGAAAAACTGTATGAAAATCCATTAATGTCGAGTTTTGTTTCAAAAATAGAACTCAAAAGTCTGGCACAAAAAGTATTTATTTAGAATTTGGCTGTTTGGGTGCTGGCAGTCTACAAATTGCATAGAAAAAAAAAGCGCGGCCATATTGTTTTCGCGGCTTCGCGCGTTGTTCGAAGTGATTTTTTCTGTGCGTGCTGTTTTTGTTGTAAATAAAAGTGAACTCTTCAAGCAATTAATTCTCCGAGTCAATGTGTTTAACAACGCCGAACATAAAAAGGAAGCGAAATAAGATATTTAAAGGTACCTATTGCCACCGAAGTCAAAGGAAAAATACAAGTTTATCTACGAAAAGTTTGCGGAATGGAAAATCAACAAAAAGTAAACCAAGACAAAAGGTAAGCTGGTTCTATTTAAATTACTCGCATTGTTTGAGTAAAGCACTATACAAGCCTTGGTCCGCAATGAGTGCGCTTCTGGCCACGCTATGATGGCCTCGAGCTTAGCTTAGCTACGCTCTCGGCCCTCAAGTTTGGTCATCATTGCAGCCCTTGCTGGCCGCGCTATAAAGGCTCGACCTTCGGTCTCGGCCTTCGTTCCAGCTTGTCCATCAAGGGCTGCAATACTGACCGCACTGTGAGGGCCTTGAGCTCCGCTATGCTGCGCTCTGTCGGCCATCAAAAGCGCGCCAGAAACGCACTCATTACAGATCGCGGCAGTAATGTACTATTAACAGCACACTGAAGTGTAAACTTTCTTTCACAGGTTGTTCACAAGACTCTGGGAGTTGAGAAACGAAACTGCCAATAGTGTAATTTAGACACGAAAATATCTAGCCTGTATTAAATTAATTTATTATTAACTAGTTCGGTTATGCATACGTATTATGTATACAAAATTTATACAATAAATAAAATTGTTTATAATAGAAAAGCCGTTTGATTTGTTTTAATAAGCAGAGTATCCTTGTTACCCCTGGATCACTACATTTTCTCTGTGGAACAAAATTCTTAACATTATTATCCCACAACTAAGGGACTTCTATAAGTAGTTAATCCCAGCTTTATGTTTTATCTCATTGGATGCTCGGTTATAGAAGAGACCCCTTTTGTGTCTTTGAGGAAAATTAATTTAGGCTTACCTTGGAATTACTTAGGGACATTGTGTAGCGAAGGCACCTCTCTGTTTTGTCCTCGGAGTTTTCTTGCTGACTAATTTCTTCCTAAGGGAATGGCGAGTGTCACCTAATTAACTCTTTACCTATTGAGAAACGAGACTTGTTGTTAGGAGGCGGGAAATTCAACTAAGATAAATGTTCAGTTTAGCAAAGCTTTGAAAATTTGAATATAAATAATGTAGAGAATAGGTTGTCAGCCACTCTTATATTAAAAAAAAATTCCTACTATTTTGCACTTATTTTAGATAAAAGGTACCTGATAATAATATTCGTACCGATATCTTAGGAAAGATTCCTATTTTCCTTAGCGCCTAGATACAGCGTATATCCACTCGCCGCGAAGGTAGATAGAGTCCGTTTTCTCAGCTCATTACCATTCTTGGCCTCTGAGAGGCATAACAGTTTTTCATCTAAATACAAAGGCACCTAGGGTAAGCGTAGCTTGCTTTATGAAAAGTAATTTATTCCAATAGGCCTGGGGTGAATGTTCACCTTGAAAGCTGATGAGAAAACTGGCTTTTGGACCTACTTACGAGATATCTTACCTACTCGTACCTAGGTACAATATTTTGTAGACTGGGAACTGTGATGAAATGGGCGCAGGGGCGCAGGGATGAACTTTAAAATGAGGAGATACTTACCTTCAAATGTTAATTTCTTCCATTATTTTCTCCCTTAGGTACGAGTACTTCAAATAGGAAATTACTACTTATAATGTTAAAGTTTATGCCCTCTAGAAGTTTAATCATAGCATACCGCAGAACGCTGACTAAAGGGTGGTATTCTAGAACGCTACTTAAACTCAGTTCAAACTAGAACGTTACTTAAACTCAGTTCAAACTAGAACGCTCCTTGAACTCTGTTTAAACTCAGTTTAATCGTAGTTTATTGTAGAGTTTAGTCGTATTGTAGAGTTTAGTCGTGTCGACTGTCGATAAAGCAGTGCATGATTTGATTTGAATATCCCTCCCTTCATATCAAAACATGTTCTGTTTTATCGACAGTCTGAACTCGGTTTAAACTGAGTTTAAGTATCGTTCTAGAATACCACGATGAGGCCCGGTTTCTGAGTTGAGAATTTTGCTAAGCAAATGGGTAAGTATCGTCCTGTCTCTGCAGATTTCTCACTAAAGAGCGTGACAGAGCGATACGTAAGTATGTGCTTAGTAAAATTCTCAACTCAGAAACCGGACCTAAGTATGCTACATGAAAATTTTAAATAAGCGGGACTTCAAATGCACGAAAAAAAGAGTCGAGTTTGAGTAGAGTCACCGACAGCGATAACCAGCGGCGAAAGTTTTGACTACTATAAAAAGCTAAAAATATGTGCATGGAAAAGTTACAACCATTCACATTTATTTCCAACGCTACATCTCAAAAGTCAGTAACACTCCAGCACATTAGCAGCAGGAGTAAACGTAGTTATAGTTATGTTATAGCCTAGAGTCTGGCAGTCACTCCCCGAAGGTTACTCGAACACTAACTTTCACTTATCACATTACCCACAGCGGGCAAACGGGCGAATATTTTACTCTTTAGTAGGCATTATTACCGGGAAGTAGCAGGAAGTCTTAGAAGGTTTGCTCTGTACTGTACTGATGTAGCCTCTATCGGATTACTGGCCGATTGTGGGCACGCCAGCATTCATATTAGAGTTTTGGTTGGAGTGTGATCGTGCTATGAAAAGTATAAATAAAAGATCAGTGTTTTAGGACAGTATCTGATTTAGATACGGCCTTCCATAGAACCTATCTAGACGGTCAATCTTGACTGAAATCTGGATCGCAGTCCTGATTGATTGTGTATGAAGCGGATTGACGGATTGATTTAGGTACCTCGGTCGGTGGGATTGTGGGCGATGCTTTGGAGCTTTGGCGATCCTTGCCCATGTGATGCCAAGATCTGGTTGAGGTAAATCGGAAACTAGGTATTTTAGATAAGTACTTGTACATCGTTCAAATTATTTCACAGGACTGTAAGCGTCAAAAAAATACTAGCCATACATGAAAATCTGTTTGTTACAAGAAACAAAAAAGCTCGATTCCATAATATAAAAAGATGACAGCAATGGACTCTTTATATCTTCTTGTTTTGTAGCACAACGGCCGCATTTGTATTAGGAATTATTCCGGCATAATCCCGACCATCTGGCGGGCCACAAATCAAAATAAAAATCCAGTAATTTGCCAACGGTATTTTATGGCACGCATTTTTCGGGATTTCCGTCCAGTAATCTTATTTGATTGGGAAATTATGTCTTTTGAGTGTTCTTACCTTTTGCTAGTAACGTTGGCTTTTAAGGCGCTGGGCATAGTGAATTAGCCCGCGCGCAAAGAAAAATGCACAAAATCGATTCCTGTATCAAATACACTAAAAATATCGAAAATTTTCACATATCAAACCCTAGAATTAGGTGAGACCTATCTAACACAGCCAGTTTCATGTTGATATCCATAACAGATTGCAAGATATTTTGCTTGAAATAAAGTGCGCCGCCTATTTTTTTTCAAGCAAAATTGCTTCAAAACGTTTATGAATTTCAACACGAAACTGGCTGTTTTAGATAGGTTTCACCTAATTCTAGGGTTTGATATGTGAACATTTTCAATTTGTTTGTAATTGATACAGGAATCGATTTTGTGCATTTTTCTTTGCGCGCGAGCGATTCACTATGCACGGCGCCTTAAGAATCCCCTTCAGCTTTGCAGCCCTCTCGCTCACACTTTTCAACATTTTAATTTATTTTAAGAGAATGATTCAACTTTGGACGATGAAATATAGTTGCAGACACTGATAATTAAGCTATCAACATGTGGACTAAGTTTTGATTTTATATTCCTAGTAATAAAAAAAATATCACGGAACTACTACTTTTAAACGAAGCAACTATATTTCATCGTCCAAAGTTGAATCATTCTCTTACAATAAATTAAAATGTTGAAAAGTATGAGCGAGAGGGCTGCAGAGCTGCAGGAGATTCTTAAGTTATTTTAACGGTTAACATTCATTCATTAAACGCTGTTTCTCATTATCTACAGAATACCACCACTCCACCACACTCTCAGTTTGCTTACAGGAAATTTTTGTTCGCATCTATGTTGTACAGATTAGATATGCCAAACGGTGCAAAACTCGCAAAAGAAGAAACGCTGAACTGAATTCATGAAGAATGAACGAACGGAGCCGTATGAAGAGAAAAAAAGAGACGTTACAAAATTTAATCTATTAGCCTCTATAGTTGCGCAAGGTTAGATAAGATACCTCGACCTTAGAATAAATACGTATAGAAACCTATGCCGAACCTCCATGTGTCAAGATAAGATTTACCACACTTCCATTCATCGCGATTTAATATGTCGTACTTAGATATTCTGTCGCGCTAACATCGGGATTATGTGTTTCGAACGGATCTGTTTCGAACTTCTTAGTGGAATAGTTATTTGTTATGCAAAACTATTGTTTCCAGCGCGTACTTTTATTGAATACCGAGCTAGCGAAGGTTTCTTAAAATGAGCGAAAAGCGTAGTATTAAAATGAGAGTGGTTCAAAAAAAGAAAACTGAGCGTAGCGAGGTATTCAGAAGCACGAGACGCAAATAATATTGCATCCGTTCGAAACACACAACGTTGATTATGTTAGATGCACCAAAAAAATAATAGAAAACTAGGCACATAAAGGTTAGTGAAATGAGTTTCCTTCTTTGCAAGTGACAGATGAGTCAAGAGTTGCGAAGCGCGCAAAAATTACTTATGCCTCATCGTATAATACTTAACAGCATACATTCCGAGCCTGTGCCATAAAAAAAAAATATAGAAATATAATGTGAACGACAACTTAGGCATGTGTATCCATTGTAATTTGTAGCCGATCAGAGCGTCCAGTGTTAACTCAACTCAACTAACAGTGGGTGGTAGAGACTACTACCTAGGTAAAGTCCGTTCGTTAGATAGTGTCGGTACACACGACGGCAATCTTGGTTCTTGGGATACCAACTATTTTTGAAGTATCTGTGATGTGCGCAGACAAATTCATTTCAACACAATGCTGATGGACATTTACTAGAGTTTGCTAACATGTTTTACAAAACCTTCGTCTTTTAGTTTTTGGGTCATTCGAAGTTTCGTCTAGAGGCACCTCGCTATCCTCCCATGGACGAAAAAACATTTTATCTACACGCAGCGATCGACATTCAATACAAAATACTAAGGCCCGGTTTCTTAATTGAGATTTTCACTAACCAAATGCTTAAGTATCGTCCTGTCTCTGCAGATTTCACAGAAGAGAATGTGACAGAACGATACATAAGCATTTGGCTAGTGAAATTCTCAATTCAGAAACCGGGCTTATGTCAAAAGTCACAAGCACAACCTCTCAATACGACGACGCTTCTTTATAGAATGACGAGCGGTGAGCCAAATTCACTGGCGTGTTTGCGCCGCATCGGCTTCCTTTACTTTCTTTTGTGAAAAGCCGCTGCGCGCCAAGGCGGCAAATATCATAGTGTTTTTTCGTCCGTGGGAGGATAGCGTGCCTCTAGACGAAACTTCGAATGACCCAAAAATTTAAAGACGAAGGTTGTGTAAAACATGTTAGCAAACTCTAGTTAATATCCATCAGCATTGTGTTGAAATGACTTTGTCTGCGCCCATCACAGATACTTCAAAAATAGTTGGTATCCCAAGAACCAAGATTGCCGTCGTGTGTATCGACACTAAGCGAACGGACTTTATAACCCTATTTCATGTAAAAAGATTTTATGTATTTTAAAGGGAAAAAATCAACGTTTGCTTTTTATCAAGATGTAACCAAGGGTGCGTTAAGAGAGTCAACATTATTAGGTATATTTTTGCCTATATCTGTTTTAATTCTAAACAGTATGAAACTGTCATCCTATGAATTACAATTCCAATAGAAGCCTTCGACAGAAGGTGTGTAAATGAAAATTCCCCAAAGTTTCGGCGCGAGCGGGAACTAGGCGAAACTACTGAGCTGCCACTGGATTAAGTTACGTCAAGTGATGTATGGATCCCGCTATTTTGTTGGTGAGGTGTAGGTATCGAACTGGAGGTGTTGAGAACAAAGGAAATAAGTGACAAAATGAAACAAACCATCACCCAAATAGTAGGAATATTGACATACCTGAGCACAGGCTTAGGTCTAGTTCACTGTTTGAGCCAGTTATAATCGAGATTTGACACCTCATTACATTTGCAGAAATAGATCTTGTGGTACAGTATCGAGATCGAATGGTCGTTCAAACTTGACACACAGATTAATGAATTGATATGACTTGGAGCCTACCCACCCCATGGGTATAACAATAGGAGTTTCAGAAATTTCAGGCAATTTTTATTATTTTTCAGCGGTCAGTGCCGTAGTTTGAGCGGGCGGTTGGGCGGACGGACGGACGGACAGACTTATAAAAAATAAGAAATGTCTATCTCCATATCGATGGCACAAAGTTTTGAAGCAATTTCGTTATATCATAGCGCGCAACACTTTTGTATGCAAATTAAATTCCCGGACCCCGGGAAGCCGTCCCTTCAACTGTTATCAGGGCCGGCCCAGCCAAACTTTTGGGTCTGCTTGATAACATTTCCCTAAATATGGACCCCATTCACATGAAAGAGTTCACCCTACCGCATCGATTAACCTATAATATTCGACAGGCAACTTTCTGAATATCGAACGCAATTTATTTTTTTCATCTGCATTTCTATAGTTGTCTATAGCCCACATGAACCAGTCTCGTTCTAAGCGAGGATTTATTTTCAAGAAAAACAAAGGCGTGTATTTTCCCGCATTCTATTTTTAAATTTCACCGAACAGCGGAGTTAATTGATAGTCGCCAAGCGCTAGTGATAAATAAACAAAGAACAATTAATCTTTGTTGATCGCTGAGAGAAAATGAGAGTAGTCGTTTCGCAAAGTTTCAGTAGCAAATGGCTGAGGGTATCCATTATCGGTGACGTCGGATTAAGGCGTCTTAGGTGACCAATTAATCACCTGTTCGCTACCATATAGCCTATTCTTCTTCTGTCTGTATCTACCGTCGTCGTGGGCAAGGGTTTAGGTTGAAGGCTAACTGATTGGATTGGAAATACGATACGATTTAATCCAGCCAATATAAAAATACCAGATCTCTGTGTTTGTTACGTTCTAAACGAATTTTGAACACAAATAAACTTCTGAGCCGAGATTTTTTAAACTTAAGCTTGAACTTTAGCTTTAGCTTAACGAGTGATACTTAAGTTAGTGATAGTTAACAAACGGCACAATTTCTCTGGACAATGATAAGTAGTTCTGAAAAATATTCTTCATCGTTTCTTATGTGGTGGTCTACAATAAAAAAAACACACATTCCCAAATGACATGCTACTTGTGAGAATTATGCACCGCTTTGCGTTTCGTGCCGATCAAATCACATTTAATGTAAAGTCAATGTGTCTACAGGGTACACTCGAATTCGATAGCGGAACTTCACATAGGCTGTCTACTGATCAATACAAACAACTTGTACTAGGTGGCTAAAAAAATGGAGCGAAAAAAATATCTGCTGTTTCATACATTTGGCACAGTATAGAGTCTACCTATTATAAGGAACATGAACCATCTGATATTTTTTGCACAAATTGTTTTTAGCCTTCTAGTACAAGTTGTTTGTATTGAACAGTAGACAGCCTACTTAAGTTCCGCTATCGAACTAGAGTGCGCCCTGTAGTAGCGGGATATTAGGTACGTATAGTGGCAAATGTTATCATATTTTACTTTGTAAAAGCTGGCGCTTCATATTCCTAGAATCCATTTCCCGTTACCAAGGTAACCGGGCTGTTTTACACCTGGGAGCGGCGACGTCACAGCTGCAGCTGCAAATGTTAGGTACATTAATAAACTTCCGCATTAGTTTTATATTCCTTCTGACAGCGTAAACGTAAGGCTGACTAATGAAAATGAAAATGGAAAGTTTTAAGTTCATAAGCATAGGTACCTACGGAGTTGTATTCACCGATCCCGGGATCACAGGATACAAATTAACTTAATTTTTATGTTTCCACTGATCCCGGGATCGGTGGAGACAACTCAGAGGGATCCGTGGAGAGGATCCATCTGATCCCGGGATCGGTGGATACCACCCCGTACCTACTAGTAGCAGTTTTGATAGCAAAAAAATGTAAATAGCCCAAAATCCAAGTTTCTGTAGATTGCGATCTCTACCAATATTTAATACCAATAAGTACTTACCAATAAATTCCCCATACATTATTGTAACGTTAGACGATGGGGCATGGGGCAACAACTTCCTTTTCAGTGCATTTTCAGTGTTGACGGTTTTTAGGACTATAGGTCCGCAGCCGCTGATAACGATACAATTTGTGCGGGAAACCAGATTTTTTCGACACCTGTCTCGGGCGTAAGACAGATCCGTCTCTTTTCACCTTTGTTCGCTAATTGTTCTCGTGACCGTGAAAAAGAGCCAACAAGACAAAAAAAATATCGTCAAAATCCTTCATGCATTCTTCTTCTGCCTCTCCATCACAGAAGGTTGGCAGTCAGCTCCCTGCACCGCCCTTTGTTCCACGGTTTTGATGCCGGTCCATTCCTTGATATTACACAGCCATGTCATTCATGCATTACAGCCACAAAAAAACATCTAGTATTCCTATAAAAAATAACAATAAATAAAATAAATTGGACTTTATTCATCACATTTTCAAACAAAAACAGTATTATAGGGGTACATAGTTTTTATAAGTATAATACCAAGGTACCACACTATTACAGTTATTTGTGATGAAAAGGTCAGAAGTTTAGCGAACTTCACAATAAAGGTCTTATGAGTGCTAGATACACCGACAAGAAAACAATGTCGCCGGTAAACATGACATTAAGCGGCCGACATTGATTTATCCACGACGACGCTCGCACGATGAGGTTTCACATCTCATCATTTGCAGGATCCGGTGCGTTTCGCCCCGGGCTGTACAAATTATCAATTATTTAATTGTTGTTTTTGTAGATACCTGGAATACTTTACGAACATGCGTTACTTTAGATACGTATCGATGTTTTAAAAAAAGACAGCTCCTTACACTTACTGGAAAAATCTCTTACTCGATTTCCCTCTATTTATGTTCTGTGTTATTCGAGATCGTATGGAAAGATTTAAAAAAAGACGTCACATTAAGAATTCACATGTTTTATTTTTGTTATCTTAACCCTACATGAAGGATATAGTATGACAATAAAACCGATCTATGATTCCTTTTCTTTACTCATCCCTACCCACAAAATTAAGTAGCTAGGAATAGAAGTGACATGACCAGCTCTTGCTCAATAGACGGTGTTTGCTCATAGAAAAACTACTTAACGTGCACCGGGGCGTACACACAAGACCTAATTGTATCAGAGAAGAGCAGCCAGCGAGCCATGGCAGCTGTTGTATAATTTATCAAACCTTACGTCTTAACTAACTAAGTCTATCCCGATCAAAAGATATTACGTCAGGCCAATACTTACCTATTTATTTAATAACATAATACTTCCTTAGTTATTTAATAACATAGTTGGGAACTTTTTAACGCCACCTAGAAAACCGGTAACCGAGATAGTTTTGAGTGGTTTTTGTGGTTTTTGTTATGCGTTCGTAAAATATACTTGCAAAAATTTATAAATTAGAAAAGGTCAATCAATACTTGTTTAATTGATAATAATACCGGATTTACCTCAGAAGTAGGTACTTAGCACCCTTAATCAAATCTAAACTCTTAATCTCGACCACCGAATCACATTATCTTTTTCCGTAACCCGAAGTGGTTATATTGAAGTGTCTTATATAAATGAAAGGCTTAGCTCCCACTACGGGTCGCAGTGGTGCGGCTTAGCCTTTATTTATATGTGCTTAAGGGCTATCGCAGTGCGCACTCGCTCGTAAACTGACACTTTATTTATATGGCGCAGGCTGATTGAGCCGCACGCAATAGTTTTATGGCTGAGTTGCTGTGGTGAAATGCTTGAAATTGGGCTATTCAAACTTCTATGCTCACCCTTGTACGTATTTATCTGATAGGACTTAATGGGATGAAACTTGGGAATTACTACAAACTTCAATAATTTTAGTGAAGATTAAGCCCGAATATTTCTCTATAAAATATATATTCTGTAAAAGTAGGCCTGTGCCTCTTGCTGTGACTGTGACTAGCCACACATTTTTACTTAAAAATCTTATGTTAAAGTCAAAAACCGTCAAACCAACGCCAATCAGTCCATTACTTACCGACCCTATTGATTTTCCGTCCAGTATTTCCCTTTTTACGAGCAGAGTTAAACCAAATTAAATGTCCATAAAAAGGCCCGCAATTTCGCTGAAACAATGGCAGGCATTGCATAATCACATTTACCTATAAGGCTTTTAGCGGCAAATGAGAAGAGGCAGAGGGAAAGCTTCCACATCATTATTTCCATCCAACATAAGTGCAGCTGGCAGGATCTCTTAGACACGATTTTGTAACCGACTTTAGATCTTCAATTGCCTGAGATAACGCTCCAAAGCATCGCGAAATGTATGTGTTAGAAGATTATTGGCTAGTTCTTTTATTCGTATTTATTTGGTGCCTTCATAGTGCTTTTTCCATCATCAGAAGTTGTAATTCGATCGTCCGGGCGCGGCGCGACTCTCAATCAATTTGGCTTCAATTGTGGACCCCCGAGGCTTCTATCTAGCGGTGTCGAAATAAAATGCTCTGTAATGGAGAACTTTTTGCTGTGAAACAAACGGTTTTTACTGACAGTGGCGGTGGCCGAGCCGGCGAGCTTGGTCTTTTAGCCAAGGACCGGTCAAGAAGTTTTTGTAACTTTCATGCAATGTACTTTCTTTTTTATTTTAAGACATTATTCTAAGTGAATGGGATCTTACCAGGGTATGAATGAGGTTATTAGCACCCGATATTTCGGAACGTTGCAGGCGCCCGGCGGTCACGGGTAGACTACTGAAGAAAGTTCGTCGGTGGCCTGTGACCATGACTTAACCTGTGACCATGTCACCTACACCGGTGCCGAAATAACGGGTGCTCAAAACCTTAATAATTGTGCGCCATTGTTTACTGCGCGAGACTGTAATTGAAAAATTACGTGAAGAAATTGGTCATAATTGCTACAATAATACGGCATGTTGGGCTTAGAACACCATGATTTGAAGCAATCAATTTTGCTAATTTCTCAAGCAATGAGTCGTAGAAAAGACGATGGCAAGACGATCTCGACCAATATCTACCGGCGTAAGTAGTTGGAGATAGGCCAGGAACGAAAGACGTCTGAACGGACAGGCAAAGGCCCAGCATAAGCCAAGTAAAAAATATCCTGGCATTTCGGAAATGTCGAACAGTGTCAAATCTAGTAAATGGACTACTGACTGACGCCGATTAATTTATTCAATAACAGCTGAGCTCAAAATGGAACAACGAAACTTATGAGATTCCGCCCTCCCATGACTTTCAATCAAACGCCTGCCCCACTAGAGAGCCGAGTGGACTAATTTATCGGACGGCGCGTCCGGAATGTTAAAGCCGCTCCATCGACAAATTGTGATCGATGGTGACGAATCTCTTCCTGCTACGGAATTCATAATCGACTACCGTTTCCGGCTTTGTTGTTGTTTTAGTGCGCTCTTTTGACATTCTCTACATAACATGTATCTATTGTGAAATTAAGTTCAGCTATGTTAATCTGCATCACAGTTTCTTAATATTTGGAGTCACGGTACCTTTTTAAAAAAAAAAGTCCCACGGACTTTAGAATATTTGAAAATTTTGTTTGAAATTACTTACACAGTTAATTAGAAAGAAAGTTAGAACGCCCGAAAAATTGCTAAGTTTTTTTTAAGACTTTTTTCTCCAGGTAAAGATCCCCTGCCCCTGCAGAATGTAAAAATAAAAACATATAAAAAGAATAGCTGGTTGACCAAAGGTCTTAAAAAATCTTGCAAACACAAAAGACTACTACGAAAAATGCTAAATGAGGTAAATAAAAATGAAATTTTTAAAAAACATTACAAATACTATGGCAAAATCCTAAAAAAATGCGTTAACAAGTCAAAAAGATTACACTACATAAAAGAAATGAGCAGATCTAATAATAAAACAATAACGATGTGGAAAATAATAAATGACACCACCAGAAACAAAACACGCAAACAAAGAAAAAATATAAAACTAGGTATAAATAACGAAAGTCTAGTAGAATCCCCCAACGCCGTATCAAACACTTTTAACAATTTCTTTGCTGACATCAGTGACTCATCATCAAAATGCGAAGCACCCGGCCGAGCTGTGCTCGCACCGTCGGAACAATCTATGTACCTACGGCCCGTTAATGAGACCGAGATACTACGAATAATAAGAGGGCTGCACAATAAAAAAAGTTGTGGAATAGATGACCTCCCCCCGACACTGATAAAAATGTGTGCTGCAGAATTAATATTACCACTAACGAAATTAATCAACCAGTCATTTAGCGAAGGACAAGTTCCAGACGATTTAAAAATATCCCTGGTCAAACCGATTCTAAAGAAAAAAGGCATCCAAACAGATAAAAATCATTACCGACCGATTGCGCTCTTACCAGCAATATCAAAGGTGTTCGAAAAGGCCATGTGTACCAGGCTCTATAATTTCTTAGAAAAAAAACTAATATTTAACACTAGCCAATTCGGTTTCCGACAAAAACATACGACCGAGCTAGCGGTGTACACATTCGTCCAGGAAGCCATAAACTACCTGGATAGTACGTTCCACCCAGTAGGGTTATTATTAGACCTCAGTAAAGCATACGATAAAGTGTCATACAAAATCCTCTTATCTAAGCTGTATGGAGCGGGAATACGAGGGATAGCTCACGAATGGTTTAAATCGTACCTACAAAATCGCACACAGTATGTCCAAATTGAATTTTATAACGAGACCTCAAACACCATAGAAACCGTTCGTTCACATAAACGGGAGCTAAATGGGTCTATTCCCCAAGGAACTGTCCTCGGTTGTGTCCTTTTTCTGATATATATTAATGACCTACCAAAAACACTTGATGTCAAAAGCGTACTATTTGCCGACGATGTATCGGTGCTATTCAAATTTAAAGATACAGATAATCACAATTACATACTAAAAAATACATTAAACAGAATACACAGTTGGATATCAGATCACAGCCTAGAAATCAATATTAAAAAAACAAAAATAATGTAGTTCCATCCTCACCAAAAAGACCCAATACTGATGCAGCTCGCCTTGGACGGAACCCCGATAGAAGAAGTCACACAATTCTCACTGCTAGGAATCACTTTGGACACTGGCCTTACGTGGAAGGAGCATATCTCTAACATAAACACAAAACTTTCACGATTTATATATGCACTGCGTGTACTAAAACAAACAACAAACATAAAAACTGCACTATCAGCCTACCACGCGTACGCGCATGCCTGGCTCCGCTACGGAATAATCCTGTGGGGCAATAGTACCGACTCAGATAAATTATTTGTGATGCAGAAAAAATGTATCCGCGTGCTAGTAGGTATACACAGCCCCGCCAGCTGCAAGCCACACTTTCCACAACTAAGAATTCTGCCACTACCCTCGCTGTATATCTATGAAACTGCGCTTTTCGTACACAAAAATATACATTTGTTCCAACAAAAAAAGGACTTAATTTCTTTCAACTCAAGATCAAAACACAAACTTGCGGGCCCATCAAGGCGCTTAAAAATGTTTACAAAAGGTCCAAAAGTCTCAGCAATCAATATTTACAATAAAATCCCAGATAATCTAAAATTAGAAAAAAGGCCTAAAAGATTTGCAAGTAGACTAAAGGAGCTACTGATTAGCAAAAAATACTATTCTTTTGAAGAATTCATAACCGACAAGACATTGAAGTGAAAATGGTCCCAATCTCACACCCCAGCAAAAAATTTAATTTACAATGTAACTAATTATCAACTATTTTATACAATCAAATTTTAATTAATGGTTTACTATTGAAATGAATTATTATTACAACAATTATTAATGTAAATACCTACTCAAATATTTGCAATGCCCTTACAGGGTACATAATGTGATACTCTAATTATTATGTAAGACCTATGAATTACCATTATGAGGCAAATAAATTAACTATGAACTATGAACTATGAACTAGATTAAACCTTGATCTACATTCAAACGCGCTTTATACCCACGAGCACCGAATTTCGGTCTGCGTGTGTACTGTCATAGGCAAAACGCGCGTTACGTAGCGGACACGTAGGTAAGGTAGCTTTATCAAGGATACCGCTGAGTTCTTCAAGTCCACTACTCCACTTTGAAACTTCCACTGCTCCATTCCTATATTGTGTCTGCAGTTCGACTCTGTGCCTCACAATTTAATCAAAGTCCGCCGCTCAGTGATTGTATTAAAAGGCAATTTGTCCAACTCCACGTGCCGCGAGCGACACCGTCGGCTCGCTGTTAATTACAGAACTAATTAGACCTGTCGATTCACTGATTAATCTTTTTCTAACTTTCCTTCGCTTGATGCCTCTCGGACAGCCTGTCCCAACCTTTTTTAAGGGCGGAGCTACCCTACGCTTATTTGAGCCCTATGTCCCCCTATATCCCAATACAAGAACATCATAATGATCACAGTCATATTATTATGTAAATATTGTATGTCACGTTTATATGGGTCCTGATCCGAAATAAAAAGTTTATTATAATTATTATTATTAGCGTCATCTTACTATAATCCGATTTTGAAATAATATCATCATCATTATACTTAAGAGTTGTCGGTGCAGCATTCTCCAAGCACTTCCAACACAGGCCAGTTCCTTGGCAGCCTAGTACATCACGACATCCACCTTCTCTAATAAATAATATAAAAGCTTTAAACTCAATTACCTATTAATCGAATCCTAAGTCTTTATCATGAACTGTGAGCACTGCTACAGTTAAATTCCTAAAGTGATATTTTTTCTGCGGACATCCCTGTTTTCCCTGATTGGAAACCCCCCATCTAAGGTTGTATTGGCTGAGCTTATGTAGCATGAAGGCGACACACCACTGCCTGCTCCGAATCTAGAGTGATCTCAATAGTATCTTTGTTTTACAGAATTATCCTGTCGTTCTAGTAATAAAATACTAACAACTTTGTTATAGCGTCAAGCCTCCTGACTAAAATTTGCTTCGCCATACTCGTACTTAAATTACCTATTACGAAGGTATGGAAAAGCTAACTTTATTTTATCAATTCCCAGATAATAAGTAAAGCTTTTTCCGCTATAAACGACATTCAGGCGTTACATCCCGAGGGAATTTTAATTAGATATCTTAGGGAAATCCCCGCTGTGATTTTAATAGACTGAAGTCAATAGGAATGAAATTTAATGAGCTTAGCCTTAAAATTGAGGGCTTCGTCAATTAATATTGAACTTTGTTCGGAGCTGAATAATGACGGCAGTCCAATGAAAATGGTTTTGACAGTAATTTTATCTTCGCGCTCAAGGGTTCGGCGACGCAGCCTCTACGGCGTAGAACGTTCTACGAAAACGCGTAGCACGAACTCGTAGCACACCGCGGTCGAACGAGATTTTGAGTGTAAACGTTTTGTGTAGGATGGCGTGACATGACGTAACGTTTCGGTGCGGTGGACAATTATAAACTCGGGCCGATAAAACTCTCGTGACGAGTCGGCGCGGTGCGGTTGACAAGCACCCTTAGCTATCTCTATCTATCTATATATATAAAAATGAATCGCCGTGCATTAGTCTCGCTAAAACTAAGAAACGGCTTGACCGATTTGCATATTTACTGTTTTGTTTAGTTCACCGTAGTTCAGGGTAGGTTTAAAAGCAAAGAAATATGGGAAAAGTTAAAGGATTAGCTGAAAAACGGAAGAAATTAAAATTATTCATTTTGTATTGGAATCGCCATTTTTGACGCGGAGAGTCAAACTATTATATTTATATCATGCCATGAGTGTGCGTGTTTAAATATTGAGAAATGTATTTATCGTTTCTCTATTTTTGATGTATTAGGTTTCTTCTTTATGGACAGCTATTATTGGCTGTTATATTATTTTATTGTATCAGCCACAAAAGCAATAAATACTATGAAATGTTTTATACATTGAGACTTTAAAAATTAAATGTTTGGTTTAGAAAAGGTGCGAGTTCACTGAATCATCCCAGCCAAGACTCTTAACAATCTCTTTCTTATAACCCACGACGGTTTTTTAAAAAGCTCAAACTAAAATAAAACTCGTAAAGGCTGCACATTGTTCTAGACTTAATTCGTCAGAATCGGAATTGTGACAATTCCCCCCGGGAGAGCTTTGAGAAAAATTGTCGCTAACGAGCTTGCTCTACCCCCCCATTCCACCCCCACCCCTAATCCCCCCCACTTTTAATCCGCACCTCCCCCCTTTATCCGTAACACTTTAAAACCCTTTTTGCGATTTTCCACGCGAAAGAATTAGCAAGAAGAAATGGAGGGGACATTTTAATCATTGTCTACCTTTTTTAATTATCCCCTATTAATTTTCAGTTACCAGAGCCACGGGTTTAGCTTGATGGTCTATTGCGAGATGTATGCTACAATCATAACATCACGAACCAAAAGAATCGCCAACATAGAAAACGTTTACAGATTTTTTTACAATGTAAACGATACCGACTGCCAAACTTAATATTATCTGAATATTTCATAGCACAATATTTAAATATAATAATACAATATCGATATGTTTGAATTTGTATCTAGTATCTAGTGATATTATTATCTTTTAACGACTGAAGAATGAAGAGTTTCTTCACTGCTTTCGTATCTTAATCGTTACCTCAAGTTCGCACTATGACCTTTGATTAATTCACCGTTGTTGCTGTCATTCTGCGAAAGGGACTTTGTTTTGAGAGGAAGTCGCATCTATGTAAACTCTAATTTTTAAATCGAGTCCAAGGAATGACAGTTGCTACAAAGGCTTTATCTGACAGTGGCATACTAGCAACTGTCATTCCGTGGACTCGAATTAAAAATTAGAGTTTAGGCGTGACTGGTCCCTGTTTACCATTGCCGTCGTCCTACGCACACAAGCTCACAGCTTATGTTTAGCAAAATATCGTTTTGCCTTCCTGAACGTTCCACTTCAAGGGTAGGGTAGCCTTGTCTTGGAAAGAGAATATGGGCATTAGTCATGGCTGTCCATCGTGAATTGCAAATTAAACTGAAGTGATAAGTACCTACCAGGGCATCTTAATTACTCGCCACGTTGAGTACGAAATAGATAAACTCACGTCTGTATGCCAATGGGTAGGCAAAGACGATAAATTAACACTGGTCACGATTATGACATACGACAACCCAGCCTAGGGCCGATACAGTGACAGTGGAATTATTGTACGGAACCCCCTCAACGCGAGTTAAACTCGCATTTGTCCGGTTTTTTCTGTCCATGCGCTGGCAGCTCTGGCCAAGTTATTCCTTGCCCTTTCGTCTCAGAGAGGACGGATCCCGTCCACCTAGGTTTTATAATCGAGAATAGAACAGTCTGATTCGTCTTCCAAACGTCTCTTAATCGCCTCAAAGCTTGATCTTTGACTTGCCCCACCAATATCATTAGCGAAAAGAAAAGTTCTTTCGTCCGTGTATTTTCTCGTACTCGTAATAATATAAAATATCGAATCTTTTCTCTTTTGCTGATATGACGTACTTTCAATATTCGTTTCTTCGTTTACTTTTCTCACGCTGTCGATCTAAATAGTAATGTAAGCCTAGCTTGCTGGTTTAGGCTTCCACTAAATATGTACTTTGATGAATTTGTCTAAGTATGAAAGAATACAACTTCAGTTTGATAGGGTAGGTAAGGTAGGTCTATGAAATATTGTTTATAACATAATAGGTATAGGGAATGTTGTAAAATATAGTTTAATGCAATAGTTTAATAGCTTGGCTGATAAAGGAGACGTCGTTGCTTCCATCTATATATCCAGCATTAAGGCTGGAAGATAGTAGTGTCGCGGGAAATTCAAAATTTTCACAGTTTTTTACATTTTGTAGCTAAACTGAGCTATTTTTGTTCAGCGATTTTTCGTTCGCGAGAATAAAACCGTATTCTTTTCATTATTGTAAACAACAGAACAACAATAATTCAGCCGATTATGTGTTCTGGTCTACGACAAGTTTTTTGGGCAGTACCACTGCTTCGTAGACCAGAACACATAATCGGCTGAATTATTGTTGTTCTGTTGTTTACAATAATGAAAAGAATACGGTTTTATTCTCGCGAACGAAAAATCGCTGAACAAAAATAGTTCAGTTTAGCTACAAAATGTAAAAGTCTGTGAAAACTTTGAATTTCCCGCCACCTTGCTATCGTCTACCCTTAACGTTCGCCCACTCTTGACACGGCATCTCGCTTCTCTATCACATAACCTTTCCTGTCGAGATTCAATTCTACACAGTCATTGAAATCCAGTTGTGAAGTTGACTTCTCGAAAAAGGCCAATGTGTTGGTAAAGTCCCAAGAGGCGTTGAGTGTGCCTTCCCGGCCGGGCTCATTAACGATTTTCCATTCCAATGATTCCGGTAGGCTGGTCTCTATGGCAACGATTTTTCTTTCTTAGTACAGTCAGCACCAATAGCCAGAGCCACGGTACAGTATAACAAGGTGGCCAAAAATGAAGGGTACGTTAATCGTTTTAAAAGAGGCTATTAACCCTAATAAAATGTCCAAACCGATTATAAAAAAAATTATGACTGTTGAATTGGCTCTCTTTTTAAAACATGGTTTAGTTAATGCTTAATTTATTATTTGTCAGGAAAAGGTGTTTTAATTACCTTCTGCCAATTATAAGCAAATAATAAAGCATACAGTTTTTCTTAGGTGGCATGCCAGCGATTCATAAGTTACATTGACACCTCATTTAGACTTATCCTGATAAACAAACATTTCCCCCTTATACTCGAAAGTTTTCTTCTTCTCTAGTGTCGTGAGTAATATTCAATTTTGCGCTACATCAAGGGATTTTGCTGTTGTAAATGCCATCAAGATAAAAACCCATAACAAAGCACCGGTCAAAACCAGTTAAAACCGGTTGGAGCCGATCCGGAGCCGTCCATTAGCGGGATAAAGCGGCTTCGGGCCGCCTTTGTCAATATAATCGCGTCCAAATAAATGTGTCGGGTGTTGGACCATTAAATCATTACGTGGCCGGCCGCGGCATGCATTGGCACGTACCCGGCCCGCACGCCGAAACCTACTTTTAATTATTTTCGATAAAAGTAAGTAAGTTGTAGTCTGGACAGGACAAGTTCAAAGGCCTTCTCTCAGAGAGAGAGTTCGAATTGGCGATTTTCGCGTTGAGGGCCTCATTTTCTCAGGTTTCCTCACGATTTTTTCTATCACCGTTGCCGATAAGCAGTGGTAAATAAATACAAAAAAAACTTCCGACATTTTAGCTTTAAATTAGCATATCTCATAAACGGCTGAACCGATTTTGATAAAACATATCTAAGACCACTCGCTAGAAAACCTGCTTTTAAATAATAAAAATTGCATCCAAATCGGTTTCCCCATTTCAGACAGACTACAGAGTGCCACAGACAGCACACATAGAGGTCTATAACAATACTCTACTCTTTCTCTTACTCTTTTTATGTCGAGGGATACAAAGGAATGGTATGGGGGTGGCAGGAGTTGGCCCCAGATAGAGAAGAATGGTGATTAAAGGGGGGAGGCTTTGCCCAAATGGGACACGCAAGAGGCTACATAAAAATTGTAGTGATACTTAACAAAGGTACTGGACTAACAGTCGACGGACAGCCGAAACCACTGAAAAGAGTAACGTGTTTGGAACACATTTGTTACTAAAGCCTGCGGTACTAAAATAGTAGCACGGTACAGTAATAGCTCTGCTATGCTACTAACTATACCAATATATGTAGACAGCATTTATACGGTGGAGTACGAAATAAAACGGTACAGTATTCGGAACTGGTAAAGTAGTTTGGTAGAATGCTGGCTGTGAGAAAATAACTCCCCAAAAAGCTGAAACGGGGACCGCAAAGCATGAGAAATGTTCATTCACGGAGATCAACTCACGGGGATGGCTAGTTAAGGCATATAGCCTCACTAGCTAAGAGGATATCACAGTAGTATTTTCTCCATATAAAAGTAGTCCCCGATTTCCTCCCTGAATAACGGCATTAGAGCAAAAAAAAAATGGTATGCTGGGTCATTTTTGGTATGTTAAAAGCGGCGGCAAAGACGTCTGGTAAAACTATTTAAACCGACTTTAAATTAAAAAAAAAACATCAAGAAGTTTATTGTAGAAAAAAAAATTAAAATTGGACCAGTTTTGAGAGAAGAAAGTGGGGACTACGAAGCCTCGTTTTTTTTATTTTCTTCAGGTTGTCCCTTTCGCTCATTATTGCGCACGCGAGACAGCAACAGATTTTTCAACAGATTTGTCTGTACTACTACACCCTCTTAAGAATCAGGCGTAGAGAGATTTGCGTCAACGCACTTACTAACCAATCGTATTGAATTTCGGAGTAAATGCCGAAACGTGACGTAACCTGGAAGAGGAGTATTGATGTTTATGTTCACTGTGACTACCCAATACCCATTGTTATTGTTAAGCTGCGAGAGAGACAAAGGGGTCAGTGTCCTTACGGTAATGAACTAATCCAATTTAAAAAATTGTTACGATACTTACATACACGTACAGTACATATAACTCTACTAGTAAATGAAATCAAAACTGCGTTTGGGACGAAGACTGCGGAAGGTGATCCATTAAAAAACTTAGGAATTTGAATCTAGGACAAGAGCGTCTCTACTCACACTAGATAGGTGAAGCGACCGCTCAAACGCTGCAGTGCCTGGGACAGGTTTTAGATGAACTTGCTTGCTTACTCCCAGCTTAGTCGGCCTAGCCCACAGGACATACAAGTCAATGATATCCCACCAAAAACATTCTGTAAAAACTAGCCAGGTCTCGATGGATCTGCTTGTTTATCTCTAAAAAAGTAATGAAATCTAGACAAAGTCGTGCCAAGTCTAAGGTTCCTTACTGCGATTTCTTTATTATTATAGTTAATGTTGTGAGACTTGGTCGTTGAAGGGTACACAAGCGGTTCTGGCGACAGATTGGTGCAATTGTGTCATGGAGCCTAATTTTGTACCCTTGTGTACCCTTCAACAGCCAAGTCTCACAACATTAACTATAATAATAAAGAAATCGCAGTAAGGAACCTTAGACTTGGCACGACTTTGTCTAGATTTCATTACTTTTTTAGAGATAAACAAGCAGATCCATCGAGACCTGGCTAGTTTTTACAGAATGTTTTTGGTGGGATTTCACTTCTTTTTGTAGAAACGAGGGCATATTGATTAATTTTATAAGATTTTCTTATTTGACACAGTTTTTAAATTTGTGTAATGTTCGAGTAGAATAAAGTTAATCGTCCGACTATTTATTGTTGAACGAGCGAGCGAAGCGAGCGAAGTCCTCCGAGTCTGCTGGAACAATCCGGCGTTTGTATGTATGTATGTATGAATGTTTATTCGACCATAACTTGAGTAAATTTGGTCGGATCGTTATGAAATTTGATAGGCGGGTAAACTAAATTAAAAGAATTTTAAATTCGAACATGAGCCAAATCGGTCGATGGGTTGCCGAGATATGGGGTTGTATAGTTTAAATGCAAAGCGCGCGCGCGCCTGCGCGAATGGCGTAAGCAAAGTTATATATCTGTAACTGAGGTCGCGAGTTCATAGTTCGGAGCGAACCACTAGTGGGACGCTATAGGCTAGATTAAATGAAGATGTGTCCCACTACGCTGGATTTTTGCAATGACAGTCGATTTTTTTTATGTACCAATAGTAGAAGGGGCATTACCATAATATCTCTAATAAAGCTGATACCAGCTGAGGGTTCTTCATCAGATACTTCAGACCTTAGATTTTTGACATCAAATGAAGCGGCCCACGAAGTTGAATATTTTTTGTAAGGGCGGTATATGTCGATCTATAATAGTTTGGTTGGGCTCTTGTGTTTTCTAATCAGGGTCACCAGGTACTCCAGATCTTCGATTATTCTAGTTTTTATAGTTTTCCCTTTATGTGGCTATTAAACCCTAACTCTGTACCAAATTTCAGCTCTCTGAGTTTATGGGAAGTACTAGTTCTATTAGGGCTCTTGTGTTTTCTAATCAGGGTCATCAGGTACTCCATATCTTCGATTATCCGAGTTTTTATAGTTTTCCCTTTATGTGCCCATTAAACCCTAACTCTGTACCAAATTTCAGCTCTCTGAGTTTATGGGAAGTACTAGTTCTATTAGGGCTCTTGTGTTTTCTAATCAGGGTCACCAGGTACTCCAGATCTTCGATTATCCTAGTTTTTATAGTTTTCCCTTTATGTGCCCATTAAACCCTAACTCTGTACCAAATTTCAGCTCTCTGAGTTTATAGGAAGTACTAGTTCTATTAGGGCTCTTGTGTTTTCTAATCAGGGTCACCAGGTACTCCAGATCTTCGATTATCCTAGTTTTTATAGTTTTCCCTTTATGTGGCCATTCAACCCTAACTCTGTACCAAATTTCAGCTCTCTGAGTTTATGGGAAGTACTAGTTCTATTATGATGATCATGAGTGAGTGAGTGAGTGTGTGTCATAAATGCGAAACTTTGCTTTCGCTTAACTTCGGAACTAAATGACCTACAGACTTGAAATTTTGGATTTTAAGTATGTGATTATAGCTTACTAGATGACGAAAATTTCTGCGTTCTGGTCTTATCCAGAGGTTCTCAAATAGGGGCCTGAAAATGCGGCGAAATGGTTCCAGTAAAGGATGGTACGGCAGTGTTTGCTTCGCGCTCGACCTGGCGGGGGCACTGCCGTGCCCCCAGATACATAAACCGCTGACGAATGATGCCTGCGCAGCATTCTGGACCTGAGGTCCTTCGAGGCGCTCGGCTGTCCATCAGTCTCTTCCTAACTCCCTTCGTGGTAGCCCTTTTTCTAGTCAGTTTGTTACTTGTTTTGTTCCATAATTCTGTTTTACTCTGTATACTAAAATTCTTTAAATTAAAACGTATTTTACAGTCTTCCACCAACTAAGCTACGAATCTGTAAAGGAGATTTCGGATCTTGAATGATAATGTTCTTTAAATATATTTTGTCATATCTTTGTCGTTTCAGGATATTTTTGTTTGTCTATGATATTTTCGACAATAATGTCACAGCTGTTTGCTGCCTCCCAGGAATCAATGGGAGGCACACTTCAATCAATTAGACCTAGGGTAAACACATTTAGCGCACGTAAACATAAGGCTAACAACTTAAGTGCGCGGTCATGTCACGCACTGTTGTTTTAGCCTTATCACAAATGCTTTAGAGCTGTCAAAAACTTATTTAATGGGCTGACCCTGGTTTCCCGTACACTAAAAAAGCTTTTAACCAGCTCTTAAATGCTGTCAGTTGCATTGTTTGTTTGACAACTGAATACCGGGGCGGTCCTGCCTGATTTTATAACACGTCTCTAGCTTCACTTGTTTCCGCTGTCCGTTGTCTGCCAGTCAGTATCACACAATGTCTCAGTTTTATATTAAGTAGGGACAGGACAGGGAACTCAAGCCTTTCTACAGGTGCAAGCGTATATCGTCTCCAATAATGTATAGATCCACGCGTGTAGTAGCCAACCGTGTACTCAGTATGCGTGACACAGCGTGTGACAAATGTGCCGCTAGCCGCACGCCCGCAGTCCACGTGCGACGCGCATGCTTTATTCGCTTTGTCAATTTCATCCCTAAATGGGAAAGACAGCATAGATCAGGGGTCTCCAAACTTTGAAGCCTTAGGGCCATAATATTTTTTTCGGTATGTTCCAAGGGCCAAAACAATTTTAATTTTTCTGCCCACCTAAGCAAATCATAGGTTTTTTTCTGGCTAGTTTTTCCGATCAATTCTGGATGGCAGTAATTGAATAAAAAGGCTATGCTTAAGCTTGTTTTCTGCGTCATCATTTCTGTCGTACTTTTACCTTGCAAGTAACTAGAACCGAGTAATTATTATCATTCTGTGTTTCCATTCTCTTCCATTCATGTAAGCTGTCGCGGGCCGGATTGATGGCTCTGGCGGGCCGGATTTGGCCCCTGGGCCGTAGTTTGGAGACCCCTGGTATAGATCATTAGGAAGAAAGACATGGAAGGTGGCATCTAGATTTCGCGCTATACAGGGTGTTAAAAGACCGCCAACAGACCCGAAAGCCACTCATACTAGACACCAAAACAAAGTACTTTTTCGATGAATTATTACTGGGAAATGATTTTGGTTTTTTAGGTTATAATTTAGAAAAATATTTTATCACGCAATGGACGTGTAACGCACAGAAGTCATATTGCGCAAGCGTAGGTATAAGTTTAAGTTACTTAAGCTTGAAGTGCCGATGTTTAGAATACATTGCGGCAAGTTTAAAGTCGTTTTTTGTAAGAAATATTCATAATTTTGATATGGCTTCTTGAGAAGGTATGTTAAGAACAAGAGACTGAATACATTTCTAAAAAAAAAAAGTTTTAAAAAGTCCGACTTTGAACCTCATTATCTCGGAAACCGTTGATTTCCCAGGCATAGTTCCTTGGGCAAAAAATTTCATTATGATGAGGACTATACGTGGTTTCCCGCTTTGTTGGCGGTCTTTTAACACCCGATACGTACGTTGCTTCTTTGTTCGTGATTGAGAAAATGATTTGTGGTAGATGATGGAATTGGTCATCCATCAGAGACATTTGGCGGCGTCGCTAAGGTGCACGAGGCCGACACAGACGTAACGATGTGGTTGGACGGCTTACCTTTCACCGTATAGCATTTTCAGCACAATGCCATTCGCAAAATAAATAAATAGAGAGAAAAACATGGCTTGTTGCTGAAACGGTGTAAATTGTTTGAAACTATTGGTGCTTATTTGTAACGCAGTTGTGTTTTAATAGGTTCAGCGTTAAAGGAAAAAATCTGTTATGTCCTAACTGTGAACCTATCGCAAAAGTAAGGGCCCGGGTGGGTGATCAGTTAGTGGTATAATCATCATCATCATCATCAGCCTGTTAAAGGCTTCTTCATGCTCACGCCACCTCTTACGATCCTGTGCCAGACGCAACCACTGTTTTCCGGCTACTTGGACTATGTCGTCGGGTCAGACCATCTGTGTGGTGGTCTGCAAACCGATCTCTTCGCCTCTCGAGGTCGCCGCTCCGCAATGGATTTCGTCCATCTGCCGTCGTCGGTGCGTCTAGCCAGGTGGTATAAACTTTCCGTCAAATCCAAGCCAATAAAGTTACTCAGTAACTCGCAAAATATACTTACCGGTGTGTACACGTAAGTACACTGCCTTCAAACAGGAAGGAAGTAAGACGAAAGCTTCCTTATTACCACTGTCTTTGACACAATCCTGTGGAATGAAGGGATCGTTCGATGAGGTACAAGCCTCTGTTGAGTAGGTAAATACAGACGCGATGAAGAGGACAGCAGAAGCTACACTTACTCGTACTTGAATTCAAAACGAGACGAATCACTATTTTTTTTGGCACATTTTGGCGGCGTAGGCGTAACTTACTTTTTAGCTGCTGTTATCGCGTTTCGAATATATCGCGAGTCTTATTTAAAAGTTAGGTTCAGAATGCAGAAGCTACACTGCCAATTTTTTACTCTTGAGAACCTTAGTATTGATTTGATTTTTAACGTAGGTTCGTGAAGAAAGTCACGTAGTTGCCCTTCTGTATCTATCAAGTTATGTGTGAGTGTAGTTTTTACTGGTTTCATAGATTCTGTGACGCGACGCAACATTGGTTGTGGATCAGTTGGCGTGACGAGGAGATCTGTGTAAACTTTTATGATTCCACAAGGAAAGGAATATACTTACCTCATTCCACAACGGTAACCACCAAACATCACGTTCAGCCATGAGTACAGAGAGGTTTGAAAAAGATAATTGGTCATTTTAAACAAAAACCTTCTGTCAATAATCTTTCTGATATAGCTACTCACGAGGGTTATTCCATATTCCATTATGTCACTCAGATTGTGCACTGTAATTGTACTTTACTCAAAAAAGCTCGTAATGTGGTCATTAATTCGACAACCTTCTTTGAGCAAAGGAGGACTTGCGGGCTACTTTGATTAGGCGCCAGAAAAGTTGTATGGAATTTCATTAATGTCGTGTTTTGCGGCCAGAAAAACTGTATGAAAATCCATTAATGTCGAGTTTTGTTTCATAAATAGAACTCAAAAGTCAGGCACAAAAAGTATTTATTTAGAATTTGGCTGTTTGGGTGCTGGCAGTCTACAAATTGCATAGAAAAAAAAAGCGCGGCCATATTGTTTTCGCCGCTTCGCGCGTTGTTCGAAGTGATTTTTTCTGAGCGTGCTGTTTTTGTTGTAAATAAAAGTGAACTCTTCAAGCAACGAATCCTCCGATTCAATGTGTTTAACAACGCCAAACATAAAAAGCAAGCGATATAAGATATTTAAAGGTACCTAATGCCACCAAAGTCAAAGGAAAAATACAAGTTTATCTACGAAAAGTTTGCGGAATGAAAAATCAACAGAAAGTAAACTACGACAAAAGGTAAGCTGGTTCTATTTAAATTACTCGCATTGTTTGAGTAAAGCACTATACAAGCCTTGGTCTGCAATGAGTGCGCTTCTGGCCACGCTATGATGGCCTCGAGCTTAGCTTAGCTACGCTCTCGGCCCTCAAGCTTGGTCATCTTTGCAGCCCTTGCTGTCCGCGCTATAAAGGCCTCGACCTTCGGTCTCGGCCTTCATTCCAGCTTGTCCATCAAGGGCTGCAATGCTGACCACGCTGTGAAGGCCTTGAGCTGCGCTACGCTGCGCTCTGTCGGCCATCAAAAGCGCGCCAGAAACGCACCCATTAAAGACCGCGGCAGTAATGTACTATTAATTTCGTTTATATCCCGCTGTGCTGCATCACCCTGTGTGAAACGTTGATTAAAAAAATTGTTATCATGCGGTACCTAACAGAAATACACAATGACAGTTCATAGGAACTAACACGAAATCACAAAATATAGGCTTACCTTAACGCAGGTCGACGTAAGGCTGCACAGTAAACTAAACTGAAAACAAAGCTGAAGCCAAAAGCGGCCGAGCAACGACCGCAATCATTAATTAGTCAGTCATCAGCGGCGGACAGTCATGTAAATGGCACATCAAGTAATAATTGTGTTTGTTGGTTGAGTTAGTTGTCAACGCCTACATACAATAACCACATCACGACAACAATCAGGTAAATTATTGTGGAAGCGTTCGACGTTTAGGGAATATCTCCGGAGAATGAATCCGTACCTAAAGCACTTGACCTTCTTTGTTAAGGCGATGTCAAAAACGAGATCTGCTTGGACCACGCGATTTATGAGTTGAAAAAAAGAGTTTTTGTTTAAAAAGCAATAACGACATTTTTCATAAATTACGACAAGTTATTTTATAGGTACGGTCGGGATACCTTAAGAATCCCCTGTAGGACCGTGAGAACTCGGCGATGGCCAAGCGCGTGAAACACTGTTTTCTATAGCTGTTTCACCCAGAGCGAGACGGGGCGCGGGAAAAGTGAGAGGCAATGCGCCTGTATGAGTCTACGTGTGTTCGTGTCCTTTCGCGAGTAATTAAACCAGAACTACGTTTGTATGGGAAAATCATGCTCCTGCACCAGGGGCGTAGCTACCGCCGTATTTGCCGTATCAATTATACGGGGCCCCCGGGCCACGGGGGCCCCCAAAGTGTGTAAGGAAAAAGAATAAAAACTTTCTAATTTATTTTATTTTACAAATGACAAAATTAAAATAAAGCAATTCCTTTTTTTCCCGCCTTAAGCGTGCGTTCAAAAGTTGGCAACACTACATCGTTATGGCGGGCTGCGGGACTTCCCCGTTTTACTTACTTCATCTTCTTTTTCTAAAACCGAAAGGTGAAATAAATTATTTAAGCCCTACGATTCAAAACGAAATTACTAGTGGTTCGCCCCGAACTACGAACTCGCGACCCCATATCTCAGCAACCCCTCGACCGATTTGGCTCATGTTCGAACTTAAAAATTCTCTTAGCCTCATTTACCTGCCTACCAAATTTCTTCACGATCCGACTAAATTTACTCAAGTTATCGTCGAACGAACATTCATACATACAAACATACATACATACATACATAAATACATACATACAAACGCCGGATTGTTCCAGTAGACTCGGAGAACTTCGCTCGCTTCGCTCGCTCGTTCAATTAGTTTGCTTGGTATGTACTAACGTCAGGAACAGTATTATCTCAGAAATTAAAAAAGATAATAATTCTGGATACAACACAAGACTTGTCAAAAATTGACCAACTATCTGTAGTTTTTCGATATATCTCGGTTACAGAAAATGATGATAATGTGCCTAAAGAAATAAAAATCTGTGAGTCCTTTTTAGGATTCATAGCAGTAACCGATTGCAGTGCTGCAGGTCTGAAAACTGTCATTTTAAATTTGACTAAAGAATATGGAATTGATTTGACTAAATGTAGAGGACAGGGATACGATGGAGCAAATGTTATGTCGGGTGTGTATGGAGGATTACAAACCCTAATAAAAGAGCATGCTCCAAATGCCGATTATGTTCATTGTGCTGCGCACGCTTTAAACTTGGTTTTGAACGATGCTGCGAGACATGTTCGTGAAGTATCGACTTTTTTCGATAGTTTAGAAAAAATATATACTTTTTTTGGCAATAGTATATAACGCTGGGCTATGCTAAGTGACGATTCATCTGAAAAATATTTGATTACCCTTAAAAAGGTATGTCCTACCAGATGGTCCTCTAGGAACGACGCTTTATTAGCAGTAAAGAATTTTTTTTTACTAATCATGATAACTTTGTACCAACTAAATTTAATTTCAAATAAAAAAGATGAACGTGAAGAATGTAAAAGTATAATTAATATTTTAGAGAGTTTTGATTTCTTAGTGCTCGTTACATTTTTTTCTTCACTATTTGAAATTATTAATCCTGTTTCTAAAGCTCTACAGCATGAAAATAATGACTTACAGAAATCTAGTATTTTATTAAGTAATCTTTTAAATAGACTGTGCCAATTAAGAAATCAGAATTCATTTAATAGTTTGCTAAATGAATCCAAAGATTTAGCAAAAAAGTGGGGGGTAACAACTGTTTTTAAAAACAGTAGGCGAAAGATAACGAAGCGTTTTTTTGATGAGTTATCACAAGATGAGAGAATTTCCGACCCGGAATCCTATTTCAAAGTCAATGTATACTATTGCTGTTTAGATATATTAATTTCTCAAACTAAAGAAAGAGTTCAGAGCCTTTGCAACCTGAGTAGTATATTCGAAATATTACAACCGGAGAAACTCCTATCTTCTTCAAGCGAGAAGAGATATTAAACGCTTCCGGAAAACTGTCTGCTAAATACAGTAAAGACATCTCACTTAATCTTTGTGACCAATTAAAGGCTCTAAAAACATGCTTAAATTCTGAAATTAAAAAAAAATATTCCATTAAAGAACTCATTGAATTATTGCTAGTAAAATTCAATAGTCTTGCATCCAGTTTTCCCGAGGTAATCACAGCATGCTTTTTATTCTTGACCCTTCCAGTTACAACCGCAACGGCAGAAAGAAGTTTTTCAAAATTAAAACTAATAAAAAATTACTTAAGAACTTCGATGGGACAAGAACGGCTGTCAGACATCTCACTATTGTCCATAGAGGCAGAAACTTTAGAAAAACTAAAATCATCATCAGCCATAAATGATTTAATAAATCAGTTTGCCGATAAAAAGGCAAGGAGAGTGAATATTTAAAATTCGATTTTTATTTGTAAAATGGGTAAATTATGTGATAAATAAATATTACTTCTCACAATTTTTTTTTTCTTTTGTGAAAAATCTTTACCTCCATATAAGGGCCTCCAAAAAAATTTTTATACGGGGCCCCGACAAGGCACGCTACGCCACTGTCCTGCACCCTCTTAACCGTAAAAGTTGGCATTGCGACAGGAAACGAAATCGCAACTTGTGATCAGCTAATCCCACTTCCAGATATATTCGAGTTCTCCGGATATTATTTAAACAGGCGCCTTATGTTTGAGTTGCGATTGCGACGGAAAAACTGTGCTCGTAGGCGAGGGGGCGTGGCCGGCGATAAAATGAAAATGAGGGGGCGGGGAGGCGCGCGGGGGGGCTCGTTAGCGACGGCTTCTCAGTGAGCCCGCCGATTGTCACCAGCTCAATATTTACCATTCGCAGTGCACGACCTGAACCCTAGAGGTAATAGGAACAAGGCTCAAAATCCAACCCGACAAAGAATATATTTTTAAAACGCTGACGGCACAAAGAACGCATAAAATCTGCAGTACAAAGGATTTTTCAGGAACGTAACACAGAAGTAATATCTAATTAGATAATTCCCGACTCTGGAACGGGATCTTTATTTACTTGGTTTTGTTTTGGGTAATTTACTCAAGGCTAAGCTCTCTTCTATTATTTTTCAAGCTCCCTTTTTTGGAGACAATCGAGTTATTAAAGAATAAAGGCTGTCTTTGTCTCTGACTTTATTACTTAGAAAGGGTACATATTATTTATCAATTTTGAGCCTTTAAACAACCCAGAGAGAGTAGGGCATCAATTTGTCGATATCATCAGAGGTTGAGACTGAGCATTGACATTTTAATACACCATGTATAGTCAGCGACACGATGGAATTCCTCATAATAGCTATTACTGTGCGTGAAATATGTGCGCCAATTGAACAAAAAGTAGCGAGTCCTGGCGATTCGCCGACTGTACGGCAAATAGTGAGAGAGATTTCTCGCGCTGCCTGTCTAGCAGAACTAAACGTTGCAAAGTGAAAAGAGATTTCGCCGTCGCCATGCGATCTGTAGTGAATAGCGGGTGGGCGTGAACAAACAAGGTGTACTGCGATATGTCTACTCAGGTGTCGTATCTCTGCCATTTGACACACACGCCGCACTTAACGGGTGAGTGGAGCTACGAATTGTCGTCGGTAGAGTCGCCGTCTCCAAGACGAAGCTTTGATTTTAATGAGCAACTTCATTCACGCAAAAATTATCAAATCCGACCAAGGGTTAGCCAGTTAACTCTGACTTAACGTCAAAAATTGTATAGAAATGTCAAATTAACTCGGAAATAGTTGGCGAACCCTGACTGACGCAAGTCCGCCTAAGGGTTTTGATTTGAATGTCCATACTAACCGACCAATTCAACTAGGCACCTGGTTTATATGCGGCTGCCTAGGTGCCAGGTGCCTAGTTGGCTTGGTCGAGTAGTACAGCGACAGGGTAGGGAGGGACATTCAAATCAAAACATGCACGGTCTTATCATCGACACTACTAAATATACGTAAATATACGAATAAACGTAAAAGCGGAGCATTTTCGAACCCGACCTGAAACACAAAAAAGGCAAAAAATAATCACTAATGTTTACTCCAAAAGAGGCTCGCTCAGCTCCACGCACACTAGCAAAGGTTCTGAAAGAGTCTGTGAGGGCAAACGTCGGGCCTTTTAATGGCAAGCTGCCCTGCCCCGACGTAAAAAATAGTCGAGCTCGAGCTTTCTTCTGAAGAAAATGCCTCGCAAATATCTGAGGGAATATAGTGCCGAGATTAAACGGCGATTTAAAAGAGGTATCTATTTTTTTTAACCTTTTCTAGGCATCATCTGGCACAATCAAGATGGTCTGATGTAGAAGCAGCAGCCATGAGGAATCGATGAAAAAGAAGAATACACATACAAAGTTGGGACTTGAATCAGCGGATTCATGCGGTACGTACTGTGCCGCAGGTTTCGTTGTCTACATTGACTCGCATCAGCGAATTACTATTCTCTGACTCGAATACCAATACCTAAAATTGGCTATTGACTTGAAAACTTGACTTGGAGGTTCGCTGAAAACCCAGAGGTGGAAGTGGTCAATTCTCACCGAGGTGAAGAAATGAAACCCCAGGGCGATGTAAGGGGGCTGAAAAAAATTAATAAGTAGTTCAGTAAGCAAGTAGATGTATTTTCTTCTTCTTCTTTAACCTAAAGGCTGAGTGTAGGTCTCTTCCGATACACTCAATTTTTTTAGGTCTTGGGCTTTTCTCATCAAGTCCTTTTTTACCACTTTGACCAAATCGTCGGTCCATCTCATTGGTACCTAAGTCGTCGAAACGAGTCGGCTACACCGAGATAATACAAGTAAGTTTAACCGTTTACGAAATACAAAATAGATACCTAAGCACCGAAAACACTACAGAACACTTTAATAACGCTAAACCTCTGAGACAGATTAAAACGGTTTAAAACACTAATTGCACTTTAGTACCTACCAGCTTATCTACTCTATTTAAACAAGAACTGCAAAACAACGAAATAACATCAAACTCACGATGGCTTTTACAAACTAACTTTAAAGGTATCTATAGCCAGTTCTACTTAAAAGTCCTGGGTTTAAATTACAAAGGGACTGGAGCGTCCCGACGAGACCCCGAGCCTATTCAAGTTGGCGACAAAACAGGCACAAAATAGAGACGACAGAAGTTTAGCAACTTTGAAAGTAAAATAGCACTATACAAAAAAAAAACTTTGTTTAGTGACTAGAACTTATCATCAACTAAACAAAGACAAGACTAGAACAAAGGCACTGATAGACAAAGTGACACACTGGAAACGTCTTGTCTTAAAATAGATTTAGGAAGTGAAATGAAATAAATAGATATTTGTTATTCATAATATTTTTCCATCCCTAGTTAATGGATAGATAATGTTGGTTTAGATACTTAGGTACATAGTTGGCAGTGTCATGTTTTTTTTTAAATTCTTATTCCTGTGAATCTAGCGAATCTATTGAAGAATCAAAGTGAATAATGGGAAGTTACCTACCTGGGAAATCCTCTTCCTCTGCGCCAGGTATGTCCTGAAACGGAAGTCTAAGCCGTATACGAATAAACACTGAGTAGGTATACTTCTGTCTTGTATTTATTTTGTGACGCCCAGTCTGATGAGTACCTTTGTATTTGCATCTTGATAGCGTATTATAAAACGTTGAGAGAACCTTTTGACACTGCATGCTCGAATTAAGATAGTAATCAGCTAGGCCACAGCTAGGCTTGCTGCGAAATGTTACCAATTATTTACCACACTATACAATATTGTTATCTACATATCTCACCTAAATCTCTGGGTCCCTAGACTTTAGACTTAATTTGACGGGACGTCTGTCATCCCGTCAAAAGTCTACTTTTTTTGTCCTTAATGCTAATACGAACTATAGAATGCCTTCCTCCTGAGAGCTGCTCATTCATTTAATAAACTTTGTAGGGAACAATCTGATATTGATTTATTTTGTGATAATCTCAATAGCATTCGTAGATTACTAACAGTGCGATTTTGTACCTCGCTCTAGGTACCTATCTACTCAATACCTATATAGGTATACGTATTGCCATATTACTGCATTTGTTTTCTCTTTACCATAAATTCTGCGGTGTTTTCCTTTCCTTTGTTATTATTATTCTCGAAATGAAATGCATATATTCTTATTGTACCTATAATCGAGAACTATGATGTACCTTCCTACTTCGGTACATAAAATCTTCTATTTCTGAAACTACAGGGTGCACTCCAAGTCGATAGCGGAACTTTAAGTAGGCTGTCTACTGATCACTACAAACAACTTGTACTAGGTGGATAAAAAAATGGAGCGAAAAAAATATCAGCTGTTCCATACAAAAGGGCGACTCAATACTGCGCCAAATGTATTAAACAGCAGATTTTTTTTTGCTCCATTTTTTTCGCCACCTAGTAGAACTAGTAGAAGTTGTTTGTTTTGATCAGTAGACAGCCTACTCAAAGTTCCGCTATCGACTTAGAGTGCACCCTGTATTCAATTCTGTACCATTTCTTACTATTGTTTCTTTTATCTGTGAAAACTTTTAATTGGCTTTTTATTAACTATGTATTTAATTTGCTATCTTGTATGTATCTTAGCCGTAACTTTTCCTCTGAAAATAAAATAAAATAAATAAAATAAAAATACAACACCGAACTATTCTTGATCGAAGATGTTTAGAATAGTTTCTACAACCTATTTAAAAGTGACAAGCTCATTAAAAGTGATAAAAGTGCATTATCTATCATTGCGGTTCATCCGAAGCAATAATCCTAGCGTAAATCTTTTTTATTTTGGTCCTCCTTGTTCGGAATATTCACTATGATGATCTTCCCACTTTTTTCTCTTTTAGCACACGATTATACTGAAGGAATATTTTTTGCGAATTAAAATCGACGGAGCGCGTGGTGATAGTTTCACAGACAGATCGGAAGAGGACAGAAAAGAGGTTGAGAAACTATTCTAAATAGACAAAGTATTTTTTCCTCCATAAGTATTTGGGCTGATTCTCAAAGTGCCGGCCAAACAATGTTATTTTCATCTCCCACGCTCGGAAAGTTTGCTGTTACTAGTAACTTACGATCGTGTAAAGGCCGGATTTAAACTATCTGCATTTTTGTGCGCTTCGAAATTTGAACGCGACGCCGGGACAGTCTTTCCCGCGCCCTATGATGTTGAATAAGAAAAAAACACTGGCCGTTTAAGTAGATGCCAAATCCCGACGGAAAAAGGTGCCAAATTCATAGTTTGTTTACACGCGTATTTCAGCGAAAGTGATTGTTCGTGCCCATTCAATATACAAAACTGTGAATGTAAATGAGGCATTAAAATCTTTTAAAAAGGTAAAGTCACGGAATAGAACATTCAGAAACGCGGTTTCTTCTTATAGTCTTTTCAATATTTTGTACACATATTTATTTTATAATACCAGTAAATAAAAAAAAATGCTTCGCTTCTGTTTTATCAAATAGATTTGTTTTGGTTTGTTAAATGCATGTTTTCAAACGATATTACTAATTTAATTTTTTATCTGCTATAAAGCTCGCTACGCTCGTGGCTCAATTTTAGAAACCTTCGCTAGCTCGGTTTTCAATACAAGCACTCGCCGCAAACAATAATTTTGCATTCTTGCATAACAAATAACTATTTACACAAAAAACACTATGGCACCTGAGCTATAGGGTGATTTCTCGCTGTGTTATATAGGGTAGAGTTTTGAGGTAGAGTTGCACGGGCGGCACTATTAACAGCTACAAGAATCGTATCGGCGCGGTGGACACGCCAACACGGTCTACTTTCGATAAACCTTAAAATTGTACCAATAAAACACAGAGCAAGCCCCGTCCTGTTCGAAAACAATTTAGAACACAATTTTCCGAATTATAAAAATGTTTCAAAGCAGTGGTTAGTAGCGGGACAACAACTATTTGCCATAATAAAATTAATCTCAGGTATTGCAAAATATTTACAACATTATTCTAATTAGAAATCAACCCGCGTAGTCTATACAAACAGTGACATTTCTGATCTTACGCAACACTAGCATCCCTAGCGGAAACTTCAAGCGTGGTAGCCGTCTTAGGTAGGTAGGTTAAATAGTTGAAAAATAATGCAAATAAGGGCGAATTTTAGACTTTTTTCGCTCCATCTCCTAAATGTATTGCCAGAGTTTGGCGTTTCGCAGCCGATGTTAATCCGGTTGGGGCAAATTAGATTAACTGGAAATTCCCCGTGTGAACGAGTTATGCAAATCGAGTTATCTGTTTTCCAACGTCCGGTTAATTCAGTTCTTTCTTGTTCAAAGTCGGCTCCAGAGTGCTTATTCTGTGAAAAAAAAATCCGCACAGTTGCTAGTCTTCAAAATCGGTTTATTTGCGGAAAAATTGCTCTTAACGAAATAAACAATATTTTTTTCGACAAATAATACGTGTTATTTGTTGAATAAATTTTATTTTTTTTATTTTCCCGCAAGTTAACCGGTTTCGAGGACTAGCAACGGCGCGGTTTTTTTTTACAGAATAAGTACACTGTACTGGGAAATTGCGCTATTTTGCATTTTGATGAACAATTTCGCGTAGTTTTTCGCTGAATAGCGCACTATTCTTTGTGGGAGAAAGTTTATTGGCCAGCGGAGCTGGTCGCCTACAGTCCGTTTTTTTCTGTGAAAACATACATACAGCGCCTCTATTATCTAAAAATTCCACTATTTTCGAGTGTCAAAACATTCGAAACATTCGTTTTTGGAATGCGCAGAGTCAACCTCGGAATGCTCTCTCATGAACAACTCCCAAAAATCCCTCAAAAATGGCCTTGTATGAATTAAATTAAAACAAGCAATAAGGGGTGAAAAAGATCGTATATTGTATGTAAAAGTGTCGATACTTATGTGAACGGTAGAACATCTCGTTTGCGCGATGTAGCCTTATAGTACAGCGACATCTAGGTGAATATTTATGAACTAAACTAATAATACAGCGACATCTAGATGTATAATTATGAACTAAACTAATAGAAGCCTTAACAAATAGAGCTATTATTGAAATGAAAAATATTTTTTTTGCCATTCAAATACGTTTTTTTTTACGGTGGATATTATAAATAATACATGGGCTGGTTTTGAATTTGTATTTTTTATTAACATATTCCCTGCTTGGACGTATTATCAACGATAATGCGTCCACGCGTTAACGTGTCGATAAGTCGACACTTATCGACGCGTTAACGCGTCGAAGACAGTGAATGGGTTAAGAGTTTGATTATTGTCAGCAGCACTCCGGTGACAGGCCACTTAGGTACTTACCTAGCGTCTATTTTTTTACCTTGTCGTTAGTACGTAGTTACACTCTCCATCTTTTTCTGAAAGCTTCATAAGCTGACCATATCTATTAGGTATGTTAATTTAAGCTTGCTCTCATTACAAAGAAATAAATTAAACTCGGATGTTCTATCTGAATGAATGAAATTGCTCCATTCTTCTGCCATAAACCAAAATTAGCATAATAAAGCGCAAATCCGCGCCACAAAATGTTAAACAAGGTAAGATGAGGTACCGGATGGCGGCTCAATTCCGCAACATTAGACGGAACGAGCATTAAAAATAGCTTCACGTTCCATCCGGACGCGGCAAAAACAAATAAGTAGCTTAACTAGCCGTCCTAGCGAAATAACTTACGCTCCTAAGTTATTTGGCTGGAACAGCGTTTTCCCGCTGCTTTGTTTATCCTACTACGCGGCTAAGTTATAGGTTATATTTCAAATGTTCCAATTCAAGCTTCCATCGCATTTACAAGGTTTAACTGAATGAACAAGGGTTAGCTATTAATTTAGTTTTAATGCAAAACAGTGTCAAATAATTTGAATCGTACTCTTTTATCTACGTCGACACAGCTGAATACCTACCATACGCAAGTCTGCAGTGCTTCTTCATCTAAACCGAAAGCACAATTTTTAAGACGACAGTTTACTAATTTCCCTCTACCACGATCTGGGTGGCAGACGCGTCGCGAGCCATAAAACGGACCTCGTAAACCGGCCAGCCATTACAGCCAGCACAGATGTTATCACAACATAAAGCTCCAAAATTAAAACCTATAAAATAACGAGCCGAACATGATTTATGTCAAGCACGTTAAAATAACTTGGACAAAATGCGCGGCCACGTCGTAAACTGGGCGAGGGCCGAGGGTGGCTATTAATATCGTTATCAGGTTATCAGAATCGAGCCCCAGCTCTAAAGATTTTACGGGCTTGTTAAAAATTATATCGGACGTGCAGACTTCCCTGCCAACCCCGCCGTCGAAGGTTTAACTGAGTGTCGTTGTCAGATTTTATCGTTTTTAATATAATACTATGGCAATGGAGAAAAAATATCACCTCTTGATCGATACAGTCGGTTTAGTAGTTGTACTAAATAGTTTAC
The DNA here is from genome assembly GCA_949319315.1 of Zelleria hepariella. Classification (NCBI taxonomy): domain Eukaryota; kingdom Metazoa; phylum Arthropoda; class Insecta; order Lepidoptera; family Yponomeutidae; genus Zelleria; species Zelleria hepariella. The sequence goes on along the minus strand of OX439378.1, from coordinate 21,723,237 downwards.
TGATACTGGCACAATCCTTAACTCAGGAGGCTCCTGCGGTAGTGGAGCGGTGCGGGAGGGTTGACATGGTGACGTCTTGCTATACAAATGACAGCGATGCTGAAGGCCGACTGAAGAAACAATTATCAGTTTTGCAAAGTTGGATTCTTGGTAGAGTTAACTTTCTAGAGCCATTTATGTGGAAAATAAACAAATATCAACCTGGTTCTGTTACACCTTTGGGAGGATATTATCTGTGTTATAGCTGACCGGAGAAGTTAAGGTTTTCCAAACTGACATTGTCGACTGTGGAACGTACAGAACTTTTCCTATAAACTTTATACTTAGCTACGTCGAAAACCGCAACGCCTTTTTTAATTTCCCAGAGTATGCCAACCGTATCAGCTAAAAAGAGAAAAATGGCAGCTGATTGAAGTTTAAAACACATTTTGTAAGCTTTCGTTCGTTTTAGATACAAAACCTTTATAGTTGGAGAGCTGGTGACCAATCGAGATATTTTTTCGTACAAGGCTGGGAGTTCGTAGGCTGATAGAGTAGACTTCGCTGAGTCTGGGAAAAATATTTTTTTGGTCCGGTCGCGGTTGAAAGTTAGATTTTTTCGACTTTGAAAGTTTAAATGTATGGGTTGAGTCATTTCTTTTTTGTCTACAAGGCTGGGAGTTTTTAGGCTGCCTTTTTAGTCTCCGCTGATCACGAAATCACTATTTATTACTAGCCAAACGCGGTAGAAATATTGTTTTTTATAACCTAGAAAGTGTGAATTTTTGGGTTATAAAAATCAAACTTTCAACCACGCTTGGCCAAAAAAACATATATTTTCTTGTTCAACGGAGTCTCAACAACTAACCTAGAAGTTTCTAGCCTTGTACGACAAAAAATATATACTGAACCCATACATTTAAACTTTCAAAGTCGAAAAAATCTAACTTTCAACCGCGACCGTGCCAAAAAAATATTTTTCCCAGACTCAGCGAAGTCTACTCTATCAGCCTACCAACTCCTAGCCTTGTACGAAAAAATATCTCGATTGGTCACCAGCTCTCTAACTATTAACAGACATCTTATTTCATCTCATTGGAAATATTTTTTATAGACACTACTTACTGAATTTATTGGTGTATTGTTTTTAATATAGGTAATTTTGGTTTGCATGGCATCAAGCATAAAAAAATATTATTATATTATTAGATTTTTTTTAGTAGCAGATAATAGATATTACCAAACTTTATTTAGGTATATAATTAAACCCTCAAACTTAAAACTAATTTAAATCCAAACAAAAATAACCCTAAAAACAATGCTATTCACAATTTTTTTAGGTATAGTTTCCAAACGTGCAATTATTAGAATGTCTCTGCGTTAGTCATTTTTAAAAGCTGAAAAATTCCTTTGATGTTAATTTCTTTGAAAAAGCAACCAGCGAAAAATCGTGTACGAATTTTAAAAAGCCATCTCTTTCTCTTTGAATTCATGAAAATTCATATAGCAATTTGAATAAATTTCGTGTAACTGAACACAAAATAGTTAGCAGATCCATTATAAATTCATAGTCCTACGATTAGTCAAAGGATGCTGTTAGCAAGCAAGACAGGCAGATCAATAAACTCATAAAGTGAAGAAAAACCTGAAGCTTGAAGGACACACACAGTCAAAGGTCAAGTTTCTTAAAAACATATTTTTTTCTTAACTTGCTTTTAAAACAACTTTTTATAGGACGAATACATACGAAAAAAACCCTCCGGTCCGTAAGGACCGAATCTCAAATCGCCCTGATTTCATTGTGCCTTAATTTCAATTTGCCTTTGTCCCACAATGCCTGAAATCCGTAATGACTTAATTTCAGTTTGTCTACATCTCAATTTGCCTTAGTCCCAAAATGACTGAAATTAAATATGGCTTCAAACTATAATGACTGAATTTCAAATTGTCTCGTGAATGTGGTACAGTTATTGTGAAAATACTTGAAAACCATATTGACGAAAACCGCATTGGTTCACCCGTTTTAGAGCTAGGTACGGACAAACTCACAGACTGACAGACTTTTTTTTATTAAACATCTCACTTTTTGTTAATTGGGAAACAAAACAAAAATTATTTTTCAACAAAAAACCGATCAAGTACGAGTCGGACTTGCGTGTTGAGTGTTCCGTACCGCCATACAACTAAAAAGTCTGGCTGCACGGACTCTCGGTGCTTGAGTCCGACTCGCGCTTAGCTGTTTTTTATTAAAGGGATTATCCAAGCCGAATAATCACAAGTTTGGCGGCTGTGTGTATTACACTTTTTAGCATAGAGTTTCCCCTCCGGTAAACCTTCATGTTGTTGCCTACTGGCTACAACGTTGCTGACATCGCTGTATTTATGTCATACGACAGTTACATTTCAGTAGCTATCAATTTGTGATTAAATAATGTCGGAAGACTTAATTTTCATTTCTAATCATTGCTAATATTAAAAAACGTTTGGGTACTTCGTACTGCTGGGTACCAGAGAGAGAATAATTTCATTTTATTTAGTTTCAATATTTTTGTTACCTATAGTTTAAAGAAAACTTTTTAGTTTTTTTTTTTTTCATTATAATTCACAATATTAATCGCAACTGTACGTCAGTCATCTCTTGTTTTTTCAGACATTATTGTGTGAAGCCATACTGAATTTCAGTTATTTTGGGACTAAGGCAAATCGAGATGTAGACAAACTGAAATTAAGTCATTACGGATTTCAGGCATTATGGGACAAAGGCAAATTGAAATTCAGACACAATGAAATCAGGGCGATTTGAGATTCGGTCCTTACGGACCGGAGGGGAAAAAAAGTTGTGGTAGCTGCCGATTGAATTATTGCTCAGGGAAGTTAGCTATGGATTTCGGATTAAGGTTGAAAACTTGACGGTCCGTTTTTTTTTTGTTGCAAAAGACGCATCCAAAAAGAAGATAATATGTTTTTATATTCATTCAGGTGTGCCTTACCCTAGCGGTACCCGTATGCCCTGCAGTTGCAACGTTCAAATTCAAATTAAAATTTAAATTAGTGTTATTGCCATATTACATGTGGTGTGACAATGGTGTTCTTATGTGTAAAGTATCAATGTAGCAAAAGTAAGTATAAGTAGATATGGTAGACTTTAAATAATAATAATTTATTTATTTCAGACATATGATATACATATGAATGTCTATAGACTAACTTAACTTAACATTAATAGAACCTAAAGGGTCCTAAAAGAAATCCTTGACTTTGTTTTGACCCCTTAGGAACTAAGCCAATAACATTTTTTAACACGCCATCGATGTACCAATCCATTGGTCATTCCGCAGCTGCATTGTGGATGTCGAGGTTGGTTGGCGACGCGGCGCAAAGCCCTGAATATTCCATGCTACGGCCTGTAGCGCGGCCCGCTCATAAATGCTAAACGGATGTCACTGCTCATTTCGCTCTTCGTAGCTAAAGTTGAATGCGCTGCCGCGATTTCGTTCTGAATCTCGGAGCAATTTTGAAGCAGAGCTGGAAACTGGTCGGAAAACGTTTAGTTTTTAAAAAAGATCACGAAAAGCTAAAACAGAAAATTCCTGTTTTTGTGTTTGTCGTTAGTTTAGGGAGCGTTTTAGGTACGAGTATGACAGTGTTTTGCTAGAGTCAGCCAAAAGTGTTCCAATCTCAGGTTCCAATCTCTCTACAAAAGTTATTAACAAAAAAAAACAACCTGACTGCAAAAAATATTAAACCGAATAATTAAACCGAAAACGATTTATTTGAATAAACCAGTAAACCTATGAACCGTAAGAGATGGCAGTAGGGTTAAACTGTGATATTCCGAAAATACTTTATTTTACCCCAAAATGGTACAGCAATACAAAGCGTCCACTATTGTAATTTTGACAACACCACTGTGACGCATCATTATGACGCCGACACCCTTTATTTGCCATCTAACTCGACAATATTTTTCCAGTTCCAGCTATTTACCCCTGCTTGTTTTCGCGAGAAAAACATCACCTTACTTTGCTTGCAAGGTCGGTTAAAAAGATACCTGCCCGTGCCGCTGAACGATTGAACGTATGGGGCCCCCATAATGAGATCACACTCGCACAGGAACGTGATTGAAAAAGACGACCAAAAGTGAAACCCAGCTCTGGTGATCCTCGTTTACTGACTGAATTATTTACAATTGTTTGGAACACTAGAATTTTACCAATCTTTCAAATTTAAATTAAAGCCAAAAAGAAAAGAGGCGGTGTCGGTTGCCAACATGGCCCCCGACGGTGTGATGCACCAAATACCTATTGGCCGGCAACCAGCAACGCCACCTTGCGCGACGGACGTCGCAGCACACCTCCTCCCGTCGTAGCGACATCTACGACCCTGACAATCCCATCCTTGCCCGGATAGGTCGCAGCTATTCGGCCACGAGGCCAACTGCTTCTAGGCAGAGTTCCATCCGCTATAAACACCAGGTCGCCAGTTTTCAGCTGCCTTGATTTCGGTATCTCTTTGCGTGGGACGAGCTGCGGCAGGTACTCCTTAACAAAACGCTGCCAGAAGTGATCGGCAAGCCTCTGCGCCTTTCTCCAATGTGCACGTTTATACAAGTCTGCGTCATCAAAGAGTTTCGTCTGAGGGCCACCGCTGGAGCTCCCAATGAGGAAGGAAAAAGGAGTAATTGCGTGGTCCGAGTCCTCGTCGACTGGTACATGCGTGAGTGGTCTAGAGTTAACGACGCACTCGGCCTCTAGAAGAAGGGTGTGTAGGACCTCCTCTTTTAGTGTTCGGTCTTTGAGTGTTACTGAAAGAGCGTTCTTGACGGATCGTACCATACGCTCCCAGCATCCACCCATAAAGGGCGCGGACGGCGGCGTGAAGTGCCACACGATCTTTTCATTCGCGCAGAAGTTGAAAAGTTCTGGAAGAATCTTGACTGTGCCAACGAAAGATGTTCCATTGTCAGAGTAAATGTGGGATGGGCAGCCTCTTCTTGCTATGAAACGCCGTAAAGCCATCAAGGCAGAGTCCGATGTGAGATTATCAACGATCTCAATGTGAATTGCTCGAATCGTCATGCAGGTGAAAAGGGCAATCCACCTCTTCGCAGTCCGCCTGCATATGGAAACGTTTAAAGGCCCAAAGTAGTCTATACCAACGTGGGTGAAGGGACGCTCGTGATGCGCCAATCTAGCCTCTGGCAAATCTCCAGTCGGTGGAATTACAGGCTTGGTTTTACGGTTCTTGCAGACTTGGCATCTCTGAGATATTCTTCGCACAGCTGGTCTCAGGCTAAGAATAAAGTACCTTTGGCGCAACTCGTTCACCACCAGCTCGTGGTTCCCATGCGCAAACTTGACGTGGTATGAGCTTATTAACAGTCTGGTAATAGGGTGTTTGCCATCAAGCACAATCGGGTGAGAATCAATAGCCGTCGTAGCAGCGGTGCGTCCGGATAGCCGAATAAGCCTATCCTCTCCATACAAAAGTGAAATGTTCTTAAGTCTACTATCGTTCGAGACGGGGCGTGCTGCTTGAACACGAATGAGTTCATCAGGGAATGAATCTAGTTGTGACTGTCTGAATAAATGGATCTCGGCAACGTTGAGATCTGTAACATTAAGCAAAGGTAAGTTGGAATGATCGCGCGAAGAATCAGATATTTTAGAATTTCGCAATAACAGAGATCGAAAAACGTAAGCCGATTGATGCACGCGAGCGGTTGCCCTGAGAAGGCGCAACCAGCTGCTAAACCGCTGATGGTTGGCGACAACCGGCGGCAGGGTTGGCAGTTGCGTCGTATAACCGACTAAAGCTCCAGTCGCATCAGAAAGTTTTTTTATTTCTTCCGTGACCGGAAGGAACATTGCATTTTGGTTCACTGGGCCACTGGTTTTCAGGTAGCAGAAGAAAGGCTGGGCCAGTAAACCAACGTGAACACAATGAAAACTCCCCGTTGTCCCGAGTAGCGTCGTCGGCGATGTTTAGAGCTGTAGGAACATATCTCCAATCGCGAACATTAGTAGTTTCAACAATCTCTCCAACACGAAACGAAACGAAAGCTTTAAACATGCAGGCGTCGCTACGGAGCCATTTTAAGACTGTAAGGGAGTCAGTCCAATAAAAGGTAGCATTAGGTTTTCGTGTATGTGCGTCTGTAATATAGACGCTATAACGAGCGGCGATAAGGCCCGCTTGTAATTCCAATCTAGGGATTGATACAGGTTTAAGGGGCGCTAGGCGACCCTTTCCCCCAATGAGAGACAAGCTTACGCTGCCGTCTTCATAAGTAAAACGCCAAAAGGCAACACAAGCGTAAGCTCGCTCACTAGCGTCCGCAAATAAATGTAATTGAACATCCTTAATGGGACTGGTGCTATCCAAATAACATCTAGGAATAGAGCTGTTAGCTAAATTTTGAATTTCGAGAAACCAACTTTTCCAGTTCTGTATCGCAGTGTCAGGTAAACTCTTATCCCAATCAATTCCTAGATTCCATGTTTTCTGGAATAGCACACGGCCCTTCATTATGATAGGGGTTAAGAACCCTAAAGGGTCATAAATTGACATCAATAAAGATAGAACGGAGCGCTTAGAAAACTTTGTGGGAAGCTTTGGTAAACACTTTATAAAGTAGAGTTTGTCGTCATTTATGCTCCAAGTAATACCTAGCACACGAACTTGCGAAGGGGAGGTTGGGCCTAAACTCACTTCGGACACATCAGTTGCTCGTAGATCTGAGGGAATCGAGGCCAACGCCTCTTTGCGATTAGAAACCCAAGACCTCATTTCGAAACAACCCGCTTTGTGAATCATTAATATCTCAGAGGCTCGCTTAGCCGCCTCTTCATTACTGTCAAAGCTGCCCAAGAAATCGTCCATGTAATGGTCCTCAATGATGGATCGAACAGCATCAGGGTATTCTTGAAGAAATTGACCGGCATTCTTGTTCTTAACCCATAGTGCGGTACATGGACTGGATACTGCTCCAAAAATCATTGAGGACATACGATATTCTTGCAGTGGTAGGTCTGGGTTATCTCTCCACAAGAAGCGCTGAGAATCTCTATCCTCAGGTCTAATCTTGATTTGGGGAAACATTTCTCTGATGTCTCCTGATAGAGCAACTAAACGTTCTCTAAATCTCATAGCTATGGAAAGCAATGGCTGAAGTAGGTCAGGACCGGTTAAAAGAAGTGAGTTGAGGCTCACTCCAGCACACTTCGCTGCCGCGTCATGGACTACACGCAGTTTCTTTTTCTGTGGATGTACGACTCCAAAATGAGGAAGGTACCACGGCATAGGGCCTGAAGGTGGTCCTTCACATAACTCGGCATAGCCCTTACTAATCATACCTTGTATGTTTTGTCTGTAAGCGTCTGCATAAGAGCTATCTTTAGCCATCTTGCGCTCGAGACTAGTAAAGCGGGCTGAAGCTAGCTCACGGCTCTCAGGAACAAAAGAAATATTATCTCGCCATAATAGCCCGGTTTCGAATCTACCCGAATCTAAACGCTTGGTTGTATCTTCTAGGATCTGTAAAGCACGTTCGTCAGTGGCACTACGGTGATCCACCTTCGTTATTCCGATAGAATCCAATTTAAAGTAATCTTTGACAAGAACATCTAGCGAAGATTCATCATCGCCAGCCATGGAGACGTGATTGACGGATGCCTCTACATTAGGTCTATACGATATGTAGCCGAACAAGACCCATCCCAAGGGTGTGTGGGCGGCTGCCGGCTGGCAACGAGACCCACGGCGGACGGCTTTGGGGAGCGTCACCTGCCAGTTATCAGTGCCTATCAGCAACATCGGCTTAGCAACGTCGTAACAGAGTTCGTCCACCAGGTCTGACAAATATCGATACTGGACAATATCATCTAAATGCGCCGACTGACTAGCTATACCTAGATTTGAAATGGATCGCGCACTTATGTTGAAAGTGTCCGCACTATGGCGGCCCTTGACTTGAATGTCAACATAACTTACCTCACATTGTCTAGTTAAACCGCCAATACAATCAATATTTAATTTACTTGTAGAGCCCTTGGCCCCCACTAAGTCCGCCACTGACTGGTCTAAAAGGGTTACCGAGCTTCCATCGTCGAGAAGGGCATACGTGTCTATGCTACATAGAGGCCCGGTAATGGTGACCGCTATCACTTTGAGAAGTGGCTTGAGACTGGATAATTTGGGAGGCGAAATGCTATGGGCTACGATTGCTGATGGCTGTTTATCTTCAAAGTTAGCAGAGTCGTTACTAGTGCAGGGAATTTGTATTGTAGACTGTACCTCCAAACTTGAAGAGGTTGACGGGCTCGACTGTACTTCCACATGAGCTGTTGTAGCCGATTGAGACCTGTGTAGAAGTGTATGGTGCCGATTCTTGGCCGTGCAGCCTTCTACTGAGCACCTTTTCCTGCAGCCACTATATTGGTGAGATCCTTTCCTCAAACATTTTCGACAAACCTTGTTTGTTAGCACCCATTGCCAGCGCTCGTCCAACGAAAGAGATTTGAACTCACGGCAATCGCTGACGTTGTGTTTATCTGTGTTGCAATACAAACAGGTATGCGAACTTTTTGGTTCCTCGTCGACTGAAATAGAATATATTTTGTCTTTGACGGGCTTGACAGGTTGACTTTTGACAGTTGTCGACTCTGGCGAAATAAAACCAAATTTAATTTGTAAATCAGCTTCGTTCTCTAGAAAAGCCGCTAGAATCTCTAGTTTGAACAAGCCAGAGCCAACTCTTGCCATTGCAAAGTCAGCCCACCTAGCTCTGAGGAGAGGAGTCAGTTTTCCGATGACTGTATTTACCAGTTCGGGAGCTGCGAGGTACTCGGGCTGATGGAGGAATCGTATCACCTCAACACAGTTCCGGATTCGGCATGCGAAGACAGTGAGGTCCCGTGGGGCGTCGTATGTGTTGAGCCTTGGAAGACCTCGGACGAGAGCTAGCTGCTGGAGGACTATGTGCTCAGGCTGGGCGAACCTGGTTTCCAGTGCAGCCATTACTTGCTCCGGATTGTCGGCAGAGGCGAGGAGTACGGCGACGGCTTCGTGCGCGGGGCCGTGGAGAGCAGCAGTAAGCCTGCTGATGTTGTCACACGGAGAAAAACTAGCCTTGGACTGCTCAAAGGCCCTCTTGAAAGGAAGCCAGTCCAACGCGCGGCCTGTGAATTTAGGGATATCACTCACCCGTATCTTCTTCTTGCCAAGGTCTGCAATCGCGTTCGCCAATAAAGTTATATTGTCTTGTGTACCTTCATTGCTAGTTTTATTTTTGTTCAAATTACAATAGTCATCACTACAGTGGTGTGTGCCTAACATAGGTAAATGTGAAGTGGTGTTTAGGTCCGTAGCATTCTCACAAAGGCGCCCGCCGCCGCACGGGAGAGCTGTAGAGTGCGGCTGGGCGAATGCTTGAGCTGCGGCAGGCTTAGGCCCGGGCATTGGGCACCGGGAAGCAGCTCCGGCCTCAAACGCGGCATCGCGCAACGACGGACGTGTTGGCGAAGCGGGTAGTAAATGGGCGTGGCCATAGGCCGCGCCGTGGTTTGTTTCCCTGCAAAGGGTCTGCACTGGATTAATGTGTTCTGAATCTACAATACTTTTATGAGAGTCAACTAACCATTTTTCCACGTAATCTCCTCTGCAGCTGCTGCGGGAGGCAGTGCTGGCAATGGCAGCTAGTTCTGCCTGCAGCTCGAGATCCGCTAGTGCTTTTTCACGTGCGGCGCGCAGGGCGCGATCTGCGGCGCGGTCAGCTTCGATCTCCTCGTCGATTTGGGCCACACGCCTAGCATGTTCCAATCTTGTGGCAAGCTGTTGCGCCTTCACAGTATTGGTGGAGCGCACGCTGGATTTAGTGCGTGTCTTCGCTGCGGTACCTTCGCTTGTAGAACGTGATAGCCGCACAAGGGTGCGGTCTAGCGACTTCGGTACTGAGTCGTGAGGAACGAGCGGCGAACTGTGTGCAGCGATAAGTTGAGGTATGCTGGACGATGCTGGTGCATGGGCACCGGGTGCAAGGGCACCGGAAATAGAGGCACCGTCACTGGGTATAGGAGCACTACCCTCGATAATAGGCACTGGCACTGGGTTCACTATTAACTCGTTTTGTTGCTGGGTTTTTGACTGAGCTCTGGTTATTGTGGGCATGTTTGCATCTTCAAATTACTTCTGACACCAATGAAAAAGACGACCAAAAGTGAAACCCAGCTCTGGTGATCCTCGTTTACTGACTGAATTATTTACAATTGTTTGGAACACTAGAATTTTACCAATCTTTCAAATTTAAATTAAAGCCAAAAAGAAAAGAGGCGGTGTCGGTTGCCAACAGTGATAGAAGTTAAGTTGGGCTAATCGCGGACACTTTCGGCGTATCGTTTATCGAGGCAACTGCTCTGTGGATGTGTGTGAAAGTATTGGGCAAATGTACCTGTAGAGTGTACGCAACTTTGAGAATAAAGCCCGATAGATAAATATAGTTCTTTGGCGCAAGCTATCGACAGGATTCGAACGAGTGCTTTTTTTTAAGTCATCAGCCCTCTAAAACAACTCTAAAATATCCACCGTAAAAATAACCGTTTTTAAATGTAAAAAAAAAGATTGTTAATTTCAATAAGGGCTATTTTCGAGTGTTTTGACACTCAAAGGTTGGGTGGATTTCTTAGATAATAGAGGCGCATTTATTGTTGAGTGTATCTTTGTACCAAGGGTAATAAAATAAATATTTAGAAAGAAAAAAAGTTTTTCGTACGGTACATTAGTGAATTTGTAATATTTAGCAATATGACTGAGTACATCGACGTGAGGAAACCCGCGGTTTAGTTGGCTCCGCACGTATTGACTTTGTCTTTCCTGGTGCTTAAGTCTGTAATGCAATGGCGTACCGATAGGTTCCCAGTAGAAGGAAGAAACCGGGTTTTCCTCGTCATTCTCCTATAACCAGCGAACTAATCCTCTAGCATTAGAATCAGAATATTCTTTGTTGTACTTGTTAATAGAAAAACATTAAAAGGACAGACAGCATTTATAAATCGTAATTGAAGGCTACTTCTGGGAGCCAATCGAGGCACCATTGCGTTACAGACTCAGGCCCCTGTTGGCCTAACCCACTAAAGATGGTTAAAGGTGATGATGGGCCAGTTTACTTAAGTAGGTACTTACTGCAGAGTTAGAGTGGTCACTTCGCCCATGTAGTGTGAGTGAAAGTCACTTCGCTGTTCAAATCATCTCATTACCTAGATGCAAAGGCCTTGGTTTTATGTTTTGAATTATCAACGTTGCCGTCGGTTCGCGGTAAGCCGCCTGGCGCATCTCCAACAATGGCAGTATTTGCACAGTCCAATGAGAACGGGCCATCGCGTCCGCCTCAATAAGCGTTGATTTAATTTCACGGGAAAGTCGCAGTTGCTTTGATAAAATGAGCAAGTAAACAAGGACGGACTCTCGCCACCCTCGGCGGCTTCTACTCTTTCATTCAAAGCAAAAAATGTGGGAGACTAGTGATCCCTCTCTCTTTTAGAGTTTTTCTTCAACAGACCTTCTCTCTGAAAAAGAAAGATCAGGCGTGCCCACTGTGGATTGGAATCCATTCCATACCTTAGATTCCTCCCTAGTCGTCACCACGAGCAATGAAAAAAAATCTCCACTTTGCCATTGGTGAAATAGTCCCGGTCTCCGGACTCGTGGTCCCCCCAAGATGTTCGCCTGGGGGACGACAAGGAATTTGCTTTTACTCGTTGTCCCCCTCGAAGCGTGAGGGGTCAATTTCGTTCACTGCACTCAGCAATGCTAAAAATATGTATGATATTAGGTAGTTCTATGTTATGTAGTCATACCAAGGTTGATAACACGGGAACTAAAACCTGGACACAGTACCTAGTTGTATAGTTTTTTTTTTTTGTTATTAGATTTTTCCTGAAGTTGTATTAAATGCACTCTCTTTTGTCTCCACTTAGTCTTCACTATTAAGAATGCATTATCAAATCGTCTATATCCAAAGTAGGCCCCTTACTCCCCAGTCGCCACTAGCCCCTGACGGTAACCGCTTCTAGATTAATAGTCTGCATGCCTCAACGTCATCCGCCGGCAAAAAGTACGCGGAAAATTACTCCGAGACTTGATACCGCCTAATTAGTTGGTTGAAAAATACGAAAATACTGTCCTCGTCAGATGCTTTCGGTGCTTAGTTCTAGTTGATTTTTATATGTGTGTATAATCTTCGTACTTGATCTGGTTTGACTCTTTTTACGAGTTTTTTTTTTTGTAATACAAATACATATTCTGCACAGCAATCGTTAAGTATAAAATAAAAACTAATTAAGTATAATGATTCTGATAGACAAAAAAAACTTCGCAGCAAAGGACCTATAAATTACATGATGTTTGGCGCAGATAATTTTCCTTTCAGATCATCAGCACAAAAACAAACTTTGCGCTTCGAGTAAACGGTACCTACCATCTCTGAAGTTTTTTCCAAGAAGTGAGCTGTGTTTATGTGAAGTTTGCATACAGAAGTGCAATAAATGCTTGAAGTGGAACGTCCACACCAATCTAATTTACTTCTAGGAACTACCTTTGTCGAGCTTTTACTGGGAAGTGGAAACGCAGGCAAAAGCAATCATATGTAAGCCTGATTTAAAACACCAAGTAGCGCGATTGTAATCCTCGATTCTGCAGTACAAGCAAAGAGTGGCCCATAACGAATGATCAGTCAATAAAGACGGAAGAATTCAAGTAAAAAAAATCTGTGTTTAAAATATCTGCTGATCTAAGATTGGCCACGCTTTCAATTTGTAAATTCTGAATCTTTGATGAGATTTCAATTTATTTAAGAGGTAGATATGGAAGTTGTTTTCAGGGGTTGGAATAATCGAATAGATTTATCCTTTGTTATAGTCTAGTTTAGTGCCCTTTTCTTTTCGTGCTCAGAGTACCTACTTTTCTTTTAGGTACCCGAAGTCACACACTTCCTATCCCTTATTTTCAAACATTATAGCTTTTTATAACACGCAATAATTTTGTTACTTTCTCAACCCCTGCGCTTTGCAGAAACGGTCTAAGCACGTATAAACTTCACCCATCGATGTCATAAAACTTGCGGAAAATCTGAAGTAAACGAGCGGCACTAACTTTTTAATAGACCATTAATGGAGTTAGCAAAGGGCAACGCCTTAGCGCTCATTGAAATTATCGTTTTCGCGCTTTTAACGAAAACGCGAGAAAATTATAACAACTGTAATGAATCCGACGTCGGGAGAGCTTATCGACTTGCTTGTTCTGTGAAAAGTTCTGTTTATCAGAGTCGGTAGAAGTTTTTTATTCTTTCGCCGACTTTGCGTGTCCAAAAGTGGCCAATCATTTTACTCAGTAAGCGAAGCAACACTTGTACCAATTTAAATTAGATATTAAAATTACCGAATTTAAACAGAAGTTTATGGCAGAAGTGGCTATTTTTGAACTCCAACACGAAGTCGATATTTCCATACATCGAATATTATAATGCAAACAAAATGTTAAGTAGGTATGTAATGTAGGTATATCCTGTACAGTAATATATGTAATTTAAATCTGAGCAAACAACACGTCGGATCTTTCTGCTATGATCTTTTGTGCGTCGGGAAAGAAGGGCAGTATGTTTATCCAAGAGTCTAGGCTCAGGGTTAGTATGGTTACCTGCAAACAACACTTATTTTAACTCAGATAAGAAGTTTTTAACAAAATGCTTTCCTTGAAGTTGAAGGAAAGAAAAGTACGATTAACCGGACAAAGCGATAGAAAGGTAATCAAACCTGGTAAGTATCTCTAGGCTACCAGCGCTTTTATTACGGCAAATATGGCAGCATGAAACGAATGATGGCGGCCCCCATCTAAGACCAATGAGTCTGACCACCAGAATCATACTCAAGCAACGCATTCTTGCACCACCGACGCGGTGTGCTATTACCGCTTGTGATGTGAGCTACCGCATTTTTGCATCGATGTGATGAATAGTGACGATACAGCTGCTTGTCATGCGAACGTCAGTCGCTTGAGGTCAGACTGAGTACCCGCTATAGAATTAAAACTGGGCTTGCGCTTGGCACTGTGGAGCGTAAATCACTTCGTATACAAGGTCTTACAAAAGATCCTAACTCTTTTTACAGGGTAATAGCAACCGGTAATAGGGATCACACCCTAAATATTTGTTTTGCTCTATAAAGTTTCATTATTTTTTTTATTAATAAAATGTGAACGTTGTAGCGAGTGAAAAGTAGTTTTAACAACTCAAATGCTCCTACCCACACAAACAATTTTGAGCTAAATAACAGAAACAAAAAAGTTGTAATTTTGATTTTTTCCGCTTTCTTTTATAGTATTGACATTGACATCCTATTGACCAGTACGTTACAAAAAGAGTTAGGATGTTTTGTAATACGTTGTCTACGAGACATGTACCTTGGTCTCAGCCCTGTATGAGAAGCAATGTGCGACGCCGCGGTTCAAGCCCTGCATGATGCCGAATATATCGCCCGCGGCGAGGTACTCGTGCGTCGTCTCGGTCAAGTCCGAGCGTACTGAGACTACGGAGACGGTGCCGCGGTCCACCCAGTGCATGCGCGCCTCCGAGTCACCCGCCACTACTATGTAGTTGCCTGAAATTATTTTAAACGGTTAACTGCTCCAGGTTGTTACTAATTTGCACTAACACGAATATGGATGTACGTCTGAAATAATTTTAAAATAAAAATAAATAAAAGGTCGTACCTACTTGAGGGGGTCGATGATTTCATCACTACAAGCAATTTTTACTTCGGGGCAACTGCAAAATTCCAAAAAACAAAATGCGGCCCCCAAAACCCCCTCTAAAGAAGCTTTGCGATCCCCTAAAGCAGCTTTGTGACCCCCAGGGGGTCGTAACCCACCGGTTGAAAAACACTAGTCTAAACTAGAAAAAACTGCCTTATGCAAGAATGCGATAAGAGGCGAACAGGTTATGCTTAGACGATATAAGTTACCAGAGATGTTAATGTTGTTTATTTTTAGGGTGCTACAGAAGCTCCTGTCATACTTGAAGAGGGTGTAGTAACATTATCCCTAACGTTAGACATGACAAAGTCATTAACATTTACCAGGAAAGAATATCGTATAGTCAAGCACCACGGTGAGCTGCCTCAGGAACGGTTCTCCAGTGTCAGCGAAGAGGTAACAACCACGTAAGTGGTGACCAAACATGGCCGACATCAGGTCGCAGCGACGCACGTACGGTGTTTGTGCCAGGAGGGCTGGTAACTGGTCAAAATAACACTCATGTTATGATGCGTGTGGTGGCCGAAAATAGCAGCCATCAGGCCCCTAATAAACTAGCTCTTTTAGCTCAAAAAGACTTTCGTTAACCGAAACCGAAGCTAAAAAAAAGGAATCTGCATATTGTTATACACTAATTATGGTTACTGTAAAACGCAGCAGTATTCATAAGTTTAGTTGATGTGAAAATACTTTCCTGGAATAGTACAATAATATCTACCCAATAAATAGTTTTGTTTTTAATAAGCCAGCGGAGAAAGGGGTAACAAATGCGCAGGTGGTGGCGAAACCTGGAGGAAATCGGCAACTGGCCAAAACATTACTCAAGTTATGAAGCATAACTTCAGTCCTAACGCTGTGTATAGACACAACATTACACTATATCAAGATACTGTGCTTGCGGGTATCACGATTTATTTTCGTTATAGCTTCATTGTTTCGCGGCTTCGAAAGGTGGAATTGGCACTCACTTTGTGTTGCTTTTGCTTTTGTGTAGAGTTTAAGTGAAAAGGTAACAAACAGACAGATGGGTTTTGCAGGTTTTGCAATACTGGTTTTAAAAACAAAATGCGCTTTAGAATAAACTTGAATCGGATCAAAACTGGGCCTGCCTGTGAAAACATACTAAGTAGGCTACAGTTTGTATATTGGTTTCGAGCCACTAACTATAGGGGTAAATAAGAGTCAATTATATCTGAACGATTTCTAAGTTTTGATAAAAGTTTAATCCGCGCTTTATTTTTAGTTGCCCATCAAGGGCTGAAATGCTGCCGCGGTCAGTAATGGATGCGTTAATGTATTACTGCCGCGGTCTGTAATGAGAGCGTTGCTGGCGCGCTTTTGATGGCCGACAGAGCGTAGCGTAGCGCGGCTCCAGGCCAACACAACGCGGTCAGCATTTCAGACCATGATGAACAAGCTAGAATGAAGGCTGAGACCGAAGGTTGATCGAAACAATGTGGCCGCGATTTTTTTTTTATTAGGCTGTAAGTACCTACCTACACAACAAAATTCTGAATAAAACCTTTTTGCACCTGACTTCTTTTTTAAATAAAACTCGAGAGTAATGGATTTTCAAAGTAAATTGCTAACCGCTAAAACACGACATTAATAAAATTCCATAAAACTTTTTGTTTTTGTGGAAAACCATTTTCATTTACGGAATTTACCTGACGACCTCTTTCCGTTGACCATAATTGTTGGACGTACACCCAAAACTTATTCAGCTGGTAACCTAGAAAAAAAACTATCATTAAATTTAGGGCCAACATCAAAAAAGGATCCGTTAAAAACAAAGAGTGATCGACCTAATTTATCATTGGTCTCTTAACAATAAAAATATTTCTTTAATTTGAGCTTTTGTCGTCAAAACTGACAAATTCTACTTAGTATATTAGTATAAAATATCATGTTGTATTATTAGGTCCTGATAGCAATATGAAAATAGTTGTCATAAAGATGCGGTGTTGTTTGAGAAACTGCATCGATAAGTACCTATAAGTTTAAAAAAAATGTATTGCCAGCGTGATTGTAGGTTGTCCTTTATAATAAGCGCGCTATATTGAGAAACCCTGCATGAACTTAAGTCTCTGTGTAAAAGCAAAACTCACTAGAAAGCCCCTGGTTCTTCAGCAAATCGATCAACTCCGTCGTTGCCTTCTCATAAATCGTAAGGGCGTGGTTACATGAGTGTACTAGCTGCATAGATGTCACTAGCACTATGGCTGCCAGTAACTTGCCAGAGACGATGCAGAATATCAGCAAGGTTAGGGAGTACATGTCGTCGATTAGGAACTCGTCACTGCCAGTCGCAGTGAGTTCTGAAGTCATTACGTAGAAGGACGTCGTGTAGTCCCAGATTTGCTGGGGCGGTTGGCTGGAATTACAATGTGATAATTTTTAGGAATCAGAATTTTATTCAATGTGATACTGCGCTTATTTTCAGGATTTTTTCTTCAATTATAATGTTTTTTGCTAACAATCCAAATTCGATTCACAAAAATCTAAGAAACGCTCTTTTCGAAAGAATATCTGTCATTGCAAAATCCTCTTTACTTGGCGTAGCACAAAGCGTGCCGTATCGTAGCTCCGTTAGCATCATCTACAAACCATGCTACGCTGCTACGGCATACACTGCTACGCTACACGCTGCTACATCGCTGTGCTACTCTGCTACGCATCACGCTGCTACGTCGCTGTACTACGCGCTACGCGTAGAAGAGTACATCGCAACAGCAACTTTTTACCCGACTAACCCAGAGGGAGAGTTATGTTTTTAAATCATAATTAGGTAACTTACTCAACAAGTAAATGTGTCTTCAGGGTCCTAATTATACTGATAGGTGTGAGGGCAATGAGTATCACCAACCAGACGCAGGTGAACGTATGAAGGAGGAGAATCGTCACAAAACACGTCATGGCAGTCTATTAAAATACACGATATCATTTGTTAACAAACCATAAGCAAAATAAATAGTTAGGCGTATGACACAATGTACTAGATACCGCTCCGGTGTGCAAATTTTGTATACAAAACCGAAGCTGTTCGTTTATAGTGTCCGGTGCAGTGTGTCATGCGCCTTAGATTACTTTCAAAACGTTGAAGCACATTCACCTGTAGGTTCGTAAGATTATTAGTAAGATCCGCTGATGTCTTTATATAAAACTCCCACAAGTATTTAACTCTGAATAATCTATTCATCCTCAAGTAATGCATATTAGTCATTGAGTGTCTGGAATGTAAATAAAAACGCAAAACAAGGAAAATACAATTTTACAAGTCGATGCAAAATGGAGAAAGGACTATCTAGGTTTTTCTACGATATTTTGCCAAGAAAGTGTACTACTTACGGGAAACAAAAGCCGAATATCTCAATAGGCAGATTGACGAACAAGTCACTGTAGAACCGACACTTGTGTTCAAAATACCGCCGGCGACATCTCACGGCGTCAATGATCAAGACTCCGTGCCTACTGTTGTAGCCCTGGAAGGAAAATGTCCCTGGAGCCTTTATCAACATTTGAAAATCCCGAACTTTTTCCATGCAGTGTGCTACTTCGATTTGCGGTAGTGGCGTATGCTATGGCTTAAAAATGTAAAAGTTACGCACATTTGTAAATGTCTATTAATACTACGTATTTGCGAACTGTGAAACAAAATATCGTGAGAGAACCTGTGGCCTCCTGTGGCTTATTTGACTCCCCAAGAATTTACTTTGTCAATGACAATTTGAGGGTTTGACATCTAAACATGTCTCAGGTACTGTAGCGTTCGAGTGGTAATTTTGCCCATTTAGTGTGAGGGTAGATGCCACTGGACGCTATGTAAAACATCTATAATGATAGAACCTTACCTCGTGAATTGTAAAGTACGTTTTCATGTAAAAGTACATATCGAAGAACGTGTGGAACCAAAACATGGTCGGACAATTGTTGATGGTGACCAGATTGTATAGCACAAACACGTAGTTCAAAACGGCCATGACACAGGTTATGTAGCCGAAACACTGTAAGGCGAAAAAAAAGTGGTTATCTATTAGTAATTAAGGTATTGCTGTTAATTGTACGTGTATTTACGTCCTTGTACTTTTTCATCAATGTGTGAAATGTGTCATTTTACGACCATGCGCCCGCGCCGAGTTTTCCGGTACGAGCCCGTAGTGAGAGATCGATCGCCACGGCGAAATCATCGTCTCTCCTCCATCCTCCGAAAGATGACTATTCCGTTGGCAATAAAAGCAAGCGAAGCCTAAATCAATATAAAAAATGTACCTTAGTAAAAACAACTTACCTGGTAGATACCAGTCCCAGGTTGAAACATATTGTAGGCGGAGATGCTCTGGTAAGTCAGGATGCTGGCTCCAGACTTCGCTGAACTAATGATTGACTGCGAGCTACGTACGGAGAGTCCTCCTATTGAATAATATAATATCAAAGTAGGTACAATGCGTGCCACGAAAGAAGATACTTGAGAGACTACGTGATTTGACATGCGCTGTGACTCTAGCGGTATGACTCTAGCGGTCGGAGTTCGGGACGGGACCGGGCGACAACAACGGGGCGGTCAAGTCTTTCGTGGCAAGTATTGTGTATTTTTAGGGTTCCGTACCCAAAGAGAAATGGTGCCTATTACTCTGCCTCCGCTGTCTGTCTGTCCTAAGCGCTGTATCTTTAAAATCGTAATAAATTGCCAGTTCAAATTTTCACAGATGATGGTGCATAAAAGTAAAAAAAAAATCTGCCTTCTTCGAATGTTATATTACCTACTACAATTTAACCTCAGAAATCTATCTATCTATACTTATAATAAAACTCTAGCGAAGTCAATTCTGTACATTGAATATTTTTAGAAAAAAACTAGCAGGGGTTACTAAGTAAACTATACTGAATCCAAAAATGCAAAAAAAACGGTTTATGTCTGTCTGTCTGTCTGTCTGTCTGTCTGTCTGGCTGTCTGTCTGTCTGTCTGTCTGTCTGTCTGTATGAACACGATAAACGCGAACACCGCTGAATAGTTTTCAACCAAACTTAACATGGTCGTAACTCACGTTTCTGGGAGTAACTTAGGCTATCCGATGTTTAGAATACATTGCGGGTTGCAATTTTAACTTCGTTTTTTGTAAGAAATATTCATAATTTGGATATGGCTTCTTGAGAAGGTATGTTAAGAACGTGATACTGAACATATTTCTGCAAAAAAAAAAGTCCGACTTTATTATCTCGGAAACCGTTGATTTCCCAGGCATAGTTCCTTGGGCAAAAATGTTCGTTATGATGAGGACTATACATACACGTGGTCTCCCGCTTTGTTGGCGGTCTTTTAACACTCTGTATAATAGCACGCTACGACTTTTGGCATTTTGGGCGCATATTGTAAATGAAAAATCGGCATTTGTTTTTATTTTATTTTGGCGGAAAATGTTAGTTCTACAAGCGTAGCATAAGGCCGGGTTAGAGCGTATCTATGGGTTTAAAACAATATGTATCTCACTCTTTTGTTTGACGTAGAACGGGATGGACAGAGCCATAGATACGCTCTAACCCAGCCTTATGATGCTTGCTGGAGGGAATTGTGAGTGGTTTTCGGTGGAGGTCGGACAAAGTTTATCGATGTTAGCAATGTAGTACTGTTGCGTCGCGGTCGAAATGTTCTGGGTTTGAATCCACGCGAGGTTGAAATTTTTTTTTGTGCCTTTTTTTGAAATATATACTCTACTGAGCCCAACTTGATATAAAAAAAATATATTTTGTTTGCCGTAGAGCGGGATAGACAGAGTTATTTGCGGTAGATACGCTCTAACCCAACCTTATGCTTTGCTTGCTGGCGTAGCATGGGAATGGGTAAGACCTTATCTATGGGCTTATAACTTTATCTATCCCACTCTACGTCGAGGGAGATACATAATAAACCCCCATACGTCCCAGGCAATTCTTATGCTAAGCTTCCTGGTATCTTACACGGGCGATACCTAATCTAAACAAAACATATTTTATCATAAATGTATTGTTTAGATTAGGGCACACACATACAGACAGACACACAGACAGGCACACCCTCATAAACACATAAACAGACACACACACAAAGCTATCAAACTTATGACACCCCTCTTTGTTGGTCGGGGGTTAAAAAAAACCTTCCTTTTGAGTTTTCCTCCACAGTCGAATTTAAATTAAATGTCAAATGTGTAAAAACGCATACGAAGTCGCGGGCACAACTAGTAAAACATAAAGGACCAAAGTTTACGGTAACAGTGTGCATTGGCTGCCTCATATACAGGGTGTCCCGTAAATTAACGTCAAGCCATCGTTAAAAAAATATGTCACTTATTTTTTTAAACGATAGAGTAGTGAAAATATTTTTTCAAACTAAGACTCCATCAAATTTTATTTTTTTTAGTCAACTAAAGGGGCTAACTGTTTGATTTATTAATGCTATTTGATAGCTGTAGGCCTTTTAGATGCAAATACCAAAGGTCTATGATTAAAGGCACATATTCAAGCATGTAATATGTGGACAAACCTGCAGTTTCCAAGCGACTAGAGGCGCTTCGGGAGTCAAAAGCCGAGTCCGCGGAGGTCTTCTCGACATCAGAGTCATCTGTAAAAATCAGATTATAACATTCCATAATACTATCACATCCATAATACTATCACGGCCTCAACGGTTATTCAATCGCCAGATAAACACTATTCCTAGGAATAATTTGAAAATGGAACGAATTTCGCATGGGCTATTGGTCGAATAACTAACGGGGGCTTTAACCGAGGATTGAAAAATCAGGCCTAATAAATTCATCTTTGCAAATTAGATATTCTCACCGGAAGAGGCACTGTCCGACGGCAGGTCCATGTTGATCGGCAGAATGTAGTCCTTTGTCGACTCGAAGGCTCTGCTCAGAGGCTCCTGTATCTTCGGATAGTACTTGACGAGGTTCAGGAACGTCTCACTTGGGATCACCAGCAGGTCCAGACTCCTGCTCGCGTATATTGAGACGTCGGAGCACGCTTTTGGTTGCTGTTAAGAAATAAAACTCCTGCATCAGAATTTCTGATATAAATGGTTAGATTTTAAAAAAAGTTTGTTGTATGATATTTATTTTATTCTGATTTTTTGTATTTGTTGTTAAAGCGGCAACAGAAATACATCAAAAATCTTTGAATATTTCAACTGTCTAACTATCACGGTTCGTGAGATACAGCGTGTCAGACGGACAGACGGACGGACAGCGGAGTCTTAGTAATAGAGTCCCGTTGGGTATCCTTTGGGTACGGAACCCTAAAAAATACACTTTTTACACTCCTGTAACCCTGCAGCCCACACGTTTTTAACCGAATTTCCGATATATTATATTTTTGTATACTAGGAATATGAAATCAAAAGTATGTCCGCATGTCCATAGTTTTATTTTCTTTGCAACTAGGTATATTTTTATGTCCAAAGTTGAATCATCCTCTTACATTAATTAAAAAAGGTTGAAAAAGTGCGAGCGAGAGGGCTGTGGGGTACAGTGGCGTCATTCGCGTCGCGACGGCCGTCTCCCCAAACTAATCGACAATCCCAACATAAACAAAAATTAACTGAAGCCAAAACAAAACATTGTTGGAGAGAAGTTTTTTTAAACTTCTATCCATGAGAGTGTATCAATCGACTAAAAAGGGGTGGATGGCGTGTCGTCGACTGTACATCATACTTACACCAGTAAAGTTTCCAAACATCCCGCCAGGACCCATGCATGTTATCATTTCATTGTACGATGACAAAACGTCAACCTGAAAATTTCGTTAGGCAGGAATCAGGATCAATAAAATCGACACCGAAATTAAATGATTGTGAAATAAAAAGTAAGATGTAGCCTGTCCAATTGTACATGACCCACTACCTGGGCAAAGGCCTTCTCTCAGAGAGAGAGTTCGGTCACCACGCGTGCCAAATGCGTGCGTGCAAGATTGTGAAAGTCCAAAAATTATGGTGGGGCAATGATAGAAGCTAGATAGTAGCAATTTTAAATAAATTTCTATGTATTTTTGATCTCATTTGTCAAATCCATACGTTTGAAATCCGGAATCTCAGGGGGTCTACCGGCTAAGACGAAGCCGATTACCATTGGCGAAAATCGAAGTTCGATTTATGAAAAATTAACTGGGTGGCAGTAAAATTAACTGCGTGGCAGTACATTTTTCATAAATCGAACTTCGATTTTTGCCAATGGTAATCGGCTTCGTCTTGGCCGGTAAACCCCTTGGTCACTGATCCCGAAGCAAAAACTAACCCCTCTTGTTAGTCTTTTTTGCGTGTTTATTACCAGAATAAAAAAACGTTTCTTATTATGTATTTGTAAGTACCATCCCCCGATAAATAATATAGATTTAGGGCTGTACGTCTTTCTTTAGTTTAATCTTTCTTTAGTTTGGCCTTCATGAACGTGGCATGAAGGCCAAACTAAAGAAAGATTATAATATGTACCTACCTGGCGAGGCGAAAACTGGACGGCGATCAGGAAGACCATTTCGCAGCCCGATGGTCGGTCGCCATCATTGTGTCGGCAGATAGACCATGGATACGGATGGCGAGGGACCGTAAAAAGTGGCGCGAGGGGAAAAAAGTCTATACCCAGCAGTGGGCAGAAGTAGGCCAATGTTGATAATAATGATGTACCTTTCCCCGATAAATAATATAGATGTAGGGCTGTATGTCCCTGCACTGGATCACGGTGTCCCCCTTCAGGAAGTACATCTCAGTGAGGTGCTGCGTGATGACCCTGATGAAGGATCGCTCCACGTTGCCGAACAAGGGCACCTCGCGGAGCGTCCGCTCGTACATGAACACTAGCGTGTCTTCCATGAGGGCCGAGTTCAGGCAACGGCAGATTTGCTAGAAAATGCCAGTGGTCTGAGTGTTGAAACAGTAATAAAAGTCCTGATTCGTAAAACTGTTGAATAATTAATTTAAGAACATGATGAATTTTATTGACAGTTGACGAGTTATGAACAAAAATTGGTAATCACAAAGTTTTAAGCTAAGTTACACTTTAACATTTAGACAAAATATTTCCACTGGTTTACGAATTTTCCAAATTGTTACTTCGAGGACATACCTGAGGGTTACTGCCATTAGTCCTCTTCCAAACATATTCAAAGTACTTCAAAGTCTTCGCGGTTAGCATGGGGTCCGTATTTTCTTGATATAGGAAATTGCGCAGGTCATTTGTTTTCTCCTACAAAAAAAGTTCATATGACAGCAAAAAGTTTATACCTACCAATAAGATTGTGTCAAATACAACCTCTTTTGGTAACAATATCTTTTGGTACACTGGTTGATATTTCAGAAAATAATGACATTTCATTTACGAGCAATGACATTCCAATACAAGAAACCCAAATTAAAAGAAAAAAATATTTGTTTTCTTAATTTATTCATAAAATTAAATTCCAGCTAGGTAGGAAGCAAAAAGCAAAAAGTTTGTCTTCATTTGTAACTTTTTGGCAAGTATCTGTTTTTGCTTTTTACGTAGGAGCTAATATTTCAGAATTTAAAGAAACAGCTCTGTGAAGGTAATATTATCCCGGTTTGACATTCCTCAGATAACAACTAACCCTATGGTCCAGCAAGGCATGGGCGGCCGACGAGCGCGTGGAGGCCACATAGCCAAACATGAAGGCAAAGTACAGCACGCCGAAGATCTGCAGCGTCAGCACCATCAGCGTGTCAGTGAGGTTGCCCACGATCTCTGGGGTACAGCCGGAGCCTGAAATAATATTAAGGCTGGAAGATAGCAGCGTGGCGTGAAATTCAAAATGTTCACAGTTTTTTAGATTTTGTAGCTAAACTGAGCTATTTTGCTATCGTCCAACCTTAATATGTTGGTACGGTAAACCAGATATTGTGTGTGATACTTTGTGGCACAGACAAAAGGAACAGCTGTTCCGGACCGTGAACGATACAGCCCAAGAGATATATCCTTTTTCTTTATATTATGTGATGATGATGATTATATCCTCTTATCCCTTATCAGGGCCATAGGGCTCGAAGAAGGGATCTCCATTTTTCGCGGTTTTTTTCTTTTAAATACCAAATTGAAATCAAAAAAATATGCACTTAATTTCATACTTCTTGAAGTGCGTTTTAGACTGAATTTTTAATCTAATTTTTTTACTTTTACTTTACAATCTATTTCTGAGCTAAAATTAAATATTCTTACCAAGAAACATCTCGAAGACCCAGTAAAAGGTGTTAATGTACTCGTAGATGGCTTCTGAAAAGTTCAATGCGAATCAGAAGCATAGAACGAACAATATAGTACAACATTATGGCTATAGCATTCCTTCGACTTTGAAGAAAATGATGATCTGATACCTACGTCTAGCTAGAGCGACGAAGTCATTTGCAATATTTCTTCTGCATGCTCTGGTGGATTAAAGTGTCCTCTCTCTCCCTGTAATCTTCTCTCTCTCTCTCTCTCTTTGGAAAGATCGAGAAAGGGTTTTTCTCGAGAAACTCATTCCCCCGTGGAGATGGAACTAACTTGAGTAAGTATGTTTGGCGCCGTTGGTCAAGATGGCGGCCGAGCAGTTGGCGTAGAGGAAGTAGGAGTGCTTGGCGGGCGCCGCGGTGCACGTGGCCAGGAAGGAGAAGGCCGTGGCCATGTTCACCACCGTCAGGGCAACGGGGAGGAACTTGAGGAAGACCACAGCTTGGTTCACGCGCATTATATCGCCCTCCCAGTAGTGGAAAGCACCCGTTATGCGGAACACCTGGGGAAAATCATGGCGTAAGAACTCTTTCTGTCATTACCAAACAGCAAACGCTTGCTTTGAGGCTTGATAGCTCTTATTAAAAGCGGACCTTGGAGAATGTTGTGAGGGGCTCGTCGGTTTACTTTGAATTATCTAAGAACTTCCATTCGCTGATCTCTACAAAGATTTATTTCTAGATATCAAAAATTTTCACACGGTACTTGATCTTCCAACGATTTGACTTCGCTCTTCAAGCAACTCTTCCACACACGCAACTGCACACAACGAAAAGTCCAATGCCAGGTAGAGAAACATAACACAAACTTACTTGTAACAGCTTATTCATGCGGTAAAGATCTTGATTAGCTTTGTCGTTCACAAAACTGATCTGAAAATAATTACAATTTTAATTAGCTCCTCAGAAGTTCAGCCTCAAGTCAACAGGCCTATTTTTAACCCCCGACCAAAAACTGACACTGTTGTGTATCTGTCTGTGGTACCTGGCACCGTAGCTCGGATGTGTTTTTTTTTAAATTGAAAGCAGGTTTTCTAGCGAGTTTTCTTACATATGTTTTATCAAAATCAGTTCAGCCGTTGGTGAGATATGCTTAAGGTCGTAGGCATTTTTTTTGTAATTATAAATCAAAAAGCTCCTTACCATAAGATCAAATGGGAACACGGTTAAAACATCCAGCAGGAATCCATGAGTCAGATAGTGCGAGATGGTGAGCAGTGGGTGCGTTACTAGGAGCGACCGTTCTTCATAGTAAGCCACGTAAGCCATTACCACTAAGTCAGTGTACAAGAATATGTCGAACCAGTTATAGGTGTTGTGGAAACGGTATTGTTCGGTCTGAAAAGAGTTGGCATTCATGATGATAAGGTCTTTCTACTCTCTACCAACGTAGTACGCTAAAAAAAATACCTTCGTGCTTAATTTATCTGGGTTTTGACATCATTTAAAATCGATACGCGCTAGATAATAGTGCAGAGGAAGAATTTCGCAAGCCTGCTGCAAATAGTAAACAACCCTCATAGAAAATTATATAAAATCACGATAACTACATTTTTTTGTTGCCAAACAGATGCACGAGTTTACATACATTTTGAATACAAAAAGTTTTACATTAATAAAGAAGAAGAGAAGAAGAGAATTGCATTCCGTGTCCATCTGCTGGGCAAACTAAACATACTACTATCGGTTGACTTACGGCAATATTGTAAGGAATAACAACGATGTAGATCACAGCTACTAGGAAGCGAAGAGCGCACCAGCACTTCAGAAATAATCCGTATGGAGTTATAGAGCCTGGTATAACGATATATTTTATGTACCTGAAAATATAATAACTTGCGATCAGTTCTTATTACGTTCTTCTAGACGTTGGCAGACCACCAGCCATATGGTCCGACGACATAGCCCAAGTAGCCCGGAAAACGTGATTGCGCCTGGCTCGTGCGTGAGAGGTGGCGTGAGCATAAAGACGCCTTTACCCAGCAGTGGGTGTTAACACGCTGATGATGATGAAACGTTTCAGGCAATATCCACTGCACATTTTACAGCTAGGTATTTACAATAATCCATCCATCCATCCACCAATCAATAATAATGAGGATCGTCACTTGAATGTGGCGAAGAGCAAGAGTCAGCTTGATTTCTGTTTACGCACGAAACTCAAATGTACTTGGAAAATATTTAGTTAGATAAATGTAATTACCCACCGAATTGCTGAATTTACCTCATTATTCCCAACTTTTCAAACTCATTGGCATACTGTTTCCTGTAGTGTGGATCGGTCATCACTACGAAACTTTCTTTTATTTCTTGCTACGAAAAAAAGGAGAACGGTATTTCGTTGTGAGTTGTGGGATTGTGCGTAATATACCTACTTGTTACTGTGAAAGAAAATATTGTGAGAAAACCAGCAGATTATTATTTTTCGTGGACAAGGCCGACTAAGGTCGGGTGACGAGGGTGGTATATGTATAAGTGCTGGGCTACCCATCTCACCACAGTTCAGGCACTGCAGCGCTCGTAATTCGTTCGAACTTCATGCATCTATTGTAAGTTGAGGTGCCACTGGACGCTGTATAAATTATCTACAATATAAACTTACTGAGGACTTTATCCGATTACGCGTCGACCAAACTAGGTTATATGGTTGCCGCAAGAACATTGCTGTACAGTAAACTACAATTCATATTTTAATCTTTGATGATTAAAAAGTTGGCCTGGAAACATTCGCAAATGGGCAATATACAAAATGTTAAATCGTATTTACCGCTATTCTATTGATTTTCGTGTCGAATTTTCCTGTTAGCGGCTTTGCATCTTCGAATTGTGTAGCCAAGGATTTCACCTCGTCGTGATCCAAAACCTGAAAGAAACAAAAGATGGGATAACCATCTGGAGTAGGTCTTGCCGCTTTCGCTTCCGTTGGTATTTAACTACCCAAGCAAGTGACTCATGTATTTAAAATATTTCATAATATAAAACAGTTTCGTCACGTAACTTTGAAATAGGATGATTCTTCAAAAAAGCGTTCTTCGTTGATATCCATGGCTTTTATTTTTTCTCGTCGTTGGTGAAAACTAAAAATACAGAGGATAAAAGGGCTTAAAAACTAGTCAATATGTCGATGAGGCACACCTGTAGGCTTTATAGGTTAATCAGAAAAAAATCTTCTATTTTGACAGGCCATGGATATCAAAAAATATGCCATGGATATCAAATAGTGTCCAAAATGAATATAAACAGTAATTTCAGTGGTACATAAATGCTTCCTTTAGCTTGATTGTCACTCATGAACTGTCACAGACTTAAACAGGGCCTTAGTGAAGGAAAAGTATATAAATAAAACATCATAATAATCAAACCAAAGTAATCAAAGTTTTATTTTGATAAAAAACAGTACAAATTGAGAAGTTTTTAAACTTTTTCAATTGCTCATAGATATATTTAAGCAAACACATGCTGAGTTATTAAATAATAAAATAGATAAATTATGCTCAACAAATTCTATAAAATTGTAACATTAATTCTTAAGTTCTCATTAATTTCAGGCCTTAAGTCTTATAAAACGTTTTGATAAACAGCTACTATTATTTAAAAGCTATAACATGAATAAACAATTACACATCCATCCCGAATTTCATCCAAAGCCATCCAGCCTTTTAGGCGTGAAGAAGTATCGTAAATACATAATATACATAGTAGTAGAATATAACCCAGCAGCACCATCTAAAACAATGTCTCAGGCACTGCAGCGCCAAGTGGCCTCTTCATCCATCTAGTGTGAGTGAAGGTACCACTGGAGGCTGTTTAAATCATCTCATAAAAAATAAAATAATATAGCCTTTTATTGCTTCTCAAAGTTACATGATATAAAAGTATTTGCAAAGGTAAAATAAATCATCTCATACGTAGATGCCTTAGGCCTTTATTTTTTTTAACCCAGCATAGTAGTACGAGTCAGACTCGCACACTCAGGGTTCCGTACCACCACAATATTTGTGTAACATATTTTAATATCTGGGGGCACGGCAGTGCCCCCGCCAGGTCGAGCGCGAAGCAAACACTGCCGTACCATCCTTTACTGGAACCATTTCGCCGCATTTTCATGCCCCTATTTGAGAACCTCTGGATAAGACCAGAACGCAGAAATTTTCGTCATCTAGTAAGCTATAATCACATACCTAAAATCCAAAATTTCAAGTCTGTAGGTCATTTAGTTCCGAAGTTAAGCGAAAGCAAAGTTTCGCATCTATGACACACACTCACTCACTCACTCACTCACTCATGATCATCATAATAGAACTAGTACTTCCCATAAACTCAGAGAGCTGAAATTTGGTACAGAGTAAGGGTTTAATGGCCACATAAAGGGAAAACTATAAAAACTAGGATAATCGAAGATTTGGAGTACCTGGTGACCCTGATTAGAAAACACAAGAGCCCAACCAAACTATTATAGATCGACATATACCGCCCTTACAAAAAATATTCAACTTGGTGGGCCGCTTCATTTAATGTCAAAAATCGAAGGTCTGAAGTATCTGATGAAGAACCCTCAGCTGGTCTCAGCTGTATAAGAGATTATGGTAATGCCCCCTTCTACTATTGGTACATAAAAATATCGACTGTCATTGCAGAAATCCAGCATAGTGGGACACATCTTCTAATTTAATCTAGCCTATAGCGTCCTACTGCTGGGCGAATGCCTCCCCTTCTGCTTTTAATACGCATATAAATAAAATTAAAGGAAATCTCTGGATAAGACTAGACTGGCTTTTATACTTATACTTACAATTTAACAAGAAGAAATAGTCGAACGATTAACTTTATTCTACTCGAACATTACACAAATTAAAAAACTGTTTCCAATAAGAAAATCATATTAAATAAATCAATATGCCTACGTTTCTACAAAAAGAAGTGAAATCCCACCAAAAACATTCTGTAAAAAACTAGCCAGGTCTCGATGGAGCTGCTTGTTTATCTCTAAAAAGTAATGAAATCTAGACAAAGTCGTGCCAAGTCTAAGGTCCCTTACTGCGATTTCTTTAGTATTACAGTTAATGTTGTGTGACTTGGCCGTTGAAGGGTAACAAGGGTACAAAGCCAGGTGCTCCATGACACCATTGCACAAATCTGACGCCAGAACCGCTTGTGTACCCTTCAACGACCAAGTCACACAACATTAACTGTAATACTAAAGAAATCGCAGTAAGGGACCTCAGACTTGGCACGACTTTGTCTAGATTTCATTACTTTTTAGAGATAAACAAGCAGCTCCATCGAGACCTGGCTAGTTTTTTACAGAATGTTTTTGGTGGGATTATATTTACCCCTTACTTTAGGTGGTGGTACGGTATCCCCGGTACGCGACTCCGACTAACAAGGAAAATTTTTAGGATATTGTGCACGAAGGGTGCGAAACGGGACTTTATTACTCTGCCTCAGCTAATTCTACCATTATTTTCATGTATTTGGTAGAATCCCTCTTTGTTTTTTCAAATAATTAATATAATGACCATTCTTTGCATGTATTTGGAAGAATCCCTCTTTGAAAGAAAGTGAGGAACCCTCGGTTCGTGAGTCCGGCTTGCACCGGCCGGTTTTTATTAATCTTGTGTACATTAATTAAGCCGTATAATTACAATGGATTTGAAAAAATGTAGATAAATAGATAGATAGCAAGCAGTTGAAAAAATCAACTGCTTGCTTATTATTCAACCTATTTAATTTAAAGTTAACAACAGCCCGTTAAACGTAAGGCAAACAAGCAAACAGACATGCAGATATGTACTGGATTAGTAATAGGGTCTTATTTGGCACTTTTTCGGTACGTAACCCTAAAATAAGTGAAATTTAAGAACATTTACTTGATATCCATGGCCGGTATGTGATATCCATGGCTTAAATCCATGGATTTTAGGGCCATGGATATCAATAAAATTAAAAAATGACGTTGTTTCTCTTTAACTATAAAAGCTATCGTATTTATTTTGATGTCAATACCTACTGAGGGACATACCCAATCCTGTACTTTAGATAGTTAAGTGCAAATAGTATCACTTAACTAGCAAAACTGACCACAAGTTTCAATTACCCTCCCGAACCAAAATAAAAAAAAAAGTGAAGAACTTACCTCACAGTGTTGGCGCGAAAGTTAGCGACATACCCGTCCCATCTTAGCACCGTGGTTAAATTGGCGATATTTTACACCAATCACAAGACACTTACCGCGTATTCAAGTATGTTTAAAAGCATACTTTTGTCGAGCGGTTTCAACTTCGCTCGCGGCGTGACATTAGTTTAAACGTCTACAGACACAAGAGTTTTCATTCTATTAGAATGCTGGATATATGATTGGATAGAGGCACTCTTTGGGCATTTAAAAAGGTATAAATTAGCACAGTAGTGGGCACATGAGTAAAACCACAAACAAAAACATACCAGGAGCACACGCGTGTGACGTGCAAAATACTTGCAAAATCACCCATTTTTTGACCTTCAAAGGGATATTTAGGCAATTTCCTCTATGAAATATTGATTTTATTTGATATGCCTCAATAGACCGTTAGTTAAGTAGACGATTAAGTGCTACTTTAGTACTGTGTGATTTATAGTTTAGTAGATACTAGGGTGTGACCAAAAAAATCGACCTCTCAAAGAATGACCCAATAAACTAAAGTCACTCCATCACCAAGAACTGAACCTAGGCCTCTCGCGAGGCGATTGTTCTACCAACTAGGATACCACCGCTGAATTTGAAGTACCAATTATACCACTAGGAAGGAGAGCGCTGTGAGGAAACCTGAAGTTTTAAGGGATAATAGGTACTCTCAACGCAAAAATTGCCAAGCCAAACTCTCTCTCTCTCTCTCTAAAGGAAGGCTTGTGTAGGCTACATCATCTTAACATTTTTGATGGTATGCAATAAAGGGTTCCCTTTCTATCTACATCTTTCACTGTTTTAAACACTTGTGCCACCGATGTTTCATTATGTAAATGAGCAGTACGTACGGTGGCTATTGGGTGGTACACATCGGGGAACGTGCTGAGACACTGCACTAAAGCACTGTACTCTACATGGAGTAGTATGCAATTCGTTGTTGTCAGGGCGGTGTACACCTGCATTTAAATACACGGTCATTAATCTGCGGAATGCTCTTGAGAACACCGCACAAGCTGAGCTTTATTCTGTACATTAGAATTTACGTTCTAATCCTGTTTAAAGGTAAATGCAGTATCTATGCAATGTTCATAATTTAGCCCTTCTACTTTGAATGAATAGAAAGATGGATATTTGTTACTCTTACACAAAATACGGATTTAGATGAAATTTTAACTTAAATACTTACACTAACATTCTTAAATAGTTACACTAACATTCAAACTCTATACATATTGAGCCTTAATTATTTTTGCGGATTTGTTCTTATTTTTTATAAACATTTATCTTTTTTCTGTGTAATTAAATTAACACATTATTCTTAATAATTTGCTTATATATATTGAAATGCTATAAAAACCTGCTATTGAAAATTAGAACCCCTGAGACTACGGTGGGGAATAGGCACTGATTGCTGTAATACAGACTTCTAGTCTAGCACACCAACAGAAGCTAAAATCTTGTCTCGACCAACAACACCTAGTTAAAATACTTTTGTAACACTCTATGTATCACTTTTTTCGCAAATAAACTTATTCTTATTCTTATTTGCGGAGGCAACTTGTACACTAGAATAATATAAATGTATATCCTAGCGTATGTACTTAACTCATCTAATCTGCTAAAATATTGAATACTAGGTTTTTCCCGCAACTTCGACCGCGCTGAGATTAATAGTCGGGAAGATGTATCTAGGCAACTTTTCGTCTAAATCTGCGCCGACGAATATTATACGAAATGAGTATGTGAAATCGAACCATGATTTTTGCTAATTCATGGAGAATTTATTTATTTATTTAACCTTTCTTGACTCAATAGCTTCGAGTGTAGAGGGGCAGTTGTGGGCAAAAACAGAGCATTTTACTGTCGTGGACAACATTTAGAATAATTATACCCTAGAGATACGTATTTGCCAGAATGTTAATTAAACAACCTCGTTTGATAGAAAGTAAGCTCAAAGTAACCGCTGAGCTTTGGTTTTAATAGTCATATTCCCAGTAAGTACGTAAATAATTACGAATAGAAGTTTGGTGAAATTAGAAAAAAAGTACAGAAGTGGAAACGAAGAAAATAACAAAAGCCATTATTACACAATGAAAATGCTCTTGTCCATAATGTGTATTGCTGCAATGCGACTAAAAAGACTATTCGAATTGTATTTCGATTCGTTTCAATGAAAGTAGTGTTGCTACGTGCACTTAGAAAATAACTGTCGAACTATTGTTACCAGTTTTTAACCCTCGACCAAAAAAGAGGGGTATTATAAGTTTGACCGCTGTGTGTCTGTCTGTTTGTCTGTCTGTGGGACCATAGCTCTTAAACGGGTAAACCGATTTGGATGAGATTTTTTAATTTGAAAGCAGGTTTTCTAGCGAGTGTTTTTAAATATGTTTTATCAAAATTGTATCAGCCGTTTATGAGATATGTCTCATTGAAGCTGGATTGGAGATATGTCGGGAGTATTTTATATTTTTATTTAGTAGTTACCTATTAACCAAACAACGTAACATACTTTCGGCAATCCATAGAGCATTTCGACCACCCCAAATTGGCTCCCAGGCCCGAGCGAGTAAGCGACGTAGCCGCGGTGACTCATAAGATTGCAATGGCCCTAAAACATTGAAGAAAATTATATACCGAGTAAAACGGGGTGATTAGAAACCAGAATATGAATATAAACACAACTAGGTACTAAATGCCTCTATCCTAACTGATTTCCCACTATTTAGTTGGTCACCAGTAATTTTAAGTTCTCTTGTTAGATACAAAACTGATCAAAATATTTCAATTATCTTTGCAAAACATCGGGCAACAGCCAGTCTACATAAATATACAGGATAGCCCACTTTAGTGGTTCAATGGTTTTTACACCATGGTGAATTTTGTGACCGAAATTGGAGAAATTCATAAAACTAACTTAAAAAATTATAGCTCCTAAACTATATATTTTGGTAGAACATAACTTTCTTCTAAACGATCAGAATTACGATAAGCCATCTAGCGAAAAAAACTACTTAAGACCACTAAACACTAGCTGAACCACTAAAAATGAGCCTTGTATGTTATACCTTTTGCAGAATATACATATCGCGGCTGATGTCGGCGGCATGCTGAATGACCTCATTATCTGGCAACACGATAGTCCTGCTGTTGGCTGCCAAAGTCTGGAGGAAGTCACGGCTGCAGTCCTGGATAACATAGTATAGTATAGCATATCATAACATAGCATAGCATAGCACAACGTAGCACCACGTAGCACAATGTAGCACAGCGTGGCACCGCGTAGCATAGCGTAGCACCGCGTAGCACAGCGTAGCACCGCGAAGCACCGCGTAGCACCGCGTAGCACCGTGCAGCACCGCGTAGCACCGCGTAGCACCGCGTAGCAAAGCGCAGCTCCACGTAACGCATTAACGCAGCACAGCGACACATAGTATAGCATAGCGAAAATGTATAATGGCAATGTATTGAAAGGCCTAGGCGCGACCACTTGTGGTTAACTTACTTGAAATAAAGGGCAGTTGAGTAGAGTGTCCACCATCTCAATGGAAAGTATCTCCTGCTGGATGTTTGATGACATATGGCTGAACAACTCTTGGGTCGACACCGCGTTATTGTAGTACCTACAACAATTATTGTGTAGGAGCTAGAAAAATACCCATTTAATTCACTAATTTAAAAAGTACATTCTAATTTGAGTGGTGTTAATTAACTTACGTTTCCTTGAGTGTTTAAATATCCGTAATCTCGAGATACCAACGTGAGTTTGTGTATGAATGTATTGTCAGTATACATGTATGAATATTACTATTATTTAATAATTATTTACTCACCACTGCACAGTGAAGAACTTTTTCACTCGAGCCTTGATTTTATGGCTCACGCGATTAACGGAGAGGAAATAGAACAGCTCCCTCATTGACTCCTGCCGAAATAAAATAAAAAAACGCCCGTCAATAATAATTGCTTCCGTTCGCCATGTCGATAATTTTATCATCTCCTCTGAAGGTGCGTAAGAAAATCAGCATTATATTAGCACACGTACCAATGAGTGGCAATTCAGTGAAAAAACATGGGGGATTTCATTTTAGGGATCGGTACCTTTATTACCTACGTGCATGCATAAGTATGTATAGATAAGGCCACATGATTCAATCGATCAGTAACTGTCAAACCAGCAACACAAACTAGGGAAGTTTAGTTCCGTATTGCTCCGGGCACCACTTTATATGCCAAGAAAGATATGGCACAGTTTTTAATTCAAGGTATAAAAAAGTTGTAGGGAGCATCATCTGCTGGAAAAAGGCGTTTATACAAAACTAGCTTTTGCCCGCGACTTTGTCCACGCAGACTTTTTTTTTTCTCGTGAGTTTTTCCGTTGTTTTAATGGTTATTCTGCTATTCGGGTGGAGAGAAATACAACAAATCAAAAATCTTAAAAATTGGTCCACCCGTTCTCGAGTTATAAATGGTGTATTTACGACTTTGTTTTATACATTTAGATATGTACTACACCAATCGAAGCAAACATCCGAAATCCAGAAGCTGCTATTCCCTAATGCACCTAAATCTCATTACCTTAAACTTCTGTTTCCTCTGATGGGAAAGCATGTAGATGCTGCTCAACTTCGCCGTGTAGAAGGCAATGACGTATGATCCCATTATGAATAAGAAGGACACCTGCAATAGATAATTAAAATAGGCATCCAAATCATCCAATTAATCTTTATCTATTAATATTATTATAAATGTGAGAAAAAAAGAGCATCGCAATACTTAGGCCCGGTTTCTGAGTTGAGAATTTTGCTAAGCAAATGGGTAAGTATCGTCCTGTCTCTGCAGATTTCTCACAAAAGAGCATGATAGAGCGATACTTAAGTATGTGCTTCGTAAAATTCTCAACTCAGAAACCGGGCCTTATATTATTACTTTCTTTGAGCTGCCTTGAGCGAAAGAAAGCTCTGTCAATTTATTGGCCTTTATATTATTATTTTCTGCTATAGCAAGGGACGTCTAACATCATATTGGATCGAAATACTAGGCAAGAAAGTCTTGATATTTAAAAGTTGGTAGCTCTGTTTGATCTTTCGGGGCGTGTTTAAAAATCCTAGCCCATATGCCCATAAGGCTGTGCTATGAAAATACATAACGACGAGGGTGCTACGTTGTTTTCGCATACTAAAATCAGACGACCGAGCGTTGCAGCAGAGATAAATTCCGAAATAAAATTATTATGCTGCGGCATTGAACGCATAGTGTAGGTACGTGTGGCGCGAGGTTACAATAAAATAACAGTGAAATTGGGTGTTTGATAAAGAAATCAAAACAAACGAATGTGTGCATCAAATATTTCTAGTGTCAATAT
Organism: Zelleria hepariella; assembly: GCA_949319315.1. NCBI lineage: Eukaryota > Metazoa > Arthropoda > Insecta > Lepidoptera > Yponomeutidae > Zelleria > Zelleria hepariella. The sequence continues at coordinate 21,686,679 of OX439378.1, read as the reverse complement.
TAATACTGTGCTTTTTGTTGTTTGATTGATGATTTTTACATAATTGCGGCATACATGAAAACCTGGGCTTGACTTAAAACTATATTGTTTCTGTTATTCAATCTTTTTCACAGTTTGAAGAGGTTAAAACATGTCCGTTACATTGACAGACATAATAAGGAACAGGATGGACTGGTTTTTCAAGAGACAAAAAAATTACAAGCATTCCAATCCATGCATATTAGAAAAAATAAAGGTTTTTCATCGAATCCTGTAAAAATAAATAAATACACCTTTCACTTCCTCGATTGTCGACTCTCTCATTCAGTTAAAATTGGAACGCAACTCTAGGCTTCAAGGCTTCAACAACTTTGAATCTATCGGTGACCAATAAAAACATAGCTGCATTACAGAATTAAGGACCGAATTTATGAAAAAAAAAACGGCCACGTGCGAGTCGGACTCGCGCAACGAGAGTTCCGTGCGCCATTTTTTTTAACCCGGTCTGGACCCTCGGTGCATGAGTCCGACTCGCGCTATTATTTGTTGTTATAGTATAAAGTAAGCCCTATAATCATACCAAGTTTCATGCTTTTATACTATACCAATTTTGCAATAGAGCAAAAAGTATAAAAAAACGTTCGTTGCATGCCCCCTTAATTTTTATTTTAATATAATTTTTATTATTTGTCAGTTAATCCACCGTAATAACACATCATCTGTGAAAATTTCAACTGGCCACCTAGTACGGTCCCAAAGGTTGCCATTTGAAGTTAGGAGAGACATACAGTCACTTCCCTCTCCAGACTACCTTTTTTATTATAGTGGCCCTTTTACCGACAGCTTAGGTCATGAAAAGGGCACACTAAGTCCAACAAACGATCGAAACCGAGTGCCGGGACCTATGTGCGGTAGGTCTAGACATACAGACAGTGGGGGCTGAGTAATAGAGTTCCGTTTGTCAGCCTTCGGGTACGGAAACCTAAAAAGGGTCATACTAGAAACAGATCATTGCTCCCCGGCGCATACACGCCCGAGCCCGCGCCGAACACAGTTGATGTGCCGAAGGCTAGCGCGGTCAGGGTCGGTTGTTCGTGCTTGGCATCGGCTATCACCAGCACCTTCGTCTCCCAGTAGATCAGCTGCGCCATCCAGGTGTGCTGGAATTTTCAAAGAGGATTACATCGTGCCGGATACCGGAATATGACACGTATAAATTTAAAACTTTCAACGTTTTGTCGGGGCGTAGTTTTTAGACTACTAACTGTTTTTAACTTTCCGTACCTAAAACTTCCTTCACATACAATTGCTGTACTAAATATGACCGGGTCTTACTTCACAATACCCGCCAGGAAGCAGTGTCGGCCGCTGCCACCAGACACATTGTAGCGGCACAGAATCATGGCCTAGAACTTCTCGATGTCATTAAGGCAGGTCCGCGTCCTAATTCTTAATTATATTTTAAAAAGCCGCTGAAAGAATGCAGAGGACGACACTGCAAAGGGATTGGGCAGTTGGCGTGACTATGAAGAAACTGAAACCTAATAGACATAATAGGTTGCCTTACTTCTCGACACAGTTTCCTCGGGCAAGCGATGAGATACATGAAGCAACCGCCCCAGTAGCTCAGCAAACATAATATCAAGCCGTATCTCATCAAGCACAGGAACTGAAACCATATTGAATTGAGAATTTAGGATGTTGTTTCGAATGGGTATTATTTTAGTAAATTGTCAGATTCAACAAAAAAATATTGATTAGCAGGAAGTGAGTCACGTTGATCTACTCATCCTCGAAGATGGATAAGCATAATTATCCAGAATATGGATAAGCTATCCACCTGGATAAGTATAAGATGTAGACTCATCCATCTAGTGCGAGTGGAGATGACACTGGACGCAGTATAAATCGAATGCGAATTTTTAAGTTTCCCTATAATGCCACACATTTTGAAACTTACCTTAGCGTTGCTGTAAAAATTCTGTTCCCAATGCTTCATATAGTCCCAGATATGCCAGAACTGCAATATGGGGCAGAGTAGCGCTATCTGTCCTCCTGCGCTCTCTCCTTGAGGGTCGAGGGTATCGCTGAAGATGTACATGGGAAACACCGATATGATGTCCAGGTAAAAGCCGAAAGTGGCCATTTTCACCTCTGCGATCTCCTTCACTGTTTTCTTTATAACACTCTGAAAAAATGATGATTTTATTGCCACACGACACACAAGAAGAGTGTCCTCCAGAGGTCTCATTCTCGAGTCCAGACTCGATATTAACCCTAAAATTATCTCTCAATACATCATTACAAATCGATAATTCTATGACAAAATAACAGACCAGCGGGTCTATTATGTAAAAAAACCACTCAACCTTTGAGCGTCAAAACACTCGAAGATAGCCCTTATTGTAATGAACAATCTTTGTTTTGACATTTAAAAACCGTTATTTTTACGGTGGATATTTTAGAGAATACAGGGGCAGATCACAACGCACCCGTGCGCTGGCGGACGGGCTACCACTGGATGAAATAACTAGCAAATCGCACCAATGAATTTTTTTGGGAGATATTTATGATCACGATCAGTAATGGACCAACTGACGCAACGAACGAAGTGATGATAATAATTTTATTGTACCAAACAACCTTTTGGGTAAATGCGGTGGTGAGCTGGAGGTAGATGTGCAGTAACAGGCCAGCCTTCACGACGGTCGTTAGGATCTCCTCGATCTGCGTGACGCCGTAGGCCAGGATGGCCACGTATGGACACATCACGCACGAGTACAGCACTAGCAGGAAGTGAGTCACGTCAATCATTCTAGTCTGGAATGGAACAGCTCCCATGAATCTCTTGTGTGAGCTCCTGACGGGTATTGAAAGGCATCTAATAGATCATTTGTGTGACGACGTTGGATGGCCAAGTACGGACACATCACGCACGAGTATAGCACTAGCAGGAAATTGAACATGGCCCACGAATATCGTGGTGTGAGCTACTGACTTGACTTGATCTGTGTGACGCAATAGGCCAGGAATGGGTCACCTAAACTTCGCCTAAGCAATATTAAAATGGTAAAAATAACGCACAAAACTAGTGTCAGGCTCCAAAATCCATGGGAATGACGAGCGAATACAGATGAGTGGAAAAGCGACTGTCGTCACGTTCTTGGCCAAAACGTACAGCTCCAGGTATTCCGTTGTGAACTTCAGCTTGCGTACATTCTTTTCATCTAGGCAAAAAACATTGATACATTACATAGAACAAACAAGAATCCACTACTCGTAGCTCAGCCACATGTAGAGAATGAAAGAGGATCAGGCGGCGAAGAGAGTTTACAAGAGATGTCCCGTTGAATATAAGCCGGTCAGATGTCCCAAATATTGCTAGGAAGACGTGGACCTGCGCGAACTTTAGATAGAGGGAGTAGGAGGGAGTAGGCAGGTAATGCAGGTCGGGAGAGTGGCATTTTAGGGTTACAGAGGCTAATAAGAAACAGCTAACAGATAGCGGCTAACAGAAGTTGAGAGCAGGAAGTTTGCTCAAATCGGCTAGCCGTGCAATGGCCTCTGTAAACTTATATCACCTCTGTAATACAGGTGTGAATCATCATCAAAACTCGAATCTTCATCCACCACGCCGGCCAGATGGTCTTTGAGTATTTTCATCGGTCGGTATCGAGTGCGAATGAGTCTTGAATCTCCTTTGTCATACTCTACTATGGCTTTCTGTAAAACAAAGCTCAAGTTATTAATGCTGCTTGCTAGGGGTGTAAGCTAAAATCAAATATACAGGGTGGCCCAAACATAGACATCAAGTCTAGGTACCTGGCGTGTTTTACATTTATTCAACCTCGTATCAAGAATATTGCGGATCTTTGAAAACGTCATTGGATGCTCGGACATAGCCTTCATAAAATCAGTTCTTCTCAACATCTGTAAAAAAACGCCAACAGTCAATACAAACTCCACACTTAATTAGGCCTTAATATTAAATTGTACAATGTATGTAGGTAAATGATTGTACCTGAACCTCAACATAGGTGGCTGCTTTGACGGTAACTTTAGCTGGTATCGAATAGAACAAACTCAGCTCTCCAAGGACCTTTATGAAAAAAAAAACAATATTGTTAGAACTATGGTACACACGACAGCACGTCGATGCTTATACGCTTGCACTCTACTCGGTTACGTTAGGGGCGACTTTACAACAAAAGTGTACAGTCTAGGTAGGTAGGTAATCGTATGAGGTAGTGGCCACCCCTGTTGTCAGAGTTTTTAGGCCGCCCAAAGGGTCTCTGACATGGCACAGTCAGTGTACAGTCTGACGTGCTTTCGTGTGTACAATGCCGTCACTATTTTTTGAGCCCATTTTTCTCTCGCTTCTGTATGGGTCTTAACGAGACCGCCAAAAGACAATGGCCAGTTCCACGAGGTTTGAATTGGACCTTCAAACTTGGTACAGACTTTTCACAAAATCGCTTGCCAGATGAGTTAATGACCTTTCCAATTAAGAGGTAGAACAGGGCCTTACCGTTCCTTCCTTGAACGCAATGACGGGGCTGTCATCGTCTTCGTCCGATAGCATCTCGATAGTGCCACGCTTGATGCACATCAGGCCGCTCTTCACGATGCCCTGGCACCAGATCTGCTGGCCCTCAAGGAAGATCTCGTGTCGCATCAGCAGCGATATCTGCCGCATGAAAGCCTCGCCTGGGAAAACAACGGGAAACTTCAATAGGTAAAGCTGTGTGCTTATTCTGAAAACAAAACTGTTTACAGCTAGTCCTCAAAATCGGTTTATTTGCGGGAAAATAGCTCGTATCGAAATAAACAATTTGTCAATACTGAATAAGCGCACTGTTCCGTGATTGACCAACTGATAACAGTCGTTCTCATTTTACAATCCGTAGATCGATAAATGTTTACCGCCGAAGGCGATTGTTAGATAAAATTGCTAATAGTGACCGAGAATTACCATTTGATAAACATCGCAAAAATAACGTGAAGATAACGTCCGTCTGTAGTGCCTCCGCAAATTGAGCTTGCCTTTCCTGTGGACTGACGTACGAGTAGCTGAGATGACTGTATATAAATAAATGCTGGCAAGCCACTTATTTAACGCTGTTCCAGGGATTTCTGTGTCTGTTGCCACTTTCATTACGTATTAGGGTGGGCCGTTTGAGGGCGTACGTATGAGGGCCAATAAGCATTTTCAATGCCAATAAGCCCTATTAATGCCAATAAGCCCTATCAATGCTTAATCTAACTTACTAGTATCTCTAAGCACAATAGTGCTATGGAAGAGGCCGACGTTGATGTCGAAGATGAGCTCCATCTGCAACGGCAGCGGTAACTTGCGCAGGTGTTCCGCGTTGAGGATCCCGTCCTTCATGTGCCAGAGCTGCTGCTTGTACCGCCTTGCCTGCGCCACCAGCCACTCGGGCGCCCGGTGGAACTCCAGGTAGCTTATCATGTGGTGGTACTGTGGGAGGTAAAATTACTTGGCTTGCGAAAGTACATGGTAAGGCGTGTTCTACTTACTAGAAAAGAGATTATTTAGATTTTTGCATTGAGGGTAATTTATGCCTCAGACTCTCAGGTTTCCTTACGATGTTGTAGAAGTAGGAAGATTTATGTTTCCTCTTTTTTATTTAGCGTTCTGCTTCTAAGTTTTTGAGACGACTTTTTTATGGTGTTCAACGCCCTTATGCAAGTTGCTCTTAGCTTTCAGGTAATGTGTTACGGCCCTTAAGGTATCGTTTAAGGACATTTTGCAGGAACTGTCCGCCCTGGTTCCACTCCCCTTGTTCTATAGTTCTGAGTAGAACATGGCAAAGGTCAAAGTAGGACAATATGAAACATCCAAACCCGATCAACAAACGTAAGCCGCCGAGTGTCCTCTATGATCTGGTCCCAGACCAGTAGTCCGATGTACCGGTACCGCATGAATATGCACCCGATCAGCATGAGCGACGACGTGATCCACTTGTCTAGGGAAGTCTGAAACACAATACAAAAGCGATTGTTGAGGACGCAAAATGAAAGTCTAACTATTTTTGCGTACCTGACACTTACCACTGGAAACGCATCGCCGAAAATAACATTGAACAGCCGACAAGCACAATAGTACCAACACGTTCCGTACCTGCCAGAATAAAACTATTATACAGGGCGTCCCACGGCTATGCCACATGGAGGGAAAGTACCTTGAATATTGTAAAGTCTGATTTTTAATTCCGTAGAATCCTGACATTTCATCAGTGTTGCTACTGAAAAAGCTCTTTACCGAAAAAGGGAACAATTTGACCCATTTGCCGGGCAATAAAACATGAAATGCTAGATGTTTTTTTTATGTTTTACCTAGAAAAACATAAATCTAAATATTTACTGACTCAAGTGAACTGATACAAAAATAACAAATATTTCAATATCACGAAAAATATATCAAATTAATTTTAATGACTTTATTTCATTCTTTAGCTGGCATCACCGTCAGGTTTATTAAACCTTTTTAAAAAATAAACTTAAAAAAAATAATTGCCATAGATTGTTCTGTGTGTTAGCGTCACGCGTCGCATTTGTCACATTGATTGATTTTCATTCGACTTCTTTGAATGCTCGAATGCGCTCGGTGTTTGCTATTATTTTTGTTCTCGGTGTTTGCTATTATTTGTTGTTATTATCTTGATATATTTGTTAAGTTTCTGTTATTCTGTTAAGTTTTTTCTAGTTGACTGTTAAGTTTTTTCTTGTTGGAAAGGGACGTAATTATGACTGGCCGTAAATCCCCTTTTAATTTGAAGCGCCACACTTAATAAAATGAATACATTCACTAACAAATAAAATGTATAGACTCAGATGTTCAAACTCGTATTGAAATTAAAAAATGTGCCTGGCCAAAAAGGTTTGTAATCTCTGACATGTCAAAAAATGACAGCTGTCAGAATTCTACGGAATTAAAAATCAGACTATAGATGGAACATTTTACTGAAAGAAAACATTATTTTAATTTAAAAAACAATTTAAACAGAATTCATAGATATCTAAATAATTACATGGTTGAACCGGGAATCGAACCCGTAACATGAGAAAAATAATTACCCTGTAGTTTTGTCATACCGATCGAAAGGCTTCATCATAAGGATAATTTTTTGCTAAGTAACATAGTGTCAGAAATAAAAGCAAGACCATGAATTTTAACATACCTATTAAAAAAAATGTTTCGTTTTTAATTTTAGCATTTCAGCCAGGACAAACTTTCGCAATAAAACTTTAACAAAAAGGTTTCTTTTATCAAATGTTAACCAAAGAGGTTGCAGAGTCTAAAACTTTTCAACGAAATCGCCATAGACCAGTTCTCACGTGTCAAACGTAAGATGGTCGGAGCCAACGTGTGGAGGATATCCGATCTCGTGCCAGGGCTGCGCCGGCGTCGGCTTGCGGTGCGTCCAGAACCAGGCACAGGATCCAGCATGCAGGATTAAGAGCGTGGTCATCACGTGCTCTACAAAGATCAGGAGCTTGCGGGATCTGTGCATCTGGAAAATTATTGGGCCTATGGTACTGTAATGATGTAACCTCCGTTGGACTACTGGCTGATGATAATATTTGAATTAGTTAGGCTGTTTAAAATTATATGTTGGAAGGCTGTAAATAAGATTGTCAAGTAGAGAGACTGAGACGAGATCCGCCGTTGGGTGCGGACGAAAATGTATATTTTAACTAAGAAATAAATAGGAATATCGGAAGTTCGAGTTTAATTGATAGAGTTATAGCTAGGGATAGCACACAAGTGTTACAGTGGTGGAGGCGCCTTAGATCGCGAGTTACCCCGCTAGCTTTGATAATCAGGTTTCAGCTCGCCACACTATACCCCCCCGAAAAAGGACGAAGACCTGATAATAATGATGATGATGATGGTAATGACGAGCCAAGCGGCCAAGCAGAGTGAACTCACCAAGTGAGAGTGAGACAAGATAGTTCTATGTGTGCCAACCAGGAGGACTGGCACAATTAATAAAGCTAAGTGGTTGATTTTTTTTAATAAAAAGTGAGCTAGTCGATGTTATTGGGTTTCTGCATAGCAAACCATGGCGTCGACCTTCGACGGGTTTTCCGTCGACATCAACGAATTTTTTCGCCAGTTCGAAATAATCGCGGCGATAAAAGACTGGTCGGATGAAGATAAAAGGATTGTGATTGCAGCGTATTTGTCCGGCGCAGCGTTTTATTATTATAGGGGGTTTCTGTACGAAACTACTACGACCTATAAAGAGGTGAAAGAGGCCTTGAGAGCAGAGTTTCAGCCGTGGAATGAGCCACAAATTAATAAGGGTTACGGAACCCATGAGGTGCAGAAGGCGCCAGAGTCGCCAAGTGTTCAGCAATCTGTAGATATTGAATTGATTATTCCGAACCGATGCAACCGTTCAACTGATTTACAGATAGAAGAAGGGTCAAACAACGAATGGCAGCAAACAATGCCGCCAAGTCCGAATGTAGAAACCGCCGGGCGTTGTGAGGATGAATTGACGTCCGTGGAGGAAGATGATGGCCCGACCGCGCAGCTGGTTGATGAGCAGGCGGAAGAAGCTGAACAAAAATCCGGTGGGTCTGATCCGGTTAATAAAGTAGATTTAGTAGAAGAAGAAAGAGAGCCGCAACGCGACGACGAGATCCGGCGCCAGGGTGTGCTGCAAGAGAATGCGGGAGTTTCATTTTCAGGATCTCCCCTCATCAAAACAGAAAAATGTCCTGTCACTGTTGAAGGAAGCGGACAGCTGACAAGTTGTCAAATTGAGGCATCGACAATGAAAGAGCCATTGACAACCGAAGTAAGTAACTCAGACTCCTTGGTCAAGTCCGAGGAAAACTTGAAAAAAGTGCAGTTGAAAAAGGTGATGTCAAATGTAAATGACAAATGCGATGACAGTTTTAAAAAAAAAGTTGTCATGACAAGTGTTGTTAAAAATATTGATTTTTGCACAATGCGGAAAATATTTTCTGATCGGTTCAAAGGTCGCAAAGCACGACGGGTTAAAAGGAAGCCCAAGGTGGGAAGGAAGCCGAGGAGGTCGAAGTATGAGATACGGCGACGATTCATAGGTCAACGATGTGTCACGGCGAGAGTGAGGAATAAAATTGTAAATAGGTGCTGGAAGTTCAAGGGTCCCTTAAAAATAGATAGACTGAGATCCCTGTTGGTTGGTGAAGTGATAAAGTGGAAGAAAAAGAGAATCCAGTAGTTTATGAAAAGAAAAGACAGTATGAGGGAAAGAAAGAGACTCTTCAATGAAAAGTTAGGTAGATTGTTGTGGCAATGATGTATAATATAGACACTAATGCTTGTAAATATTTTCATATACGGCTTGCACGAGAATACTGCTACCTGAGGCGGCAAAGCTTGGAGCTGCAGAGTGCAGCGAGGCTGAGGATGGTTGACGTGGATCGGAGAGCTGCCGGCAGCAGCGTGTCCGATGCGTGTCGACGGATACTCCAACAGCCATACGTTACGAGGCCGACATTTATGATGATAGGAAGGGAGACAGGGGAGACATTGGCATGAGTCGGATGGACTTACCCCTCAGATAGAAGTATAGCTTGATGGGGAAGTTGGTTGCTTTTGGTGGGTCTTACTGACATAGTGCCGAGGTCCCAACTGTTAGTAGCGCAGGTTTTTTATATTTTATGTCGACGATTGGGTAGCCCAATTATGTAAGGGCGGAATAATATCGAATGAAGTCGAGTAATCTTTGGGCCTCGCTTGTAAATTATGATGGCTTGGAGTATCCAATTTTAACTCAGCCGGATTATTAACCAGCTTTGCCAGATTGTATTATACGAATTCAGGGTAGTATTCTCGCATTTTATGAGTAGGGAGGCAGGTATTTAGGGATGGTGATAGTGAAGTGTTGTACTATTATTTAATTGAAATATTTAAGTTGTTTATTGATGTATAGTTAGATAGTTAAGATTCCTGTCTAATTTTGATTTTAGAGATTTTCAAGACCGACCACAGTTGATTAAATTTTGATCACTATCAAAATTTTATGAACTAGAAGGGGGAAGATGTAATGATGTAACCTCCGTTGGACTACTGGCTGATGATAATATTTGAATTAGGTAGGCTGTTTAAAATTATATGTTGGAAGGCTGTAAATAAGATTGTCAAGTAGAGAGACTGAGACGAGATCCGCCGTTGGGTGCGGACGAAAATGTATATTTTAACTAAGAAATAAATAGGAATATCGGAAGTTCGAGTTTAATTGATAGAGTTATAGCTAGGGATAGCACACAAGTGTTACAGTACCTTCCAGGAGCTTGCCTGATTAGGGTTGGCTAGGAACCTCACATTAGATGACTTCCTAAAGTTTAAAGTAAAAGTAACTATGATTTTTAGTAGTGGAAACATCTTTATCACAAGCAGTTATTTAGGCACCTAGACGATTTCTCGGTGAGCACGAAATTAACTGATCGGAATGGGACAAGGGACATAGGAAATCACTATTTACTAACCATACTATTCAAGCACCAGAAGTATGTAAACATCCTGTAAATGCGACTGACGTTAATCCACTTTGCTATGGCCGCAGCATAGTAGAAACCATTCGATGTATTAACTGCAAGGATATAACAGACGCTTAGGTATACTGCCTTCTTTTACATTATATTTTCGTTTGCACGAGCATTAATACCTACTTAATTTTTAACGAATATTTTTTTTACATTTCTAACATTTTATTAACTTTTTACATTGTTCAACGTGTTTCTACTTCTACTTCAATACCCTAGTGGATGTTTTATCATTGGTAATTTGTATTTGTAATGAGCAAAATAAATATCTCATGGTGAAGTTTCTGGGACAAGTTTGAGATTTAGTAGAGCTTACCCAGCACCTATACCGTACTCTCACAGGGAAGATTAATAGAGGGTTTCAGGTGCAAATACAAAAAAACTCAGGCCTTTATACACAAACTTACAAACAAGGTGCAAAGGCAGAATAGTCAAGCAGTCGTAGCCCAACAGAAAGAAGTTCCTCCTATAAGCCCTGATGTTCTGCCTCACGAGAGGCCAGAAGGCGTGTAGCAGATTGATGCAGATATCGGCCAAGTAGACCAACTCGCATATCAAGATAGACAGGTCCCAGAAGATCGAGTATTTGCTCTCAAAGTAGCACACCAGGATAAGTTGAATCACGAATACGTATTGCACGGAGATTAGGATGATTGTCTGGAAAGAAGGATTGCAAATTAAGAAGTCATGACTGCACAGTAAAGCAAGGAAGGAAGAATAGAGGTTTTAGTTGAAGCATTGGCTGGTGCCTTTTATCTCTTAGGAAAAAACGTCTAAAACAATGCCATTTTAGCTCGGCGGCACCTTCCTTTATCAATAATTATAGGGTGAAGTTGGTGGGCTTTGTGATTACTATCTTCTCTTTCTCTCTATCTGTGCGTATCTCTGCCTGTCTCTTTATTTGTCTGACAAGGATCCTATATCAAGCTGAATTTATCAGGCCATGCTTACCGTAGCCGGCTAGCTACAAAGTAGAGAGAGACAATAATACCTGCCACAGCAAAGACCACGGTGCCTGGACCACAGCCAGTGTGATGGACTTGTACTGGCCCTGCCAGAGGAACTTGCCGCGCTGCCTGTCCGCCAGGTTCTTCTTGCCCGTAAAATTGGTACGACTGGCATGGCTCATCATCCTGAAAATATTTAAACGTAACAAATGCCTCATGGTCTTTTATACCAATGAAAAGTGGCAGGAGCTAGTGGCAGGAGCTTGATCAAGAGTGCGTGTTAAAATGGAGTAGGCTGGTAGTACACTTTAAAACAGTACAAGATGTATCAACTTTTATCTTTGGTGAACGGGTACGAAAAAGAGCTATCGACCTCATGTGGCGAGTCCTGAGTCCTAACTAAGATGATAGGATAGGATGGTATAGGTACCTAACTGTACTGCGCAAGACTACCTACTCTATAATAAACATGTGCCAAGCATTGCAGAGTCCGAGTGGTCACTTCATCTAGTGCTAGTTGTGGTCTGGAAGCTGTATAATCGTCAAATATAGATGTAAAGGACTATTTAATAAGTTTACTAGCCATACCCAGCCGTGCCCACTGTGCCCAAAGAAGGCTCGCTGATACTCGTCAACATGGCTGCTACCGATATGTTCAATTGTACTATTACTATGCAATTGTCAAACTATTCAATAATAAATTGTTTTGTAGACATTTTACGATGGTGTAATCAATAAGGTCTTGGCCGACTAGAGAGTAGAAAAAAAAACATTTTTGTATAGGTATAGGTGCTGGACAGTAGTGGATAGGCCTGCACGGCACGCGAAATTTAATTTTGCGTTTGAAATCTTGAAGATAGAGTTAAAATTTTTAGAACTTTTATATCGTGAATAGATGTTATGGGCTGCCGCAAAGTGCCAGTTCCTAATGGAATGCAACAAACTCTGAATGGGATGGCTTCCTAGAATCTAGCTAGAATAACTACTGCTGGAGCTTATCCAGTAGTGATAGTGGGCCAAGTGTGAGTCGGACTCGAGCAGAGGGATCCGTACAAACTTGTAGGAAGGAAATGCTATAGCTTAGTCGGTTGAACCCACAGGAAAAGCCAACTAAGCCGCGGTAGCAGCCACAGCCTACCAGTCATTTCATTTACGGTACTTACCTAGTTCCTATACCCTATTATATTCGACGGTACAAATAGGGGGCAAACAACGAAGTTTTAAAATTAAAACTCTAATTTTGTACAAAACAAGAATGAAAGGTCGATTAGTCAAAATAGCGGGCAAAGTCAGAAAGTGGGCAAAGTTCGAATAAAAGTAGGCTTTTTAAAAATGGGGGCAAATCTCGACAAATAGTATGAGAATCACACTAATGGGGCAAAGGCAGAAAGGGGGCAAGACCCGAACAGACCCATCTAAAACATGTAAGTACCATGCACTACAGCTTCCGAGTGGTCACTTCATCCATCTAGTGTGAGAGTATAAGTTCCATCTAGTATAAGCAAACGCCTCATTTGTTATATGTGCACCAATTTCAAAATTACGCTATTTTTGTAAAAACAAACTTTTTTGTAAACCTGCAAACCAAAAGCAGGTTGTTCAAAGTCAGCGCGAAGTTAATTTAGCAGCGCATTACTGTAATAAGTTCCCCCTCAGCTGTTTCACTCGGGAGGGGTGAAATTTGGGCGAAATACGTAATGTTGAATATTTTGGCGGATATTGAAATTTTACGAGGCGAGTCGCGTGTAACTCGTAAAAACCAAAGTGGCCTCGTTGAGATACGACCAAATGAGACCGCCAGCGCTAAATCTTAGGCATGGCCACCTTCTGCATTTTTTTCTGTAAATAGGTACATACTTACTATAATATGCCATCAAACTCTTTGTAGTATGCGAAAAAAAGCTCACCTACGACAGTTTACAATAAATATCGAACGAATGCCATGAACGAATACGGTGATCAACTTCGAAATCAAAATCAGTTCACGTAGAAAAAAGTTCTGAGGTAACACACATAAAAGGTACCTCCTCCGTTTTTTAAGTCGGTTAAAAAAATATAATCCGCTCCCTCAAAGTCGCTATCAGCCAGGCTAAAATCTAAGGACTGAACTTTTCACGGTATCCGCTTCATTCCATTTGAAAAAAGCCTTTATGAACGGGCCTAATTACGGTCGGCAACAGTCGGGTTTCTCTCAAAAATTCAGCCAAAGCTCGCTTGCTGAGAGGTGTAGGCGCTCATATAAAATGTAGGTAAATATGCGCCCGAACCGCGGCTCTCGAAGCCACAGAACATGAAAAAACAAAAAATCGCTTCGGCAGAACTTGGAGAGGCTGCGCCAACGCCAAAGCCTGCTTTTATGAAGACGTTCTCTTTAAAGGTAACAGTTTAAAGTTGCGAAATAAAATATACCTACCTAACCTACGTGAATGCTCAAGGTTGGTTCCATAACGACAAAGTCAATAATTACTGAAATAGTTATTCGATACAATATGCGCTTGTGCGCCGATTCATAATAAAATACCGAATATTGTAATCGGCATGTTGACAAAAAAAAACAATCTAGCCACAGATTTTATAACAAAAATCAAATCTATGGTCAGAATAAATACGATACTTACAATGGAGGATTCACGTAAACTTTATCTCTAAATCGAAACTTGGCCATCACAAAAAGAAGAAAATATGTAAACTTTTTATAGTAATTTTTTCAGTGTTTCGGCCAGAAAAAGTTTAACGAGGTAATTTTTTTTGTGTCACTTTGTTATCCAAAGAGGATAGTACAAACCTTAGTGTATAGCGTATAGTGTATAGCGCATCATTGGGCGTTTTTCCTATTGCCAAAGTTAGTCAAAGGAAACAAAAAAAAAATCTGTTACATCAGGTAAAACACCGTATTCCTTTTCTAAAATGAGCGCGTCCAACATTACTGAACAAGGTAAGATTCGTGCAAACAAATGTCAGTAAATACGAAGTATCAATCAATCAGATATTTAAAAAAATATATATCAAAAAAACCTAAGCAAATTCCTTCTCAAATAAACTACCCCGGGCCACATCCGATCCAAAGGTCCCCATAACAGCTGAGGAGGAAGCATAAAAAAAGCAGTTCTAAAACACGGACCTATCTAGGTCCGTGTTCTAAAATTATGAGATATATTTTGATCTAGCTATAGGATACGCAGGAAACGAAAAAAGCTTTGCTGGAGATGGAGAAAAATACTTACTCCATTTGTTCCTTATATCTATACGAGACCGTATTTTGCAGTTTTTTTTGTTCAGAATTGTTCCTTCTGCATAGGATACATATTCCACTATCTGCCGTGAAAGAATAATTCATATTGGTGGGAGGTGGGGCGCGTGGTGGCTCTTAGGTGGGAGGGCATCTGCGTTGTATGGTTAATTCGGTATGCCGCTGTTGTAATTAAGGCTACGCAACTCTTTTCATGTTAAAAAATATACTGTCACTTTTGTACAAGACTTGATTAGCAAGCCGGCAGAGAGTGTGGACGGACGCGGCGCACTGTGAGACAAAAATGTATGGGTCGCGTCGTCGGGCGCTAGTTGTATTTAATTCTGTAAAGCACCAATTTTTTCACAGTGCCCCGTTCGCGCTCCCTGTATGAATAGTTGAATCCACATAAACTGAACCGGAGTGTTACTGAATGCTATCATGCCCATTATACGTCAGTGGGTGATTTCTTAAATGTCTTATTGTAATAGCAGATCTAAAATTGGTATTTTCTAGTAGTAAAAGCCTATTTCAATTAACATTGGTATTTAAAAGAAAAAACCTTTGCCCAGCTTGTGGTACATGTAAGATTTTATTGCACAGACTTCATCTTACTTACAAGTATTAAGTATATTATACATTAATTAGTTTGTGCATAATGAGCGAGGAGCAACCCTTGAGCCGAAAACAGGTTTTCACGAGGATTTACTCTTAAAAGATTAAAAGATCAAGCTGCGCTGGCGTTTCGCAGTTTTCGCACAGATTTTTATGATGAAAACATTAATTTTAATGGGTCTGCAACGGTAGTTTGCTATGCTGCGTCATCAGATTTGATGTAAGTAAGTAAAAATACAATTGAAATAGTAGTTTTATAGCAAACACTTGTATTTAAGCAACATTTCCCCAATTCTCCAAAATAATATTAGGAGTGTTAGTTATCGAGTTTTAGTATGAAACTGCTTTTTGCAGATGTACAGTTTTCGTTGATCGGTAAACCTTACAGATACTGTAAAACATCAGTTTTTTTTTGCCAATAGAGGCAATGCTTCTATCATTACCTAGGTACTTAGGAGTCTTGGTAGATCCCTATTTTGAATTAGAAACTAACCTTCATTATCATTCCTTTACTTGTGAAACAAGACTTTTATAAAGAGCTTATTAATGAACTTTAATTATGGAGCAACAAACAGCTGTCAATCTCCTTACGTATAATGTCTCCACGAGCCGACGTCAACAGAAATTAATTAATATCCGGCAATATATATCGAGCAGACAGCCGAATTACAGTTTGCCAACAGCGGGACTCTTTTGAGACAAAACAAATACAACTGAAGGGTTTGGAGGAGCTGTGTTGAGTTCTATTTCCTCGTGTGGTCATCGTGGAGGATAAAAAAGCACCGTAGGTCTTCTCTTCTTATTCGCAGGTAACATTTTAACCGTCAGTCAAACGAATGTTCACTGTTAAATCACTGTAAAACACAAATCAATCAGAATAAAGTGTAACACCGAGTGCATGCAGACCTTAATTGTAGCCATTTCGTAGCAAAGCTACGCCGTAGCAGCCGCGAATTTTGGCGGCGCCGTCGCTTTCCCCCAGCGCTACGCGTTACGTTACACCACTTGTCCAAGACTTGTCCGGAACTTATCGTTCTTGTTGTGTGCCATAACGTACATTAAGGCTGGAAGATAGTAGTGTGGCGGGAAATTCAAAATTTTCACAGTTTTTTACATTTTGTAGCTAAACTGAGCTATTTTTGTTATTATTTTTGTTCAGCGATTTTTCGTTCGCGAGAATAAAACCGTATTGTTTCATTATTGTAAACAACAGAACAACAATAATTCAGCCGATTATGTGTTCTGGTCTACGACAAGTTTTTTGGGCACTACCACTGCTTCGTAGACCAGAACACATAATCGGCTGAATTATTGTTGTTCTGTTGTTAACAATAATTAAAAGAATACGGTTTTATTCTCGCGAACGAAAAATCGCTGAACAAAAATTGTTCAGTTTAGCTACAAAATGTAAAAGTCTGTGAAAATTTTGAATTTCCCGCCACCTTGCTATCGTCTACCCTTAAGCAAATTGCATAGAGTGTAAAAGTTAGTTAGACTGCCCAGTAAATCTGTCATTACGATCCGACGATCTGGTATTGAAAAATACTTGAAGCATAATGCCGCGTTGGGAAGTGTCTTGCCGCAAGTCGGTCTTCTGTGATTCCTGATACATTCATCTCGCTAAAATGATACTATAGATATGTTACAGCCGTTCCTCTATTACTGATAGCACCCCGCTCCTAGCTGGTTAATCAAAAATTCTATGTTGATCTCGTTCACAGATTTACAGAAAATATTTACTTATGCTTCTAAACCATCCTAAGACCAGTTCAAGAACTGGAAAACCGAAGGAAATGGAGATAGATGGAGATGGAGGAGATGGATCGCCAGGATCCCTAATGTGTCGCATTTTTATTGAAACTCTAAGGTGATGAAACTGGATGAAAATAAACAGCCGCAGTTCAAAAAAAGAACAAACCTAAATGTCAAGTGAAAATTATACAATGACACATGTCACCGATCCTTAAAAATTTGCAATATTTTAACTAGATTTTAACTATTTATTTTGCTAATCACTATTATGTATACTAATAAAAAATAAGGCATATATTCGATTACTTTACCTGTACTTCTCTAAACCCAGAAATGTGCTAGAAACCTGTGTGACTGTTTGTGTGTAAACTAAACCCGTTAGCCGTTTGGTTCCAAGTTACTTTAACCATGCTTTAACCCTTCGTGTGCGAGTGATTTGTATCTTTTGGTCTCTTTCAGTTTTAAAACTATTCATTTTAGTGCTAGATGTTGGCCGCCGAAAATGATCGAATCAAGCAGCGCGAATAATGCCACCACGACAACGACATCGCCAGTACGTCTCTATATTATCTCTATCAGCTCTTACTTCAGTATTGTATAAGGTATAATGGGGGTAGGTATCTATATACAGTCAGTGATAGCTTTTGTGTATTTGTCAGTGATTCGCTAAAGGATACCCCTTTTGGTTTATTCATGGGGTTACCTACCCTGACGCTGATCATACTAAGTAGATAATCCCAATTTATCTACATAATCCCAGATTTCAAATTCCGATAGTGACATGCTTTATAAAGTAAGTCGTTAGTTTTATTGTGATTTTGTAGCCATACTTACTGATGCTTGTGAAGGAAACTTGAGATTCTAAGATTATTTCATCAGGTTGATTAGCCCCCTCGCTCGCAAAGTAACCCGATCGGGCCCTTGAAATAATGAGATAACAATAGAAAAAAATCCGAAAGGAAGGGTGTGCCTTAGAGATGGGTCATGCTGACTCATGCATGTCACAAAAATGAACCATCACCCATTGCAGCTAATCCTGACCGAGGAAGATGACGACTTCGCGCGTTCGGAGGCGACCTTCCGCTTCACCGTCCCCAACATCAGCGAGCTGAAGGAGCAGATCCTGTCCCCGCCATGCTACGTGCGCTGCCTGCCCTGGAAGATCCTCGTTATGGTACAAAACTTAATTCTATTCTATCAATTGTTTTTATTATAAGAGTCATAGGGTTTAAAATAATGATGTACTCACAATTTGATACACTCTGCGACCCGATCACCTTATTAAAAAAGTGGCCGTTGACTGGCAACTGGCCGGAGGCTCGCGACGGCCCAAAAGACCGGAGAGAACGCAGTGACAACTCTTCCACGTCGCGTAAATGTGGAAGAGATTTGTACACTCCGAGACGAATAAGAAGGGAACGATCTGGCCAAAACTGCCCTCCCTGGCCTTAAACAGAATTGGAAAGCTCTCGAGTTGGCCCCAGACTCCACGGAAGAGTAATGGGAACAAAGAAGAAGACTTACCACTTAAAGTTATTTCGAGCACATTCTTGGTCTATGCATGATTATTATAAGAACATGGACGCATTTATTATAAGAACAAGGGTTGCAACTTGCCAATAAAGAGCTTTCGGTTTACTTCCGCTAGACGAGAGCATTAAAAAAATTACATTATTCACACAAAGGCGCGGTTGACAGCCTCGAGAAAAGCTCATTGCCGTGCTAGACCAATGGAAGTGCTGAGTTAGTTTTTCATTGAATAGTCTTCTCAATTTCTCGCCAAGCAAAAAAGTCTTAAATGCATCCATTCCACGATGCTTCTTCGTTCTTCTACCAATCAATGACTATTATTGAAAGGTCCGCCATACATCCACGCCGGACCACCAGCAGCACAAGGCCCTGGGCATCTTCCTCCAGTGCAACGGGGAGAGCGAGTCCTCAGGCTGGTCATGCTACGGGCTCGGCGAGCTAACGCTGTTGTCGCACAAGCCCGACATGCCGCACTTCTGCAGGAAACTGCACCATATGTACCACAGGTAAGACTCAATTTTGTTGGCTCTTTTTTCCTGCCGAACTTTGGGAACTTACAGTCATTTCTAGTAATATTTCAACTGGTCTTACACGACAGGGTGCACTCTAAGTCGATAGCGGAACTTTAAGTAGGCTGTCTACTGAACACTCCAAACAACTTGTACCAGGTGGCGAAAAAAATGGAGCGAAAAAAATATCTGCTGTTCCATACAAAAGGTCGACTCAGTACTGCGCCAAATGTATGAAACAGGTGATATTTTTTTCGCTCCATTTTTTTCGTCACCTGGTACAAGTTGTTTGTAGTGATCAGTAGACAGCCTACTTAAAGTTCCGCTATCGACTTAGAGTGCACCCTGTAGTGTACGGCCACATTTCAAGGTGATTTTTCATCGTATGGCAATTTAATGAGGCTGTACAATATTGCTATAGTGAAATTAATTTGGAAAAAAAAATTAAAAAGGGTTTTTTTTATTCTGTGGTGGGTTAGGAATTGCAAGAATTAGGGTTTTATATGCAGAATTACGTACTTTATAACATATCAAAAGGGCAGCCGGTAACCTTCTCCGTGGACTATTTAAACCGGTACGGGCGACTGTACTAAGCCAGACATACAGACACATATACAAACACACATAGCGGTCAAATTTATAACACCCCTCTTTTTGGTCGGGGGTTAAAAACCGAGTTTACAGCGGCAATCTTAGACACAATATTTTGATTGCAGCAAAGAGGACGACTGGGGCTTTACGCACTTCATATCGTGGAAAGACCTGCTGAATCCGGAGAACTGTTTCGTCAAAGACGACGACACGATCACCATAGAGGCGCATGTCATAGCCGAAGCACCCCACGGCGTTTCCTGGGACTCCAAGAAACATACTGGTTTAGTTGGTATGTTAGTTGGTGTTCTTAAATTCTACCGTGTTTTGGTTAGTTGGCATTGTATTGTGATTTTACCCTGATTAATATCTGTTGTTCGACACTAAACTAGTTTCCTGTCTAATGCACCGCAGTGAATGGAGACTTGATTTTTTGCGTCCTCGTTATTAATACCTCTAATAAAAGTGGTTCGCATTGTAAAAAAAAATTAAAAAAGCAGCTTCTGTCTACAATTTTATGAAATATCTCTACAGAAAGCGTAGATAAAAGCCTAGTCTACATCTGCCATAATAGAGCCTGTAGAGCATTGGTACCGTATCCATTATTTTTTATTCCCATAGGCCTAAAGAACCAAGGCGCCACGTGCTACATGAACTCGCTGCTACAAACCCTATTCTTCACGAACATCCTACGCAAGGCCGTATACCAAGTAACGTCATTTAATCGTTTTTTTACTTTTTGAATAAGTCTCATGTTTTTTTATGAGTAAGGTTTCCACGCTATGCAATCTTTCTCTATTCAACCTAGTTTATTACTTCCTTATAGGGAACGGAACATGCTGAAAATCAGCGTCGATCCGTAAACATATAAGGAGGTACTTTCCAAATTAATAATTATGTTAACGACGACAAATTCTGAGCATCATGATTGCCAAACTTTCGTCGTTATACATACTTTTTCTTATTTCAATTTCCTTACACTTATCCTAGTTAAGAATCTCCTGAAGCTCTGCAGCCCTCTCGCTCACACTTTTCAACATTTTAATTTATTGTAAGGGAATGAAAAAATATCACGGAACTACTACTTTTAAACGAAGTTCCGTGATATTTTTTTTATTACTAGGAATATGAAATTAAAAGTTAGTCCACATGTCGATAGCTTAATTATCTGTGTCTGCAACTATATTTCATCGCCCAAAGTTGAATCATTCTCTTACAATAAATTAAAATGTTGAAAAGTGCGAGCGAGAGGGTTGTAGAACTTCAGGGGATTCTTTATTTGTAAAAATGTCCACCAGATTCCCACAGTGGGCGATGACAGCTCCCGGTCGGTGACCTTTGCCTTGCAGCGAGTGTTCTACGACCTCCAGTTTTCCGAGAACCCGGTGGCCACCAAGAAGCTGACCAAGAGCTTCGGCTGGGAGACGCTCGACTCTTTCATGCAGCACGACGTTCAGGAGTTCTTGAGGGTGAGTCACCAACCTTTGTATTTCAACTCTACCTTTCCATCAGCGGACTAAACGCGAGCTCGTCAGATCCCAGCTGAAGACGCACTGAATACGCTTCTCGATAAAAGCTCACATTCATGTATAACGCTTTCAGGGTGCTGTTGCAGCTACCCCGAAACTGTAGTGCGTCAGCAATGTTTATGTATGCCTACACAGACGGATTTAAGGCCATTATTCGTAAAAAAAACAGCGTCACTTCTTCGCAGGGTAAGGGATAGTAGCAACAGCATCCTGAATATGATAGCTGATAATTTTGCATGCCCTCTAATGTACCACTTAGTGCGTACCACAAAAACAAATAGGATAAGCATACTAACTGTTTTGGACAATTGTTGTCTGTTAAATAAATAAATTATATATTATTACCAAATGCGTCGCGACGGCTGGCCCCGAGTCTTTTTGTCCTGAAGCCCTTAGCTGGGGCAAAGAACCTCCACAATGCTCCGCGTTCTGTCCCTGGAACCCAGGGCTACTAGCTTGATCTCGAGCCATGTAACACAATAAACTTAATATTTTCTCAGGTTTTCACGAGCACTATACATAATTTAAACATATTTTTTAACGGATATAACACTCGTCATCATCATCATCATCATCAGCCCACCTCTGCCCACTGTTGGGTATAGGCCTTTTTCCCCTCACGCCACCTCTCACGGTCCCTAGCCATCCGCATCCATGGACCCTCCGCCGCTATGACAATGTCGTCCGACCATCGGGCTGCTGGTCTTCCGACCGATCGTCGTCCAGTTCTCGGCCGCCACTCTGTCACTGCCCTTGTCCACCGGCCATCTTCCCTCCTCGCCAGGTGTCCTGCCCATTAACACTCGTATAAACTATAAACTTACTTGCATATGTTTCTCGATCAGTTGCTCCTTGACAAACTGGAGAACAAGATGAAGGGCACCGTGGTGGAGGGCACCGTCCCGAAGCTGTTTGAGGGCAAGACCGCGTCCTTTATCAAGTGCAAGAACGTCAACTGCTCCAGCACGCGCGTCGAGACCTTTTACGACATACAGCTCACCGTCGAAGGGATGAGTGATAGTGAGTGGTTGAAGATTTTACTGTGCTTTAATTTCATCATCATCATCATCATCTAATCCTGTCATCCTTCATCAGGGCCATCTGGCCGTTTTTGTGCATTAATCTCGAGTTCGGATGTGCTCACCCCGAGACTGTTAGTTAGAAAGCGGTGGTGGGCTAATGGTAGAACAATGGACTCGGAAGCGAGAGACCCAGGTTCGATTCCCGGTGCGGGCGTGTAAAATAAAGACTTTAAATTATTTCAAAGTTACGAACATTTTGTGAATTTGTAGTAGCAGAACAGATCTCTTCCGAGCCGCAACGACACGAGCCCGAGTGGCTTTAATGATTTTATAATCAACCTTCCATAGGAGATGGCACCTGATTATTTAAGGAAGATGCTAGATTTCTTGAAGACTCTAATTTTTAAATCGAGTCCACGGAATGACAGTTGCTACAAAGGCTTTTTCTGACAGTTGCATACTAGCAACTGTCATTCCGTGGACTCGAATTAAAAATTAGAGTTTAACTTTTGGACGGATGAGTTATCTCAACGTACAAAAGCACAAGGATGCCCAGTTTCATGCCGTGTGTTGGATTAGTACGTAAACCTTTATGTATCTACAGGCATAACGCTTAACTGAGTAGGTTCCTGAGGTAATGGAGCGGTGGCGGGAGGGGTGTGTTTTCGTGACGCGTGACTTCAGTCTGACGTCAGCATCACTGCCGCATCCGACCACCTAACTCTAACGTTATTTTTTCACCCGTCCAGTATACGAGTCGTTCAAGCACTACACCAGCATAGAGCTGCTGGATGGCGATAACAAGTATGACGCGGGCGAGCACGGCCTGCAGGAGGCCGAGAAGGGAGTCCGCTTCGAGATGTTCCCTCCCGTGCTGCACTTACACCTCATGAGGTTCCAGTACAACCCGGAGAGCGACGCCTCCGTCAAGTTCAATGACAAGTGAGCGGGGTTTTTTGTTCCTCACCACCTTAAAATCGTTTTACTGTGAAAAAAATGGTGCCAGTCTTGTAAACTGACTGAAAATTGCGCAAACCAAGACAGTGGCTTTTTGATCATAGCGCCGTCCATGCTGCCACTCACCTCTCTCAGAGGTTTGATTATATCCTAAGCTTCAAGCTACATATAGGAGATATTATGCTCGGTGACCGATGCGGATGCCTACGTTAAGTTATATGACAAGTGAGCGTTTTTTTTTTTGTTCCTCACTTGGCCTATCCTAATACTGCGCGAGAAACGGGACCCGGGAAGGAAAGCCCATGCGTACACTATTTTGTTCTCTAATAATACCTGCCCATGGACAGGATATCGTGTAAGGTTTTCACGATCTGCACGGCGACGGGACAGCGAGCAGAAAACTCGCAATTAGGTAAACTAGATATCAGCTGTTTGTTTGTTGAAAAACAGTATGATAAGTACGTATAACAATATTTCCTCCCTCTTTTCAGATTTGACTTCTACGAAGAAATCAACCTGGACGCATACCTGCAGGAGAAGCCCGAGGTGCCGGCAGACTATACGCTGCACGCGGTCCTCGTCCACTCGGGCGACAACCACGGCGGACACTATGTAGTGTTCATCAACCCCAAGGGAGACGGCAAGGTGCCTACTATCTGTATAGAGCTCACCACAATCTGTTACACAACACAACGATCTTCTTATCTCGAGTCGAAAGCGTCAAACTTTGCGCTCCCAGAATCGCGCCAACTTGATCGCGCTAACGGTCGCCTCCAGCTGATCCTGCCAGCTGTATTGTTGAGCATCAGGACAGGTGTAAAGGTGGGATGATACGTCAGTGGAGGTCCACATCGGCACGAAGAACCTATTCTGCATCATCTGGATGTATCCCCCACTTTCTCATATTATCCCCCGTACAGGAAACACCACAATGGTGTCTCGTTTTCCTTTAGGTACGTGATCCCTAGGCAACCTGCAGGAGAAGCCTGAAGTGGTGGTAGACTATACGCTGCACGCGGTCCTCGTCCACTCCGGCGACAACCACGGCGGACCCTATGTAGTGTTCATCAACCCCAAGGGAGATGGCAAGGTGCGTGGGTGGTGGTTACTATCCAAAGGCGAAGCAAGAATTTTATCGACAGCGAAACAGCAACCTTTGTATTTATTTACCTATCCGATGACGGACGATGGACCAAAGCAATCACTGAGTGGTGACATTTTGGACGTCCTGTGGGAAGGCCTCCGACCGATGGGTCGGTGACATCGAGCAAAGGACCGCGGAGGGTGGCGTGACAAAAGACCGACATTCAACGGCTAAATAGCTAGTTATCTGCTAGATATTCCGAATATAACTCGCCAAGCCTATAAAATATGGAAGCTAGGCAGTGACATGAGGTGGCAACAAATTCAATAAAATTGAACTCTTATTACATTTGTCTGACGCGCCGTTAGACGCTATCGATAAAAATAAGATTAACCTCATCATATTCCCCCTAAATATCCCTGGAAATACCCGTTTCAGCAGGGTTTAAGCTAGGTGTTTTAAATTTCCAGGTAAGGGTCGTTTATTAGATTGCGCATGTCTGGCGGAAAATGATTCAATTATTAGTAACGCACACCTAATTTTCCACCTCACCTGTGGTCGGTTCGTGTGGCGTTTTAATTGAGCTATTCAACTCTATTGCATTTTGTTACATACCTCGATAATTAACATTTATTTTGAGGAGGTAATTGTATCTATATTACATATGTGGTGTGGTCCTGTATTTCCTAACCCTGTCCCTCGCCACAGTCCGCGAGCAGATGTCTCATTGAATTCATCCTCTACGCCTCTATACCTCGAAACGAGCTTATGTTCCAACGGCTACGGCTGTGCGTTACCTTTCAGTCTTTACGTCACGGTGCTGTTTTATAAGTACCTATAGCTTGCTATTTGTCTTATTTTCTAACTAAAGCATCTGTCATGTTGCAGTGGTGCAAATTTGACGACGACGTGGTGTCCCGATGCTCAAAGAAGGAGGCCATCGATTACAACTTCGGCGGCAAAGAAGACGCGCCCTACCTCGCACGGAAAGCTACTAGCGCTTACATGCTTATTTACATACAGTAAGGACATCTTTTCACTATACTTGCACAATACGCGCCACGAAATATCGGCTTCTCCCGCACTCTTTCCGCCGCTCCGATGACGCCTTGTCTCTTCCTGCGAATACCGCTAAAGAGAACTACAAATATATCGAGGTCATATTTGTCATATAACCAATTTAAATATTAGGTAAACCTACCTACTCATAATAAGTACGTAAGTAATTGGGTGTTTTTGTACGAGTAGCGCCTGCGCGGTGAGTTCTATGTTCCCTGATTTTTAACCCCTGACGCAAAAAGAGGGGTGTATCTGATCTGCGTCTGTCTGTGTTCTGTTGCATCGTAGCTCCCAAACGGTTCAACTGATTTTGATTTCTTTTTTTTTTTCTTGTTTGAAAGTTGACTTGATCGAGAGTGTCCTTAGCTACTCGTATAATAATAATAAAACTTTTATTTTAGACCAGGGTCCTCAAAATCGGTTTAGCCCTGTATGAGATATTCTAGTTATATGGGTTTTTTTTTTAAATATTTTTATTTTAGACAGTATTTTTCTTATTAAATACTTGGTTGTTTGTGTCAGAGCAACTCCAACGCGGTGACTTATATTTTCCCTGACTTTCATCGGTACGAAACTGCTTCGAAGTCTGCCCTCGTCCTAGATGTAACGCACGTAAAACTCATAACATACGACAAAGAAGATTAGCTATACCCAGAACTTTACTGCATAAGTTAGCCAGACAATTTAAAGTTCCGCTGCAACTCTTGATTCATGAAACGGCATTATGACATTACAAGATATTAGGCGTTGTAGGTACGTATGAATACCTACTTACTTAGACATAAAGTGTGATTGCCGCTATGTTTATTTACGTAGCTGACACAATTCATTTAAAAACTGCTGTTAAATAGAATTCATTTTATTTCAGAGGGTTCAAAATGCGGTTATTTTGGTGGTTTATTTATTTACTGTGATTCAGCTCGTTTTGAATAATTTGTGTGAATATTGCGAATTATTAACAGGCACGAAACAGAATTTTAAATTTGGCTGCCAGATTAGCCATTGTTAACAATGAAAATAGATACAATTTGATTATAAGGCCTATGTTTTATTCATCGGTTGAGGTTCTACACGGCGTTCACGTTGTTTTACCGTGGGTCCCGATTGTTGTTCATTATTCACAATCGTTAAGCCATGTCATATCTAAGCCCTCTTGGCGGCCTAAAAACTCTGACACCAGGGGTGGCCACTACCTCATACGAATACCTACCTACCTCCGGTTAATATAGGACTGTAAACGCACTGTTGTCTTCACGTAAGTAACCATTGCAATATTGTCGCTGTGTAATCATGGAAAAACTCCACATTGTCGACAGGACGTCCCAGCTCAAGCACGTGCTTCAGGACGTGACATCAGACGACATACCAATAGACATGTTCAAAATGCGGTTATTTTGGTGGTTTATTTATTTACTGTGATTCAGCTCGTTTTGAATAATTTGTGTGAATATTGCGAATTATTAACAGGCACGAAACAGAATTTTAAATTTGGCTGCCAGATTAGCCATTGTTAACAATGAAAATAGATACAATTTGATTATAAGGCCTATGTTTTATTCATCGGTTGAGGTTCTACACGGCGTTCACGTTGTTTTACCGTGGGTCCCGATTGTTGTTCATTATTCACAATCGTTAAGCCATGTCATATCTAAGCCCTCTTGGCGGCCTAAAAACTCTGACACCAGGGGTGGCCACTACCTCATACGAATACCTACCTACCTCCGGTTAATATAGGACTGTAAACGCACTGTTGTCTTCACGTAAGTAACCATTGCAATATTGTCGCTGTGTAATCATGGAAAAACTCCACATTGTCGACAGGACGTCCCAGCTCAAGCACGTGCTTCAGGACGTGACATCAGACGACATACCAACAGACCTCTGCGACAGAATCAACGAAGAGATGCGGTACGAGACGGTAAGGACATGTAAATATCGCTCTCTCACCTCCGCACCGAACGTTGCTTTATTTATAATTTTGTTTCGCATAAGCCAAGCAAACTGTTACGTATTTCAGGCGGCAGGAAACTAAAGTACAGGAAAATAAAATCTGACTCCTCAGTGAGCTCCGCCAAGTACTATGCGAAGATGTTCAGCGCACTAAAACAGTTCTTCACTTTGCAGGCCATAGCAGGCTCTAGTATAAAGGAAGATAGGGGCTAAGGAAACAAACGAAGCTTTAAAACACGATTTTATAGACAAACTGTTAAATTAAAATTATTATACAAATCGCCCCAGTTACGTTACTAGATACAACTTAACTTTGTGTACTTTGTTGTTACAGCTGTTGTAACTTATTTATGGTATTCTTTAATAAAAAACTTTTCGTCAAGGGCTGTTTCGATATTGCTTTATTCTTAGAAATGTATTTGGGGCTGAATATGTTTGCGTTACAATTGGCGTTACAATTGGGCAATAAATAAAAAAAAGAGAAATGAGGCGATCAGTGAGGCGATCCGTCAAAGAAACAAGTTAATTGATTTTAGAATTATTGAGAATCTGAAATGGTTTTGCCAAAAAACTTAACTTGTGGGAAAAAATCTAGAGGTTGTTATATAAAGACCCTATCATACGTGAATCAACTAGTCAATACTTAACATGTTATACGTTCAGTTTCCATCGCCAGTTTTGCTAAAGGCCGACTAAGCTGTCAGGATGGAATAGGTGCTGGGCAAGCCTACTCCATCTAAAACAATGTCTCAGGCACTGCAGCGCCGAGTGGTCTCCTCACCCATCTAATGTGAGTGAAGGTGCCACTAGACGCTGTATAAATCATTTCATTAGGTACGTAGATGCAAAGGCCTTAGTTTTTTTTGTCTACTCTACGACGACACGACGGTTACACTATACGGATCAGAGGCTTCACCATGAGTAACGTCCGAGAAACCTACGGCACCGGCAAAACAGTTGTTGCCATAGTGAAACTTGCTTTGCCGGTGCCGTAGGTAACTTGTGGTAGAGCCTCTGATGTGTAAAGATGACTCTTCGTCTGATATAGGTGCATGGAGAGCGCGTAGTGGCATGGAACACCGTACATCTGTCGTAGCGGGCTCAAGTCCCGCTTAGAACATTTGTATAATTAATCACTATGGGTTAGTGCTTTAGACAACATGAAAAAGAGCTACGATTCCCTTTCAGAAATCAAAACATAATAAGTTAACATTTCTTAGAAAACAAGAATTTATTCATTTTACACAAAGACTAGAGGATTCGACGAAAACAATAATAATAAGAGGCGAATAACAAAGGAAGTAAACTCGCCCTAAGCAGCTGGATCGAATCCTCCATTAGCAGCCGGAGATTTACCCCATTAGGGTAATGGAAACAACGAGGCGACCTTAGCAACTCATTAGCGAACGGAATTAAAATAATAAACTGGCCAAAATAGAAACAATTTTACATACCTGTCTTTTGTTCTGTCGTATTACATGTAATTGCAAATTAGGGTCCTATTTGTTACCCCGATTCCACCCAAGGGAGTGTATTTCATTTATACTTCATTTTCAAATATACTAAGTTTTATCTTGGTTACTATAGCTAAAATTACAATACCCTAGGTACTTAGTTCCTTTGTTTTCCCACTGGCTGTTTCGTGTGAGGGATTAACTGAAATAACCGATTCAACTAGCCTATTCGGTAGGTCTATATCAGCTGATTCTAACTTCCTATTAACAACTGTCAAAAAACACTTGTTGCTTTCAATCATCATCATCATCATCATCAATCAATCAATCATCAATAGTATATACAAAAGAGTTGGGTTAGTTACACCAATAACTCGAGAACGGCTAGAACAATTTTCATGATTTCTCATTTGTTACATTTGTCTCCGTCCTTAATAGCATGATAACTATTAAAACATTAAAAAACACAAAACAAAATGTTTACGTGAATACAGTGGCGGGCGAAAGCTAGTAAAAAATATTTTCCAGCATAAAACATCTTTTGAGAGTAGTCTACAAATCGTGTCAAAAAAGGCTCATTTGTTATAAATTTAAGTCTAATGTACTCCTTTTTTGTAAACAAAAATATAAAAAATTGTGCCCTGCGTTTCCCTTTTACCATCTAGGCGTGAAGGTATGTTAAGCAAAAAATAAAAGGCGAGCTGGAAAGGCCCACTCGTTTGAATTGCAAGGAGTATTCAGGTAGCGAGTTAAAAGGTGACTGCATTTCACTGGGGAAGCTCTACCTACTAATTAGCAATGCTAGGACCTTTGTGTGGGCTTTTAGCCGAGAATTGAGCTCTATCTACGTCTCTCTGCTAACGTAAACAAAATAAGATTTGAAATTAAAGAGTAAATACGTACTAGGTATTGAGCTACGAATTCACAAAATAGTAACGACATCAAAATAATTTTGTAAAGGCATTTAATTTTGTTAAATGCTGGTATTGATTACTTTATTTTTTAACTAGGTGACAGCAATACCACCATAACATGTATCTTGATAAAAGTTTTGGTGTCGTGTCGAATTGTCGATATTAGGATATAAATAAGAAAGAATTACATATTTTTAGGAGCATTTTCTTCAAATCAAAAAGCGTTACCCTGTTTTATCTTTGCAGCAAGCGTAGCATAAGCCTGGGTTTTAGCGTATCCATTGGTTTATAACTATATCCATCCTATAACTATAATAATATGTGTCTCACTCTTTTGTTTGACGTAGAGTGTGACACATATTACTATAGTTATAGCCCTGGGTACCTACTGTCTAACCCAGCCTTACGCTTCGCTTGCTGGCGTCACAGACGCGAAGCTTACTTCTCAACAAATGTCCTCTGTTCTGAACAGCTTTATACGTTTCAACGCAATGCCTACGGTAGGCTACAGAGAGCGCGCCTTTGCTTTGACCTGCTTTGACCTTTTGATAAATTAAAAAGTGCACCACTCCGGTAACTTTTACTTTGTGTTTCTACTGCTAATGTACCTACAGTTAGTAGCGACATAAGAAAGCATTGCTTTGATACAGGTTTGAAAGTTTTGCAGATTATCGCTGAATTTCATATCAAGCGTTAAAAAAAAACGCGATAAAACCTCTTTATGTAGGTACTGTCGGCCACAGTCACAAAAGTGTCCGGTACCTACGTAGTGTCGAATGACGCTGTAGCGTCCAACGCTGTGGCGAAAATTTTTCAGCTTGGTACGCTGGGGCGAAGAATTATAGATACCCCATGGCAGCTCTTACCGCGCGCGGCATAAGGGCGCCAATCGAACAAAAAAGGGTATTCTAGAGTGTGGCCGACTGTACATACAATAACGAAATCATTGTAATTTGAATACAATACAGGATGTTACAGAAAGGTCCTGATTGAGTTGAGGGGCTAAACTCATAAATACAAGCAACTTTTACAATAGAGCCAACTGCGAAATCTCGATAAAAATATTACTTATTCCATGCACTTGGCCATCCAAAAGTTTCTATTGTTGAGTCTTGTATGTAGGGACCTTTTTCTAACAGGCTGTAGCTTAAAAAATTACCCAAGCTCTCTTTGATCTGTTAACAAAGAGGGATAGCCATAGAATCCTCAAGTATTAGTGGTCGTCGGTGCACAAAGAAACCTCGAACTCCGTTTACCGATCAGATTTTGTAGTAATACTCATAATACGTTAGTTTCGATGCCTTTTATTCCCCTAACGATACATCTTCTCAGGTATATTAATACCCCAGTAACACAACCTTTGTGCTGATAAAATAAAATATCTGTTCCGTACAGATATCTATTGGTGCTCGTTTACCGGCTCCCTATTGTGCTTATTCTTTTGTAGATACCTACTTACCTCGTCTCTTCATAAGATTACTTACTGTTAAAATTTTTACTATCCACAGACATCGTACTTCTCTGAGGTATAATGTTACCTATTTCAATAAAAAAACTTCCATAACTTTATTTACATACGTAATACGTTTAATGTCCCCGTCCGAGTGGTTACTTCTGTTTACCCATCTAGTGTGAGAGAAGGTGCCACTAAACGCAGTATAATCATCAAATTACGTAGATGCAAAGGCCCATGTTTTACATTCAAGAAAGGAGTTATACAGAGTGTTAGCTGACAAGAAACCACTTATTGTCCTCATCATAACGAACATTTTGCCCAAGGAACTATGCCTGGGAAATCAATGACGTTTAATGTCGTTCAGTAGCACTTTTCAAAAAAAATATTGCGATTGTGTGTTCAGTTTTGAGTAGTACGGTCGGCCACAGACACAGATACCCCATGGCAGCTCTTACCGCGCACGGCATAAGGGCATAATAAAACAAAAAGGGGTATCCTACCGTGTGGCCGACTGTACCTACTTAACATTTCTTCTCAACATTTTTAATATTTCATCTTACAAAAACGACGTTAAAATTGCAAGCCACAATGTAAGTATTCTAAACATCGGCACCTTGAGCATAAGTAACATAAATTAACGCTTGCGCTTATGACTTCTCTGCGTTACACTACCATTGCGTGATAAAATATTTTCCAAAATTATAACATAAAAATCCAAAATCATTTCCAAGCAATAATTGGAAAAGTACTTCGTTTTGTATGCGTGCCTTTAGTCTGTCGGCGGTCTTTTAATACCCGGTATAGATAGCTCACATTAACTTGACAAGAAACAAAAAATACCTACTTCATTTAATTATTATTAAAATAATAACATTTCGGTTGCTAAGGTCACACTGGCGACAGATCTGTCTCTGTTGCAGGGTATGGTGCTAAACATTTTTTGGATAGGAAGGATTGTGCTTAGAATGTCACAAATAGTTGCTAGGCTATGTATAGGTAGGTGCCTATCTTACCGTTGACCTGAGCGAAGCGTTGAGTGAGTTTGAGGCAACTTTGTCGTCCGTCGCGTAACTCAATCCTGGGCAAATGGGCTTGGACGCCGACAGGGAAGTACAGAATATCCGCTATCAAAGGGTTGAATACGTCCAACTTGTAAGGAAGCACGTAAAAACCACTAAACGAGGGTTTATAGCAGTTTCGGGTCAGGAGGGTAGGGGCAGCCCTGAGGCGCTCAGTTGTAAAAGAGGCTGCATCAACTGGACTTAGCTGGAAGGAGGAGGCCGAAAAAATTTAGATCCCTTTTTCAAGCTTTTTGTCCCAGTTCAGGAATAAAAGGATACCGCCAAACCATCATCATGATAGTGACTGATGACTCCATAATATGATTTATTCGCTTGGCATTGAACTTTCGCATGCATCGTGTCGAATTATTTTACAATTTAGTAGATAACTCAAGGAGTAATGCGTACTGCCATTATGCTTTTGTTAAAGAAATAAACCAAGATGGCGCGTGACGGCAACAATATCGGCGCTGAATCGCTATGCCAGGATATTTTCCGAAGCTTGGTGCCCTTCTTCTAAACTAAACTCTATGAAGCCATTTGTTCCAATCGGACCAACTGGTTGGTGATACAGACACTGATGGGTTCAAGACGATGAGTTAACCTTCTAACAGTGGACGCGTGGCGGCAGTGTCGCGTTGCAGAGCCGGATGCGTCCGACTCCGGGACGCTAACTCGATCACAACGCTGTTAGCCCTTTTCCTTTCCCTCTATAGGTTATATGCAGTAGGTAGGTATAGCCAACACATCCAGCAGTCTCCCTAGTATAACGGAGAGCTTTCTCTCGCTCTATTTATCTTTTTAAGAGCAAGATAAGCCATTAATGTATCGAGCTTCATACTGGGCCTGCAGAATAAAAAACTAACTAACAATAGATGTGTCTTAGCGATTCACTCATTGCATTATTTTCATTACATATTCTCCTTCCCACGCGTTTCCGGTTCCTCTATGATTGGTCAGTTTCAGTTGTTGGTTTTGTTGGTCAGAATGGGATCTACGCGCTTTCGTACAACTTGCTACAGGTGGCGTAGAGGCCCGTAGCAAAGCCATTTGCTACCATCTATGCGCTTTTGTAGAACGTGCTACGGCGTAGAGGCCCCGTAGCAAAGCCATTTTCTACCATCTATGCGCTTTCGTAGAACGTGCTACGGCGTAGAGGCCCCGTAGCAAAGACGTGTGCTACCATCTACGCGCTTTTGTAGAAAGTGCTACGACGTGGGGGTCCCGTAGCAGAGCCGTGTGCTACCATCTACGCGATTTCGTAGAACGTGCTACGTTGTAGAGGCCCCGTAGCAGAGCCGTTTGCTACGATCTGCGCGCTTTCGTATAACTTGCTACGGCGTAGAGGCCCCGTAGCAAAGCTATTTGCTACCATCTATGCGCTTTCGTAGAACGTGCTACGGCCTAGAGGCCCCGTAGCAGAGCTTGAGCACGGTTCCTAACGATATTTCCTTCCGTTTGTCCGTTAACGTCATAAATAAAGAGATAATGACACCATCCGGGGATACCCACTTACCGAGCTTCCGTTATTTGGTTGTAGTTACCTGCATATATTTTTGTTTGCCTAGCTAGAACGAAACATAACGATGCTCCGCCCCATATCCTTATTTCCCTTGGGACTTATAGTAAAATGAGGTCTATGTATTGTGTAGCTTAGATTTTTGCATCTATAGTAGTCTACGCACACGAGATGGGTGAAGTGACCATCCAGACGTTGTGGTACCTGAGACTAGTTTATAACTATAAGGTGTTACAAAAGGTCCTAAATATTTTTAAAGGGTAATAGCACCCGGTGATAGGGATCACAATATCCCAGTTTTTTGTTTTGCTCTATAACGTTTCGTTATTTTTTAATTCATAAAATGTAACCGCTGTGGCGAGTGGTATTTTTTAAATAAGGTTTTCATTGATTGACCTTGTGAAAATGTTTAATCAACTTAAAACTGTGCAAATGTGCATTTGAACTAGATCTAAAAACAAAAAACTTTTAATATATTTTATTTTGAGGCTATACAAGGTGTTAAAAGACCGCCAACAAAGCGGGAAACCACGTATTGTCCTCATCATAAGGAACATTTTTGCCCAAGGAACTATGCCTGGGAAATAAACTGTTTCCGAGATAATGAGGTTCAAAGTCGGACTTTTCAAAACTTTTTTTTTGCTGAAATATATTTAGTATCTAGTTCTTAACATACCTTCTCAAGAAGCCATATCAAAATTATGAATATTTCCTACAAAAAAATTGCAACCCGCAATGTATTTTAAACCTCGGCACTTCAAGCTTAAGTAACAGAAACTGATACCTAAATATGCGCAATATGACTTCTGTGGGTTACACGTCCATTGTGTAGTAAAATATTTTTCAAAATTATAACCTAAAAAACCAAAATCATTTTCCAGAAATAATTTATCGAAAAAGTACTTTGTTTTGGTTTCTAGTATGCGTGGCTTTCGGATCTGTTGGCGGTCTTTTAACACCCTGTATAATACAATATGTTTTTTTCAACAATTTTTTATTGAAATGGCATCCTGTTGACCAGTAGGTTACATCCTGCAAATGTATGTAGTAGGCTTGCCCAGCACACATAAGTCTATCTTTCAGCTTAGTTAGCCTGATTTTGAATATCTTGCTTGAAGCTTAGGAGTCAATAATATACGGAAAATATAACGATTCAGTCAGCTCATTCCAATTCCAATCACCTCCAAATCAGCGCTACGTTAGATGGCAGTCCGAGATAGCTAACACCCCGGCGCTCACTCAATCAAATGGCGAAATCCCGATTCCACAAATTAATGGAACTAAAGGCACAGGCTTACGCGATGATTCTATTCAATTAACGTAATCGACTCCCGATTGTGACCTCCAATTAACGCGGGTCGAGGGCTGTTCCGCGTTAACCCACCAACTTAATACTTACTACAAAATAATATGTTTTTCCCTCTTTGACCCTAGGCACAACTGCTATGCTCAACTGGTTGTACCGATGTGTGATTCTTGCTGTGCATGTGTGATCTTAGCAACCACGGCTTTTTAAATTACTGTGAAGTAACAACTGACCAAAGTCTTGTTCCGTGTGTGAACACACTATATCAATAAAAAAAAATATCTATCCATCTTCTATCACAGACCACATAAAGTACAATATCTGGCGATATAGAGTCACTTATTATTATCTACTGTTGGACAGACAGCGATGTATCCGATTTATCATGATTTCTGTGCAAGTCACTTTTTATGACGTTTAATTTCTAATCATCTACAAGAAACCATGTCCAATGTGGAATGAAACATGAAAATATTTTCTGTGGTTGCATGGGAGACACCCCGAGTCGGGTTGGATCGGGTGGCCGACGTTTCTGCCGCTAGATATTACTTCATTTGACCGAAAATGACTCCCTATAGCTAGCAGTTCCTTGATTAGTTTTCTTCCGTGGTACCTATGAGGGAATAGGACATTGAAGACGGTTCTATTAAGGATAGGTATTGTTTTGTAGAGATCTACGAGTAAACGTGTGAACTAAAATATTAATGATGGAAGAAAGCGGTAGACGGATCGGCAGTTTTAGTTCAACCGATCTCTAGCTAATTAATTAAATGTCATACATTCATCACGAGATAATTTTATTATGATGATTATGCACGATTTTTACCGGCTCCCTGGGCGCACTTTATGGAGGCGGTGTATGTCACTTTGGTCGTGATCTTGGGGTTGTTATATTCTTGCCTGAATTTCTAACTGAAGAAAATCTCTATTATTCATAATAAACAACCATTTCTTTCTTTGATTGATCAAAGTTTTTTTTAATACAACAAACGTTCTTATATTAACTACTCCACTTTTACTCACAGATTCAAAAAATATTATACAACTTCAGTATAAAAAAGCGAAATAGGATTTCCTCGCTCAGGGCCAAATGCGAACTAAACACAATAATGGGCGAGATAAATGAAACCCCGCCAGAAAATTGCCTCCCCGCATCTCGGATTGACGTTTGGTCGAGAATCGTGAAAAAAAAACAGCGCCGTCGCTCCGATCGGCTTCAATCAGCCAGAGCCAGATCATTACTACTGCTGCAATCGATATCAGTAACTGATAGGATGTTCTCTATCTTTTTATAAGAATAGGATTTTGGTTAATTCGGTAGGGATCTTTCAAAGGTTTTAATTTCATACCAAAAAGTAGAAGTCGGCCACCAGGATCCCCTAGCCCGATCCCCCAGGGGATCTCAGTGAACTCATCGGTTCATCAGGATCCCCTCTGTAGTAATACGTCAGATGGTTCGACATAGACTGATTTATTTTTAATACATGTCAATAATAATAAGGTCTGTATACCACATCATCCCCTATAAATAATAATAATAAAAACAATGTGACTTAAAACAATATAAACAAAAATAACAAACTAAGTAAAATGGAGAATATAAAATCTGCATACTGTACACAATATCATCCCCTATTAATAAAAATGTAGGTAAACAATAATAACAAACAAAATACTGCCTATCCAATCATAAAAATATACTTATAGGTAACTAGTCTATATTATTATTTCATTTATTGATCTGTCCATTGCGTTATTTTCCGCTGACCCGAAACCATCTAAATCTTCATCGCGCTGGACGTTCCCGCACGCTGCACAAACCCGCGTTGCCGGGGCCCGGCCGCCGGCCGCGCCGCTGCCACTAGCTGACCCTCTGGGTTCGCCGTCCAGCCGCCGCCGCCGCGCTCGTGCTCGTCGCGCTCGGAGCCCGGCCCGCGCCGCCCGGTACCACCTCTCGATCACCGCGTCGCTGCCGCTCCTCCGCACCCCGTGCTTGTCGCGTTCGGAGCCCGGCCCGCGCCGCCCGGTACCACCTCGATCACCGCGTCGCTGCCACTCCTCCGCACCCCGTGCTTGTCGCGTTCGGAGCCCGGCCCGCGCCGCCCGGTACCTACTCTCGGTCACCGCGTCGCTGCCGCTCCTCCGCACCCCGTGCTTGTCGCGTTCGGAGCCCGACCCGCGCCGCCCGGTTCCAACTCTCGGTCACCGCGTCGCTGCCGCTCCTTCGCACCCGTGCTGGTCGCGCTCAGAGCCCGGTCCGCGCCGCCCGGGACCTACTCGGTCACCGCGTCGCTCGCCGCTACTCCGCGCCCGTGCTTCATGCTTTTCCGATACTTCGCCGTTTTTTGCACGTTTTTTCGATTAGAAAATTCTAGCACCGCTGTCACCATGTAGTAATACGTCAGATGGTTCGACATAGACTGATTTATTTTTAATACATGTCAATAATAATAAGGTCTGTATACCACACCCTCTATACAGGGTGTTAAAAGACCGCCAACAAAGCGGGAAACCACGTATTGTCCTCATCATAAGGAATATTTTTGCCCAGGGAACTATGCCTGGGAAATCAACGGTTTCCGAGATAATGAGGTTCAAAGTTGGACTTTTCAAAACTTTTTTTTTGCAGAAATGTATTCAGTATCTAGTTCTTAACATATCGTCTCAAGAAGCCATATCAAAATTATGAATATTTCCTACAAAAAACGACGTTAAAATTGCAACCCGCAATGTATTCTAAACATCGGCACTTCAAGCTTAAGTAACATAAACTTATACCTACGCTTGCGCAATATGACTTCTGTGTGTTACACATCCATTGCGTGATAAAATATTTTTCAAAATTATAACCTAAAAAACCAAAATCATTTCCCAGCAATAATTTATCGAAAAAGTACTTTGTTTTGGTGTCTAGTATGCGTGGCTTTCGGGTCTGTTGGCGGTCTTTTAACACCCTGTATAAAATTAAGATGTTGCCACACTGAATCAATTTACCTAATGGCACTGGGTAGTGGTACGGTCGTCCACAATCTCAGATGCCCCATGGCAGCTCTTTCCGCGCGCGGCAAAAGGGCGCCAATCGAACAAAAAGGGGTATCTGAGACTGTGGCCGACTGTACAAGTGGTCCGCGCTTATTGATAAGAACGATTTCTTTCAGATAACGAATCAGTGCGAGCTTATTGATAAGAGCGATTTCTGCCAGACAACGAGTCAGTGTACCTCCGCATTGTACCTATGTGGCGAGCTTATTGATAAGAACGATTTCTTTCAGATAACGAGTCAGTGCGAGCTTATTGATAAGAGCGATTTCTGCCAAACAACGAGACAGTGTAGGGGAGACTGGGTACGGTTGAAACAATTTATGGTTTTTCACGTGTAGCACTGTCATTAAGAAACATATTTACAAACTAAACGCTTCAAATGAGAGAGTAGACTTTCGTCTTCAATTAGACATTATAAAAAGAGGCTCAACGCCCATAGCAACTAGGTAGGAAGCGTTTATTCAAAAGATGGGCTACTGTTTCAACCGTCCCCACCCCCGGGGCGGTTGAAACATTGATGGGGGTCAGTTGAAACATTAACAAATCAGTAAAATATAATCAGTTTCTTTATTCACAATCAACGAAAACATAGAAATCCTAATCAGAATAGTCAGAATAGTGACATTAACAAAATTAACAATAAAAATTAACACAAATAAATGAAAAGAGCTCTAATGCTCTGGTTTTTACTTTAAAATAATCAGCATTCTTAATTGAATAGAATTTTAAGATAATTTTCTTATATATCAAATTATCTTTAGGAACTAGCTAAAAAAAGCTGACGATAATAATAATCAGCAACGTAGAAATCCTTATCAAAGTCCTCAAATGAACAAAATTAATAATCAGAATTCCTTTTTTTATTCTTCATAGGCCATTTTGTAGTGATTAACATCGCATTCTCCTATTGATTTTTTATACGTCTTTTTTATACGGTGTCTGGGTATCTTTAACGAAAAAATCATACGTTATTATTGTTTCAACCGTACCCACAAAAATCGTTTCAACCGTTCCCAACCCCCTCAATCTTCACTAAAACGAACACACCGTCAAAATAAAACAACCTACACAACAACAAATTACTGTTTCCGAACCCTAATAGTCTAACAACAAAGTAGTAAAACACTTAAAACACAAATGCTAACATCAACGAAACAATTGGAAAAAGAAAACAATACAAAATACTTACTTTCGGTCGAAAAAATACAATGAGGCCACCTAGACACGTACACGGCGGGCGAAGTGCGACGAATCACTGCGATTCATGTCTGGACTGACTAGCCGCGTCTCTCTCCCCTTGTACCCCTCACCGTACCGCCCATAGTTTACGAATTATTAGCGTTGTTTCAACCGTACCCTGTTTCAACCGTACCCAGTCTCCCCTACCTCCGGTATGTGTGTGGCGAGATTATTGATAAGAGGGATTTATTCCAGACGAGTCGGGGCGAGCTGAACAAAAGCGAAGGCAGCCGAGAAAATCTCGTAAGGCAGACCAAATAGCAATTGATAAGCAATTGATATTTATATAGAGGGGATCCTGTTCCCTCTCAGTTCTCGGTCCTCGAAGTTCTTATGGCACTTGCAAGGCTTGGCAGAAGGCACGTTACTGGAACTAGAAGACTTTATACAGACGCTATGGACGAGCCGCCTCCCCGGAGCCATCCAGGGCCCTGTTGCACGTACGCGACAAGTCGACTTATTTGTCAAAAATTGACTCATTTGTCGGATTGTCAAGTAAATGGTGTTGCACAAACATTACAAATAAGTCAGACTGCGACAGGTGAATTATTGTCAAATTGTCAGGACTTGACAAGCGTTGCACAAAGCTCGACAATTGTAAAAAAACATGGTAGTGTTCACCGACAATTGTATTCGACAAACTTGTCAGCTCTCGACATATGCATAGTCACCTGTCGGAATTGTCTGACAATTTGACAAATATGTCGAGTTGTCTTGACAATTTTATGGTTGCACAAAGCAAATCCGACAAGTTTTTCACGACAATTTGTCACTTTTTGCCTGTCGCGTAAAATCTTTTGTGCAACAGAAATATGTCAAGTTGTCGCGACAATTCGACAAATTTGTCAATTTTCCACCATGACTTATTTGTCGCTCGAAATCTTTGTGCAACAGAAACTTGTCAAATTGTCGGATTGTCACCTGTCGCCTGTCACCTGTCTTTGTCACGTTCGTGCAACAGGGGCCAAACCGTGCTTGCAGCGCACACAACAGCTTCACTCCAAGATCTAGATCTTGTAGATAGGATCCACCACATCGCACCACCGATACCGCAAGCAGCGGCAGCAAGCCAGAGCGTCCCCTCAAGCAGCTTGGATGTTATAATGAATGAAGTAGCAGAGTAAACTAAAAATAGCAATAAAGGAGTTTGAAGACATGCTGGGAAACGGTACGGCCAGACCCTTGGAAAGCTCCTGGTCATCACCACTCCATGCCCAAGAAAGACAAAATTATGTATTTGCAAATATAATGATCGCATTATGGCGTTAGGGTCGGGTATCTAACCATATTTTTTTCAAACGTTTAAAGCCAAACGACTGTTAAGGCGCTGGGCATAGTGAATTAGCCCGCGCGCAAAGAAAAATGCACAAAATTGATTCCTGTATCAAATACACTAAAAAAATCGAAAATTTCACATATCAAACCTGTAACCCTAGAATTAGTTGAGACCTATCGAACACAGCCAGTTTTGTGTTGATATCCATAACAGATTGCTAGATATTTTGGTTGAAAAAAGTGCGCCGCCTAATTTTTTTTCAAGCAAAATATCTTCAAAACGTTTATGAATGTCAACACGAAACTAGCTGTTTTAGATAGCTCTCAACTATGTGAACATTTTCGATTTTTTTAGTGTATTTGATACAGGAATCGATTTTGTGCATTTTTCGTTGCGCGCGGGCGATTCACTATGCACAGCGCCTTAAGCCCAATTCTGTCAGCTCGGAAAGCCGGAGAATTGTTTGATCACAAATATATTTACAATATGATGTTAGGAATGTTGATGTTAAGCGGTGGTGGTCTAGTGGGTAGAACAGTGGACTCTGAAGCGAAAGGTCCTCGGTTCGATTCCCGGTGCTGGCATGTATCTATGACTTTGTCTAATTTCAAAGTTACGTACATTTGTGAATTGTAGTAGCAATACCACTCGAGACGGTGAAGGAAAACATCGTGAGGAAACCTGAGCATATGAGGCATTATACCCTCAACGCAAAAATCGCCAACCCGCATTGAGCACGCGTGGTGATTAAGCTCGAACTCTCTTGCTGAGAGAAGGCCTTTGCCCAGCTAGTGGGACATGTACAATTGTAGGTACAGGCTACATCTTACTTTTCTTACTTTATGATGTTAGGAAAGTTTCCAAAGCACCGTTTTCGTGACTTTGCGATGAGAAACGAGTGTCGATTGTTTGCTATCAAATGAGACAGAGATGATTACAAAATTGAATTGCATCTTCACCTAAATGTGCTTTGGTGCCCGTAGTCGTGTTATCATCGGAACGCCAAGCATTTACATTTCATGTAGCGGGTATTCGCCGGGATGTTCAATGCCCGAAATGGGATTATCGCTAACGACGCACTATTCACGCCGATTCAGCGCCGCATTCCGGGGACATTGCTACAGTGATAAACTGCATTTCCGCTTCCCCTGCACTTGCCATTTGCTAAACATTTCGCGTAGGAATAGGTCGCGCAACGAGGTCAGGCCGAAGACTCACAAACGACTTCTGGCATACAGGATATTAATCAATACTAATTGTAATACTATGTCAATTAAGAGTAATACTAATTGACACCAATAAATGCTAATTTTTAGGGTTCCGCATTACAAACCATTTATGTGTGACTTTTGGGCATCGAACCGGATTTTTCCTATGTTTATTTCTTGTCGAAATATCTTTTCAATATCATGATTTTGAAGACCTAAAAACCAACCCTTTTATGTAAGTTAAGTACCCTATGTAAAAAAATTATACCTTCTCTTGTAGCCAAGGGGTAACCTACGTAAGAATGGAAATATGTAGAGGAAGCCTATCTATTTTTAAAACAAACCAATGTAAACAAATATAGGATTATATTCAGTGAAACATCCAAATCCAACACAACAAACATTGGAAACCAACATTTTCCAATAGCTTGTAAAAAAAATGTGTGCACACTTCCCCTCTACACTGGGACTGAAAGATTCGTTAAATAGATGAATGAAACTAATTATTATATAATCCCGATCGCCACAAATACTTTTCCGGAAATAATAATTTACACTAAGCAACTATTTCACTATGCTTCGA
The DNA here is from genome assembly GCA_949319315.1 of Zelleria hepariella. Taxonomy (NCBI): domain Eukaryota; kingdom Metazoa; phylum Arthropoda; class Insecta; order Lepidoptera; family Yponomeutidae; genus Zelleria; species Zelleria hepariella. The sequence continues at coordinate 21,644,299 of OX439378.1, read as the reverse complement.
CTCTATCGTAATCGCGTTTATAAGAGCGAGCGGAGAATCGTAATTGGTTTACAGCCGAGCGGTGTTACACTCAGCCCTTGCTCGCGAATCAAATTAAATTTTGTCTACCGTCACCTCTACACACAGGAGATTTGTGAAGTAACCTCTTGCATGATGACTTGTTTTGAGACCATGTTTAGATGAACAAAGTTGAATTTGTCCTCTCGCACGCCAAACTGAGTGTAACAGCTGCTTATGCATTAGCGTGTGAGTAAATACATGATGTGGCTAGCGACAGCCCGGCCCCTGATTACATATCTTGCAATAGGTATCAGTGATCGCGCTGACACTTTGCCACCATAGTTTATGCTTAGCACTCTGCTAATAATTCGCCTTCGATGGTTGTTTTTCTTGGCATTGGAAAGTGGCGCTGCGGTACAGTCGGGAACTAATCAATCGGTGGTTTGGCAGCGAATATCGTTCTCTCGCTCTGTTTGATAACTGCGCAAGATACGTAATCGGGGTGCGGGTAGCACCGCCCACACGAGGCCTCGCACTACCGTCAGCGATACCAAATCCACTGACACCTAGATAAAATAAGTTTTCACCGCTCTGCGATAGCTATAAATGTCTTAAAACGTCTAAGGCATCTTTTACGAAAACTTACTGTATTTTTCTTAAATTTATTACATCATATATATACATAATTTCGACATAATAATTTTATTAATAACGTAACATTTCTCTGGCAGGTCATGTTGATAAAATAATAGAAACATCATTGTATTTATACATGTCGAGATGTTGAGTGAGCTTTCAGCCAGGAATAACAGTGAGTTGGCATGATTGTTACTTGAGGTGCAGTTACAACTAGCAGGCACTGGAGGCAAGCTGCCGCGTCCCGCGTCCCGCGTCCCAGCGCGGCCGCCAGTGCAAACAAAACACTTTTTTTTGGAAATTCGACAATAAATTAAAACACTGAATTCACAACGAACTCTGCTTATACCGAGGGCGACTAAGATTTTTGAGATTGAATTTTACTTGATTCGTTATCCATCGCACGAGTGATCGCTGTCTACCAGCGTGGTAAGTGTTTAGGGAATTTTAGTGTAAAGAACGGATAATATTTACTACTTTTATGATTTTTTTACGATAAGGACTCATTTATACGCTTCTGTCAAGTTCAATGATGAAAAGGTCGTGTTAAATGCTTCGTGATTCACCCAAACACTGGAGTTCATTTAAAAAGTAATAATTTATCAGTTTGCCCACGCAGGTCTATTAAAAACTTTGCCGAATCGCCAAAAATAAGTCTTCTAGTTGATTAAAACTATGATTGAGGCAATGTATGTTAAAACAAATAACAAAGCATATTAAATTCATATTTTAATCAACTATAAGTACATACACTAATAAGTTAAATTAAAAATAAAGCAATTTAAAATCCGATATCCTAATATTATTATTATTACAGGCCACGATACGACTTTCATACACTGAAAAATGTTAAAGGTCGACAGGGAACAAGTAGTTGAAACAAAACCAACGCTCATAAGTACTTAACTAGTGCGGACAAAACAAAAGTTTGCTAAAATAATACACAGTTACAGGAAATATTGACCCACAGAATATACGTTGTATTGTTTGAAATGGTGTTCACGAGAGCGAATGCTTTTAAATTGAAGAGATATTGTACATACATTTTATAGTGAAGTTTAGTCGAAGGCGAATCCACGCGACAGCAATGTGGCATCTCAGTTCTTTTGCACATTTATATTTCGAAGTCACTTTTCAGTCACAGCCACAACAGGGTCCCAAATCGCATAATTACGGGCCCCAAATTGATAAAGGTAAGTCCTGTATCCAGTGTTGATACTATCCAAAAAACTAAAACATTTTGACCTTTACGCGTCTTGTAACAATAACACGCTGTTTCAAAGAAAGAAAGACTGTAGCATCTGTTTCGAATTCACACCAGCATTGGTGGCATAACGCATCGATAACTTTTTATCCCGGTACTACCATTTTGCTTTATTTCACTACGTAAAGCTGCCAGACATGTTATGCGGAGATGGCTCGGCCTTTACTCTTTTTACGGTTATCAATTAATTACTATTTCGTGTTTACAATTAATACGGTCTTCCTGTCAAATGTGGGGAAGCCCTGAGATGTCACACTGCTACCGTAGGAGTAAACATTAGAACGAGCTCAGCGAGCTCACCATAAGTTGTAAAACGCGCGGAGTTACTAACTCGCGAGTTCTTCAGCCGTTACAACTCACAGTGGCGCCCACCTGTCAGGAGAGTCAATGTCGAGCGATCACAGTGAACAATACGGTGTTTGACTCGATGGTTTGTATTACTTTTTGATAACTTATGATAAATCACGAAAACCCGACGTGAAAATAAACTTGGATAGGTATCTAAAAACTTACTGGGATAGATATGGTTTCAAATATCGAGACATTACTAAGGTCGAAATGACGTCATCTTTTAAATGTACAATTTACAAACATGAGTGTGAAGATGGAAACACTGTTCTTCGGTCTAACCTCTCATTAAACTAATGTCGTTTCGCTGAGATTAAAAAATACTCCATCTTTCGACATTGTGACGATAAATACGCGATAAATCTCTTACTAGCCGACAAACCGCTTTAGCAATTTGGCAAATGTAATATCAATGTATCGAGTACTGGTAGAAAATAAGAGCATTCCATTCGTCAATCCGGTCCCTTATGTAAAGCAGTAGTTTTGCGATAGATTCACAGTTGTTACGACAAAACCGGTTTTTATCTTACAACGCTGAACCTACCGCAACACGACTGCGTTCCAGACCCTGCTTTGAGCATCAGTCAACAACCGTACTGCCGTGTCGCGTGGTATAGCTAGAGGGGCTCGATAGTAGGGGCGCTGTTCTCTCGATTCTGTGTTTGTCGTAAGGGGCTGTCGAGCGCTCAGTTGTAGATCTTGATCGCCTTCTCTAGATAGTTGACGCGCGAGCGCTTTGGAGTCTTGTTGATGTGCTCTAGCCCGAGCCAGGGCCGGCCCGTCGCGTCTGAAACGGGGAGATCTGTTCAACCTCTATGACGACTCTTTGAGGGGCTGGTGCCGGTACGACACCTTTAAAGGATGCGGGTCTAATTGCCTAACTTCAACAGACATCAATGTCTAAAAATCCGCTAAACGCGCCTAATGTGAATATTACGGTGCTTATTTTAATAGATGAATACAGAGGCTGAAAGATGTTGATGAACATTAGACTGGATTAATTTTACAAGACCTGTATAGTCATTTTGGTCGTTTTTCAGGATTTTGTAACGAATTTGCAAAGTAGTTCACTCAATATCTTCAATTTATAAGGCGGTGAAGCATTTGTTCTGTTAGCGTTTATGATTTAAAACTAAGACAAATTGAAGTTTATTTAAACGTGATTGATGTTGAAGTTAGGCAATTAGCTCCAGATACCGCTTTTGTGATGCTACATCTCATAATCGTGAAATGATTGAAACTTACTTGCGTTACTACTCGGCCTGAGGTCGAATATATTTATTGTCGCTCCTTCACTAATGTAATTAGGTCTGCCATTTGTTACTATGGCGAAATTGTACTGAAACAAAAAGAAAAAATAACAGGTAAGGAACCATTCCATTTTGCCCCACCAGAGTTGCCCCACTGGTAGAGAAAAATGAAATCACACATACAATAATTCCATTTTACCCTACCAGTGGGGCAACCTGGGCAAAATGAAATGGTCCCAGGTAAGTATGTCTCACAGTCGAACGCCCAGTGCGTGGCACTATTATTATGACGTAGAGTCCGCGCGGCGCGGCGTGTGCATGCCTTAGTTCCAGTACAAAAAATACGCTCGTGCAGGCTTGAACAAAAATTCGCTCGAGCAGGCTTTAGCAAAAATACGCTCTAGCAGGCTTGAGCCAAAATTCCCTCGAGCAGGCTTGGGCAGAAATACGCTCGAGCAGACTTGAGCAAAAATACGCTCGAACAGGCTTGAGCAACAATACGCTGACGTCACTAAAACGTTATACAAGGTGTTACAAAAGTACCTAACTCTTTTTACAGGGTAATAGCACCCGGTGATAGGGATCACAACCTAAATATTTGTTTTGCTCTATGACGTTCCGTTAATTTTTAAATTAATAAAATGTGAACGATGTGGCGGCAGAAAAGTATTTTTTATAAATATTGTTTTCATTGACTTTCACAATGTTTTAACAACTCAAAGCTATGTAAATGCACCTACACGCACAAACATATTTTTAAATTTGAGCTAATAAAAAAACAAAAAAGTAATGAAAAATTTTCAATTTTGAGGTTTTAAAATAAAAATTGATTTTTTCAACTTTTTTTTACAGATTTGATATCCTGTTGACCAGTAGGTTACACCCTGTAAAAAGAGTTAGGTACTATTATAACACCTTGTATAACAAAATGCCGACTCCTAAAACTACCCAAGTTGGCGTTGATTTGTGCGTGAATCATGCGTGCTTTTCAGTCACGCCACCTCACTGCCTCGCTCGCACGCTCCGTCAAGGTCCCGAGAAGAATGGCGGAAAGATCTGTCTCTGGCCTGAGCCAGGTGGCTAAGAATACCTAGCGTGTTAGAGGGCGTTACCTTTTCCCACTCCTTGTCCGGTATGTCGAGTTTCTTCTGCAGCCGGTCGCGCACGGCCTGGAACTGCTCCTGGTGCTTCACCCGCGCGTAGAACGGTATGCCGAACGTCGCGTAAACTTGCTTGTGGAAGTGCGCGCAGGGGACCAGCATCTCGTCCTCCTGGGGGCGAATGACACAGGCTACATTAAAAAAAAAACTAAGACCTTTGCATCTACGTAATGAGATGATTTATACAGCGTCCAGTGGCACCTTCACTCACACTAGATGGGTGAAGAGACCACTCGGCGCTGCAGTGCCTGGGACATTGTTTTATATGGAGTAGGCTTGCCCAGCACCTATACCATCCTGAGACAGTTAAAAAGGTAGAGTGGAGAGAGGAAAAGAATGGAGTGCAATGGAAGAGTCCTACACTCAGCATTGGACGGCTATAGGTTGAAGAAGAAGAAGAAAGGTAGAGTAAGATTATGAGAGCCGACTGACCGAAGAAATCCTCGAAATAAAATGGCGATGGATCGGATTTACGTTGCGAAGACCAGTGGGCCATTTCATAAAACTACAATTAGTAGTTTATTATGACAATTTGATGTAACCTTTTTAATGCCGAATCGGCTACGCAATGTACATCAAATTGTTTGTCATTTTTACGAAATGGCCCACAGAAAGTCAACTGTCTAATCAAGGACCGACGTGGCAACCTAATGGCATGAGACGGCCGGGCCGCCCCCGTACTTCCTAAATGCGCTCAGTTGAGAAAGAGGCTGTATCAACTGGGCTCGGTTGGAAGGAGCTAGAGATCCCTTCTTAGAGATCTATGTCCCTGATAAGGGATAAAAGGATATCACCATCATAATCAAGAAGTAATTTTGAGCCGCATGCGCCAATTCATAGCGTACTCTCGGTCGGACGCTGTAGTGCCTGGGACATTGTTTAGATGGAGTAGGCTTATACGGCATAAGCCTACTCGGGTCGGAAGAGCGCTTTGTGGTATAAGCTCTTCCGACCCGCAACGTCACGAGCCCAAGTGGCCATTATGATAGCCGACCTCCGAAGGGAGATGGCACGGGTATTGACCCGTTAGCTTTCTTCGGGTATTGGGAAGTGGGGGGCAATACAACGGCTCCGGTACCTACCTTCCTAGAGAGAAGGCAGTGGAGGCAACCACGGGCCACTCGCATGAGTAGGTACCTAAGCGCAAGTGAAGGCTGGAAGATCAGTCGGTAATGTGACCGCGGCACCCAGCTTCGGCCGAGTGTCGGGAGTAAAGTGAACCTCTTTCATGGCCGCAGTTGTCGGTAGGGGTAGGTAATCGTATGAGGTAGTGGCCACCCCTGGTGTCAGAGTTTTTAGGCCACCCAAAGGGTCTCTGACATGGCTTAACGATTGTTATTAATCAACAACAACCGGGACCAACGGTTTAACGTGCCTTCCGAAGCACGGAAGCGCTCAGATATTATTGCCACTAGCGGTCACCCATCCATGGACTAAAAAGAGCCACTACAATAAAAACCTATTAGGAAATGGGAAGAAAGGCATAGGCCTTATTTATTGGAAACGCTTTGCAACAATAAGGTAGATTGCACGTGATTTATAAATTACGTAAGTACCTTCTAGCTTTCGTCCGCAACTTCTCATACATTTGCGGATTTGCGGATTATTTTTAGGGAATGCTTTTATTAGCCCAAAAAAATCACATTGTACACCCGACAGAACGTCGACCCTTACACGCTGGCACTCTACTCGGTTACTTTACGGGCGACTTTACAACAAAAGTGTACACTCTGACGTGGTGTCGTGTGTACCTATTCCAATTTTCACGTTTCTAGCTTCAGTAGCTTTGGCTATTATTAACCGATTCAGTTGTATACGGTATATAACTTACTGTTTTATATTTGTAGAGAATAAAATAAAATCTTCTGAAAAATCTTCTGAAAAATCTTCTGAAAATTCTGAAATGGGAGGGTTCTCACCGCCAGATGCAGCTCGTCCCGCGGGATCTCCTCTATCCGGTAGAGCCGCGGCGGCAGCATGATGACCTGGTCAAGAGTTAGCTCCAGGTCCGGCCCGGGCAGGACCTTGTGGCACGACACCTCCACTATTCTTAACCTGGAACAATAAACAAAACTAGGGTACGCGGTGAACGAAAAAAACATGGAAGCATTTCTTCAAGCTAACCCATCCTCGAAAAAGGGCACACGCATCTACTCGCGCAGACAGATTTGTTAAAAATATTTTAAACCAATAAGAAAACAAGAAACTCCGTCATTGGTGGATAGTTTTCGCACTATTGATGTTATTGGACGTATTATAGGTACTGACAGCGTCAAACTGACTTCTTCTCTAAGTAACGTCTATCGAACATCGTGAGAGAAACCATCTGTAGACTCCGCCCATACGAGAACCATATGCGTTAGGTCTTTTCTCAGGGCTTGTGAGATCTCCATGTTTTCTTCTGCTCGCTGAGGTTACCAAACAAATCTTCAGACAGATTACTTTTAAAAAGAACCAATACAGTTTTTTTGTAATATTTCTGGGGCTTTAGCAAGATTTTTTTTATAGAAAAATTCCATTGGGCTTTGTCGTGCAAACTATTGTATCCTATTTCACGCCACGGCGCTTCTTGATACCACGATAAAATCGTTTGACGCCTGAGCTAACCCAACTTGGTTTTAGCCATTTATAAATGCATATATTCACATTTGAAAGTTATCGTAACGGATAGCGATAAAGATCGATTCTTGTCTTACCTGCCAGTTCCATCAGGGGACATTTCGACGACCTTCGCCGCCTCTTCTAATATATCTGCGACTTTGCCGCCCTTATTGGGATATAAAATTAATTCTTTATCTTCCTTATAATTTGGTCCGACCTGAAAGAGAACAACCATTGCATATTAATGATTTGAACACCTCAACCTGTGTATTGTTCTACTCTATGGGGCTTGCACATCGAACTAAATCGCATAGAATCCGCATTACGAATAAAAATCACAATAAAAACTTGTCCCCATAGAAACAAAAGATATCAGCAATAGAACAATACGAAACATCATTTCGACCATACGTCTAATATTCGAATGTCAACCTTATTGCATTAGTGTACAGTTTTACTTTAATTGCATGGACTATTAGCAAATAAGCTCCCAAAGGCAATTTGGGCATCTATTTTTCCAGACACATTTCAGAGTTCTAGTTTTATCCTTGATCGAAGGGCTTGCATAACGGACTATTTTGAAACTTATATGTGAATTATGATCCTAGTGTCGTATGTGTAATCTTTACTAAGGAGGGGATGACACTATGGATTGGCAAATAATGAGGTCTTTATTCTACGTATAGACAGATATTTTAAAAAGTCTCAAAGACAACTTACCCATAAGCACTTGAACTGTTTTTTGTTATCCAATTCGTTAATTTTAATTGATAATATCTGGTAGAACAATTTCTTAGAGCACTTGGGTTTACAGTACACTAGTAGGTCCTTTAGTATGCCCTCGAAAGAGTGCCTCAGCGGTACACCGGGACTGTCCTTGTAACTGAAAAGAGAAATTCATTTTTATTAGTTCTCTGTCGATGTCGTACGCGGGAAAGAAGCTTTTCCGAATAAATTTTTGTGGCATATTAGATCATCTTCGTTTTATGTTAGGAACCGAAAACTTCGTAACACAGCTTTATCTCGCCACTTATCTTTGACAGTAAGTGTATCCTCCATTAGTTTTTCACTTGCTTACGTTTATCGTAAACTTACTTTTGACATTTGAAGAACTGTATCGAGTAGGGATCGACGTTGAGCCTTTGGCCGACCGCGCGCGCCATCTGGTCATATCGCATCTGCATTGACAACTCCATTGTGAACCTGGAAGATGGAAACGGACATTAGCATGTGGCCATTGTGTCTTCCTTTTTTACTCCTTCGGGGATTTTATGTGAGTGTATGTAGATTCGCATAAAACAGCGGGAGGACAATGGACGAGATTGGCATTAGACCAAGGGGGTTGGCGTGACAAGGAAGAGGCCTATGCCCAGCAGTGGGCTTTATTTATGGGCTGGATATCTATCCAGATAGTAGATAGTATGTAGACTGTACTTTTAACTGTACTGTTGAGCTTTTCAGTTTAGTCTAAGTTTGGGGCGCTTTTATCTGGTATATATACAGGGTTAAATAAATTTTAGTCCATTTAAGAACAAAGACAGTTTTAGTTAGAAAAAGGTAGTTCCACACTTCGAGGCTTGTATTGACGAATTTAAGAACCCTTCAAGCATCACAACTAGCACCTTTGTGCTAGTCAACCTTTGAGGACCACACTGACCGAGCAGCCTCGCGGGGCTAGCGCCTGTCAAGCATTACCAGTCCTCAAGTCCGCCTAGTGACAAGGGATGATGGTAAATCTGTTTACGCTAGACGAGCACTTGGCTGCTGCTCGGTCAGTGTGGACCCGGCTATTTGTGTATCACCGTATCTCTACACCCAGTAGGTAGGAAAATAATCGTTTGAGGCAGTGGCCACTCCTGGTGTCAAAGTTTTTAGGGAACCCAAAGGGCCTGTGACATGGCTTAACGATTGTTATTACTCAACAAAAACCGGGACCAAAGGTATGAAACCGAGTAAATTAGTTCACTAGCCCAGTGAATGGTCAGGACGCCTGGCGAGGCGGGAGGATGGCCGATGGACAAGGGCAGTGATAGAGTGGAGGCCCAGAGCAGGACGTCGGTCGGTGGGAAGACCAGCAGCTCGATGGTCGGATGACATCGTTGTGTCGGCGGACGGTCCATGGATGCGGATGGCGAGGGACCGTGAGAGGTGGCGCGGGGGGAAAAGTGCCTATACTCAATAGTGGGCAGAGGTGGGCTGATGATTGTTTTTTTTTTAGGTTCAGCATCCATTGACGCTGCTGCCCCCTTCATGAACCTTTATATCATAGGGTTGTTTCAAAAATCATTCTCCGTTAAGTCTAGAGGTGGTGGGATTTAGAAGTTCGGTTGATGATTATGATGATGAAATACAAGTTAAAATCTCGACTCACCCGGGGTCGTTGGGCAGGGACTTGTCGACGAACTGCACCTCGACCTTGTAGAAGATGTACTTGAAGTAATCCTGGCACGTGGGCAGCTCGTACTCCTCGTGCCGCTGGTCGGCGCGCTCGAACACGATAATGTCGCCGTCCATCAGCTCGTCCAATACCTGGCAGCGTGCACACGACTCAACCCGGGAGGGGGCGCCCCTACCCTGGGCCAGGGCTAGGGACGTCCCCCCTCAAGGGGTGATGGGATAACATACAAAAAGTAAAGGCACTAATCAACGTAAACTAACATGCTTCGTTCAAACGCGCGGGCTGTCGCTATTATTATTACAATGACGGGGCAAGAGGCAGCGCGACGCGGGCGTGTCCATGCCTTCGCTTCCGAAAAAAGTTGAAAAAAGAAGCCACGCGGCACAGGCGGGTGTATGCCTACGTTCCGTTACAAAGAATACGGTCGAGCAAGCGCGGTGACGTGGATTGCTCGCTAATTTAGAGCTATCAAACCACGGTGACTCAATCAATGACTCTTATTTTGCCTAAAGAACTAATCCGTGCTAGGAAAACATACAAAGATGTATCGAGAGTCTAATGATGTCCCGTGAGCAGCTCGTGCCGCTGGTGGGCGCGCTCGGACACGATAATGTCGCCGTCCATCAGCTCGTCCAATACCTGGCAGCGTGCACACGACTCAACCCGGGAGGGGGCGCCGCTACCCTGGGCCAGGGATAGGGACGTCCCCCCTCAAGGGGTTTTGGGATAACATACAGACAGTCAAGGTACAGATTTAAAGATAGACCGCGACGCAAAATAGCCTACTTCGGTAAATCGCGCGGGGCTGTCACTATTGTTACAATGACGGGGCAAGAGGCCGCGCTGCGCGGGCGGGTGTATGCCTACGTTCCCTCACAAAGAATACGATTGCTCGCAAATTAAGAGCTACCAAACAACGGTGACTCAATCAATTACTCTCATTTTGCCTAAAGAACTAATCCGTGCTAGGAAAACATACAAAGATGAATCGAGAGTCACATCCCTACCCTGGGCTAGGGCTAGGGACGTCCCCCCTCAAGGGGTTATGGGGTAACATACAGGCAGTGAAGGCACAAAAGATAGACCGCGTCGAAAACTAACATAGATCGGTCAAACGCGCGGCGAATGACACTATTATTGAACGAGCGAGCGAAACGAGAAATTATTTCTCAAAACGAAAAGCGTGAAACTCGTCAATTTACAACGAGTTACGTTTCTGTTCGCTTATCTTTCACGGGTCAGTCCCGAGTGTTCTTGAATAATCCGCCGTTGGTTTGTATGTATGTATGAATGTTTGTTCGACAATAACTTGCATACCGTTGATCGGATCATCAAATTTGGTAGGCGGGTAAATGAGACAAAAATATTTTTTTAATTCGAACTAATGTTCGGCTAATGCCGAATCGATCGAGTGGTTAGCGAGATATATGGTCGCGAGTTCTCAGTTCGGGATTAACCACTACAGGGTGCACTCTAAGTCGATAGCGGAACTTTAAGTAGGCTATCTACGGATCAATACAAACAACTTGTACTAGGTGGTGAAAAAAATGTAGTGAAAAAAATATCAGCTGTTCCATACAAAAGGTCTACTCAGTACTGCGCCAAATGTATGAAACAGCTGATATTTTTTTCGCTCCAATTTTGTCGCCACCTAGTACAAGTTGTTTGTATTGATCAGTAGACAGCCTACTTAAAGTTCCGCTATCGACTTAGAGTGCACCCTGTAGTTATCAAAGCCGTCGGGGCAAGAGGCCGCCCAGCGTGGGTGTGACCATGTTTTCGTTCCCGTCCAAAAAATACGATCGGGCAAGCGGAGTGGCGCGGTGCGCTAAACCACTCCAGCGCAACTCCACCCTCACTCCGGGTATGTTTGTACGTATTTGCATGTTTACGTAGCACGGGGGCATGTAAGAGTATACCAATGAAAGTATAGAAACATACCTGACATCCCTCAAGCTAACTATGAAGGTTTAATTAGTTTCCTAATCAAGAGATTACTTCAGACTGGAAGCTATGACATGACAACAGCTGATTCGGTTTTCAAATCAGTTGTCCCAAAGGCGACAATTCTACTTACATTAGTACCGCCCATCGTACACGCACGATTCTACCAAGACGATTAAAAAACGTATGCCCCTATTTATAACACCAACAACCGCTAATCAACGCTATAAACCCACATCAGTTCAGACTTATAATGCTCTCAAACGTGTATATTTTTTTTTATAAATACGGCGGTTAATCATCCGTCAGAGGGCGTGGGAAAAGTGTCGCATTTTTTTGCATTACTATTATGTTAGTGAGGGTTGTATTTAACAAAACTGATAAATAATACCTTTTCGAGAGGGTCGTTGTAGTTGTTTATCTTCTCCACGAAGTCGGGCTTGATCTCTTCATAGAGCACAAGGGGCGTGTCGGCCGGGAACCCTACAACCAAGCAAGATCATTTTGTTACCACATATTTCACATAGACTACAGACTGAAAGGGGTAAACGACTAGTATTGTTATGTATGAAATATCTGACCCATTCTTTAGGCTACCCTAAAACTACAGGGTGCACTCTAAGTCGATAGCGGAACTTTAAGTGGGCTATCTACTGCTCAATACAAACAACTTGTACTAGGTGGCGAAAAAAATGGAGGGAAAAAAATATCAGCTGTTCCATACAAAAGGTCGACTCAGTACTGCGCCAAATGTATGAAACAACAGATATTTTTTTCGCTCCATTTTTTTCGCCACCTAGTACAAGTTGTTTGTTTTGATCAGTAGACAGCCTACTTACAGTTCCGCTATCGACTTAGAGTGCACCCTGTAGAATGGTTGGGAATCATGATCAGACAACTATAAAATAATACAAAGTGGCGGAACAAAAGAACCTGTATTTTCCTATAGCCCTCTTTTTTAGGCTTCGCCGCAGCCGGGTAAAAATACAATCGCAATCAAAGATTTTCTTTACCTATACCTATATTGTGTTTGTAGCACTATATGGGTAAACTATCTCTTTCCCTCCAAAGCTTAATAAAGTAGAATACGCTAGCTATTCTCAACTAAAGAACCTTTTCTGTAACTACTTACCTTAATGTTTCATAACCCGACATTTTGTTGCGTTGCTGTGGGTGTTTTCACTCACTCCAACACAGCTCCTCAACCATCCTTGCTTACGTTTTGTTTTTCTTTTCGTTAACGACTCAAACTGTGTGTCCTCCCATAAAAAACAAAGAGAAAAGTCACTCACCAACACGCTTATTCAGTATCGGTATCAGATCGGCCAGCTTGCTCGCGATGGGTAAGTAGTGGTGGCCGCAGTAGTGGATCCTCTTGTTCTTCGGATCGTAATACTTGAAGAACAACACCACATCGTTCTCCTTGTCAAAGTTGGGTAGAGAGGCGAGGCCTGAGTCCGGGGGAAGCATCTCGAGGAACAGGTTCCAAGGGTTGGTATTCTCCGAGACGTCGGCGACCGTCTTCTGTTGGTCGTTGACGATGTCCAGGCAGGTCGGTCTGCAGGTCTGTGGAGGGATTTAAGCGTCAGTACTGTCCAGCTTTAGTTCTCTAAACTGCAAGATCTAAATGGCATGTCTACGTTTCAGCGTGTTTGCGACGCCTCTAATTCAGACAACATTGCAAAACCACGCCTGTTTGGTGTTGTCCTTTATTTGAGCAATTCTATACGGTGGCTTGCTTGCGCACGTGCGCCCGTTCGGGTCGTTGACTGTTTTTTATTTAGGGTATTTCGGAGTAGGAAATTTAAAAAAACCTTCAAAATTCAAAATGGCGGATCCATCATGGCGGCATTAAATATTGACGTTTCGGTAAAACCCCAAAGATTGCGCTATCCTTTTAACAGCATCAGACAGCTAACATACGGTGACATTTCAACCCGAGAAATAAAAGAGTCAAAATAAAAAAGAATCCTAAGGCTTTCCCTCTTTTTAACGACTGCATTAGGAAGCAAATGTATTGTATATGTGGAGATTTACTGCTTGTACGAATAAAGGCGGAAGCCGAGGACCGGAGCCGTAGTGTCAAGCAAGGCCGAAGGCCTAGTCCCGCGTAGAGCGACGCTTCCAGCAAACACCCGGTCTCTGTCTAGCGAGGCCTTAAGCCGAGCGGCTGGAGGTATCCACCTAGTGTGTAACCATGGTAACAAACAACCGACCTGATCGTTGACTGTTTTTTGTTTAGGGTAATTCGGAGTAGGAAATTAAAAAACCCTTCAAAATTCAAAATGGCGGATCCATCATGGCGGCATTAAATTTTGACGTTTCGGAAAAACCCTAAATAAGATTGCGCTACCGTTTTAATGGAATTAGCTAATTACGCTGGAATTTCGTAACGAACAACCCACCTGATTGGAGCGCGCGCTGAAGGGCCACGGGCGCAGGTGCTTGAGCGGGAACTTGAACCCCTCGGCCATCATGGCCATCAGCTCCTGCACGGTGGCTTGCTTGCGCACGCAGAACACGCGCACGTGCGCCCGCTCGGGGTCTTACAGGTTGTTGACTGTTTTTTGTTTAGGGTATTTCGGAGTAGGAAATTTAAAAACCCTTCAAAATTCAAAATGGCGGATCCAACATGGCGGCATAAAATTTTTACGTTTCGGAAAAACCCCAAAAGAAGATTGCGCACCGTTTTAACGGCATCAGACAGCTAATATACGCTGGAATTTAAAGAACCCACCTGATTGGAGCGCGCGCTGAAGGGCCACGGGCGCAGGTGCTTGAGCGGGAACTTGAACCCCTCGGCCATCATGGCCATCAGCTCCTGCACGGTGGCTTGCTTGCGCACGCGGAACACGCGCACGTGCGCCCGCTCCGGATCGTACAGGTCGTTGCCCTGGTGACCGTCGAAAGCCTCTTCTAACACTACGTTCACGGTCATATAGAGGTGGGCTTCGTTGCGCTCCTTACGACGGATCTGGTGGGAGGGAGAGGTTGTTGAAAAAAAATGCATTTACATCTACAAGACACTCTAATTCGATAGCAGAACTTTAGGTAGGCTGTCTACTAATCACAACAAACAACTGGTACTAGGTGGCAAAAAAATGGAACGAAAAAAATGTCTGCTGTTCCATACATTTGGTGCAGTACTGAGACTGCCTTATTTATGGAATAGCTGATATTTTTTTCACTCCATTTTTTAGCCATTTAGTACAACTTGTTTGTATTGATCAGTAGACAGCCTACTCAAAATTCCGCTATCGACTTAGAGTACGTGCACCCATGTTAAGCTAAGTCAAAGTACTAAATAGTTTACCTCAGATATTTCAGGTTACATGTTGATATTACACTCAAAATTATAGTCATTGCTATCACAATGTCAGTATTTACAAGCTATGAATCACAACGAGACAACAAAAGAATAAGCCAGGTGCGTGTCCAGCAAATGCACGCGCAATACGAACATTTAATAAAATTATTATTGTTGCTCATCACGACCTTTTCGTATTTATTTTTAAAAAGCTTTATAATTTTATTAAGAACCTTTATAAGTGGCAGAGGGGCTGAATACATTCATAGTAAAAAAAAAAACTTATGATTAAACGGCCGAGAAACAAGGATTTCTTATTGGACCGCGTAACTCTTAAAAATGAAATCTTATCACAAACCAATCAGACTAGAAGTATTGGCGTAATAAATAGAAGATAATGTTATAACTTGGTAAGGTTGGGTTCTTACGAATCCGATACAAAAGGGAATAATGCTCATAATCCACCAAAGCTGAGAAAATATTAAAAAAATATCTGTTTTCATAAAATATAATTATGTAATGTCCACGTAAGAAAGTAAAGCACATCTCTGGTCCCATCTCTGCTTTATTGGATTTTGGCCCTTAGTAACGAATTAAACTTACAGCTTCGATGCGCTTCTCCTCTGCAAGGCGCTCGCTGAGTTCCGTCGGTATGTCGGCCTGAGTCACCTCCTGCAGAACCGTCTTCATCTCCGCATCCCTGATAAAACCGCAACGGACACGTTAGCACTAAAAACCTGACCACTGAAGCATTGTATCGCGTCAAAATAGTAGTAAAATGAATTAATGGTGTTCTAAACACGCAAATTACAAACGAACGAGCGATGACTTAAATAAAAAAAAACCCTTCGACATTTTAAATTCAAATTAATTTTGATGAAACACATAAGGCCGATTTACACTTCAATAAGTACAGTAGCGAGTTAACTTGCCACTATGGCAAGTGAAATTGTTATTGCGTTTGAACGCCACAAGCGAGTTAAGAAATAAATATCCTATTATTCGTCGAATCAAGTGCAAAGTATCCCGCGCGTCCGCCGCAACCTCGCCATCTAAACTGACCAGCGCGCCATGGCGTGTAGACGGGCGAGTTAAGTAAAGTGCAGTTGTAGTTTTCGTCGCAGAACTGCCACATAACTCAACTCGCTTAGCGTTGTGTGTGGATGCTACTTATAACTTAACTATTAACTAGAACTTAACCCGCTGCTGTACTTATTGAAGTGTAAATCGGCCTTTACTGATCACTGGAGACAAAACACGACACTAAAAGAAACAGAAAGAAATAACACTGACCTGATATAGACCAACATGTAGGCGTTGGTGCAGTGGCGCACGGTGAGGGCCATATCCTCGTCGTGACCGCCGTAGTTGTATTCAATTGCTTCCTGCTTAGTGCAGCGCGATACAACGTCATCGTCGAACTTACACCACTGGAGGCAAAACCAAAAATGTGTAAACAAAAAAGGAAGACCATTAATTTTCGATAGGAGAAAAGCTTTCCACGCACTGGAAAGCGAGGCATTTTTATAAGTCTAGCCAATCAATATCAGTTTGATATCCACTCGGTGACTCGATAGACGCGACAAACGACTAACTTGCGTCCGCCAGTGTTGCGTAGGAATAAACAAAAATGCAGTATGCAAGAAGCGCCCCATTGTAATCCGAAAAATCCAGAGTTCGATCCGGAGTTCGCCAATTGGCATGTTCTTATCATGGCGCTTAGAATGTCAAGAATTCAGGCAGGAATTTGGCGTTCGCGACATGGGAGGCACGCGCATTTTGCGGGGTCAGGCAACGCGTTATTGTTGGCTCTCTCTAAGTTTTTAATTCTATAATTTTTTAGGCATCGCTTTCCTCCAATTTCTGAATATCACTAATCAAGTATTGTTCTGTCTCTGCAGATGTCACATAAAATAACGTGACAGAACGATAGTTAAGTATTAACTTAGTGAATTTCTCAATTCAGAAAACGGGCCTAAATCTATCAGAGTACGCACCTTGCCGTCTCCTTTGGGGTTGATGAACACTACATAGTGTCCGCCGTGGTTGTCGCCGGAGTGGACGAGGACCGCGTGCAGCGTATAGTCTGCCGGCACCTCGGGCTTCTCCTGCAGGTATGCGTCCAGGTTGATATGCTCATAGAACTCGAACCTAAAGTCGGAGGGTGAAACGAGTTTAGTATACACACTCGCAGGTCACACCACATCTTCCACATTAGAAAATTCGAAAGCGCGCATCTGTCGCCGCTAATCCTGATTGAGCTATCATCAGCAGTACGCTTCAAATCATTGGTCCGACGTGCAGGGAATGAAGGCGTCCCTACATTTTGTGTACAATAAAGAGTTATGTAGCAATCTATTACTTCACGCTATCAAAAGTAACTTTTTCGCTCCATTTTGTGGTATCTTATTCGCTCAATTTTTTTTGCCACCTAGTACGACTTGTTTGTATTGTTCAGTAGACAGCCTAGTTAAAGTTCCGCTTTCGACTTGTGAATCAGAATCAAAGTTTTTTATTCGATATACCTGTACGAGCAAGCACACACATTACTTTTACACTTCAACCTATGTCAGTGGCCAATAAACCGTTCTACGCAACAGACGTGCCTCATTTTCACATCCCAAAATACAAACATAGAACATTGAAGAGTGACATTTAACATAACATCTCATGTGAGGGCCCTCAAAATGTTTACATGTAAAATTAATTATTTAAATTGAACGTCAAAATATTATCTAAAGTAAAAAAAAGTATATAAATCAGATACTTATTACTATCTAATACTAAGTATCTAGCTACTTTTATTTTCTCCAGCTTCACTAGCTTTGATCGTTCTTGGAGAAGAAGCCTGGCAAAGTGTGTGCACCCGTAGAGTCTCAAATCACTCACCGATCGTTAAACTTGACGGAGCTGTCCGTGATGGGGTCATACTGGAACCGCATGAGGTGTAAGTGCAGCACGGGAGGGAAGGAGGCGAATATGACGCCCTTCTCGGCCTCTTGGAGTCCGTGCTCGCCCGCGTCGTACTTGTTCTCGCCGTCGAGTGTTTCCGTGCTTATGTAGTCCTTGAACGACTCGTCGACTGGAAGAAACGGTTGATGATCATTTTACTAGGCTGCCACAAGGCCCTAGAAAAGTGTTTCCTCGTTATCGTGTATTTGGTTATGGATGCGTGCTAAGAAGAATCTACAACCGACAGATTTTAATATATGAGAAGTCGTTAGATTAGTCTGGTCACCGCGATTGGATTGGGTCCGCGCGATGACGTCACTAAAAAACAATACGGCGGTTTGTGCACGGAGGACAAACTAATCAAGCAATTTATCCTATCTTTTTGGCAACACTAATTAGGAGAAGGCACTCTTGCCTCTTATCAAATCAAGTTACATGGGTTGCGTTTTGTTTTATATTTTACTGTTTCCACTATTGTCAAATTCCATTTTAAGATGACGAAGACGACGATGGTAAGACGAAAACGGGATAAAGATAATTTAATACAGACTAGAAAAATAACACTCACTGTTCTTCTTCCCCTTGATATTGAGCTGTATGTCGTAGAAAGTCTCGACGCGCGTGCTCGACACATTGACGTTCTTGCACTTGATGTATGACGTCATCTTGCCCTCAAACAGCCGCGGCACGGTGCCCTCGACGCAGGTGCCCTTCATCTTACTCTCCAGCTTGTCTAGGAGGACCTGGGAGGACAATTTCGTCAATTATACAAGGTGTTGTTTTGTAAAGTTACACCCGACTCAGGGGTGATTATTTACACGATACTGAAGCCAAAAAAAAAATCATAATTCAGTGAAAAATACACAATAATCACTAAATTGTGGCCTCCCTTTCTATTACACTAACGCTTGCGGCCGTACGGGCACCACATCGCGCGCGCGCGCTATGAGAAGGCGGGGATGTCCGCACGTCGCGGTTATTATAGAACAACTTAAACAAGGTAATAATAATATGTCTATCAAAAAAAAATTCTAAACAAAAATTACTTTTTTTTAGCTTCAAGGTTTACTCAAACTATCGTTCCTGAGTCGGGTGTCACTAACCAAAACATCACCCTGTATAGTTGTTCAAGAGTATCTTTTGCCACGAGGTGTCGAACCTAGCCGGACTTGCGTCAGTCTGGGTTAGCCAGCTAACTCTGAGTTAATTTGACATTTCCAATTTTCCATACAACTATTGACGTTAACTGGCTAACCCTGGTTGACGCAAGTGGACCCTAGAGATCAAGTTCGATGAAAACTACGATACCTCTAGACCTCACACAGCAATGGAGAAAAAAAATGCACGCACCAAGCAAACCTGGTGACGATCAGTGTCACAAGTAGCCTAGACCAGACGCGATGCATTTTCGGCTGCGTTTACTCCACGGACGGAAAGCTAGAGTTGTAAATACAAATACCGGAGACTCACCCTCAAGAACTCCTGAACGTCGTGCTGCATGAATGAGTCGAGAGTCTCCCAGCCGAAGCTCTTGGTCAGCTTCGCGTAGCGGTCGTAGAACACTCGCTGCAGAGACCCCACACGCCACAGGGGTAAAAACAACATGGCCGCACCAACCAAACCTGATGACGCTCATTAGCAGCGGAGGTCAAAACGATCGGGCTAGCATGGCTCGAAGTCAAGCAAGTAGCCCGGGAGTCCCGAGATAGAACGCGGGGCACAGTGAACGCTCTTTGCCCCTTCTAGGAGCCTCAGCCCTTGCAGCATGACTGAATCGATAATATTTAATTTTTATCTGGATATCTGTTATCTCTTTATGCTGTGAAATAAAGCAAGATGGCGCTAGCCGATAGCTCCCCTGGAGGGCCAATTTAGGGTCTGGCAACGTGACGCGCCGGTAAATCCAACTTAGCGATACATGAGAGCGTTTTTGGAGAAGCGCTGTCGCGTGCATTTTCAGCTGCGATCTGCATTTGTATCGGTGCGACGGGCGGAAAGCTAGAGTTGTAAATACAAAGGTCGGAAACTCACCCTCAAGAACTCCTGCACGTCGTGCTGCATGAACGAGTCGAGAGTCTCCCAACCGAAGCTCTTGGTCAGCTTCTTGGTGCCGACCGGCTTGTCGAAGAACTGCAGCTCGTAGAACACTCGCTGAAGGGCCAGAGCGACAGACCTAGGCGGGCAAAGATGTATTAAAATGTTTGGAACCAGAACTTGAACCTCTGGTTCACCGCGCCAGCTATTTACAGCTGAGATATCCCTTTTAATTTTATGCAAGCCCTTATGCCGCGAGCGGCAAGAGCTACCATGGGGTATATGTCTGATCGTACCTATAGCAAGTAAGTAGAAAATATCGTAAGTAATTTCTAACATCATTGCCAAAGTGGTTACAATCTTTTATTATCAAATAAACCCAATACAATACGCAATTGTTAGCTCATTGAATTATACGAACATGGATCACCACACCACATGAGCTCAAAGTACCTAATCCTGTTTCATACTCACTTGGTGCTGTCGTCAGATTCCGTGGGCATCTTGTAGACGGCCTTCCGTAACTGGTTAGTAAAATACAGCGTCTGTAGCAAGGAGTTCATGTAGCATGTGGCGCCTTGGTTCTTCAAACCTTAAACAAAATGTTACATCGTAAAACACATAGGCAACGACCGAGCGAAGCGAGAGAAGTTCTCCGAATCTACTGGAACAATCCGTTGTATGCATGTATGAATGTTTGTTCAACGATAACTTGAGCACCGTTGATCGGATCGTCATGAAATTCGGTAGGCGGGTAAATGAGACAAAAATAAAGTTTAAGTTCGAACATGAGCCAAATCGGTCAAGGGGTTGGCGAGATAAAGTCCACAGTTCGGAGCGAACCAGTAGTAGGCGAAGGTCGGGGGAGAATCAAAGACAGAAAAATGTTACAGGTGTAGTAGGCGAAGGTCGGGGGATAATCAAAGATAGAAAAATGTTAAAGGTGTTGTAGGCGAAGGTCGGGGGATAATCAAAGATAGAAAATGTTAAAGGTGTAGTAGGCGAAGGTCGGGGGATAATCAAAGATAGAAAAATGTTAAAGGTGTTGTAGGCGAAGGTCGGGGGATAGTCAAAGATAGAAAATGTTAAAGGTGTACTAGGCGAAGGTCGGGGGATAATCAAAGATAGAAAATGTTAAAGGTGTAGTAGGTAAAGGGCGGGGGATAATCAAAGATAGAAAATGTGAAAGGTGTAGTAGGAGAAGGTCGGGGGATAATCAAAGACAGAAAAATGTGAAAGGTGCTCTGAAAGGGACTCACCAACATAGCCGGTGTGCTTCTTGGAGTCCCAAGAGACGCCATGGGGCGCCTCGGCGGTCACGTGGACTTCGAGGGTGATCGCGTCATCCTTTGTGTAGCCCTTCTCCGGGTCTAACACATCGCTCCACGACATGAAATGGGAGAAGCCCCAGTCGTTCTCCTTGCTGCGGGGAGAGAAACCACGGTTAGTACAGCGTTTCTGCCGCCTGACTTTTCAAAATGCAATCCATTTTGCAATATGCAAGATTAATCTGTATCGAGTGATTAAAATGTTTGGTTGAACCAGGACTTGAACCTGCGACCTCTGCGACCTACGGCGGCGAAATGAGTATTTAAAATATAAGTTGACATTTTTTTATGTTTTGGTCGGATTTTATTCCTTAGAAGAAAATTGGGGAATTAATTTTATAAAGGTTAGAGAAGTTACAAAATTAAATGTTATTTGGAAGAATTTCATTCGATTCCTTGGATTGTATATTGGAACCGGTTGCAAAGAAGTCGATTCCATACTGCCGCATACGGGGTCACCGAGGCTAAATAAAATACGTATTGAGTAAGTGAGTAATACGCCTGGTAGTACGCAACATCGCTGATAAAGGGCATGAGTATAGGCCAGGGGTCGGCAACCTTTTGAGACGAAAGAGCCAAATATTACAATTTATAAAATTGCCAGTTTTGAAAGAGCCACAAGAAAATTTCGTTGTTGATTTAAAATTGAAAATCGCGCGCAGCGCGCCCGAAAATTCACCGATTTTACCAATTACTTTCTTGATAGTAATACATACTGTAAATAAATCAAACATGCGCGCAGAAAATTCACCGAAACTTTACCGATTTTACCTTTAACTTTCTTCGTAGAAGTTCACATTGAAAATGAGAAAAAGTCGCGCGCAGCGCGCCCGAAACTTCACCAATTTAATCCTCTTTCATAATGAACATATAGATATATATATATATAACATATAACATATAGAACATACAACACAACATAACACAACAACAACAACACAACATAATCACAACAACAATATCCTGTACTGTAAACAGGGAAATCACGCGTAGGGCGCCCGAAAATTCACCGATTTTTCCCATTACTTTCTTGATAAAAATACCGTAAATAAGTCAAACCCGCGCGCAGCCAAATTCTTGAAGACATTTATTTATTATTCAAAGATGATGTCTCCTTTATAAACATGACATTAAAGCGCGTAGTGCGCCCGAAAATTTACCAAAACTTTACCGATTTTAGTCTTTAATTTTCTAATGGCCAATGGTTTTGGGGAAATCATGATCCCCGAATGATAATTTTCGGCTCTCCATGTTATTATGTTATATTTTTCGCTGGAACTTTCATCGAAAGAGCCGCATCCGGCTCGCGAGCCGCAAGTTGCCGACCCTTGGTATAGGCTGAAATGATTCAGGCGCGTAAATCTGAAACCTCCTAACGTTTTATCGGTAGCGAGATACTGCGTTTATCCATTTCCGGGTGGATATTCAGAGGCACACCGTAAATGGACTTGGTCGAGAAAGACCTCATAAGCGCGCAGTAATTACAACTTAATTGTTTATGTAATTGTTGACTGACATCTGATACGCGTTAGGCCCTCAGGCATTAAGGAAGTGACCAGTTTTTACTGTTCAATTTCTACACGTAAAATTATCAATTACCTTTAATCTTGATACCGCTGTGCTGACAATGCACTTTATTGGAGTCATATTAAGGAAACTAGAAACCTTGAGGAATACCTTAAGTTATACCAAAACGTGACACCACTCTAGCGCAGTCTCCTCCCATGCTGCTAGACCATCTCATGGAGAAGCGAGCGAGAAAGGTGTCAACCAACCACTTTACGGATGAACTCGACAACTCTCTCGCTCACTCCCGATAAAATAAACAAGGACTGCACCCTGCACATGGTATCCCGCCCGACTGGCCACATTCCTTCCCCGCTACCGCCAGCGGAGTAGCGAGGAAGGAGTGCCGTCAATCGCACAAGAAGCCGCAGGCAGCGCGCAGCCCTATAAGAAACCACAGTCCACCCACCTGTAGAACAAATGCTGAATCTTCCTAAAGAAAGTCTCGGTGTCCGGCTTATGGGAGAGGAGTCTTAGCTCGGCCATGGCGTAGCAAGACCAGCTCGAGGACTCGCTCTCGCCATTACACTGGAGGAAGAAGCCTAGGGACTTCTGTTGCTGGCGGTCCGGCGAGGGCGCCTGCCGTGGCATCACCATGATCTTCCAGGGAAGGTTGCGGACGTAGCACGGCGGCGAGAGGACAGAGTCTTTGAGTGTCCGGAAGTTCGGGACCGTGAAGCGGAACGTCGCCTCGGAGCGCGCCTCGTCGTCCTCCATTTCGGCGTCCTGCTGTTGAGAGAAAATAAGATTTTGTCATCGTTTCGGCTAAATTTTTTGATCACTTTGTTGACAGTCTGTCCTTTTGTCTATCTCTCAAGACTCTTTTTCTCTTTCTGAAGTTTTTATAGTACGGTTTCACTTACTTTTATTGATGTCGGGATAGCCGACTAGTTTAGGTTCTTATTCGGAGACCTTAATCATTGAGGAGGTACGCCGCTGTCTGAACTAGAGGTGTCTTTGCATTTTTACGCAAAATGGACTCATCAGCTGCAGTCGAGTTGCAGAAACCTTCACCAATGTCACGAATACGAAAAAAAATGTCTTTCCATATCTTATCTAAGCTCTCGGCCCTCAAGTTTGGTCATCATTGCAGCACTATACAGACTGACTAGAAAAGCACAAAACTTTCCTAATTGGATGCAATATCAATCTTTCTGATATACCCGGGAGCAATAGCAATAATTTTACATTGCATTTTTTCGACAAAGGTGAAAGTGGAGGGTTATTTACCTAAATTGGACCTATATTTTCGTAGCCTTTTGCCAGGTGTTCGAGCTTATTGCTAATTACAATCGCGGACACCTTCACTTGCTTAGCAGACTATTGAACTTCAGGTATTATTGTATAAATATTTTATTTCGAGACACCGCTGCAAACAATTTGCGTAGGTGCAGCTAAATCAAGGTGGGAAGTGGGAGTATCGCAGGGTGTTTCTTTTTATCACAGACGCGTCTAAAACCTCTCTATTCTTAGATAAGCTGTTTATGACTTTGTTGAGGGACAAAAGTGTAAAAGTATATTCCATGAAGGTCAAGGCTGGTTTGCTATAATATGCACTAGCTATTCAGATATTCATAGAGCTAAGATAAGACAAAACCAACTGCAACATGACACCCTGTTTTAAACAGCTGAGTGAGAGGATGTTACAGGTGCTGCGCATTTGCGCAAACCTACTTTACTGTGAATATGATCCAGCCTCATTGTAATTACGTGTTGCATTCTGAATCAGATGTAAAGCCTTTGCTTGCCTTCGTCCGCGTGTATGCAGTTTCACCTTTTATTTATATTAATTTGGTTTAGGTCTGTAATAATTTGGTATTCCCTGAAAGCGTTTATGCCCTGCGCTGCGTCCGATCCGCATCTCGGTGCGAATTTGCTGTAATACTAGATATTTAATAATTTATTCATATAAAGGGTATTTATAGCGCATACATAGGTCCTAGTTCACAATAAACCCACTCACGCGGCAAATTATATTTTTTACCTTCAGAGATTTCGGCTGTGGATCGTCAGTAAGTCAAAAACTTTAGTCAGAAATAATAATTCTAAGAAAACGGGATTCTTACCAGGATTTATTTTGTTTGTTTGTCCGATATTTCGACACCGTTGCAGGCACCATGGTCACGGATAGGCTGAAGATGGTTTTTCGAGTGTCAAACACCTAGGCGTAGATAAATCTATCATCCCTTTCTTTTTCGACTGCTGCATTCTGAATTGTTTGATGGCCCGGCCCGGCTCACGAAGCTAACGATGTCTGATTTGGTAGGCACAGAAGTCGCACGTCGTTTATTTTGCGAAACGCAATTATTTACCACTGGGTTCCACGTTCTCGACAGTGGAAACTCATCTTCGCGACTGAAATTTTGTCATAGTCCGAATTTTTATTGTGTCAACTTACAGGCATGGTGGTGGTGGAGGTGGTCTCCTGGTTATTCACGGCATCAGACATGACAACCTCGCCGTTGGATCCCTTCAGGTAATCGTCAATAGCAGTGTCCACTGTGAATCATATTGAGAGTCTTAAATTAACGCGAGAGAAGCCCCACTGGAAACAAATGTGCAAGTAATAAATAACATACCCTATAGTTCAGTTACTGAATGAATGGGATTGAAAACTCGATTAGTAGGGAAATCAATAAAGTCAGTTTCTCTCATCTTTTAGCTTGCAATAATGTTATGTTTAATTCTGCATTATTGAGAAAGAAGGTAAAAGAGTCCCTAAGAAAAGTACTTTATTAACAATTTTCAATCCTATTCTTCCAGTGGCCTAACTACAGCTTATTATAGTAAAGCAACACATTAGCTGATATGCACACTATTGCACACAAAGTCAGACTGAGGGTTCCCCGCAATGCCATACAATTTTAAAAAACCTTGTTATACTGACCCTCAGTGCGCTAGACTGACTCGCGCTAAAAACTAGTTAGTTGTAATTGCATTTTTTTCCTGTCTTCAGGGGATAGTGTTCATTTGTTTGAGTTGTGAGCGGAGCCCTTCTGACCTAGTTTAATTTGCCTCACTGTACTAGATTTCAATGCAATATTTTATTTGTGGATGTCAGCATATCTCTAGGAATACGAGTGGGTAAATTATAATCAAGGTTCAAGGACAATAGATTACAGTCAGCAGCATGTAAAACTTTAAATTTTCGTTGCAGTCGTATGTAACTTTACTGAATAGAGTGCATGGGTGTAAGAGTCGACATGCTGTCCATGCATCAAGATCAAGACACTTTCTTTTTAGGAACTACCTACTCTACTTTTTTTTGTAGTCACAGAATGTTGCTATACTAACAGAATGTACCCAAAGGCCCCTAGGCTAAGACAAAGGACACATCTAACATAAAGATTACAAAGTGGGTAACTCCGGTAACTCCATGTGATTTATCTAATGAACCCCATAGACCCCAACTTGACTCACCAACCAATGTATGACCATTTTTCTTTTTTCGCCTTTCCTACCTTCTTATGTTCCTATTGTATTAATGCAAGCACAGCAAAGGGAATTACTAAATGTATATTCACCAATTTTCTTGTGTCATGAATTTCCTTTGTGCCGAATGTCAAATATTTTATAGACAAAAAATAAGGTGTCAGCCAGTTGCAGACTAATTTATGAACCTCTACGGTGCAAAGCCTACTTTATGATGCAGTGCAGTAAAAACAATGTTGCACACACACGCAAAGTTATTGAATCGAGCGATCACTTCAACAATCTTGTGTTACAATGCAGACCTTTACAGTTGTAACATGGTCTACATCCCCATAGGTGGCAAATTGGAATTAAGTATGTCAGGCTCAGCAGGAAAGAAGGAACCTCACATAGCTTCAAAGGACAAAACAAACAAATCTGTAACCTGATACAGTCATTTTGTAGTTAGATATAAGTTTGCATAATTATTAGGATTTTAATTCATGACATAATCTATAGTAGGTTAGATTCTAATAACGCATTTACACTTGGCCAAGATATTATACTCATGAGAAAGGTTTCAAATTCAACTACAATAACACATAACACATAATAAGGTGTGAATGGCAATCTTTTAGGCAAGGTTAGGAAAGAACCAAAGCTAACTGAAGTGAAAAGATTGGTAACAAGGATGTTAGTGGCTTTAGATTTTACACTGAAACAAATCATAAGCACTTATCATCTAGCTTATTGCAATTGGAATCTATGTTTACATTACATCAGCAACATGGGAGTTAAATATTGAACTGTTACCAGCACTTACTGCCAACTACCGTTGAATCACAAAATATGAGTGATGAGGCCTCAGTATCTTTATCTCCCACATGAATTTAATCAAACATTATTGGGATTGCAATCTAACTAGGCAGTAAAAATTATACTATCTTTTATCAATAACAACACAGTGAAGTGGCATGCATAGTTCAACATCCATACAAAAACAATCTTACGCACTGACATTCTAAAATTAGACATTTTGTGTGTTGGTCAACGACTTGCACTTTCTGAACAAAGAAGTGTAGCTCGAATTTGCACACAAACACATCCAATTAAAAAAGTCTGCTTCGTTTTAGAACTGAAACTGATATTGTGGAGGTATGTGGGTGTATGTGTGTAGTATGTTAATGATGAGAGATGCGAGGCCCCGCTATGAATAGGTTAAGAGTGCATGCATGCAGCTCACTGCGCGCTGCGTCCACTGACCGTCTTGAGTCTCCATCTCCTCGACCTGGTTCACATTGGCGTCGTGCTGCTGCCTCTCCGCAGCAGGCGTGTGGTTCATGTTAGCCGGGCGCGCCACCGGTGACTCTCCCCCGCTACTCTTCGATATTTCCTAAACAATAACTCACTTTGAACAAAACGAAACAAACGCGCACCATTACACAATTCTGACGTCCGTTTCGTCCAGTCAAACCAACCTTCAACGCCAGGGGATCGCTCCCTTTGGACTTGCTAAAGATTCGTTGAAGGAACCTCAACGAATGCTTGTCATCGACTCGAACACCCTGGGCGCTCGGCACTCTGTTTTTCTTTGAAGATGAGGTGGTAATTTTCAAAGAGTGTTTACTAGCGGCGCGGCCGATGTCTGCAAATTTCAACACAAGGGCCGAATAGTAGATTGCTACGCTAATAGCACATTCCTGATCGTATGATCATTGCCAGAATTACTTGGGCACTTAGGCGTATTGTGGACTGTAAAAATTCACTGACGGTATCCGAGCACAGCTATTATCGCGAAAATAAACAAAATGGTGGCTGATAATTTAATTTTTAGATGAGTGGCCCGGTTTGATCGACGAATGCACCATTTTCATTCTTTCACATTCACTCTAGTGTTGGGAGAAATCATATCGTTGGAAATAATTTCGAATAACTTTGTTGCAATCGAGTAACCAATGGATATCGAAACAGTCGTGCGCAAAGAGTAGTATAAATATCAGGGTGACCAGATTTTAGCCAACTCGGTTCGCCTAATTTTGACTTCCGAGTAGCATCGCCCAATTTTTTTTCTCGTCTATTTAGCCTAACTTTTTGAGCCTAGTAGCCTAAATAAAGAAGAAAAAAACTTTAAAAAAGACAGCGTACAGCAAAAAAAAAAAAAAAAATTATATTTATTTTTTTCAATTCATAATTTTTTTCTATTGCTAAAGTTCACCGACACAGTCAGTGGAAGAAACCTCCTGTCCACGTGCATATTACGTTCCGTTACAAGCATTTTAAGGGATAATCAGCCTAAATCGCCTAAATAAGACAATAGCCTAAATCGCCTAAATAAATACGAAATAATCTTGAGATAGCCTAAATCGCCCTGTTCCCATTTTTTAGGTAGCCTAAATGGCTACTGGTAGCCCATCAGATTTTATGGTTGCCATTTGACCCCCTCAGATAGCCTAAATGGCGACAATTCGCCTAGTCTGGTCACCCTGTAAATATACCAAAAGGTCGTGCGTGTCCGTCCACCACAGAACACCTAAGGTGTCCACTGTCCACTACGAAGAAAAGACAACCTGTCCATCCATCAGAGTCCTATCAATCAATCAACTAAAATTAAAGACTATGAAGCCCTAAAATACCAAAAAAATTACCGATCGAACAACCAACACACGGACTGCCCGTCTGAAGACAAACAAAGTTTAATGTGACTGACTGATTCTGACCGACGATCGCGAATCGGGTCGGGCTGGGTCGGGCCGGGTCGCGTATAAATGCTAGTTCAGTACGTCTCCGCCAGGCTAAGACGAAGTGAATTAGCATTTTCAAAAATGTTGTAACGATAAACACGCGTAAATGCTGCACCAATACGTCACCCTTTTCTACATAAATACGCATTTAAATGCTTAGAAAATGCTAATTGAGTTCGTCACTGCCGGCTCGCGTGACGTATTGTGGGCGTAGAATTCCTCTAATGGACGGTTATGGAAACGTCACGCACGGAAAGTAAAATAAAGCTTTGGAAGCTGAAACCTGGAACCGGTCACTTCCTTCCTTGTAACAATTATTTTCAGAATTCAAATCATCGAGTTAATATTTCGATTATAACCTTGATATTGAACATCACTATTGTTAAAAACAAACGGCCTGTCTATGGTTGTAATGTTGCCAGTAAAAAAAAATAATGCTTTTTGTCTATGGATCCCCATATGGGGTTGGCTGTTTAAAAATATCGCTGCTAAAAAAAAAAGACAGATATTCATAATGTCTATTGTTTCTTCCAACGTTGGCTTCATCGTTGTTGCAACGCTGGCCAATAATGGAAAACCTCTTGCATCGTTGGATAATCTTTATCTGTCATTTTGTGGTCATTTTCACAGATTACAATACAAAAAAGAAGTCATTTTGCTGTCAACAAAGAAAAGTGAGATGTGATTTGTTTATATTTTCGGATCTTAAATTTTTGTTTTAACTTAGTGGTGGTATATTAGTAACACAAAAACTCTATATATACGCGAGAAATGTGATTGGTAAAGAGCTTCCTATGCTATGACTTCTGCTTCACCAACTGCCTAAAACTTCGTAAATACATCTGTAAACTTTAACAATGACCAACGCACCGTTCCCGACTACTCACAAGACAATATTCGTGCTCGACCACACACCCTACTTTGGTATTTCATCGGATAACCCCATAGATTTCGATGTTTCTAAGAACCGCGGGCCAGGTTATGTGCCTCTGACGCCGGTGTGTAAATCTCTATGGACGTGCAGTGTAGAAGCCGCTGTCGAGTACTGCCGCATCGTCTGGGACTTATTCCCTGAAGGGAAATTGGTAAGAAACCTTTCAGTAACTACTTTGTCCATACAGCCTTTTTAAAAGTTTGCATTATCTACTATTAACCGCTTGATTGGCGTAATTTTTTTTCCAGTACCCTCAGGGCGTCTATGACCCGAAGTAATACCAATTGGTTAAACTGCTCCATTATATTTTCAGATCAGATTTGTCATCAGTGACTCAGCGGCTCACATACTAAATACATGGGTGGCAACACAGCAGAATCTCACCCATGTAAGTATATGGGAACTTTATTATTGTATTCCAATTGATATGTAATCATGAAGCTAAGGCACCAGAGGTATAATCCGCAAGTGATGAGAATGGGATGATACCTTGTCAAAGTAAATCAATATTGTATTATAATTATTTACTTTGACAGGGTTGAGTCGACGCATTGAAGCAAGATTATAAGTCATTTGATTATATTAGCTAAGAGCCCAAACTGAAATCATTTGAACTCTCGGTGGCACCTTATTGGCAATACCGTTTTTACTTGTTTGTGTTGGGTTCTCCACAATTTCTCTAAATTAAAGTTTAATGAGAAACCTAATTCTATGAGAAAAACTAGCATTTCTAACTTCTTCCAGATGTTAAATGGCTTGTCCTTAGTTGGACCTGTGAGGCGAGGAGCTGGAGGTGACGTAGTAGGACTCTGCGCCGCTATAGAGTCCCTCGGAGAGCCCACGCCGGAGCAATCGGCACTCCCACCGACAGAACGGCTGTTTCAAAACCGGTAACTGTTGCTTTCTCAAATGAAGCCTTTTTTTTTTTTTTTCAGATCCTTTAATAATTTTTAACATATTTTATTTGTAAGTTCACCCTAAATTATAAGAAGCCAATTTGCAATAATTGTATGAGTTGGTAAAAGCTCAAGATTGCTAAACTATTTTATTTTGTCTGGCACTCACAGCACCGACCATGCGTAACTTTTTGTTATTTTTCATTCTCCCTTTAAATTCATCACGGACTGCAATGCTTCCCATCTTGTTTTCAGTGGTCGTATAATCTGTATAACGAGCGCGCGAGACGACGACTCGATCAGGAGTCTTGCCAAGATTGCGCTCAATACCCTGGTGCAGCAGAACAAGAAGGCCTCCGCGTCACAGAGCTCTAGCAGCCCCGAGTCTCCTAATGCTACTCAGTAAGTATCGTCACTATCAATGGATTGGCGAGAGTAAACATCCCACCTGACGCGAAATAGGCGAAATTAGAGACGTCGAGTTCGATGCCGTCGACGTTTTTTGGAAAACAGCCCGTTTTACCATTACTAAGTAAATCTGACGGCAGATTGTAGCAATTTATATTTAGGCCTTGAAATCTATGTCCGAAGATTTATACAGCTAGCAGCACAGTGGTAACTGCAGTCAGAATAGACGGGTGAACCGACTACTCTGATGCTGCAATGCCTGGTGTAGCCCAGAAACTGTAATGTTTAAGTCCAGTGAAGAGCGATGTGAATAACTTGAATAATAAATTTTTTACTGTAATCATTTTCGCACATTGTGCTCTGATACCCAAATCTAGATCTTCAGCGCTGGTCTGCGAAGCCCACATAACATTATTTATGTATTTTTTTCAGGCTTCTGGTGGTACATTACTGTCACCTAGTAATCATAAATGTAACACCCGAGAAAATGGACTCACTCGTGAACAACCAACCACTGACAGAGGTAAGTTTTTAACCAGGTTGCTTACGACTTTACGAGGTTCTAATCTTCGAGATCATATTTTTCTTTATTCAGTTCTTTGAAGATAACTTTCGGGGTACTTGTTCTATGGTGTTCTGCATTTTACGGTCATGTCCATCCATTCAGTCGTTCCCTCAATGCTGATGATCATGACCATCACTTAAAGGTGGCGGGAAGTAGAGTTATATCTATTTGCGTTATATCTATCCGGTGTTTTTTCGTGGCTTTGGTAATAATATCCATGCATCTAGCGGGTGGTCTGCCTCGAGCTCTCTTGCCCTCCACCTTTCACGTCATTATTTCTAAATAATAAATTGTTTACAGATGGGAGGCGGTCTGATGGGGGTAGAAGTAATCGTTTCGCGAGCGAGCGCGCTGGCAACACTGCTCGGTCGGTTGGTGTTGCCACACTACAGGCTCGCCGTCACCACGGTCACTGGGATACCGATGAAGGTTTGATCTGGTTCTGCTACACTCTTTTGTAAAGCTCTTTATTGCTGTATATAGTTTGGTGCAAGGGGCAAGTTTTTTTATGCAGATTGCAGAATCATGCCATAATTTTTATTTATAGTAAAGTCAAAGATTCATATTGTGTCAAGCCAAGTGCTGGAGCCAAATAGGCGAGCGGCACTGCTACAATAACTTAACAAAGAAATTTTCCTAACTTACCCCTGGTTTCCCTTACGATAGCTAGCTGTTAATCCACTGTTGATTGTGGTATGAATTTTGATTTACATTTGGGAAAGAAAATGGCAACTGACATACGTTAACAAATTGTTATTGTACGAGAAACCGAGTGTACAATTCCAGGTTCGAGGGGCTGCCACCGCGTCTCTTTTTCTTCTTCTTTAGCATTTATATCGTCCACTGCTGGACGTATGCCTCTTCATGTCCCTTCCATATTAGCCGGTCTGTGGCTATTGTGTCACCGCATCTACATTGTTATAATCCGCGCAATCAGAATTGGATAATACATTTTGGAACTGAGACGCTTGCGGTCCGCCTGTCAGCTGTAGCGTCAGCATTTCGGCAAACTCTAGTTGACTATTGCAAACTCGCGTCGAAACTTGCTTATGTTTTCTGTGCGCATGGGTGTCTGCTCGAGTTTTATCACGTTTTATTCAATTAATGCATTTTTGTGAATTTTTAATTTCATAACCCTTTGATGGAACGTAGAACTAACAAATTATTTACTGACTGTTTGTTGTTCGCTTGCAGGAAGAGCAAAATGCCAGCTCTAGCGCCAATTACGACGTGGAGATTATTCACTCGGCCGAAGCGCACGCCGGACTTCGCGCTTCGCAGACCGCCGCCGAAGCTTTGGAATCGGTAGGTTTACAACTTTCATAGATGATGTTTGATGATTTATACAGCATACGGGGTCTGAGATCCATATCTCTATTCACACTCCAACCACTATTCTTACCTTCTCGTGATTATTCTTCGGCAAATCTGCATGATTTGAGCCACCTCTTGCCATCCGTCGATAAGGTTGAAAGGTCTTCCCGCCATCTTGTCTTCGCTGGTGCCTATTGTTTGGAATACAGGCAGCGGCGATTTTCTCTACCTGCTCATACTTCTATTCTAAACGAGTCAAATCGCGGAGGTTTTTGTAAGACAAAATCAATTACAAAAATATCCCGAGGTTTCGGCGGCATTACAGCTTCCCGCGACCACCCTCGATCTCAACATTTATTATATCGTACTAACCGGGCTGGCTGGAAGAAATTTCTCTAGAAATAAGTCTGCCCTTGTACACATTCTCTCAATCACGTTTTTTCAGCCTATGTATTTTCTGTGTGCAATATAGTGTAACAAACCACGGCAGCTGTAATGCCGCCGAAACGTGGGGAAAAAACCATCGCAATCCGACCCGTTTAGAATAGAAGCATGTGTGTATATCGCGAGTTATAGTTTAAGATTCCCCACACAGGTGCGTTATTGCGTTATTGCGTTATGCTGCGGTAAGAACGCCGCAACGTTCCTAATACAAAATGTACTGATAACAGATATCGCAATAACGCAAACGCAAAAACGCACCTGTGTGGGGGAGCCTTTATTCCTACCTGCTCACCGGTTCAAGATACAAGACGTTTATTTGCTTTGAACGTGGTAGTTACATTCGCTATTGTAAACCGCCCAATTCCAGGTGGTACTCCGGTGGTGGACGCCGCGCG
This sequence comes from Zelleria hepariella, assembly GCA_949319315.1. NCBI lineage: Eukaryota > Metazoa > Arthropoda > Insecta > Lepidoptera > Yponomeutidae > Zelleria > Zelleria hepariella. The sequence goes on along the minus strand of OX439378.1, from coordinate 21,610,403 downwards.
GCGCGGAGGGTGGCGCCGGCGGCTGCAGCGGCCCCCTGTGGCGCGTGACGCCGGCCGACGTGGCATCGCGTCCCTCGGCCTGTCTTGTCAACTTCCTGCTCAACGGACGCTCCGTCACCCTTGAAGTACCCAGGTCTGTTAACTTTAGCGGAGGAGCGGGTGATCATGCTCCTCACTATAAAGGGAAATTTCCCGCCGAGCAGATGTTATGCTTTGGCCCGGCCGGGTCCAACCGGGCATGGTTGGAAGTTTTATGTGTACTCAGCTACGAGAAATATTTTTCTGGTGTATGTAGATTTGGCTATAAAGGGGGGCCTTAATAAACCAAAAATGGGCTCTCAACAGAAAAGGCGGCGGCCGGTCGGCGTCCCACGTGCTAGCGGCGCAGGGCGGCGAGCTGTGGATCGGCGCGCTGGGCGGGCGGACGCCCTACGACGACCCGCCCGCCCTGTCCGAGGGGGCGGGCGGTCGAGTCACTGACTACAGGTACGATGTTGCTCTTCTTCTTCTTGAAGTGCCTCTCCATCACTTGAGGTTGGCAGTCAGCTCCCTGCACCTGGCTGTCCTGAATAATTGTTCCACGGTTTTGATGCCGGTCTATTCGGTTGCTATGCTAAATACCGATATAAGCCAGGGCTTCCTCCTGGTACATAAATAGGGCGACCGTATCTGTATTTTTAATCCTTCATTCTTATTTTATTAAACCAGAATTCAATTTGACATACCATCTTAGCATCATACATAATGTAAATATTTTGTAAATACTATAATGAATTTAATAATTTATTTGCGCTAATGATTTGTATGCCTATAAGGCAAAACATGCTGGAACAAAATATTTATTTAAGACCTTTTATGTACACGCATGTTTCACAAATAAATATACTTTACTTTACCCCCTTACCAAAAAGAGTTAGGTTATAAGTTTGACCGCTATGTAAGGGTGTGTGTGTGTGTGTAACCGGGTGAACCACAGTCTGTGGGGTGAACCGATTTGGATGCGGTTTTTTTTCTAGCGAGTGTCCTTAGATATGTTTTATCAAAATCAGTTCAGCCATTTATGAGATTTGCTAATTTGACGCTAAAATTAATAGTTACGTAAGTGTTTCTCGCCGAGGTGCAGGGGGCGAATTTTCAGGTATTTTGCATTCGAGATTCTACGAAGAAAACCTTAGTAACAAGTGACATTCGAGATTGCCCCCTGAGGTTTTCCAGTATGCGACACGTCACCTAAGTCTAGCATTATTTCCTTAGATGATTTTTCCAACGTCAGTTGGCACCTCCTCACACTAATTTACTAGTTTAATAACTTCACCTATGCACTGAGTCACTCGGACGCTGCAATGACTACGTCATGTTTAAATGGAGTAGGCTAGCCCAGCACCTAGGTATATTATCAGCTTAGTCGCCTATCAGCTTATCCTATCAGCTTAGTCGCCTTGTCCATAGCACACCTGCAGCGAAAATTTAAAACTCTTCGTTTTATGGAATATCATCGCGGCTGCTCTTCAAAACGCTGACCCAAGTTCCGCATTCCAGGATAAAAGAGTTTGGCGCCCTGATGCAGCAGAACAAGCTGTTCCCACTACGAGGCGCGGGCGCTAATGCGAGGGCGCGTGCGCGGCTTCAAAGGCACACGACTTACTGGCCCCTGACCATCTCCTCCACGCTCATATTCAACTTGGGATCGGTACGTCTATGTCTCATTCACTCCCTAGACATCTACTCCGTGCAATTTTAGTGGTTTTAAAGCCGAAGGTATTTTGTTGCACTGGTGATTCTGAGCCAAATTACAAAATTTCATTCCAAAACGCGCGAAAAAAAAATTCACTTCTCCATACAAATGGTGTCGATTGGCGATAGCCGTTTGTATTGGGAAGTGTTTTTTTTTTCGCTCGTTTTGAAGTAAAATTTTGGAATTTGGCTCAGAATCACGAGTGCAATTAAATACCTTCGGCTTTAAAACCACAAAAATTCCACGGTGTATAATATTTAAGGCCAGCAAGAAAAAGAACGAGAAACAAAGAATAAAAGTGGTTATTTTGAGAAGTGGAACTTTTGCGAAAGAGACATTTTGAGAAATTCTGCGAAAAGTGGACATTACTTAGCAGAACAAGCTCTTCGCGGCGCGGGCGCCAATGCAAGGGCACGCGTGCGGCTTCAAAGGCACACGACTTTCTGGCCCCTGACGATCTCCTCTACGCTCATATTCAACTTGGGATCGGTACGTCTAGTCTAGTAATAAATTTCTATTTATTTTCTATTTCTAGTCTTATTTACTACCTAGCTATCGCTATATGTATGGCCAGCAACAAAAATAATGAGAAACGAAGGATAAAAGTGGTTATTTCACGAAAGGGACATTTTGAAAAGTGGACGTTTTGCGAAAGAGACACTATGCAAAGTGAGCGTTTTTAGAAGTGGACATTTTGCGAATGGTAGTAATAATGCAGCAGAACAAGCCGTTTTCTCTACGAGGCGCGGGCGCCAACGCGAGAGCGCGCGTTCTGCTATAAAGGAACACGACTTACTGGCCCCTGACGATCATATTCAACTTGGGCTCGGTCGGTAAGTATATCTGTTTCGCTGTCTCACTCACTTCCTAGCCAAGTTATTTCTCAAGGGAGGATACGAATGAGAAAAAGAAACATAATAATATAATAAAAGTGGATATTTTGAGAATGAGACATTATGCGAAGTTGACGTTTTGCGAAAGAGACATTTTGAGAAGTGGGCACTTTGCGAAAGGGATATTTTACGATTACGAATAACAGACTTTGATCAATGATAATAAATCTTCCAGGTAATGGAGCCGCTGACCCGTCTAGTGGTACAGGAGACCCTTACCGAAGAAGAGGTGGATTTGTGTCGAGGGGTACTTCTGAATCTGTTGGGAATGGAGTCCCGACACGAGTTCCCCGCATCCTCGTCTAATATGAGGTTAGTGCCGCGTATAATACGTGCCACGAAAGATGAGACTTGAGACACCACGTGGTTTGAAATGCGCATTAACGATGTATAGGTCTCTTTAGCGGTAAGATTTAGCGGGAAGGGACCGGGCGTCATCGAGGCGGCGAAAAGAGTGCGGGAGGCGCTGTCAAGTCTCTTCTTTCGTGGCGCGTATTGTTTTATGTTGATAGCACTTATTGCAACGTTTTTTGTTATTATAAGATACTAGCTTTTGCCCGCGACTTCGTCCGCGCAAGGGATGTTCAACGGGGAAAACTATAGACTAACTGTATCGATGTCTGCGCGGACGAAGTCCCAGGCAAAAGCTAGTATTGCATTCCCTGTAAACCTGCCGTAAAAAAATACATGGCATCAAAATCCGTTGCGTGGCTTCGGAGCAGTTGGCGGATAAACAAACAGACGCGGAAAACGACTTTTAATACTATGTAGAGATTCCTTCTTTAACACTACACTTCTTTACGCTTGTAGCCTCTAAACACTGAAAGCTGAATGTTCTATCGGTGTGTGCTAAACTCTTCTGCAGTGGCGGTAAAATAACACTTTCTTTGTATCGTTTTATGTTTTACCTTATACTTTTCCATTGGTTGTTTGCTATGTGGCGTGTTTGATGTAACGAATATTTTTGTCTCACTATCCTTTTGGCGCATGTGATGCTATGATGTGATGTGTGTAAAGAAGAAGCCAAAAAGAAGAATGTTTGTTCCCAAAGATGGTGTGGATTGGTTCTAAAAGAGTAATTTCCAGAATAATTTTATCGGTGAGTATACTTACACTTGAAATATTTAATGGTGGTGGTTTGGTTGTGGGCATTAGAGTATGATTGCTGTCAATTGTTATTTAGGGCGCAGTAGTCGCGGCGAAGATTTTTTATAGATACATATGAAGAGCTTCAATCCCGTTGTTTTTTTTATGAAATAGTTGTAATGATGAAAAGAGTAACATTAAGTTCATACAATAAAAATTAAAACGCGCAGAAACTTGAGCATGCTTTGTGTAACGGCCACTTTGGAGTGCACCCTATATAAATATACAATGTGTTACAAAAGATGCCAACTCTTTTTGCAGGGTGTAACCTACTGGTCAACAGGATGACATTTCTGTAAAAAAAAACCGGCCAAGTGCGAGTCCGGCACTTGGCGGGGTAATGGTAAAAATTTTCGCGTATTTTCTTAAATCACCGGGTTCTATTACCTTGTAAAAAGAGTAAGGAACTTTTGTAACACCTTGTATTTTAAAGTAGTTTGTATTTTAAATCTAGCCCGTATAGGGCTCTTAAACATTCCGTCTAACCCCGAAGTTTATCATCCACAGGGGCAAATCCAGCGGCCGGCGCGAGGAGCAATGGCGCCAAGTTTGGGGCGAGCTTGAGGCGCTGGTCCGAGCTCATTCGAACTCCGCCGGGCATCGCGCGCTACTACGGACGTTGCTAGAGTGCCGCTCGCACAATCACGCTAGTGACGGTATGTTATCCCACCAAAAACATTTTCATGTAAAAAATGTTGCCAAGACGAGTCCATACTGGTCTGGTATAAACCAAACTCAAGTATGAGGGTTAAAAGAAAACGACGAAGCTCTTCGAGAAAAGGTAGTAGTGCCCCCTTGAGCTTCGCTACTCGTTTTTCTATTAAATCAAGGTATTACTAGTAATTTGTCGGCTACACCGACAAATTACGAGTGAGGCAGTGCTCTCGAAAGTTTAAGTTCGCTACTCGTCTTGGCGGGGGCGCTTTAGCATGGAGCGCATTTCAACTGCCGGACGCTCAATTGCCGCCATACTTGTTTTCCCCCTAATGCATTACGCGTTGCCCCGTCTCTGGTGCCCTGCGCCATCCGCGACGATGTGCTATGTTCTAGCTAGTTTATACTCCATCGTGAGCCTGAGAATAAATACCCATTGCAGAGTAAAGGCCTATTCTGCCAGTTCCAGTTTCTGGCTACTCGGGTTATTTCATCAGACAATCTGGCTGGGGTCGTCTGCCAACAGTTTTTTTTCTCAACCATTCAACTACTCAACCGCATTAGAAATAATCGAGATGCGGGCCCTTCGATAAAGAGTTTAGTTCGGTGGGCGGGACCTAAAAGGAATGGCAAATATATTTAACTTCGACGCAGACAAAATTGCCTGTAAAATTTCGGTGTGCGGGACCTAAAAGCAATAGCAAATTTGACTTCGACGCAGATAAAATAGGCTGTAATATCTGAAGAAGCTCATTCGGCCCATCCGCCAATCAGCTTGCAATCTCCTGTTCCTCACAAGAACTTTTATCCACATTCCAGGCGAATCCCGAGCATCAGTGATTCGCGCCACGACCGACTCGCCTCTCTCCCCTGTAGGGTCAGGCAACGGATCCTCGACCACTGGTGACGTGTGGGCGCCTCGCAGCGTCCTAGACACCCTACTGGGCGCCCCTAGACCTCCAAAAAGGCCAGACTTCGCCGGTCGAATGGCGGCCGGTAATAGGCCCGCTACGCTGTATCAGCATTTGCAGCAAGATGTTGAGCCCCCGCATTGATAAATGTATTGTTAGATAAGTGTAAGTATATTGAGGAATAAATGAGGATTTAAATTTTTTACTATCTGGTTTGTATTGTGGCTAAAAGAACTTAGCCGTCTCATTAACGTCTCAGGCCCGGTTTCTGAATTGAGAATTTCACTAACCAAATGCAGTATCGTTCTGTCTCTGCAGTTGTCACACAAGATAATGTGACAGAACGATACTTAGCATTTGGTTAGTGAAATTCTCAATTCAGAAACCGGGCCTCAGTGATCACAATGAAATTGTAGTTGCGTCAAGTCTCTCCTTCTGCAGACTTCACTTCTATCATATCAGTATTGGAACTATAGATCCAAGGTATCAGTACTCCTCTAAATGGCCTGTTCCGGGCTATCTCTCAAAAGAAAACAAAGTGAGATACTTCGTGGTACGACCACGACGGATCTAAATGTTTTTATTGCGGTACAAATTAATGAAATTTAATTTTCGTTATAAACTAGGGGCGTGACGTGACGGCAAATGAAAATGCGACATTATAAAATTAATATCTTATATTTGTTCATTAAAAACTACATTGTGGGCGGGTGTGCCCGGCGCCCCGGTAACACTTTGTATTATCTTGTTGCATATAAACTCTGCGGGCAGACTGTGTCATAAGGCAATGGTGTGAGTGTGAGGCCTGAAGGCCTAGTCAAGGCATCTGGCTCCTGATAATGGGCGGCTACGCGCCACCTCATTGTTACAATTAGTGGAATGTCACGAACGTTCGTACGTCACAAAACAAACGGAACAAACAGGGCCCGTCACGGTATACTCTTATACTCACATCGAAATATTGTACAATCTCATTCTACTCACGCGCCCGGCCAAGTCCGTCGGAACGCGTCCGACACATTCTCATCATACCTATCATCAATACATCATTAATTAATACCCTATAAAACTTACAAAACCGTCCGGTACTTAAAACTTAGGTCTAAGTTTAAAATTAATCGGAATTGAAAAATAAATTACCTAGGTACAATATGTATTAGTCTAGAGAAAGCTATTTATAGGCGCGCGATGGTTTGGTGGGCGAGCGCGGGTGTCAGTGTGTAGCTTCTCTCAGCTTCTTGGCCACCGGTGGCGCCTCCACCGCCGCCGCCACCGCCACCGCTGCCTCGGCCACATCTAGGGAGTTCTCTTCTGTTGAGCTCGCTTCCTCTAGTTGCCTGGAACAAGAAAATTGGACCGTTTCATGCTGGGGAAAGAAATCTTAGTTTTGACCTAAAAAGGTTTGTGCTTGGACTTCAATAACGGTACACCCTTTGTTGATAGCTTATCACGATAGGCCTTCGATCAAGGATAAAACTAGATACAACATGGGATTTAGTTCGGTGCGATAGGCAGTTAAATATGTAATCGGCCCTCAAGCGTATCTGATGCATTTTTCTGTGCTTGATTTAAGCGTGTAAATAGGTACTTTGTAAGGCCAGTAAACCTTTTTCGGGGCACACCGAATGACAAACTAGGCTTTCTAGGTACGACTTGTGCCAAACTGTTTAGAGTATCGCCTCATGTCTACTAACATGATCCACACAGCACGTTCAGTAATTGGATCCGTTTGTTTTAATCATTGGCGAGTTGCTCTTGTAATCACTGGAAGCCGAAAGGTGACTGACGACGAACGCAGCCCACGCCATTATAACTCGTTGTTTAAACCATTACGGAAGAGTTACCATGCCATCCGTCTAGCTTTGTCAGGACCCATGGCCTTCCATCCGGACCTAGTTAGATTCTTTAATTTCCCCGGATATTTTACGTAGGATTTTAATTATGTGCTTTCAATTATTATTTATTATTGCTATTCCTGTAAAATATGCGTTACTAATGACTAGATTTTTTCGTTTATTGTGTGTGACTACAATAAACGAAAAAATCTACAGGATGTCGGGCTTTTAATCAAGACTCATCATCATCGGTGCCTCCACGAGACATCTGAATGGGCCCAAAAAATTCTAAATTTGCAAGAGATATACAACGTGTTACAAAACATCCTAACTCTTTTTACAGGGTGTAACCTAGTGGTCAACAGGATGTCAAATCTGTAAAAAAAAGTTGAAAAAAACATTTTTTATTGTATAACCTCAAAATTGAAAAATAAACATAACTTTTTTGTTTTTGATATTAGCTCAAATTTTAAAATATCATTGTGTGTGTAGGTTCATTTACATAGCTTTGAGTTGTTAAAACATTGTGAAAGTCAATGATAACAATATTAAAAAAATACTTTTCTCCCGCCACAGCGTTCACATTTTATTATTTTAAAAATCAACGGAACATCATAGAGCAAAAAAAAATATTTAGGTTGTGATCCCTATCACCGGGTACTATTACCCTGTAAAAAGAGTTAGGTACTTTAGTAACACCTTGTATAACGATATGCAAGACGTTGTTCCTAAGTTATAGTGCTGTCTAAAGCACAATCACCATTTAATTGCATTATTTGTACCAATTAAAGTTTCGTAAGCACTGCTCATTTTTGTAGGCTATCCCGACGAATAATAAAAGCAAGTGAAACCATTAAATCAATATAAAAATGTATTATTAGTACTGACCGTTTGCCCCTTGGCGTGCTGAGCGCAGAGTCGCTGTTGTCGGAGGGCGAGGGCGGGGTGGCGGGGGATGCGGCCTTGTCTAGAGAGTCCTCGGTGCAGGACGTCGTCGTATCCTCATTCACTGACTCAGCAGTCAACTTGCCTGCGAGTGGAAGGAAAGGTTAGATCCAGTAGCGGATTTAGGGTGGGGGGGGGGGGGGGGCTAAGGGGCTCAATCCCCCCCAAAAGCATCTAAGACCGTCTATAAGACAAAAATTTTATCTTGAAAACCTAAGCTCATTGGCTCAAGTCCCCCCCAAACCAAAATCCTGTATCCGCCACTGGTTAGATCTATAACATTACACGCGCCAGGGGAAGGGCACCAACTAGGGTCTGATGCGATATAAGCAGCGGCTGGAGGAAGCATTCGCCGGGCAGTTCATATTACGGAAGACCGCTCCCGATGGAAGCGAGTACGACATGGTCGCGATCCTCAGCCATGAGGAATCGATTAAGAAAAAGGATAACATAACACCATAATATCTGTATTGATGGAAAACGCATATGTAACGTCTTTGAGATAAGATAAGATATTCGTTGATTAAATTGCCATAGCACAGTTACAGAGTGAGCAGTGCACACTTTGGATAGAGAACTATGCAATAACAATTAACAGCAACATATGAATCAATTAAAAACAATGTGGTCGTTATGGCAATAAAAAGGGCTCTGAACTCAGGGTGTGCTATAGGTATTGCACAGCAACGACCTATTAGCGCTGATTTTCAGTCTGAGCCTGAAGCCAGTCCGAGTCCGAGCTTTGAAGTGGAAGTGGACGGGACACCTGGCTAGGCGCACTTATGGTAGATGGACGCAGTCCATTGCGGATTGGCGACCTCGGGAGGGGAAGAGATCGGTTGGAAGACCACCTGCCCGAGTAGCCGGAGAGCTGATGATGATGAATAATTAACGTCGAGATAAATAAATGAAGGCCTTCTCTTAAACAACGGCTAATATAGTCTAAATAATCTGGTGCTGCGGGAAGTAACAAAATCAGACGTTGAAGCTATGGAGGGTGACTTGCGGTTGCAGACCGCCGTCACAGCCGGTCTCTACCACACGGGCGGTATAAAAGCTGCTGTATTTACCGCTCAAGTATTTGTAAACCGGTGCTTGAGGCAAATACGAAGGATATTCTAGCCAAAGAAAATTACACACAACTGGAGAAGAACTGGCCAAAAACCACTAGAATAAAGTTGCGAAAGTGGCGTTAGGTCATACCTATACAAAGACCATCCCATCCCACCATCCCATCCCAAAACCATCCCTCCAAAATAGCTCTGAAATGGTGTCCAAATGAAAAACATGGCGTCGATCAGTGCAACAGTCTCGGAATGAGCATATTCGAGCTTGAGATGAAGGCGCAAAATCGGCCAGAATTGAAAACTGTTTTGTTTGAGAGCCCGATGTCCTTGATTAGGGATGAAAGAAACAGCGCCACGATTATCTTTAAAAAAAAATTGTACTAAACCATCGAGCGTCAAAACACTCGAAAATATTGAGTGAAAAATATTTTTTTTTAAAACGGTTATTTTTACGGTGGATATTTTAGAGAATACAGGGGCTGTATGATGTATTTACCGTTGCCATTGGCTGAGGGTGGCTCGAGGTTACTCTCGTCGCTGGGCGGCAGCGGCGATCCTCCGTTGGTGGGCGCGACGGCGGTGGGCGACTTGGGCGCTTTGCCCAACAACTCTGGTCGGAGGTCTGACACGATGTTGTGCGTCCACAGGGCCAGCTCGACCATGTGCGGTGACCATTTCTTGCCGCAGCCGTTTACTTCCTAAGGGGAGGAATGGTTGGGTTTTTACAAGAGTTTGAATAGTTTTTTTTTTGTGAGACACTTCAATAAGTTATCGCCCAGGGATAGCGACCCTCCGGATTTCTGTAGACATGTCCGGACTTTTGGCCTTCCATCCGGACTTTGTCCAGCTAAATCAGTTCTGAAGTTTTAATCAACATATTTCAAACATTTTCAGACTGTTTTTAGTTGGAACTTCATTTTATTTTATTTTATTGTTAACCCTCGTAACCCTAGGTTACTAGACCCCTTTAGTCCTTGAAAGGTACCAAACTCAGTAAAAAAGTTGCAAGTCTCTCGTCTACTTTTTGTTTTTTCTAAAGCACTAACCCGTGCTAGGCCCGTCTCTCGTCTACTTTAATTTAAGCCATAAGTACATGAGTTGAGTTGAGACGGTTCATCACGGGATAATAAATACTTTATTTTCATTTGCGTCTATTGTCCTTCATGGCATAAAGTAAAACATAAGCACGTTATTTTAATTTGCGACTAGTATTTACTTAGGTAACCAACAATGATTCAGCAGCGTCTACTAGGTAATGTTTGCACGGCCGAACACGTAAGTGCATGGAGCGCGTGGGTTTTTACGATAAAAGGCTACAATCGTGGGATTCGCAAGGATGCCTTTGATGCCTTTCTAAAGACCACCGCCTTGTCCTCAAATAAAATTCTTGTAAGTACATTATTGTGCATATATGTTCGGTACGCCAAGTAGGTACCCACCAAAAACGTAATTTTGTTATGTATGCTCTTATTTTCAACCCTCTGTTTGAAACATTGACTAGCTATCTCCAAACCCATTCAATCGATCAATGAATACTATGCCCGGTTTACATTATTCCAGCGCTTTCGCTAATCGTTTACATTATTCCAGTGGCATTCCAGTCCAGCAATCCATTCCAGCGCTGGAATAATGTAAACCGGGCATTTTAATAACATTTTAAAACAAGCCTAGGAAAAAAGCTCCACTCACCGTATTTAATCTATCACAGACGCTCCTAATATGTGTAACAAAGTTGAGGTATTCCTTGGCTGTGTAGTCGCTCCCCTCCATTTCTGGTATCGCTTGTACACACTCATCGGCCATGAAGGGGGCTATCTCTGGGCTGGCGGCGGCTAGGAGGGCCGATGCCGTGGCCGTACCCACTCCCTTTAGGTTGCTAAGGGCAGTCATAGCGCTCTCGATGTTGGGCAGCTTCTTGAATGCCTTCTTTGTCTCGGCCATCACGGCACGCGGTGTATTCACTTTGATGAGGTACGACAGTTGTGGATAGAACCTCCCTCTCTGTGGAAGTAGAATTTCGGTGTTCATTTTGGCGTTTCATATGTCTATACCTAGATAGAATTTTAAAACGTATGGACAACTTTACTGGATAGCCAAATCGAATGAAATATTTAAATTATAGACCAAAAACAGTATCGCAATGTTCAAAATTACCTAAATCAACGCATGGGTGTTTTTCTGAGCCTGACTATTGTCACATAAATTATGCAAAAAAAAACTATTTTGCCACAAATAAAAAACTTCTTTTAGATACGTTTTTTTGCAAAAAGTGAAAGCGTAAACCACAAACCTGGTTAATAGTACCTAGGTAGGTCCGTAGGTCTTAGGACATGTTGATTTGCTAGATCCTAGGGGTGCAATATATTTTTTTAAACTAAACTATTAGGCAGTAGGTACTTTAATCAAACAGTATTTTCATCTATTTGCTTACCTACTTATACTTATAAAAAGTATTTTAAAATTAATTTGCACGTACGGTCAGCGACACGTTATGATACCCCATACTTTGGAAACTCTTTCGCGCTCGGCATAAGTGCGTTAATCTAACAAAAAAGACTACACAATACTCGTAGTCAGTAGAAATAATGTTCGTTCTTGTCACTGACGAGATGATGATAAACCCAGAGAAGAATATCATACACTTGAATTTAATTCTCAAAGATCACATAGAGACGCTACGCATGAGAATGCATAAAACAATCGTTATCGTCAATAGTTATCTATATATATAAAAAATAATCGCCGTGCATTAGTCTCGCTAAAACTAAGAAACGGCTTGACCGATTTGCATTTTTACTGTTTTGTTTAGTTCACCATAGTTCAGGGTAGGTTTAAAAGCAAAGAAATATGGGAAAAGTTAAATTAGATTAAATCAGATTAGCTGAAAAACGGAAGAAAAAAAAAATGGTAATTTTGTATTGGAATCGCCATTTTTGACGCGGAGAGTCAAACTATTTCGGGTGATACGAAGTTCACCGGGTCAGCTAGTTTATAATAGAAATAAATACCTAACTCTTGGGCTCGAGGTACTTTATAAACTCTTTCATAAGAGGATCGTGTACCGCGCGTTCTGCCGCGCTGACGCCCATACAAACGGAGAAAACTTTTTGCTTGCCCAAAATCTTATCCGATTGGTGTCAATCGATTCTGCAGATTACAATCTATGTCTGAACTTTCTACTTTTTTTTAAATTAAACAATAAAATAAAAAAATAGTCTAAGGAATTTAATAAAATCAAAATGTTCAAACATACTTTAGATCTGCAGAAACGATTGACATCTGAATCAATGAAATCGGATAATATTTATTTAAGCGTAGCACAACATTTTTTCCGTTAATGGGAGTGAGCGCGGTAAACACTGCTCTTAATATTTGTCCATGATTAATACAGCGTCGAGTGGCACCTCCACTCACACGACATGGGTGAAGTGACCACTCATAAGCTGTAGTGCCTGGGACAAGTTTTAAGGCCACACAGGCGCGTAATACGTAAGGCTCCCTACACAGGCGTGACAATTCGGAAGGCAAAGTTTTTTGTTCGAAAGTCCGTTATTGGCTTAATCTTATCTTTAGACAATATTGAGAAACTAATTTAAATATTTTTTATTTTGGTCCAGTGGTTTTGTTTTTATGCGCTAAAATGTTTTGTTCCTATGACCGCTAACAGTATGCAGACCGTCGCGTGACGTCATAAAACCGTATCTTTGAAACGTTGTAAAATCCAAACTACTGAACCAAAATAAAAAATATTGAAATTAGTTTCTCAATATTGTCTAAAGATAAGATTAAGCCAATAACGGACTTTCGAACAAAAAACTTTGCCTTCCGAATTACCGCGTTTTTGCGTCACACTTCTTGGATGATAGATACTTAGTTAAAATATTTATTTATTACTGAGTACTTCTACAAAATCATTAGGGTATTGAAGATTAAATAGGCTACTAGCAAAACGTACCTATTAATTCAAATATTTTGAAATCCATAAAAAATAATACTAATTTCTGATTCTGATTTAATTATTCATTAAATCAGAAATACAATATTATTTTTATGAATTTAAAAATATTTGAATTATGTATTTTTGAGTGATTCGGAATCACTCAATTTTCATACTTTTACTTATTAGATAATTTTTATATCTTATTATTTTGCATAAAACCATCCACCGGGTCGCTGTTTGTTCTATGATGGGAAGCGTATTTCCAAAAGCCGAAAAAAAACAATCTAAGTTGAACGCAATCGCGCGTAGAAAAGACCCCTTCTTAGGCATTCAAGCCTAAAATGAAATGTCTTTGCCTACTTAGTCAAAAATAGTACTAAATATATTTTATTATAAATAATAATTAAATACTTTTTGTTTTTTCTAAAGCGTTAACCCGTGCTAGGGAACATTTTAAACATTTATAATAAGTTAATTAAAAATGTTTAAAAATTAAATACTTACGGCTTGTTTCCATTTCATGAGTTGGACGAGCTCTTCATGGACCATGTGAGCGTCTTTGCCTCGCGACTTGATTTTAAGCGGCAGCTCATTTTGGTACCTGGAGAAAACAAAAAAACAATATTTAAAATTTTAAATAATTTGATAATTTCAGGCTTTGTTTCGAATCTCAAATCTAAATTTCTCTGCCCCCATCTAAAATGCCAATAAGATCAAAGTAGTGGAAAATACACAAATAGGTATCTTTACATTGGTATAATGCCCGTTTTCACCAACCACCCCTAATTTTAAAAGACCTTTTAACGAACATTATCTGCGCCTCTGCAAGTCTAAGGGTCATGGATGAGGGACTATACGAATTCCACTCACAAGCGTTATGAGTTGAGTGTGTATGATCCTTCATCCATGCCCCATAGACTTGCAGAGGTGCAAATAATTTTCGTTAAAAGGCCTTTTAAAATTAGGGGTCGTTGGTGAAAACGGGCATTAGGTACGTAAGTCTAAGGGCACCTCTAAGAAATAGGGTATAATTTTTATCAAAAAAATTAATTCACAGAAACTTAAAAAGCTTGTAAATTATGTTACCTATTCAAACGTAAGTGCAACTCGTTACCGAAAAATTAAATGGAGGTATTATTAGACGTGTTCTAAAAATAAATGACCTTGAGCCCAAATGAAAATTCTAAATTAGGGGAGCACGTGGCTTTTCATTGATGAAAACAAAACAAAAGTTCAACCACAACTTCTAAAAAGTTTCAGCGACAAAAATGTCAAGCATTGTAGTACTTACACGATGACTCATTTAATTAATTTGTAAAAACGAAATATTGCTTATAATTCCCTCTAAAAATATACGGCTCTGTTGTCATTTATCTAACTTTGCAATATCAAACAATAAAACAGTAGAAAACAGCAAGAAAACCTCTAATAAAGTGCTAACGCAAAAAGCAAGTCACCATTTTAAACGGATGTGAAGCCATTCAACAATGCATTGCATTGTACTCAAAACAACTACAAGTCGTAATAAAACTGTAAAATTATATGCTCAGTCTTTGAATAAGGCATGGCAACCGCGATCGCAAGGGCTGAAAAGGGTAAAAACATGGAATAAATGCATCAAACAAGTCGTGGTACTAGAAACAAGCCACCATTTTATAACGCCCGAGCGCGATGATATTTTCCCCCACACTGGCTTCAGGAAAAACGAACGACCGTGTCAATTTGACATCGATCCCACGTGACGTAGTGATTTTAATGAGCGGTTCGCGGACTAGAGATGCAGTCCGCGAGGGAGGTAGCTATCAAATCAGTTTGCACGGGCACACATACAATACAAGTTCATTGACACGCCACGGCCGCATTTTCTCCTCTCAAAGACGTTTGCACTTACCAGTTGTCCAATTTTATGAGCTCCTCGGGTTTCTTTGTTTTCTGTTCAGCCTTTAGTTTAATCGCCTGTGGATATAACTGCAAAACACTGTCAAATTGTTTGGCATCTGCCTCAAGGAAGAAAGTAGACGTGTCTTTCGTGGTGGCCATTGTGAACGTTCTAAATGTACAACACTGCGTATTTAGTTAGCTATAGCTCCGAACTCGACGCGGCGGCAGCACCTGGCCAACTGGTCGCCCTCACCCCACTCGCCGCCATCTTGCCGAACGAACCTCGCACTGACGTTCAATATTATTATTCGTCATTTGTTCTTTCCTTTCTGGCAATTTATCAACCAAAAAGTATTTAAATTTATCAATTAAGGTTGTTATAACCTTATAAACGCTTTCAATGCAAACTATTTGGTATAATACAGAATAATTTCACGTGAAAACAATGGAAATAATACTTGCGCGCCGTCACAAGGTTAAATCGGTCGTATTTGATGCCGTGGCGTCGCACATTTGTCTGGCCCGAGGGAACGACAGGATGAAAAAAATAAGATTTCATTTTGTTTTTTTATCACAAATGAACTGTAACACTGAAGAAAACTTTGAAAAACTCTACACAACACATTGTGACAGAGTCAACAAATTAGTGGTTCACAGCGACCTCAGCACACTTTATCAGTTTCCTTGTACGTGACGCAATTCTCGGCACCGTTCTACCGAAACGACTTTGGTCAACACGCATATTTTCCGTTGCATTGCAGTACACACTGAGCTCGCTCTCAGTCATTCATGAAGTAGTAACTAGAGGTGTACATAAGGCATTTAGGTTGTAGGACGTACATATCACCGGGGTGGAACGTCACCGCACCAATCGGCTTTGTTGTTTTCATAGATTCGCCACGTGCTTAGCAGCTGTTAAATTTAGTAACATTAATAAACTGATGATATTTATTAGTTCCCATTGTAATGAACACTTTCGTTTTATCGCTAGCCGAACGAATCACTGATCGTTCTATTTTATATTATGGATCATAAAAATATGAGTCTAGAACTCTAGATACGTAATAGGTACTTACGAGCACCTATGTATTTAATATCTACAAATATCCTATTACTCCTTGATAAAATACTCAAGAAGATAGACTGACCGAAAAAGCCTAGTTTTTACAAGAATTTTTTGTATAAAAAGCTTACAGATATCAGTTTAGGATATTTTACTTAAAATATCGCACCCAAAAGGGGACTAGTCTTACTTTGCCGTGTTCTCGCATAGTCTTATTAATTTATATCTAAGTATTTATTGCGTAGGTGCTGTAGGTTAGTATCGTAGGACTTACGAATAAATTAAAGTACCCTACTTCCTTGTGTTAGGTAGGTATACTTAAGTATGTATTTTTTTTTACATTGTCAGAACTGTTAAACAGTAGTTATTTGTTTTTCTACTACTTATATATTTTGGCGTAGATAATCGGGAACATCAAACTAGGTAAATGTAGATGGTAATGTAAATTTTATCCTATTATCTAATTAGGTACCTATCTGGTGCCTCCGTGCCTCAGTCAGCCCCTTCTGTATTTGTTGGGCATGAATAGTGCCTCTGCCTGCCCCTCCTTGTCAATTAAGTAACGAAATAATTAGTTGAGTTTGAAACATAGACCTAATTAGTAACCCGGCATGGGTTTGGGCATAGAATTAAATAAGTCTATGGGTTTGGGATTTTTACTCTTAATTGCCGGTAATAAAATACGTTGTTTCATAACATACTCGTACCATATTTTTGTCACGCCGGCAAAACACGTGCTTACCTATTTCGAACGAGTTAGTGGCTCTGCTAAACTCATCATAATTCTTTCAGTTATTGTTTCTTCTAATAAAATTATTTTCTGCCAGTTCTATCCATGAACGAACATTGTTTCGTACAATATTTTTATCGCGCCTACTTCAACTATCAGCGCTATACCAACAGCGTACGCGATAACAAAAGCGCTGGAACGATAACGGCCAGTATTGTCAATTGTCCCAGTTGGGTATTACCAAACTCAGTTCGTTGGGTTGGGTTGCTAACAAAATATCCCGAAGCCCGAAGGGCGCTTTACAATGCAACCATACACCGAGCCCCTAACATAAACCTTTCCTAAGGGATCGGCTCCGGTGCACACAAAAAAGGACGAAGGGAGGGACCTGCCCTGTGTTGCCAGGTCCTGTTTGCCAAATCCGATTCGGCTATACATGTATACTATTTGTCTAAAAATATGCTTATTTAATTTGTCGCAGTCAGTCTTCCTCCCGAGTTACCATATTTTGTAGATAAGTAATTTTATGAGCCCAAAATTTACAGCCTTTTCGAGTGGGCTATAGATATTTCCGTGAAAAGTTATGTGAAGATAAGATGAAAGACAGAGATACATGATACCGTTACATTTACATACGCGGTTAAAAACTTTTCCGATCAGTTTTTATAGCATAGTACTTTTTATATTTTTTTAAGAATTAGAATAAAGCACGTTTTTTAAAGCACTTACCAACCCGTGCTAGGGAAATCTTCATGATAAATAATAATAAATCTAATAATAACAAATGGGCATCCCGATCTCCTAAAAACCGGTACAAAGTGACATCTGGCAACTCTACCTGCCAGCCAGTGCCAGGGACAGACGGGCGAACAAATGTCGGAAACGAGGGTTTATTTTTTATGCAAGCGGCTTTGGAAATACGCGCTCGCTCGCCGGCACTCGCACTGCCTGCTGCGCCGCTGATACAATGTTAAAATTGTTTAACCGTTTTCATAATTTTCTCTTCCAACTATTACTGCATTATTCTATTTACGAATAAAATTACTCAGAATAGGGTTGAATTATTCGATTTGGGTTTAAAATAACCCAAATCGAATAATAATAATTCTAAGTGGGTACTGTACCTACGATACTTGGTTAACCCTTTACCGCATCGTGGTCTTAATGCGAACCAAACTGGTTTTTGCTCAAAAACTAATTTAAAAACTAAAATATTTTGACCCCACTGCATACTAGTCCGAATTAGTACCGTACGCCCCTTCATTTCGATACTACCAACGACATCTGTTGTCAAAAGTTTGGAACTTATTGAACCTCAAAGTTTACTGTGGAGCAAAATATGTCCGAGTGACGATTGCCTTACTTGAAAAATAAAAATAAAATAGTTTTACTGCGTTTCTTTACAAATATTGTAGTTGATTCGCGAGATGAATACCTTACAAACTACGTACAGGTAAGTTTTTTAACTTTTTAGTACTAAATTTCATCACAAACTTGATTTTTCTGTCTGTACCTCATTTGGAACAACATGCAAAAATGCAGAACATACTTGCGTCGGTCTGGCCTTAATCTGACACGGCATGCAGAATATGCATTTACGGGTGTGGTCTTTTGATGAGCCAAAATGCATAAACTGAAGTCTTACTAGCGAACGAATATTTTATTACCTTGCGTTGCACACACATTTTCTTCTTACTACTTTTTTTGGTTCCGTAAGTAACATGGTGCCCAACGAATCAATACACTATTACTAAGCCTACCCCGTCTGTCCATTTGTCTATCTTACTTTAAAAGGAATTTGAATTGCCTATATAATTTATATGAACCTTCAATGCGCTAGTCCGCCTCAAACTTGGCTGGTTTTCTTCGCATCCTTTTATCTTTTTTCAGTTTTTTTTAGGCTGGGTACAAAAAGATTTTATGGTGGCTGGACAGATATGACCATGTACCACAAAAGGGCATCCGCCAAAGATGCAAAATGCCGAATTGCAATGGACGCTCACACGTTGTATGCAGCAAAAGCGACGTGAATTTGTGTCGCAAATTGATACTCCGAATTTCACCTAAGTTAATATTTTTTTTGTTCCTTTATCGCATAATGGTCCAAATATGAAATCTGTCATTTCTGCATAGTGTGCACAATTTGGACCAAAGTGGTTTTTTGTGTTTTTTTCGAATATAATAATAAATATGGAAAAACCAAAAAATACGGGTCTTTTTATTTTTAATGCCCTATTACATACATTTTTTTTTGCGAAAAATAAAAAATCATGCGGTAAAGGGTTAAATTATATTCCCCCAAAAAAAGACTTGGAACAGAGTTCGTTCGAAGTTCAATTCTCCGATTAGTATGCCCGAGGGGCCGAGCAAGCAAGAAACCAACTAACGCTTGTCGTTCATGTCCCAAGGTCGGCGGGTTGGCGCGATGGTGATTAACAATAAGGCGAGGCGACGCGAGCGACGCCACCAGCCACCACACGTATACCGAGAACCGAGGTATTTTCGCATCGCTAATCTGTCTTTATGACACTTTGGAGACTTTATCAGTCCGTTAATTGATTTCCACCTCTATTGCGAGCGCGTTAAGGATTTTATTCAAGCAATTAATTGGCGCTTGTTACCTTTTGCATAATATTGGACGCGATTCAGATATTTTAACGGTGGCGCCATCTACGCATTTTTTAAGTAACTTCGATGCTCTTTGGTTGGCGAGGTAACTACCGAAGCAAGGTATCCGAAGGTTGTACCTATGTCAGTTGAATTTCCATTCGAGCATCGCGAGATATTTTCTTGACATCAGACAGAGTAGGTTATGTAGCCTGCTGGTTTGATTGCATGTCCATGATTTGGGCATATTATTAGGATCTGTTGGATCTGATCTAAAATAAGGTTGAATTTAACCTAAAATGTCATACTGGCAAGCAAGCCCATTTTCTTACAAGGGTAAGCAGAGGCACCATTTATATGAACTATTTCCATCTATCATACCTACGTTACAAACGCCAAGAGCTATTAACTAAATTACGCAATTGTTTATGATTAAATCAGTGGTGTGCATGCCTACATTCTCACTGGAAATATACTACAACATACTTAAGTAGTGGAAAAAAAAACAGATGGGACCGCGTCGCTCAATGAAAGTTTCACAGGCCGCAGTTTCTCAATGGCCTGACGTCACAGTGTGTAGGTATGGGTAGCAGCGTAGTTAGATTATTGGGTTCTTTCTTTTGGCATCAGATATTCTGTTGAAATCACTGAATTAGTCACAAGCCGGTAGCGATGTGAAACGGACGCTTTACGCTCCGCGCACCCATAGCCTGCGCGCTCTTTCGAGCTGCAGCCGATACGTTCCGTGGATTTGGGGCACGCGTTTCACCCCATCCTCGTCTAACTTTTGCCCCTGCGGTATCGCCCTCTCTTTCCTTGAAATTTCTCTTCGCCCGTGATACCGTCATTGATGTAAGCGGCTAGTTCGGGTTTGTGTTTACATTGTGTGCCACCTCATTATCAGGTCAAATCAGGTGATGAAAATACGCGGCCTCGACAGTGATAAGGAGGTTCGGTTGGTGCTGGCGCCTGCATTCATGTGGGTATCGCTTTATGTCTTTGAACTGTGCAATAATCTAGCTATTATAGTATCTAGCCTTCGTGCTGTTGATGGGGTCAGTCTAGTTATGCCCTAAGAAGCATGTCTGTATTATGCATTACAAATAATATTTTATTATGGTTTGAAAGTGTCTGTGAAGTTGGCTCATTGTTACCTACTAAATGGAATAGTTACCTTGCTAACAACATGATAAATTAATTACTTACCACATAGTTACTTATCTCTTTTGAACTACAAACCTAGTCAGATAAGATGCTGAAATTGTGGCCTACCAAAGTTTTGTTAGGTAGGTACCTATAGCAGCAATTTTTAATGGAAGTTTTATTTGTATTTTTTTATGGAAGTTAAGTAAGTACACACGACAGCACGTCATAGTGTAGGTACACGTTTGTTGTAAAGTCGCCCGTAACTTAAGCCCGGTTTCTGAATTGAGAATTTCACTAACCAAATGCTTAAGTATCGTTCTGTCACATTATTTTGAGTGACATCTGCAGAGACAGAACGATACTTAAGCATTTCTACTCGATTAACCTCCGATTTCTGAATTAGGAATTTTCCTAATTCAGAAATCGGAGGTTAATCGAGTAGAGTGCTAGCGTGTAAGCGTTGACGTGCTGTCTTGTGTAGGTACCTATATGAGGAAACTGGTTATATTTTTTCCTGTGACATAACCTTTCGGAACGTGCTAACCGTTGCCCAAAACACCCGTTCCCAAAACATCCGTTCCCGTCACTAACTTTTCCCAAATGAAAGGTTCGGAGCAAAACAATGAGTGCTATCGTTTTAGTGCTCACTAGTTGGCACCACTGTCACGTAAGGCGCGAGGTCCAAAATGCTACCGCGCTCAGATTTTCCGCTAGGGGCGCTAGTGTAGCGTGAGGTCAAAAATGTCACTGTATGTATAAGCTACGCGGGTTATTTTTTCTAATTAGAATCATGTGAATAGGTATTTTGCGATACCTGAGATTATTAATACAGTTTATCTTTCGGAAAATTGTGTTCTAATTCAAATTTTCGAACAAATCGGCGCTTGCTCTATTGTTTTATTAGTACAGTTTTAAGGTAGGTATTAAATATTTTTTTAATGTAAGCAAACTTTTTTTACGTCCATAACTTTAAGAGCTGCTTCATGGCCTTACTCGACAGTGGCGCCAACTAGTGAGCACTAAAACCCTCTGTAAAAGTTCGCGTTCAAAGTTCGTTCCTTTACGCCCCTAATTAATCAGAGCTTGAAAAAAAGTTTCACATTTTTAACGAAGCCTTTGAAACTGTAGACGAGAATGTCGCGGAAATATCATCACTTTGAATAAGGGGCAACCATTATCATTACATAAAAGCCTGGTACCCCGTCCACTACCAATGAAAAATAAACATATCTTATTTTTTATCTAGGATCAGGAATCTATGTCTCGGTTTCTGAATTATGATTTCTACTAAGCAAACACTTAACTATCGTTCCGTCACGTTCTTTTGTGAGAAATCCGTAGAGGCAGAACGATATTTAAGCACTCGCTTAGCGAATTTCTCGAATCAGAAACCGGCAGTAAACCTTAGATCTCTTATAGGAGTCAGAAAAAAGTTTTCTAAAAGTTACAGGGGGTTACTTTAGATTATAATGTGCCACTTCCCTTGTCCGTACACCGACTTGTTATTTGTTTATCCCTGAAACGTGGGAAATACTTAGTAGACCTACCTACCTACTAGTGATGCTGATTTTTTATAGATACCTACACAAGACAGCACGTAGACACTTACACGCTAGCACTCTACTCGGTTACGTTACGGGCGACTTTAAAACAAAAGTGTACACTCTGACGTGCTGTCGTGTGTACTGTCACTTTGAAAATGCGCGTTTCTGAATGCGTAACTTTTTTCGCGCATTTTCCAGTTTTAAATCAAAAGTGGTTCAAAATCACTAACTGCCGATTTCTGAATTGAGAAATTCGCTAAGCAAATGGGTATGTATCATTCTGTCGCTGCAGATTTCTCACAGAAGAGCGTGACAGAACGATAGTTAAGTATTTGCTTAGTTAATTCTCAATTCAGAAACCGGGCCTAAGTACTAAAGCCACGGTAGAGCCGCTTTTCAGCGACAAAAAAACATCATGCACTCTCTTTCCTTCTTGGCGTCCGGGTTTTTTTTTTCGAAAATACATTTATCCTTAGACGTTTTTGATGAGTGTATTATTATGCAAGTTACAATTCTTCTTTTAATAATTCTCTAGAAGAGAATACCTGACATTGACTCCAATTTGGCATTTTAACAAGTGCTGCAACCTTAAACGGTACGGAAATTGGCACACATCCACCATGTAGGTGACTATATCCAGAAAGAGTTCAAATTATCAGCCTATGCCTAGCCTAAGTCTGACTACTAAGATTTTTGCAATCTGAGGGTGTAAGTACGTATAGAAGTTTTTTAAATTATTTCAAAGTCACAAGTACACCTTTTTATTTTTTGGTGGAAGCATGATCGAGCTGGAATAGCCCGCATAGCCTGAATAAGTCGGAAAAAAGAGGTTACGAAAATACGATTTCGGTTCATATCTAAAACATTCTTACATTTTTGGTGAGGAGATATTATTTAATGATGCCTTATTTATTGTTTCGGCGGGGCGTTTTCGAGTCGCTCTGAGCTTATCTCAACGCGGAGCTGATATTACTGCAGCTCGGCCTTTGGCCTCGCGGATTGAGCATGTCTGATGGGAGCATTTTGACCTTCTGCCTCACAAAAAACTAAGGCCTTTGCATCTACGTAATGAAATTATTTATACAGCGTCCATTGGCACCTTCACTTAGATGGGTGAAGAGACCACTCGGCGCTGCAGTGCCTGGGACATTGTTTTTAGATGGAGTAGGCTTGCCCAGCACCTATACCATCCTGACCCACAGGAAAGACAAAGTCAATACTTTGTCTGCCTCACTAACTCTAACCCAAAAATTAATTTTTGCCCAAGCTGAAACGGAAACACTCGCTCACTTCGTTCGCTCGGTCAATAAAATAACACTTCCACCATAAAAACGTTGATAAGTACCGATAATAATAACAAACAATAATTATCTTACTAAGATACAAGAAGGCACCTGATTAAATTAGTATCAGCAAGATCCTGTTCTTTTTATAAGGACAAAATCCACAGTCCGTGCAATCGATTAAACTTACCTACTTAAGTAAGTAGGTAACTATGTAAGTAAAGGAAACATATCCAAAGAAAAACGACTCATATTTTCCAAACACCGAACTTACTTCTCCAAAGAACATTTACCATTTGTAAATATTCCATAAACCGGGTGACTTTCAGACTTTTCCACTGAAATATCACGATTGCATCGATGATCGCGTGCGTGCTGCAAGGTAAAGAGGTTCCCGAGACATGCCTCTTTTAGATAAGTATGAGAGTTTTACGGTTTCTGCTATTGGATCCTTATAAATCCTAAAAGTAGAGATTGTAGAGCAGTTTTCATAAGTTATTTATTTCATCAGCCGCGTTTAAGGACTCCTTGCCACCGAAATATAGGTACTCAAGATAAAAAAACGCCATGAAAACTGCAGGTCCATGTCCCATTAGTAAAACCCTGGCAGCAGAGATTTTCGTGCCCCTGCCTTACCCCTTCCCTTTCCCGGTTTCATAGTAATTTGAAGTATAATAATAATTTTGTTATTTTCTCTGTTAAGTTCAAAAGCTTATTGAAAAAGTATTTTTTCGTAAATCAACCTGTCCCAGCGAATGAAGTCCTTTTTTTCTGCCGTGTAAAGAAAAAAAAGAACACATTTAATTATTTCTTTGTTAATTTCATTACGATACAATTGATGCTTGAAAATTGCCTCACATTGGTTTCATTTGAAGGAATTAGAGTTTTGTTTTGTTGATTCAAAAGGTGCAATTTTTCTGATGCACATTGGGCGTAAAAGTACATTGTGCCTTTCTGTTAGGAAAGGTCGGCTTTTCAAAACTTCTCATCATTTAGATCAAAAAAGAAGCTGAGGTAACGAGGCCGCCAAAATTAAAAAAAATATGTTACAAAGTCTCATCTGTATTTTTCCTGCGTTACGTTAGCCAACTGAGGTGAGGTGATTCATTATTTCCAACATCATCAGTCATTATTTCGAAAACGGCTGTTTTTTTAACAGATCTAAACTATCGGTGCCAACTAATAACAATAACGTTAGGTAATGAGTTCCAATTACGTATTGTTAGTTACATTACCTATTCGTTCAGTATCGGCCTATGGACGCTGGACTTTGGTTCGGACGCACAACAGCCAATTAGCAACCAATATGCATGTATTTAAAATACAAAATGCGCTGTGCATAGGTGTTTAGCATTATTTATTCGTGACGAATGCTATCGGTGACAGTCTCGCTCGCGACGCGCGTGAAAAACGCCGGCTACTGGAAAATCTTCCGTCGCCCTCAGATACCAAGGTAGAGTCTGAAATAACTTATTGATAAATACAAAACGACGCATCCTCAAGCCACGCTAAATCCCCGCTTAATGGAGAAATTAACAAATTTGTGTTGAGCCCATTTAATACCATTAAAAAAACTTACAGAAACAAAAATATCCAATGGAAAATCATTAAGTAATTTCTTGATGACCTTATTTGTAACAATGATAATTATATTTTAAAATGTTTGCTAAAAAGTATTTAAGCTTTCTAAGTATTCAACTGCTCCAATGAAACATCGCGATTTTTCAGGGCATATTTTACTTTGGAAAGCTATCATTACAAAATAAGGAAATTAAATAGAAATTAATAAAATCGCTTCAATGAACAGGCACCAAGGCTAATAGGTGCGCTAAGAGAATTAAGTACTAATACAATACTTATACCACCGAACTAAACCCCCTAGAACCCGCATTACTGACCTTGATCGAAGACTTATACTTCTAAATGAAGTGTTCTGAAATTCCTCTGCCCTATCTAAAAGCGGTAGGTCGCACAAAATCTCCCACAGCTGACTGGCGTAGGTCCAAGACTCTGTTCTTGCCATCGATATATTGTGGTTATGCGAGAATTCTTTTGCCAACTTTTGTATCATGACTATATACTTTCATAATATTAGGTGATTTGTATTCCTTTTATCTTTTATACTTAGTTCAGAACGCCGGGATGATTGAAAAGAGACAAACTGGGGAGTGATTCAGAACTTTTTTGTTTTGAGATTTTTGTTATGTTGGCATTTCTGTTGTCTTTTAGGCGCATTTTTAAAAGTGTCATCACAAAAGCTGTTTGTTCAGAATCACTATTAACTCAAAAATCTACATAGAGTTTGCCATTTTTTGCCTTTCAGCGACAACAAAAAAAGCACAAAAAAGCCAAACAAAACATGAGTCCACGATTTAATATTGTAGAAGTGATTTTTCCCGCCATTCTCAAAAGTGTCCTTATAATAGTTGTTCCACAGCCTTCATAAAGAAGGCTGTGGTTGTTCACATCACTAGTTTTGTCATTTTGTTGTTCACATTCACTAGTTAAACAATTGTTAAAAAATAAGAGACGTACGCAATCCCGATGTTAAATAAACATCGGCATTGGGTATACGTTTCAAATAAAATATGTGGTGCCTCTGTTTATCTAGGTACCCCTTTGGGAATATACCGTGATTATATGATTATTGTTTTGCAAAAGGGATGCTAAGAGACGAGAGGGAATGGACTCCGGACCTAGTAGTTGAGTGCTATTAATGCAGATCAACATTGCAATAAAGTTTTATTAGTGCACTTCATGCGACTTTATTGACCTAAATAGGTAGTCATAGAAACTGGAGAGAGGTATCCAATGAGCGCTACCGTTTTAGTGCTCACTAGTTGGTGCCACTGTCGAGTAAAGCCATGAAGTATAACGATCCTAAAGTTATACCCCTAGGGCGGACTTGCGTCACTCAGGGTTAGCAAACTAACTCTGAGTTAACTTCACATTTCCATCCAATTTTTGACGTTAACTCAGAGTTAACTGGCTAACCCTGGTTGGCGCAAGTGGACCTAGGTATGTATACCTTAAAAGTTAAAACTGTACTAATAAAACACAAGAAACAAGCCTCGTTTTGTTCGAAAAAAAATACAACACAATTTCAGAAAGATAAAACTGTAGCAGTAGTTAGTAGCGGGACAAGAACTATTTGCCATAATTAATTTCACAACATTATTCTATTAGAAATAAACCCGCGTAGCCCATACAAACAGTGTAATTTTTGACCCAGCGCTCCTAGCGGCAAATCTGAGCGTGGTAGCCCTCATTGCAATTCATTGCATAGATAGTGTGTTTACAAAATCCACTACCGACCTATGTAACACTACCTAGCTCACCTAGCTGTAGTGTCGAGTTGTAGAGCTGGCCATCCATATTGAAACCGCATCGTTTGTAAAAGAAAACGCATTTTATCGACATGACATGACTCAAAGCGTTAAAACCGCCATGAACAAACTTTGCCTCCCTAGGTTACAATTATGAAAATAAACGAATCATGAAAAGTGTAAATTAATCGTGACCAAATAATTGTAAAACCTTAATTTTTCACGGAGCCCGAAAATAAGTAGGTACGTGTTAATTTATCAAAGACATCAAGACTTGCTATTGATAGTATCGTATCTACGATGATGTAATAACTGGTAGATACATAACGGGGTCAATGTACTCATTATGACAGACAAAAAAAAAAATGCGGGGGTTGAGAAACCAGCATGTAATTTTTTTTTATTATTTTGCTTTTGAATAAAGTTATTTTTATTTATTTATTTATTTATTTTATTTATTTATAACCGCTTTATCTTTAGTCTGATGATAAAGTGTTTTCTAATCTAGAATGACATGCGTAAGATTGTCAGTTTTGCTTTCACCGCCAGCTAAAGTGTACTAACTCATGAGTTTTATCATCAACTGCTGCAAAGTCCAAAAGGAGGGTTATAGATGTGGCCTTTTGTAACCCCTGACCAAAAAAGAGGGGTGTTATAAGTTTGACGCTTTGTGTCTGTCTGTCCGTCTGTGTGTGGCAACGTATAGCTCTTAAACGGGTGAACCTATATGGATGCGGTTTTTTTTAACACGCTTGCAAATCTGAAATAAATTGAATTGAATTGAATTGAATAAGCTTGGCCTGTATGTATGTATGTATGTAACGGAATCTTTGAGCATAATTTTTACCAATTTCCAGAAGTCTGATTAATTTGAAACTTTGCATACGTATCAAGGACCAATGACAATGCAATAATTTTATAACAGTTTCCCATTATACCCCTACAGTGCAGGTACCTTAACCGTTATAGTTACAGGAAAACGTTCTTAGGAGACCTTTCATAACTTTTTGAGATATTATGAACTGCATTCACAGATTTTGGAAAAAAATGTACGGTCAGCAAAAAAAAAAGCTAAAATAAAAAAATAAGTTTTTATGCCAATCGGTTCTCTTTCATGTAGGCATCAAAAGACTCAAAGGAGCCAACTGAGGTTTGAGTACTAGAAATGTCAGAAATTTACAAAAAAATGATAAATCGAACTAAAAAATTAAAAATAAATAACAGTTTAAAAAAACTAAAAAAACACGCTTTTATAGCTAACCGAACTAAAAAGTAGAAAATATTTTATTATTACAAAGAGTTTAAAATTATAATAAAATTTAAGTTATTAACAGAATAATACAATTCAGAGTAAAAAAAGCGTGGGGTGCATCTCATAGATAGTTTCCAATAGAATTATTGTAACATTTAATATATCAAGCACCCCACGCTTTTTACTCTGAATTGTATTATTCTGTTAATAACTTAAATTTTATTATAATTTTAAACTCTTTGTAATTAAAAATTATTTTCTACTTTTTAGTTCGGTTAGCTATAAAAGCGCGTTTTTTTAGTTTTTTTTAAAGACACTTCTAAAGGCGGCAAAAACCAGCCATAGTGCCAACAATATTATTCGCCTGCCAGCCCACCGATACAAATTTTATTTTATTTTGTTACCTGCCAGGTATGGCCATACCTCCGCGGAGCTGACTGTCTCAAGATGCCGGTGCTGCAAATCGCCGACCATCCAGCCTCGAAGGCGACGGACGCCGTATATGCTCGATACATGGTAGCGGTGCTCGGCGCCTGGGCTGCTGAAACTGGTGAGTCACCAGATGAACAGAAAGTACCTCTTTTTCACCGACTTCCTAAAAAAAAAAACAAGTAAGTAAGGGTTCCGTACTGACAAACAATAAGTAAACAATTGTTTTTCTTTACTTATTATAAATACCAGAGACTCCTATAGGTTTTCCTGTAATCTATACAGAAATTTCCAGCACGTTCAGCTTAAAGCTCGATCCATGTCTTTTTCGCTCTTAATTAAGACTTGAGAATGAGGGAGTGCTCCCGTATCACGCGATATTGTGTTTTATAATGATCCCTCATGTTAGTCTTGGTTTCATACTAGGTTCTTTATTTTCCCAAAATAAAACTATTCCCAATCACATTTTATAGGTCGGTATTTGAGTAGCAAAACTCACACCCACTTCAGAATCAGACAAATAGTTGCATTCGGGCCAATAAAAAAAAACTGCAAGATATGCAAGTTGGCAAAGTGCCATTCATAACAGCGAGAATCATAAAAATCGAGATTACTTGCAACTTTAGTTCTGACGCTACTGGAAATGTGAAAAAATAAATAGTGTGTCGTCGGCTGACGCTAGTTCACCTCATTTTGCTATATAGAGAGCGCGAAGTAGAGTCAGCAACGACTGGGCTACCATACGGTAGCCCAGTTGTTGCTGCTGCTGACCATACCCCGAAGAAAGTTGTTATTTCGCTAAGTACCTAGGTTACACATAAAGAATAATACAATTGTCGGAATAAAAGTTGTTCAATAGGTCTATTACCATTTCACGCGATGAAATATTCCTCCTGTGTGTAGATCCAGAAAAGTCGGTCGGAGGCTGAACTTCAGCCGCTGAAGTTTCTAACTAATTGGATTTCTCCCCTTTGTTTGTTCCAGTCACATACCCCTTTGACTTGACGAAAACAAGACTGCAGATCCAATCTGAGGTTGCGGCCACCAAACATGGATATAAGGTACGATAATAATGGATAATATAAGAATAAGAATAAAATAAGAATAATAATTTATTTACCATATAAGTTCGAATTTATTCACTTTTAATGATTCGCGATATTTAAACATTATTGTATTCGAAACGGGTCGAATCGCGATTGGTTTTTAGAAACGTCGGGATAAATAAGGTAATTCATTTGCCTAAAAACCAATCGCGATTCGACCCGTTTCGAATACAATAAAGTTCGAATTTAGTTTACATTAAGGATAAGGTACCCTGTACCTATACCCGGATATAGTAACGTACACACGACAGCACGTCGACCCTTAAACGCTAGCACTCTACTCGGTTACGTTACGGGCGACTTTACAACAAAAGTGTATACAGTTTGACGTGCTGTCGTGTGTACAAATAAAAACCTGAAATCTCACTAATATAAAACAGACGAAAGTTTGTCAGTGTCTTACTTTTTCAGATATACATACACCAGAATAATATACAGGGCGTCCCACGGCTATGCCACATGGAGGGAAAGTACCTTAAATATTGTAGATGGACCATTTTACTGAAAGAAGACATTATTTTAATTTAAAAAACAATTTAAACTGCATTCATAGATAATGAAATAATTACATGGTTGAACCGGGAATCGAACCCGTTACAAGAGAAAAATAATTACCCTGTAGTTTTATCATACCGGTCGAAAGGCTTCATGATAAGGATTATTTTTTGCTAAATAACATAGTGTCAGAAATAAAAGGAAGACCATGAATTTTAACATTTACCTGGTAGTATGCAACAAATCGAGCCGTATCCTGAGCCAAAGACGCGTAAAATTTTGTCCATCGCAATAAAGAAATAATTCAAAAATGTGTTTCTTTTTCATACTTTTATTCTTTTGTTACTGTGATTTTCATTGATAAATTGATTAATGTGGCATTAAAAATGTTAAAATTCATGGTCTTCCTTTTATTTCTGACACTATGTTATTTAGCAAAAAATAATCCTTATGATGAAGCCTTTCGATCGGTATGATAAAACTACAGGGTAATTATTTTTCTCATGTAACGGGTTCGATTCCCGGTTCAACCGTGTAATTATTTAGATATCTATGAATGCAGTTTAAATTGTTTTTTAAATTAAAATAATGTCTTCTTTCAGTAAAATGTTCCATCTACAATATTCAAGGTACTTTCCCTCCATGTGGCATAGCCGTGGGATGCCCTGTATAGGTAGGTAAAGGCTAGCTTTTATCCCAAAAAAAATCTATTTACTTCAGCTAATTTTTATTTAAATCTGCGCGGACGAAGTCACTTGCAAAATCTAGTCACAAGAAAAATACATCACGATATTTTTGATGTTGTCTCGTTTCCGCAATTTTGAAGGGATCTCATATTTCCTACATATCTATTCTAATCATATCTAATCTTACCCTCTGCTTGTAGATAGAGCGTCACGGCATGATCAAAACGGTGGTGGGCATAGCCAAGCAGGAGGGTTTCCTGAAGCTCTGGACGGGTCTGATGCCGATGTACCAGCGTCACGCCATCTACTCCGGCTGTCGGCTGATCTTCTACGAGCAATTCCGCAGTATGATGAAGGACGACAAAGGGAAGATGTCGCTAGGGGCCGCCTCATTGGGTGAGTTCAGTTACTTATTTTTATCTATTCAAAATATCAGCAGTTGCAGTTCCGTATTGAATTCGATAAGTACGATGATAAGTAGGTTACTATGTGCACCAAATTGGATCTTAGGGCGCTGGGCATAGTGAATTAGCCCGCGCGCAAAAAAAAAATGCACAAAAACGATTCCTGTATCAAACACACTAAAAAAATCGAAAATGTTCACATATCAAACCCTAGAATTAGGTGAGAGCTATCTAAAACAGCCGGTTTTGTGTTGATACCCATAACAGATTGAAAGATATTTTGTTTGAAAAAAAGTGCGCCGCCTATTTTTTTTCCTCAAAAATATCTTCAAAACGTTTATGAATGTCAACACGAAACTGGCTGTTTTAGATAGGTCTCACCTAATTCTAGGGTTTGATATGTGAAAATTTTCGATTTTTTTAGTGTATTTGATACAGGACTCGATTTTGTGCATTTTTCTTGTCGCGCGGGCTATTCACTATATGTACAGCGCCTTTTATTATTAAAAGTACTTACCTCTTAATTTTTTCTTAGCAGAATCAGAATATCGGATGCGAATTGGCAGGCTGATATTTTTTTCGAAATATTACTACGAGTATTTCAATAGTTAGGTGCTCGTAAGATTCCTGTCTTCTGCTTACAATCCACTCAATGCATAAGTGATAAGCTAATAATAATTGAACGAGCGAGCGAAGTTCTCCGAGTCTACTGGAACAATCCGGCGTTTGTATGTATGTATGTATGTATGTATGTATGTTTGTATGTTTGTATGTATGAATGTTCGTTCGACGATAACTTGAGTAAGTGTAGTCGGATCGTCATGAAATTTGGTAGGCGGGTAAATGAGGCAAAGAAAATTTTTAAGTTCGAACATGAGCCAAATCGGTCGAGGGGTTGCTGAGATATAGGGTCGCGAGTTCAAAGTTCGGGGCGAACCACTAGTTATAAATGATATGTAGGTACTTAGATGATTGAGGATCCTTCCATAACGTTGTGACATAGGGAAATGAGCCTAAGTAATTTATCGTACTCGCGGCTGAAGGCGGAACCGATCAATATCCATTAGACTAGGCCTCGCCCCGTCTAGACCGACCATACCAAGCAGCGTTCTAAGTGTTTGCCTCGGAACATATTTTCAAAGGGCCTAAGATATTCATATCGTATCGATCGTATGAAAATATTACCCCTTTTATTGAACGAGCGAGCGAAGTGAGCGACTGGAACAATCCGGCGTTTGTATGTATGTATGAATGTTCGTTCGACGATAACTTGAGTAAATGTAGTCGGATCGTCATGAAATTTGGTAGGCGGGTAAATGAGGCAAAAAGAATTTTTAAGTTCGAACATGAGCCAAATCGGTCGAGGGGTTGCTGAGATATAGGGTCGCGAGTTCATAGTTCGGGGCGACCCACTAGTTTTACTGACATCCTAAACAGTAAAAAGGTAACTATGTATGCTAGGTAAAAAGGTATGCTAGGTAGGTACTGTCTAAAGATGTTCCTTTTCGCTGTTTTA
Organism: Zelleria hepariella; assembly: GCA_949319315.1. Taxonomy (NCBI): domain Eukaryota; kingdom Metazoa; phylum Arthropoda; class Insecta; order Lepidoptera; family Yponomeutidae; genus Zelleria; species Zelleria hepariella. Next base: position 21,577,809 of record OX439378.1, on the reverse strand, counting down.
TACCGAATGTTAGGGTCGAAAACTGGACGGAAAATCGATAGCACTCATCCTCGTTTTACTAAATGGTCAGATCCATCTATCTCCTGCGCATTCAGTAAATATTCTAATAACAAAACGTTCCGGAGACGGTGAGAGTCCATGGTTTCATTCACCGCATTTTTTTTTATAAATATTCCCATTGATCTTCTGATTATTCACAGAGTAGTTTCGACCATAACATATTCCACTTGCGTCAACCGGTTAGCCAGTCTGAGTTAACTTCAATAATTGTATGGAAATGTCAAATTAACTCAGAATTAGTTGGCGAACCCTGACTGTCACAAGTCCGCCTTATGCCCGTTTTCACCAACGACCCCTAATTTTAAAAGGCCTTTTAACGAAAGTTATTTGCACCTCTGCATGTCTATGGGGCATGGATGAAGGATCATACACACTCAACTCATAACGCTTGTGAGTGGAATTCGTATGGTCCTTCATCCATGACCCCTAGACTTGCAGAGGCGCAGATAATTTTCGTTAAAAGGTCTTTTAAAATTAGGGGTGGTTGGTGAAAACGGGCATTAGTCTACAAAATTCAACTATTTCACAACCCGTGTCACTCTCCGTAACACAACCCTCTCTAAGTCCAACAGGCGGACTAGCGGCCGGCTCCCTGGCGCAGTTCATCGCGTCTCCGACTGACCTGGTTAAAGTCCAGATGCAGGCCGAGGGACGTCGTGTACTCCAAGGCTTGCCACCAAGGTTCACCAACTGCCGGCAGGTCTACACGATGCTGTATAAGGAGTCAGGCATCCTGGGCTTCTGGAGAGGTAACTAAGCCCTTATTAAATCATCATAACATAAGGTACAGTCAGGCGATATTAATTCGTGGAAGCCCACTGACCTGGTCAAAGTCCAGATGCAGGCAGAGGGACGTCGCGTACTCCAAGGCTTGCCACCAAGGTTCACCAACTGTCGGTAGGTCTACACGATGCTGTATAAAGAGTCAGGCATCCTGGGCTTCTGGAGAGGTAACTAAGCCCTTATTAAATCATCATAACATAAGGTACAGTCAGGCGATATTAATTCGTGGAAGGCCACTGACCTGGTCAAAGTCCAGATGCAGGCCGAGGGACGTCGCGTACTCCAAGGCTTGCCACCAAGGTTCACCAACTGTCGGCAGGTCTACACGATGCTTTATAAGGAGTCAGGCATCCTGGGCTTCTGGAGAGGTAACTAAGCCCTTATTAAATCATCATAACATAAGGTACAGTCAGGCGATATTCATTCGTGGAAGCCCACTGACCTGGTCAAGGTCCAGATGCAAGCCGAGGGACGTCGCGTACTCCAAGGCTTGCCACCAAGGTTCACCAACTGTCGGCAGGTCTACTCGATGCTGTATAAGGAGTCAGGTATCCTGGGCTTCTGGAGAGGTAAGCAATTTAAAGTTTCGGCAATATCCTTCTATCATTGGAAGCCCACTGATCTGAGTGCTTATTCTGTAAAAAAAAACTTTTTTTTTCAACAAATAATAACGTTTGTCGAAAAAATTTTTTTATTTTCTCGCAAATTAACCGGTTTTGAGGACTAGCAACTGCGTTTTTTTTCTGTAAATCCGGTTTATTTGCGGAAAAATTGCTCGTATCGAAATAAAAAACTTTTTTTTCGACTGTCTGGCAGAAAAAAAATTTTTTTTTTCTCGAGATAAGTTGCTACTGCAATAAATATATGGACATTTGGCCAGCACCTTTTTTCCCGATTCATTTTCAACCCCTCTTTTGAGTAACGAATCAAGTCACCCTGCAGATATTGGCTACCTACACCTAACCAACTCTCGCACTTTCCAGGCGCGATACCCAACGTGCAGCGCGCAGCCCTAGTCAACATGGGCGACTTAGCCGCCTACGACTTTACCAAACAGTACCTGATCAGGGAATTTGGCATGGCGGACAACGCTTTGGTGCACGCCTGCGCAGCCTTCACGGCTGGCTTCGTCGCGGCGGTGTTGGGGACCCCCGCTGACGTTATGAAGACCCGCCTTATGAACCAGCCAGTGGGGGCTGATGGGAGGTAATTACGATTTAACGCCATACTAGGGTCGTTCAATACGTAATGAGAATGAGATATAAATTCCTTGGAAATTATGACGCCGTGACGTCACGAAGACCCGCCTTATGAACCAGCCAGTGGGGGCTGATGGAAGATAACTAATATACAGGGTTATTGTTAAGTAATTCGACCAATTCCCGTTAGGAGGTTATAGAGGAGACTATTCTCACTCAACCAATTTCATCTCATTTTAAATTTTTGTTCTGTGAAAAAAACATTGTTTAGCTGTCATTCCTAAACGTGTTAATGTTTTTGGTATTTAATTATTACATATTTTTGGTAACAGTATCTAGATCCAGTCAAAGGGTTAAAAAGTTTTATCTCGAAACGGTAAATTTTGGGACGACAATATGGGGTGAAATTGGTTGGAAATAGTGCCCTCTATAACCGCCTAGCGGGAATTGGTCGAATTACCAATAACCCGGTATAATGAAGATATAGGTAGAGCATGTTATCTCCTCTGTTTTTATACGAGGTCGTTACAAATGACTCCTTCAACTCCGCCGTTAGCCTTCGTGTGCCCGCAAGTGGATTACATAGCCAATCTTTTACGAAGGTTCTCCCGCATAGCGGGATGAGAGCTTTCAAATAAAGGTAATTCGCTCTTCCTACCAATAAAACAGAAAAGAAGGTCCTGTGTGGCTTCGCAACAGTCGCTAGTTCGTGCGAATGAAAGAGTAAATTAGTAAAGCAATGAGGGAAGACCCAAAAACTAACTTGATTGGAATAAATTGGATACTTGCATTGGAACTTGGCCGGCTTCATCGAAAGGGGCGAAAGGTTTCCGTGACGTCATCCCGCTGACGTAACAAACTCCAAAATAAAGGGGAGTAAGGCGGGGTCGTACAGTAAGCTACAGGCTAGGATACCCCATGACAGAGATGCCTTACAGAGAGCGTAGGTACTCGTAGCTTTTACGCAACCCTTTGCGTGGTTCCAGTAGATACATAAATAAACCTCACATGCATTTTATGGCTATTTATGACCCTACCTTCCCTGGTACATCAATAAATTAAGCTACTAATTCAGAATACTTACATAAACACATAAACTCGTATGCCATGCCAAGCCTGTAGCTAAGCTACAATCTACGAACCCCAGCGAACTGTTATCTTCCGCTCGCTGACGAACCCTAAGAACGTACAGTATTTACACGCGAGAGCAATATTTCAATCGTTTACCCACTTTCCTTATCGGAATTAGATTCCCTGAGTAACGATGGTAAATATTAAGTTTTCTGATGAAAAAATTGTTGGCGACAATTTTTTTACTCAAAGGCTTACGAAAATAACCAGTTTCGAACCGTTATTCGATATTTTCCTGAAATCCTACTTTCTACTAATCCTACTAATATTATATTTGCGAAAGTTTGTAAGTGAGGATGGATGGATATTTGTTACTCTTTCACGCTGAAACGGCTGAACGGATTTGGATGAAATTTGGAATAGAGATAGCTTAGACATCAGAATAACACATAGGCTACATATTATCACGCTTTTACACTTAGGAGCAAAGTAAAGCATATATCCTTTTACTGTAGTCCACGCGGACGAAGTCGCGGGCAAAAGCTAGTAATTCCATATATTTAAAGGCAGGCATTCAGGCAATATTTTGTAGGCCCTAGATTTTCACAAATCCGTGAAAATCTCCGGCGCTAAAGTCGCATATTTCCAACATCGTGGTCCAAACTCCAACGACAATCGACAGCAGAGTCGAGGTAGTAAACTAGTAAAAGTAGGACTCCGAAGCGGTCGAGGTCACCGAACGAGGTCAAAGTCGAAGCGGGTCGCGGGAACGGCCATGTATGTATACTTGCAGTGAGAAAAGTTCGTAGGTACTTTTGGTAACGTTTTTCTCTGAGGCTGATTGAAATGCGCTTGGAAGTTAATTTGGTCGTAGTGTAATGGGTTACTCTACAAGGTGTTACAAAAGATGCTAACTCTTTTTACAGGGTCATGGTACCTAATGATAGGGATTAAAACCAAAATATGTTTTTAGCTCTATGACGTTCCGTTGATTTTTAAATAATTAAAATGTAAGCGCTGTGACGGGAGAAAAGTATTTTTAAAATACTGTTTCCATAGACTTTCACTATGTTTTAACAGCCTGAAGCTATTAAAATACAGCTAAGCAAACAACCATACTTTTTAATTGGAGCTAAATCCAAAAACAAAAAAGTTTTGAAAATTTTACAATTTTGAGGTTATAAAAAAAAAGTTGTGTTTTTCAACTTTTTTTTTGCAGATTTTTCATTATGTTGACCAGCAGGTTACACCCTGTAAAAAGAGTTAGGATGTTTTGTAACACGTTGTATAAATAGAAGTTTCAAAATTATCTTTGTGGTTACCCTTACGTAGATGCGTCATCTAAGTCAGCAAATAGCAACAGCTTTTTATTTTTAGATGATAAACTTGTAAACATTGCAACTGTATTTCTGTCATGTGTGTTCCTAACAGATTGCCCACTCAAATAGAAAGATCGGACAATTTTAGTGCATTTCCTTCGGAATTTGGAAAACGCAAATCAACTGATCAATCCAAAATATTGTCATGAAAAAATACAGTGTCCATATTCTCGCATTCTTAGCTTCTGTGGGTATATGCTCATCCTAGATAAATATTAGAAGTAATCCCCCATGTGATTAGAACTCTCGACTACTCTCGACGTCGACTAACTCAATTCCAAGCGTGCATACTAAGGGGGCTACAGTCCGAAGCAGATTGCTAATAGCTTCTAAACAAGAATGGAGCATAGGAAATCCTTCGTGCCATGAAAGAGGCATAAAGACTAATTTATGAAACATTTCTCACCTCTTTCCAGGGGCTCCCTCTACCGAGGAATGATAGACTGCCTCCAGCAGTCGGTAAAGAACGAAGGCTTCCTGTCATTATACAAGGGCTTCTTGCCTCTCTGGATGCGGCTGGGTCCCTGGGCCTTGATCAACTGGATAGCTTTTGAGAACATCATGCTGTCTATTGGAGGGAAAACTTTTTGAGGTGAAACCGAGCTTTCCAACGCGAATGATCGCCACAGATGCATGGGGAATTAAAGAAAACTTTTACTACTGCCATATGAGATGGATCATGTTCCAATAAGATTTTGGATGACTTAAGGCACACTAGTAAGCACAACTAGCGCCGCCAATGAAAAAAAAAATCATATCTTCTTTTTGGATGCGTTTTTTGCTAAAAGTGGCCACTTTTGGCGAGAATCGATTGCATTCGTAGGTTCTAGGATCTGGAAATCCAAATCTTAGATCCTAAAAATAGTTAACTCCCGTTGAGATTTTGCAGGAGTTTTTTTAGCAAAAAACGCATCCAAAAAGAAGATATGTTTTTTTTTATTGGCGGCTCTAGTTATGCCTGCTACTGGGCCTTACATGATCTTTAATTTTAGGGCTGTCTAGTGCCACCAATGAAAAAAACATATTTGGTAATTTATTATCAAAATATTGGACTTGGGACCTTTTTTGCAGAAATTATAACTACTAGGTCCTTGGCCCTAGGTTATGGACCTTCTTTGTGCATCTTATGTTTTTGTTGTTGTTGGCTTTAGTTATGTCCATACGTAGCCATGTTATCTTAGGAAATACCTTTCTCTATTGAAATAAATTACCAATAGGAATTGGTGGACATACTAAATAAGTTGTTTAACCAGTTGATATAAAATTGGCACCAAAGGATAAAAATAGTCGTAGAATAGTTTTTTAAGTGGAATCACAATGTCTAGGACTATTCAACTGTTGAATTAAATGATATAGACAAAAACTATATCATGAGTTTTTGTGATATTAGAATAGTTACACATTTGGAACATTTAAGTTCTTATGGGATTTTAGAATAGACTTGGGAATTTAAACAAATATTTACAAATATAGTCATACACACATTGATTGTACAATGTAGTCTGTAGAACCGTTGAAGTATCAACAATAATTTTAGGTATTATTTTCTTTTTTTCTGAAGCGCGATAGACCACCGATTAATTATATATTTATAAATAATCTAAACAGGATTTATGGAACATTCTGTTCTGTTTAAATATTTTTAAATATTGATAATATGAGAAAATCGCCCGAAGAATACATTTCAAGTTTCTTTTCATAGGCACTTGGCTATGGAAGTAATTTTTAAGTGTAACATAGTTTTAAGAGAAATATTTTTTTTCGTTTCTTGAAATTAGATCATGTAAATTATTAACTTTTTATTTTATGTATAATTTGAATGTGATAATACTATAGAAAAAATATGTTAACTAATAAAATCGTTGAACCAAAAATGTGCTTTTCATTCCCCACATTTAATTTTACACCAATAAAACGCAAGCAATTACAATATTAAATTTATTAGTAAAAAATATTATACATCTTCCTCAATATTGGAGAATTATAACTTAATATTATTTAAATATTTTGATTATTATAGATTATAGCACTTCCGATTTTATAAACTTTCCTTCATGCACTTACTAGTCACGGTACAGCGAGAAGCGAATACATTGGACTCTGACGTGAACATCTTGAGACAAACCGCGCGTCGAACTTAAGTATAAATTAACTGTGACGACACGAAGCAGAGGCAAACTAAATTAACAACAATGACGCTATGACAACCAGAGTTAACTAGGGATTCCGTTTTTACACCACATTATCAAATTCACAACTAATTAAGTCGTGGTAGGAGACCTGGGCCTCAAGTCTGTACCGTTCGTGTTTCAATAGCTTCAGCGTCGTAGGAGAAAAATAGATTTTGAGTTAACAACTGTGAACCCATTGCAAAACTACTGTCTTTCAGAGTAAGGGCCCTGTTTCTTACAATAATGAGCAATGACCACTAAGTTCTAAAACCGTATATAGGACAATTTTTCACTAATAACAGAACAAGACTGGTTATCATAACATCATCGCTGAGTTTGACTCACAGACACCAAGAAACATTCACAATAAGAAACAGAAATGCAAATAAACATTTTATTTATTACTCATACATCTTGTGGTGTTCTAAATGCCTAACGGTTAAAATTTACTTCACAGTTTTATTCTTTCGATTACCATTAATTTCTCTATGAAGAATTGGCTTCCATAAATATAGTAATTTTGGGAACATTACAATAACAAAAATAAATATCTACATTGGGTCAACGAGCATTTTTTTTTGTAATTTCAAAGTCTTGACTAAATGTTATACGCTAACTAAGTACGATGAGAAACCTGACCGAGTGCCATGATATACAACATTGGTCTCAAATTAATAGTAGCACTAACACTACGAAGTCATCAAAGTTCCATTCATGTTGCATTAATAGAAGTTACACATCTAACACTC